>CM028133.1:809797500-810397500 GCA_016271365.2 Neoceratodus forsteri
AAACACCTTTAAAATCACAGACACTACTAGTATGTCCTCCTTGTCCACATTTATAACAAGTACGAGGTTGACCTGGGTAAAACAAAACCCCTCTATCTCGACCCCCCAAAAAAACCTATTTGGCAGGTGTTGGAAGCCTGCATCATCGGAACGTAGTATCACTTCAATACGCCAACCCCCTGTCCATATTCCCTCAGAATCGAAAATGGCCTCAGGGTTGCCAGTAACTGTGCAGTGTTGTTTCAACCAATACAGGAAGTCTGTAACACTGACCCCCTCATTACGAAACAACACTGTAATAGTTTTGTTGGCAGGCCTAGTCAAATGAGTCACCTCAAAAGGAGACCAAAGGGGAGTTTTTTTTTTTTTGATGGTACCTTGCCCAAAACTTATCCAACCCACTACTGAGTTTACAGCTAATATCAAAAACATTCTCCTCCAAGACATGTATTAAAGCATACAGTTCAGTGACAGAAAACAGTAAATCTTCCTGTAAAAGGGTCTTGCCAACATACAGACGATTCCGGGAAAACGTCCAGGCCACCTTTATACAGCAGGTGGACCGCATCATGACATTTTGCTGGGTAAACATGTTGTTGGAAAAAAGAAGCATTTGTCTTCTTTGGGGGAGGTGGATCAGGAGGAGGAATAGGTAAGGCAGCAGGGAGTGGCCCATTCCGAATTTCTGCGGGAATATTCTTTGGGATATCGGTAAAAGCTGAAACTTCACTAATTCTATCATCCTCCAAAATATCCACAGGCATATCCTCTGAGCCTGAAGCAGGCTGAATTGGAAGTGCAGGGTTTTGTGTCAAGGCAGAAACCAGAGGTAAATGTCGAGGAGAGGAAATAGGATCCGAAAAATCTGTAGAAATAGCTGGAGTCCAGGATGAAATGGTAGATACAACAGATGCATAGGGAGTAGTATGAGAAATACTCACTGCACAAGGCGCTGATGTTGGTGCCAGGGACACCCCAGGTATACGAATTGGGGTGAAGCCGGAAATCCAATGGGGAGAGTCTGGGGGATGGACCCAGCCAGCCACCTGGAGAGACTGTTCCACGGACCAGGAGTCATTTCCTGGGGGAGGAGAATCAGCCCAGCAAAACTTTCCTGTGGAAGCTTTTTTTGGTGACCATCTGGGAATTGCAGGAGAAGGGGCAGCTCAAAAAGGAAAAACTGTGGCTGAACCCTGATCAAGCCCCGTGGTGTAGACAGGGGGCTGAGTAGCAGGCAGCATGTCCGTCTCTGATATTGGAGGAATCACCGGAGCACCAGAGAGAAGGGGTGGAGCAGGCTGCATTGTAGAATCTAGGTCCTGGGAGTGACAACGCTCCAAAAGAACTTGTTTCGTTTTCTGGTGGGCCGATACTTCAGAAGGCAGAAGCTGGGCAAGTGAGGGAGAATCTTTGATCTGAGCAGCAGCCAGCACAGTAGACGAGGTGAGGCAAGAAGGCAAAACTACAGGAACTCCAGTGGGAACAGAAAAAGTGACATCAAACACAGCAGCAGGACAGGCTCCAACAGGTACGTGATCCATAGGAAAGTCAGGAACTGTATTCACAGCAGAGACAGTGTCGTCAGGAACCAAAACAGTCTAGTTGAGCAACACAGGCACCGAGGAAGGGACAGGCTCCATAACCAGCCGTCCCTCCTGCACCTCGCTCTTCCAACCAGCAACTGAGTCGGCCATCCTTCGATGGCCAAAGGGTCCCCCTTCCGATGAGTAGAGGAATTTCCCTGGTGTCCTGGCCAAATTTCCCTCATTCACTAAAAAAATACCACCAACAGCTTAATCTGGTTCAAGGACAGTTGGCATTCATCTGTATCCCCCTTCCCTGGGTCGTGCCTGAAAATAGGCAGGATTTGTCTAGTGTACTTACCCGGTCAACAAAAACTAACTAAATAAATAAATAAATTTTCCTTCTAATGACAAGTACCAGGTTATAAACTCAGCAGCTCAACTGGACTGGATATTATTAACTGCAGGAGCTGCAGGACACTTTTCAAAAGGGCAGTTATACAGGATTTTGGATGCTGTCCTACATACTGGACCATTGGAGATCAAAGGGCTCAGCTCTGGGCAGCATGGGCAGAGATTCTGCACCTCAAATCGCATATTCAGGAGGGAAATATATTACAAGAACCACCCGCTATTTTCCCAACATCCAACTGAAGCACCTCAACCACAGAGGGTAGTTGGTCCGGGAGGTTGGCAGGTGGTTAGGAGGGGAAAATTGGGAGCCCCATCACTCAATGCTCACCAAAATATCACCTCCACAAACCATATAAAAACTACAGACAGATATCTGCCTCTATCTCCAAAGTCAAACAAAGGGGCAGAGGACACTGCAGAGCAGGACACTGCAGCACAGGAGCTAGCATTACAGAACTCGACCCAAATAGGGACCAAAACAAAAAAAGCAAAAAGGAAATCCAAAACACTTCTGATCATAGGAGACTCCATGATTCGGGGAGTTGATACCTACCTCCAGCCTGGGGTAATGGTCTGATGTCTCCCAGGTACATCAACTTTGAGAGACACTGACTACATTGCTAAAATCGTGCAGGAAACAGAAGAAAACATCGACGTCCTGGTACACATAGGGACTAACGATCTTGCCAGTCGGTCAGTTGTGGAGACCAAGGAACACGTGACCAGGCTGGGAGACAAACTGTCATCCATTTCATCCAGCAACTCCTTCTCTGAGATTCTGCTGGTCTGGGAGAGGAGGGAAAATGGACAGAAGATCAGAGAAGGGGAGATAGGGGAGCTAAACATGTGGCTCACCACACATTTGTAGGTAACTGACAACAGTTTGGGGAGCAAAAGTTCTTTAAATTCAATGGACTGCATCTGACTAAGAAGGGAGTCGGTGCATTGGGGCAGAAGTTTGATGTCTTTGCAGAATATTTAAACTAGCAAATGGGGAGAGGGGTGCAGCACCTGACACATCGAATGGGAAGAACACCCCTTCCCCCAGCTAGTTATCAACCAGGAGTTAAGCATGTTTGTAGTTCATTTGCATCACCAGGTAAGGAAAAAAGATTTGTCTCCCCATACAACACACAGGAGAAATGCCAGACCTCGCCCAACAACTAACGCACCACAATCTGGCCAATGGAAAATCATGTACACAAATGCCGGCAGTTTTGGAAACAAGATCCCAGACCTGGAGGCAACAATAATAGGGCTAAACTGGACATAGTAGCCATTAGCGAGACATGGTTCACCAGTAACCACACTTGGGAGGCTTCAGTACCCAGCTATGTACTGTCTCAGAACAGACTGAGGTGCAAACTGGGGTGTGGCCTTTATGTCAATGAAAATATCAAAGCTACAGAAATTCCAAATACACATAAGGAGCCAGAAGAACTGTGGGTCACCCTGGAAACAGGAAATGTGACAGGCATATGAACTGGGGTTGTCTACAGGCCACCAGACTAGGGGGAGGACATAGACACATTACTGTTAGAAGATATACAAAACATGACAGCTAAATGGGAGGTTCTGATAATGGGAGACTTCAACATGCCAGAAACAGATTGATCAATACTAGCAGGAACATCCGTCAGAACTAGACACATAGTGGATTCCCTGCAGGGGGAGGGCCTCAAGCAACTGGTACAACAACCCACAAGAGACAGGGCTATCCTGGATTTAGTACTGACTAATGGGGAAAGGATCGTAGATCTCCAAGTAGCAGGTCACCTGGGGGCCAATGACCATCACATGGTATGGTTCAGTTTAACCACTAGAACTAAATCATCCTATTCCAGAGGAGCTGACTTTGAAAAGATGGCCAACAGAGTTAAGCTAGCCCTGGCAAGAAGAAATACAGGTGAGGGATACAGGTAAAGTGGGCAAGCATTAATCAAATCAAATCAGCTTTATTTATATAGCGCCTTTCACAACCAAGGTGCTGTACATAAAAACATATACATAAATAGATTAAAACAACATTATAATATATCAACTATATTTAAATAAAAGCTAAACTAAATAAATATGTTTTTAAACCAGTTTTAAGGATTAAGGATGCAATACGTGAAGCAACATGCCATTGTGTTAGGGAGAAAAGCAAGAGCAAAAGGAGGAAACCACTTTGGTTCTCAAAAGTAGTAGCAGAAAAGGTCAAAGCCAAAAGGTTGACCTTCAAGAAACATAAGGGAATGCAGAGGGACAAAGATAGGGAGGCATACCAGACTTCCCTAAGGGAAATAGGGAAGGCAGTAAGGCAGGCAAAGGCCCAAACTAAGGAAACACTAGTATGAACAGCAAAATAAGGGGACAAGATCTTCTATAGGTACATTAGTGAAAGGAGAAAGTCCACAGCGGGTATTGCTAAGATCAAAGGGGATAAGGGGGAGTGTGTGGAGGAGGACCAAGGAAAAGCATCTATCCTAAATAGATACTTCTACTCAGTATTTACTGAGGAGAAGGTAGGGCAGAGCCCACAGCACAGCACCATGGACACAGGGGGAAGGTGTGCACAAGTCCCTTCACAAAAGAAAGGGTCCTACAAGAGCTAAGCTCAGGGTGAACAAGGCAATAGGACCTGATGGCATACATCCCAGGGTACTAAAGGAGCTAAGATTGGAACTAGCAGAGCCATGATCATAACTGTTTACTGAGTCTCAAAGCACAGGAGAGGTCCCAGAAGACTGAAGAAGGGCTCATATGATTCTGCTCCACATGAGTGGCAGTAGGGAGGAGGCAGGGAACTACAGACCAATCAGTCTTACCTCAGTAGTGGGCAAGATTATGGAGGCACTCCTTAAGGAAAGGATTATGCAACACCTGGAATCCATACAAGTACAGGATACAAGACAGCAGGGGTTTACAACAGGAAGGTCCTGTCAAACTAATCTCATGGATTTCTTTGACTGGGTAACCAGAGTGGTGGACCAAGGGGGTGCAATTGATGTCACCTACCTTGACTTCAGCAAAGCTTTCAATACTGTTCCACATAGAAGATTGATTAATAAGCTGGGTAGGCTCGGGGTTACATAGATACATAGGTACATAGACAGTGTCTGCAGATAAGGACCTATGGCCCACCCAGTCTGCCCATTTGAGCTTGTAAGTTCAGTTTATGTTTTCCTAGAAGTCTGTTGCCCCTTACCCCTGACCTCCAGAATTCCTTTATGTCTATCCCATGCATTCTTAAATCCTGTGATTGCTTCAGCCCCCACCACTTCCTCTGGCAGGGTGTTCCACTTGTCCACCACCCGTTCTGTGAAGAAATTCTTCCTCACGCTTCCTCTGAATCGCCCTCCTCCAACTTCATCCCATACCCTCTAGTCCTGGAACATCTTTTTCGCTTAAAATAGTGTATTCCTGCACCCTGTTCCTCCCTGTAAGATACTTGTATGTCTCTATCATATCCCCTCTCTCCCTCCTCTCCTCCAGGGAGTACATATTCAGTTCCTTCAACCTGTCCTCATAGGACTTGTGATGCAATCCATGTACCATCTTTATTACCCTCCTCTGAACCTTCTCTACCCTGTCTGTGTCTTTACGTAAGTAAGGTCTCCAGAACTGTACACTGTACTCCAGGTGGGGCCTCACTAGTGTCTTCTATAGTGGAATTATGACCTCCCTTTTCCTGCTGGTGATGCCCCTGCCTATGCATCCCACCATCCTATTTGCTTTACTTGCTGCCTTGTTGCACTGTTTCCCTACCTTGAGGTCATCAGAGATGATAACCCCAAGGTCCCTTTCCTGCTTGGTGCATGCTATATCCTCACCCCCCAAATGATATATTGTGCCAGGGTTTTTGTGCCCCATATGCGTTATCTTACACTTCTTTGCATTGAATTTCAACTGCCAAACCCCTGACCATTCTTCAAGTTTCTGCAGGTCCCTTCTCTTTCTGTCTACACCCTATGGTGTGTCTACTCTGCTACAGAGCTTTGTGTCATCAGTGAACAGTGAAATTCTGCCTTCTAGACCCTGCGTAATGTCACTGATGAAGGTGTTGAATAGGACAGGTCCTAGCACTGATCCCTGTGGTACCCCACTGGTCACTCTTCCCTCTGTGGAGTGACAGCCATTTACTACCACCCTCTGTGTCCTGCCGCCAAGCCAGTTACCTACCCACCACACTACTGTCCTGCCCACACCCATATTCCCCAGTTTGTGTAATAGTCTTCTATGTGGCACAGTGTCAAAGGCCTTGCTGAAGTCCAGATAGGCCATGTCCACTGCCCTCCCCTGATTCACCTCCCTAGTCACTCAGTCAAAAAATTCAATGAGGTTGGTCTGACATGACCTCCCCCTGGTGAAACCATGCTGCCTTGGGTCCTGTAGTCCATTGACAACCAGATGTTCCACCAGTCTCTTCTTCAGTAGTGCTTCCATGATCTTCCCCACTACCGAGGTGAGGCTGACTGGTCTGTAGTTCCCCGCTTCCTCTTTGTTCCCACTTTTGTATAAGGGAACTACATCTGCTGTCCTCCAGTCTTTGGGTACCTCCCTGTTTCCAGTGATCGGCTAAACAGGATAGCCAGAGGTTCAGCCACCACCTCTCTCAGTTCTTTAAGGACCCTGGGTGCACCCATCTGGTCCCATTGCTTTATCAACTCTTACTACTTCCAGTTCCTTCAGGACCCTTTCGTGTAAAGGGACTTGTGTCCATTTCTGCACCATTCTCACCACTTGTACTCCTTCAGACCCATTACCTCCTCTTCCTCAGTAAAGACTGAGCAGAAATACTGTTCAATATGTCAGCTTTACTGTTGTCATCCTCCACGCAGCCCCATCCTCCCCTTCAGACTCACTATCCTTCCTTTGCCTTTCTTTTTCACTTATGTACCTGTAAAGGTTTTGTCCCCTCTACCCACTGATTTTGCAATGTGTTCTGTCTGAGCTTTGGCTTCCCTTACTGACCTCCCTGCCTCCCTTTGCTTCTCCTGGTACTTCTCCCTATCCCCTTCTGCCTGTGTCTTTTTGTATTGCCTGAATGCAATCTTTTTGGCTTTCACTTTCTTTGCTACCTCTTTGGAAAACCATAATGGTCTCCTCTTCCTTTTCCTCTTGCTAACCTGCTTAATGCATAATTCTGTTGCTTTTGTAATCCACATTTTAAATACTGCCCACTGTTCCTCAACCCCTGATTCCTGCTCCATTCCCCTTAATGCCTCTTTCAAGTATCTCCCCATTTTCCCAAAGTCTGCCTGCCTAAAATCCAGGATTCGTGTTTTTGTGTGGTTTGGTTCTGCTCTTTCTGTGATTTCAAACCACAATGACTGGTGGTCACTGTTCCCCAGGTGCTCCCCCACTGTCACCCCCATCACACTGTCCCTGTTTGTGAGCACAAGGTCCAGTATTGCCTTCTGCCGAGTTGGTTCCATGACCAGTTGCCTGAGGAAGGCACCCTGAAGGGAGTCCAGGATAAATCTTCTCCTAGTTGCTGCTGCTGGGATGCTCCAGTCCACGTCTGGAATATTGAATTCTCCAACCAGTACTACTTCACCCTTGTCTGCCATCCTTTGGATGGCTAGCATCAGCTCCCTATCTGTTTCTTCCTCCTGGGCTGGTGGTCTATAAACCACACCTGTGCAGATGGCTGGCCCCATTTTCCTTTCCAGCTTAACTCACAGTATCTCTCCCCCATTTTGTTCCTCATGGATCTCTATGGCCCTTATGTCATTTTTCACATACAGTGCCACTCCTCCTCCCTTCCTACCTGCCCTGTCTCTTCTGAATATGTTGTAGCCAGGTATGGCCATCTCCCAGTCGTGGTTATCATTACACCAGGTTTCAGTGATGGCCACAATGTCCAGGTCTGACTGCACCATGACAGCCTCCAGATCTTCCATCTTGTTGCTAAGGCTCCTGGCATTGGCACATGGCTTCATGATTTGATCTCCTAGACTGTTTTGGCTGTTCTACTCCAGCCCCTTCCTTGGTTGTCCTTTATCCCTGGTTCTCCTTGCTGTCTGCCCTTCTGCTGAATTTTGCCCCTTTTCTGCCTATCCACCTCTTGGGTGCTAATCTCCATCTTTTTCACACTGCTTTGTAGAGATAGCCACTCCTCCGGTTCACTGGTTCCACTGCTAGCTGTGGGGATTGAGCAAGTAGGTACCCTCCTTGCTGGCCTGCCACCCCCCTTTGCTAGTTTAAATGCTTGTTAATGTAGCATTTAAACTTATCATTGAGTGCTTGGATTCCCCTCCAGGATGGATGCAGGCTGTCAGGCTTGAACAAACCTCCATCCCTCCAGGTGGGTCCCCAATCACCAATGAATCCAAACCCTTCCTCACAGCACCAGTTCTTCATCCATGAGTTAAAGTTCCTGATGCATGCACCCCTATGCTCTCCCTTTCCTCTCACAGGTAGTACTTCTGAAAAAGTGACAGAAGTAGCTACTTGCTTGAGACCCCTCCCCAATTTCCTAAACTCTTCCTGAACTTCCTCTGGCTCCCCATTTGCCAGGTCATTAGTACCTAGGTGGATAATGACATCCAGCTCACCCTCCCATCTTCCCTTCCCAGTGATCCCCAGGATCTTCCTTCCATCCCTCCATGCCGTGGCACCTAGTAGGCACCTCACTTCCCTGTCCTCCCCCTCCTGTGTTCCTAGCTGGATCCCTCTTATAATGGAGTCCTCCACCAGGATTCGCTTCCTCCTCCTCCTCCTCTGGGGTCCACTGCTCTCCCCGCTGAGGTCACCTCCTTGGCTAACCTCCACATCCTTTCCTTCCACTTCTCTGGGTACCTCTATTTGGTTGTCCCCGTTTGCCAGTGTGGCATATGAGTTCTTGAGTGGAATAGGATCTGGCATGTGCCTCTGCCTGACTGCTCTAACCCTCACTGAGCCCACTGTCACCCAAGTGCTCCTCATTCTCGGCATCCTTTGAGGCAGTTGCATTGGATTGGGTGGTCTCTGAATAGGGGTGATGGTACTCCTGACCAAGTTTACTTCCGCTCTGAGTCTGGCTACCTCATCCTGCAGTCCAGAGAGCTGCATGCAGATAGGGCAGCACTTCAGTGTCCAGAAGGTCTGCCTGAATATGGCTGTCCCACAGCCACTGCATTGCACCACTCCCCACGTTATACTGCTATTCCACTACTTGTCTGTTACTGAAGCTCTCCTAGTTCCCTTTTTATTAATTTACTGTCCTAAAAATCCTGCCACTGATTCTCAGATACTTTTCTTTTAAAAAAAAGAAAATAAACCAATAATAAATAAATGAGTCAAAACACTTGTCGTGCTGAGGGTGGGCTTCTTCCCCCTTATGCCCCTCCTACTCCACTCCCCTTACTATCCCCTGTGTTTAACTCCTGTCAATCAGATTTAACAGGGCATATAATTAAGAGTTGGGGGAAAGGGAGGTGAAAATTTGCAGCAATTAAAAACAGCAAAGAAATACACCACCACTATGTTTTAAATTTTCAACAGCCCAAAAACAATTCTAAGTAAAGACAGCAAATAAATTACAGTGTCACTTAAAACCCACAATCTAAGTTTAAAAGAAAACTAGCAATTACCAGTTACTGTAAAGCACTGAACTGAATATGTTTCCTTCCCCTTCTGGCTTCTTCTGAGAAAACAAAACTCACTTGCTACCTCAACTCTGACTAAGCCCTACCTCCAGTTGTTCAACTGAGTGGCAAACTGATTGACGGGCAGAAAACAGAGAGTGGTGGTAAACGGTATACAGTCAGAAGAGATGCAAGTCACAAGTAGAGTACCTCAGGAATCAGTCCTGGGGCCAGTCCTCTTCAGTATCTTCATCAGTGATATTGCAGTTGGACTGGAGGGTAAGGTTTGTCTATTTGTAGATGACACCAAGATCTGCAACAGAGTAGATGATGCAGATGGGGTGAGCAGAATGAGAAGAGATCTGGATAAACTGGCAAAATGGTCAGAAGAGTGGTAACTCGGATTTAACTAAAGAAGTGCAAGATCATGCACATAGGGAAGAGAAACCCTGAAGCTACCTATAGGTTGGGAGGGGAGTTGCTGGCAATCACAGAGGAAGAAAGAGACTTTGTTCATCATCATCACAGATGACCTGAAATCATCCAAGGAGACCACTAAAGCAGTAGGTAAGGTTAGAGGGATGTTGGGGTGTATTAGTAGGGGTATCACAAGTCATATGAGGGAGGTAATAATCCCTCTTTACAAGACACTGGTTAGGCGCCATCTGGAGTACTACGTGCACTACTGTAGGTTGCATCTGTGCAAGGACATTCATAAAATAGAGGCAGTCCAGAGAAGGGCAACCAAAATGGTGCAGGGACTGCATCAGAAAGCATATGAGGACAGATTAATGGAGCTCAATATATATACCCTAGAGCAAAGGAGGGAGCGAGGTGACATGATCGAAACATTCAAACATCTTAAGGGCATTAACAAGGTGAAAGAGTCTAACATGTTTCAATATAAGAAAAACAGGACTCAGCATGAGATTAGAGGGAGGCCGATTAAAGGGTAATGTGAGGAAGTTCTTTTTCAGAGAAAGGGTGAGGGATGCATGGAATGGCCTATCTGAAGAAGTGGTGGATATGAATATAGTGCAGGGCTTCAAACAGACATGGGATGGGCATGAGGGAACAATATGGATGTGTTCGAGTAAATAGGCCATTGACAAAGTAAAGGCCTATGGCACATTCATGAGGTGAAAAAATGGGCAGACTGGATGGGCCTTGCGGTCCTTATCTGCTGTCAACTTCTATGTTTCTCTAGCTTCAATTAGATGGTGGCTTCTGTTCAAAGGCTTCTATTACATTGTGCCTGTTCATGGTCATAGCTTCAATTAGATGGTGGCTTCTATTCAGACAATCACCTTCTGGTGTTGCAATGCAGTTGCTGTTGTTTTTTAATAAAAATAAAGCTGTTTCCCGAATTTGTCTTGCCCTTTCCTTTAACTTTGGATTTTGGTCAGGCATAGAGAGAAGGAGAGATAAGAGTGGTGTGGAGTGTGGTCAGGCAGAGAGAGAGAGAGAGATCTAGAAATAAACAGTGAACTGAGAGTGGATCATGGTTGGTAGGGCAGAGAAGGAGAGAATGAGCCACGAGTGGCAGGGTGGTGAGAGAGGAACAGGGTGAATGGAAAGCAAAAAGCAGAGAAATAATTTTCAGTTAAGGGAAGTTATTTTAAGGCCTTTTCTTGTTCACTTATGGCACATTGGAGTGCGGTCAGGCAGAGAGAGAAAGAAAAAGCAAGCCATGAGTGCAGCATGGTCATGAGACTGGAAAGGGAGAGAGCGAGCTGAGCGTGGTGCAAGACACTGGTCCTTCTTTATAGATAAAGGACATACAACACCGCCAAAAGAATATTTTGTAGTGCAAGTTTACACCAGTGTCATCCTCAGTTTTTTTATAGATTGTATTGTATTGTGTTGTATCGCTGGAGCAGTTGGATTGCAGTAAAGATTTGACTTGCTCAGAAAGAGCCAGCTAAGAGTGGATTGTGGTTGGTAGGGAAGAGAGGGAGAGTGCGAACCAAGAATAGTCAGGTAGTGAGAGAGGAACACACAGGGCAGAAAGTAGAAAAGCAGAGAAATTGTTTTCAGTTAAGGCAAGATATTTTACTAAATAAAAGCTGTTTCTCTAATTTGCCGAGAGGGGAACATGGCTGGTAGGGCAGAGAAGGAGACAGTGAGCCAAGAGTGTTTGTGAGGAGAGAGTGCAGATAGCAAACTTTTTCTAAATGCAGAGAAAGTTTTTAGTCAAGTAAACAGTTCATGCATATTTCCGGTATTTTAATTTCCCTAAGTTGAGTTGTAGTTTATGGTATAGCCTGGAGGCCAGACCACATTTCAATGAAAAAGTCACACCAATATGAACTGCAGCTTCAGTTGGAGGGTGGCTTAAATTACAAGCACTGAAATGGAGCTGTGGTTTCAGTTGGAGGGCAACTTGTATTAGAGGGTAGCTTTAATTAGAAGATATATGGTACATGCAGTCCAAATGAATATGTTGCCTAGATATTTCTATTCATTTCAGACCCTCCCTCTTTCCCCAGTGTTGGGGGACTTTCAAAAAATGGAACAAATGCATCTCCAGATTACCTTGGGGGAGGGAGAGGATGTCCCCAACCAGCATACTGTAAACTCCAGTTGCCCACAAACAAAGGCGGTCTGGCACTTCCAGACCTGTCCCTGTATGTGTAGGCTGCTGTACATGCAGGCTGCCTGGATCAAACATGTCTTGTCATGAACGACCAGTACAGCGCAGCCTTGCTGGTATCTTTTGAAACCATGGATATTCTGCAGGAGCTTAAGGGCACTTTTATTTGGTTCCAATGACTGGCTCAAAACACCACTCCACCACTCCACTTTCTCACACCACATTAGCAGCATTTAAGGGATGGCATCAGCTGCTAGCTCAAAAACAGTACACCCAGAGTGCATGATGGCTTAATATTCCTGCATACCGTACCCTCTTTACAGCGGTCTTTTTAGACCACAAGTTTAGGGAATGGGCCTGCAAGTGTTTGTCATACGCATACCAATTTTATGTAGATGGACATTTAAAATCCTTCACACAGTTACAAGAAGAATTTGGTTTGGACCAGCGTGATCAGTACAGGTATCTGCAAATACATCACTTCTTGAATGCACAGCTTGTACTTCAGGTAGATGAATCCAAGCTTGCTCAACTATTGAATTTTATAATTACAGTATTAGGAGGGGTTTGGTCAGACCACTGTATCTCCCTTTACTACCAAGCACTCCAGCAACACTCCCTGGTAGATTATCTTACAGGTACAGGCTAACTTGAAGGCAGAGTTGTCCATTAGTCTGGAACCATCTGAGTGGACAGTGGTGTGGTTCAGACAACACAAGGTCCCAGATTGTTACAAATGGAGAGAATATATTTGGAAAATGGTGAGCAGATATTTTAGGACCCCCCCCCCTCCAAATTACTGCAAAATGTTTTGCCACCCATGATGCCACATTTGCTGGAGAGGCTATGGCTATGACTGTGATGTGGCCACACATACCCATGTCCTATGGTCCTGCCTCTCCCTTCTTCTTTTTTGGACCGGAGTGGAAAGTGGAATTGGTGTTGTAGTAACTAATTATGGCAGCATGACCCCTCAGGCTGCCTTACTTCTGCATTCTCCACTCCATATTAAAAACAAAATCTTCTTGTACTTACTGGGAATCTTTTTCACAGCAACTAAAAGATTAGTAACTAGGCTCTGGTTAAAACCAGAACTGCGTACATTAACTTAATGGCAAGATGTTGTTTGGGACATATATAGGATAGAAAAAGTGACATTGTACTGCCAGAAGAGGACAAGAGGACAATAAACAGAATAGGTGGAACCCGTGGCTACTACATATAATGTCACTAAGGTCTGATATTATTACATGAATGGAACTGTGCAAGATGGGGTAGAATGGGATGTAGGCCTTGCTTTCTGGAGTAATTACAGGGGTTTAATGAAAATTTCACAGAGAAACTATTGAACTGAATATGGGAAACTATGTAGGGTCGAAGAGTGATGGGAGACCTCTGTTCTAGTTATAACATGGATTTTGTCATGTGCTTACCTCACACACTAATCTTGATTGTAAAGTGTATCTGAATGTTAATTATAAGTTTAAAAAAATGATGCATAGTTCTCGGCACTGTCGGAATAAAGTTGAGAAACAAAATGTTTCCACAGTCCTGTTTTGCAAAGAGCACATGGCTTGTAATTACCCCTTTAACTTCCAACACTAAATTATTTTTGAATCTGAACAGACATTGTAACTTTTTATATGTGATTTTAGTAACTGACAAATTATGATTATGGTATGATAATGGACTGTCCAATGTTATTCCTAGATATTTATAATTAGGCATACACTCCAGTTCAGTTCCATCTATGACACAGATATATATTTTGTCTGCGACACCCTACAATTTATTTCTTGTACTGAAAGCCATTACCTGAAATTTTTTTAATGTTTAAGATGTTTATTTTACTAACGCCATAATTGCAGAATAGTGAAGCTGTCCTGTTTGGTTTGTACGTCATGCAAAATTTGACCATCGCAGTAAATAACTGTGTCATCTGCATACATCTGAACTTTTACATATTGAAAGTATTTGGCAGGTTGTTGATAAAACAAAACAATAGAAAGGGCCAAAGTACAGATCCTTGAGGAACTCCCACATTTGCAGAACATTTTATTTATCATTGTCAATCTTCCTTATATGTGTTCCATCTTCTAAACAGTGTTTAACCATTCAACAGCATCATCAGAGAGACTATTTTTTTTTTCAGTCTACAAGGGGTGGTCATCCAAATCAGAGACCTGTGTAAAGGTCAACAAATACAGCACCATATAGTCCACCACTGTCTCCTGTGGTGAGGATATAGTTTGTGAACTTCACTATGACCAACAATGTGCTATGCCCCACACAAAAACCAGACTGATCATTTACATAGTAACATAATGATTGACGTCAGATAAGGACCGCTAGGCCCATCTAGTCTGCCTATTTTCCCTGCCTGTATCAGTGACCTCTGACCCTTTTTGGTCATTGGCTTTTGACTCTTTCCCACATCTAGGGTTCCCTTGTGCCTGTCCCAAGCATGTTTGAATCCTCTCATTGTGTTAGCCCCCACCACCTCCTGGGGCAGGCTTTTCCCAGCATCTACCACCCTCTCTGTGAAGAAAAATTTCCTCACATTTCCCCTTATCCTGCCCCCTTCCAGTCTCATATCATGCCCCCTCAATCTCGTGCAACTCTTGTGTTAAAACTTATCACCCACCTGCACTTTAAACCTTCAAGATACTTGAAGGTCTCTATCATATCTCTCTGTTCCCTCCTCTCTTCCAGTGAATACATATTGAGGTCTTTTAATCTGTTCTCATATGTCTTCTGATGCAAGCCCTGCACCATCCTAGTTGCCCTACTTTGGACCGCCTCCACCTTCTCTATGTCCTTGCAAAGATGTGGTCCCAGAACTGAACCCTGTACTCTAGATGAGACCTCACCAGCATTTTGTATAGGGGCATCACCACCTCTCTTCTTCTGCTAGTGATGCCGCAACTTATGCACCCCAACATCCACCTGGCCCTCCCCACTGCCTCAGTGCTACCAGGTCAGCCAAAGCATTTTCCTGTAGCAGACCCTAATTTTTCCTGTATTTTCCCTGTAAAATCTTGGTGAAATTCCTGTAGATTTTCCTGTATGCTCACACTGTATAATAAATGCAAGATTGTTCCTATTAGATGTTATAATCTCCTATTAATAGTGTGCCATAAAGACTAAAAATCCTCCACATGTCCCAGCCAAAGCAGCACAGATCATTGATGCAAGATTGCTGGGTGTTTGTACTAGTAATATTATATATTTAAAAAAAACTAGTTTATCTCCTCGAACTGAGTTCTCCCCAAGTACACTCTGTCCCATCCACACTTATCAGATGACTTAAGCAAATGGAAAGTAGAATGGCAGAAGAATTTCAGCCCTGAGAAATGGAAGGTCAATTTTTTAGGGAAAAAGAACATTAATATAAAATACGGCCTTACTGGCATGGGGATTACTGTAATGTAACATGGAACTGATTCAGGAGTAGTGAGCAGCAGCATCTTTTAGTGAGGGCAGTAGTGTAAGCAAGGCAGCTGCTACTCTGGACAGACTGAATATTTTCCTCCATCCTCCAGTGACTGAGGAGCTGTTTAATAATTTTATTTTTATTAAAAAAAGAAAAAAAAACTATAGATGATTAGATCTCTTCAAGTCAGACCCCCCACTCTGTCCCAGCCAGAGCAGCACAGATAGACAAGGGTGCTTGAATTATGAGCCCACAGACACTGGTGACTAATATTAATGTTATGTTTTTTTCTTACCTTTAAAGAGCCGATGAAGTCATGACAGAAGGCAGCTCAGGGATCTGGATAATATTATTTCTTCTGGCGGTCTGCTGGGCTCACGGGTTACAACCGAGGAAAGTGTGCAGGGTTTCTTGATGCCAGTGTCTGGGGTAGTTTATTTCAGGGATGGATCAGGCTGATCCTTTGATTTTCTCTGCACCACGATTGCACCGGTAAATTAAAGCCTGCAAGTTGCAATGCAGGTGTGGATGGAAAATGGAGGTTAGAACACTGGCAGCGGCGGGTGTCTCAGAAGCCTAAAGCACAGGATTTGTCTTTCGATCCAATGCCTGGGGGTCCCGTACATGGGTGAAAACAAAAACACGTGACGGCGAGCAGCTGGACGATCATCTCTCTCTTTCTCTCTCTCTGTGGGCAGCAGCAGCAGTGATCCTAGTAGGTATTTGAAACACGGGGTCCATAGCCAGTTTAAATATCCTGGGGTTCACTCTGCATCAAAGAAGAACACTATAGCCAATCAGAGACCACAGTCAGTGAGTGATCAGAGCATGACTGTAGTCTCTGAACCAATTGGAGGCAGGCTTCTGTTAAATCTTGGGAGGCAGTATAGTGCAGTGGTTTAAGGCTCTGAGCTACAAATCTGGTGACCTGGGTTTGAATCCCACAGCCCCCACTTGTATACTGTGTTACCCTGAGCAAGTCATTTAACTTCCCTGTGCTCCCAGGTCACACCTATAAACAAGCTTTCAACTTAATGTGTTTCTCCTGGTTAAACAATTGGAGAAAAAAAAATGTATATATATATTGTCCGTTATGAACCCACAGACTCTTGACAACAACTTTTCCTTAATGGTGCCAAATTTATCCCATATATTTTAAAAAATGTGTAATTCCTTCCCATAGCCCATTTTGATCACACAAACCCTGTAAAATATGGGAGTCCCCGTAGATCTGGGAGCACTGCTGCCTTGTTGCACTGTTTGGCCACCTTAAGGTCATCTGAAATGATGATCCCTAAATCCTTTTCTTCCCTGCTGACAGTCAGCACCCCCCCATCCTGTTGCTCTCCACAGGGTTTTTTTCCCCCCTAGGTGCATGATGTTGTATTTCTTTGCATTAAATTTTAATTGCCACAATCTTGACCATTTTTCCAGCCTTTTCAGATCCCTTCTCATTCTTTTGACCCCATTTGGATTCTCTACTCTATCAGGGTACTAAGTGAGGTAGACACCAACATAGAGATGTCAATAGGGAGAAGCGCAGGGATAAATGGAGAAAGGGACAAATGCAATAAGGACAGTGATGGGGCAAAAAGGGGTAAGGCCATCAAGAAATGGAGGGTAATGAGTACCAATGCCCATAGTCTGGGCAACAAGCTCCCTGAACTGGTGGCCTTGATGGAAGAGGGATGCCTGGATATTGTAGCAGTCATAGAAACATGGTACACAGAGAACCATGACTGGGATGTTAACATACCAGGGTATACAACCTACAGGAGAGACAGGGAGGGCAGAAGGGGTGGGGAGTAGCTCTCTATGTAAGGGAAGGGATAAAAGCAACTGAACAAAAGAGTAAACAGGGAGGAGAGGAGGCACTGTGGGTCACCTTAGAGACTGGAAATGGCACCACGATCCGCACAGGGGTTGTATATAGACCCCCATGTCAGGGGGGGGGACTAGATAAGGATATTATAGAAGGCATACTTAGGATGGCAGAGAAAGGGGAGATACTGTTGATGGGGACCTTAACATGCCAGATGTTAACTGGAGCACCTTTGCGGCAGCCACATCCAAAAGCAGGACCATTCTTGATGCCCTTCAGGTGGCATGCCTCAGACAGCTAGTTTTGGAACCCACTCGTGAGGGGAGCAATCTTAGACCTCGTACTCTCAAATGGGGACAGTGAGAGGATCTCAGATCTAGAAGTGGGTAGCCATTTGGGAACAAGTGACCACCAAACAGTGTGGTTCATGATAAACTCTGCTACAGAGTCAAGTCATACAAAAGTGAGGGTTCTGGATTTCAGAAGGGCTGACTCTGGCAAGATGGGAGAGTGCCTTAGAAAAGCACTAGCAAACAGGCTAGAAGGAGAGGTGGAGCAACAATGGGCAAATATCAAAACTGCCATCACAGAGGCAACAAGCCTTGTGTGAAACAAATAAACAAATCAAAATGAAAGGAAAAGCCACTATGGTTCTCAAAAGAGGTGGCGGTGAAGGTTAGGGAGAAAAAGATAGCATTTAGGAAGTATAAGGAAACACAGGAGGAGCAGGACAGAGAACTGTACCAGTTAAGGCAGAAGGAAGCAGGGAGGGTAGTCAGAATAGCAAAGGCACAAACTGAGGAAAAGATAGGTAACTCGGTTAAGAAGGGGGATAAAACCTTTTATAGGTATATCAGGGAGCGTAGAAAGACAAAGGGAGGATAGTGAGGCTGAATAGAATGGATGGTGGGTGGGCAGAGAGGACAGTGATAAAGAGGATACTTGAATGAATACTTCTGTTCAGTATTCACAAAAGAGGAAGTGGGGAGGTGCCTAATCCAATTAACAGAAGCACTCTGGAGAGGGGGTTGATCCCAGTCCTTTCACAGAAGAAAGGGTTCTGCAAGAACTCTTAAAACTGAAGGTGGACAAAGCAATGGGGCCAGATGGAATTCAGCCCAGTATTCTAAAAGAATTAAGCAGAGAACTAGTGACACCACTGACTATGCTTTTTAACAAATCATGGGAGGATGGTGTGGTACCTGAGGACTGGAAAAAGGCGGATGTGATTCCTCTTCACAAAAGTGGGACCAAGACGGAGGCAGGGAACTACAGACCTGTCAGTTTGACCTCTGTGGTAGGGAAAGTGATGGAATCACTTCTGAAGGAAAGAATTGTTGAGTACCTAGAGGCCAGTGGGGCACAGGACCCAAGGCAGCATGGGTTCACAGTGGGAAGGTCATGTCAGACAAATCTAATGATTTCTTTACTGGGTGACCAAAGTAGTAGACCAGGGAGGGTCTGTGGACATGGCCTACCTAGACTTTAGCAAGGCATTTGACACAGTCCCACACAAAAGATTAGTAGTCAAATTAACCAGCCTGGGAGTGGGTCCCAGGGTGGTAGCCTGGGTAAAACATTGGCTGAACAACAGGACACAGAAGGTAATTGTAAATGGAGTCCACTCTGAAGAAAGAGGGGTTACTAGTGGGGTACCGCAGGGTTCAGTACTGGGTCCAGTCCTTTTTAATGTCTTTATAAGTGACATTGCAGAGGCACTGGAAGGAAAAGTATGCCTCTTTGCAGATGACACAAAGATCTGCAAAAGGGTTGATACACAAAGAGACGTGGAAAGGATGAGAAGGGACTTGGCAAGGTTGGAGGAATGGACAGAAGTATGGCAGCTTGAATTCAATGCAAAGAAGTGCAAAGTAATGCACCTGGGAAACAAAAACCCAGGGGAAGATTACACAATGTTGGGGGGAGGTAGTAACAACAACAAAAATGGAAAGAGACCTGGGGTAATCATATCAGATGACCTTAAGGTTGGCAAGCAATGCGAGAAGGCGGTAGGGAGGGCTGGGGGATACTGGGATGTATAGGAGAGGTATCACCAGCAGAAAACAGGAAGTTGTTATCCCCCTGTACAGACAGTTGGTGAGACTCATCTGAGTACTGCGTCCAGTTCTGGAGACCCCATCTCTGCAAGGACATAGACAGGATGGAGGCAGTTCAGAGGAGGCAACTAAAATGGTGCAGGGTCTGCAAGAGAAGCCATATGAGGAGAGACTAAAGGAGCTTAATGTGTATACCCTTGAAGAAAGGAGGGAGAGGGGGGACATGATAGAAGCGTTTAAGTACTTCAGTGGAATCAACAAAGTCCAAGGAGGGTAGCATCTTTCAGAAAAAGAGATGTGCAAGAACAAGGGGACACAATTTGAAGATAGAGGGGGGACGGCTCAGGGCCAATGTGAGGAAGTATTTTTTCACAGAGAGGGTGGTGGACGCATGGAACAGCCTTCCTGAGGAGGTTGTGGGGTCTAAAACTGTGGGAGAATTCAAGAATGCATGGGACGATTTTTGTGGGAGGTAGGAAGAAAAAGGCTGTTGGTTAAATAGGATCTGCAGCTTATCCCTAGATAGGGAAATGGGCAGACTAGGTGGGCCAAGCGGTCCTTATCTGCCGTCAAAGTCTATGTTTATCTTGGTATCATCTGCAGATAAGCAAACCTTCTCCTCCAGCTGTTCAGCAATGTTGCTGATGAAGATATCAGAACGATTGGTTGCACTTGAGGCACTCCACTTGTCACCCTCCTTTCCTCTGATTTAATCCTATTTAATGTCACCCTCTGCTTCCTGTCCTTCAACCAGTTTCTATCACAGTTTTCCACTTTATTGCCAACCTCCAGGCTATCTAGCTTGTCCACCAGTCTTCCGTGGGTATGGTGTCGAAGGCCTTGCTGAAATCAAAGTAGGTGATACCCACCATTCCTCCATGATCCACCTCCTTCATCACCCAGTTAAAAAAGCAAATCAGGTTAGTTGGACATGACCTTCCTGCTGTGAATCTATGCTACCTTGGATCCTATACTCCCATGGTTTCCAGGTGTTCCACAGTCCTTTCATTAAACAATGTCTCCATGATCTTACCCACTACTGAGGTGATGCTGACTGGCCTGTAGTTTTCTGCCTCCTCCCTGCTACCACTCTTGTAAAGAGGAATTACATTTCCCCCCCTCCAGTCCTCAAGAACCTCTCCTATATTGAGAGACTCACTAAACAGGACCACCAGCGGTGCCGCAAGCTCTGCTTGTACTTCCCTTAATATCCTGGGATGTATATCATCTGGGCCCATTGCCTTGTCCACTCTCAGTTTTGAGAGTTCCTCCAAACTCTCTCTTTCATAAAGAGACTGGTGTTTACCTCTCTCCCTCCATTGATTCTGCTCTCTAGTTATGGTTCCTGTCCCTCCCGCTCTACCGTGAATACCGAACAGAAGTAGTCATTCAGTATTGATGCTTTTACAAGGTAACCCTCCTCACACACCCCTTCCTTCCCATTGAGCCTTACAATTCCTCTCCTGGCCTTCCTTCTGCCACTAATGTATCTATAAAATGTCTTGTTCCCCTCCCCCGTACCGTATGCACTAACCTCTCCTCAGTTTGTGCCTTAGCACTTCTTACAGATTTCTCCACCTCCCACTCTCCCTCTAGGTACACTGCCCTATCTTCCTCTGTCTGAGTCTCCTTGTAGTTTCTACAATTTGGTATGCTGTTTTGTCAGCCGGCTTCGGCTCCCCCTGACCGCCACCACCTCGGTTGCTCCCCTGCTTGCCCCCACAAGGCAGGGCCACTAAGATGACCCACCCCCATGGAAATACATCCAGATTACCCCCATGGAGGACTTCTGGTTGGGACACCCGCCTAATGGCAGCCTAAACAGCGAAGTCCGCCAATCGACAAAACAATCCACAGGCATCTAACCCTTAAGCCATCATCCTGTCGACTAAAAGACAAATCTCAGACTATCTGATGCCTCTGAAACAATGCTGGAGGGATAATTCCACGAATCAAGCAAGTAAAAGCTCAAAAATGCCAGCTTCGGTCGTCAACGAGAGGGCCCAGGAATCCCCGAGTCTTACGCTCGGGCAAAGCATTGAAACCCCACGGGAGGAAGCTGAGTGCACGATCTCATCTAGAGAACTTTGCCAAAACCTGAAACAAATCAACCAGACACTCCAGTGATTAGAAGCTAAGGTCTCAGACCAATATACAGAGATCGCCACATTAACCAAATGAGCTGGGAAAATTGAGGAAACCTTAACGGATTATACTACTACTACCACTGATGGTCATAACAAAGCCCTTCTGGACTTACACCATCGCTCTCAACTTGAAGCACTCTTAGAAGAACTAGAGAACAGAAATAGAAAGATTAACCTCCGGATTCACGGGCTCCCCGAGGGCACTGAGACTGGCGCAATGACCGCTTTCATAGACTCATTTCTGCACGAGATTTTTAATCTCCCTCCAGATAAAGCTCTCAATGTACTTCGAGCCCATAGATCCCTGATTGCAAAACCTTGGGACCCCAAAGTGAAACCATGCTCAGTAGTTCTAGCATTCCTGGACTATAGAGTGAAGGAGGAAATTTTGCAGTTAGCAAGGTCAAAAAAAGTGATTCACTTTGGGGGACACTCTACTGTATTTGAACCACATCTTTACACCACAGCTGCTTTCCCAAAGGAAAAAAGTACTTACAGTGGTTAAACAGTTACAGCAGCAGAATATCAGGGCTTTCGTTGAATATCCAGCAGGCTTAAAGGTTCAGATGGCTGAAGGTACGAGAGGTTTTCAAGATTTGCAATCAGCAGGGGACTTTTTGATTTTGGTGGGTATTCAACCCCAGGGAGAGGAGGCCAATCTACCACAACGCCGACAGTTGGAGACCAGAGACTGGGCCTACAGTGGAACTAAAAGACAGGGCGCAAAGGCTGACATGACCGCTTCCTCCTTGTGGGACTCCCTACGCAGTAAGAAACGCTCGAGAGGGCCGAATAAAGAGCCAACCAAGACTGTGCCAGAAACGGACAATGCCATAGAAGAAGCAAACTCCCAAATTACCTGAGTGCTTTCAGGCATAGTATCTTTCATTCATTTGCTTCTTGTGATCTCCTCAGGCTTAACTTTACGGGGACATATTTTGAAAATATCTCTGACTTTACAAGGGGTTTCTGAGATTGACCTCATTTAAAATGGAGTACAAAGTACTCAATTGAACAAATTCTATAATGTCAGGATGTACTAGTTTTTAAAATATACCACTCGGTATCTACACAGTCTGTGGTCTGATGGTTGGGGGGGGAGAGGTGGCTCCCTCATCAGGGACATTGAGTGGGCCTGGGAGCTTCTTGGGTCTGTCAGGTGCAAGTGGAGAAGCCATGTCAAGAATTCATGTCTCCCTCACACAATTTGGAAGTATTAACTGGTTGATCTGACTCCAGCAGTGGTCAATGAGGCACAAAGATCAAAGGTTTCAGCTGGATTGCAGGGGGCTCATAGGGCCTTCATTGATAACCTCTTCGAGGAAGTCTTCGGGGCTGGGCCTGGCTGTGGGTGGCTAACTTCCCTCTATTTGCGGGACTTGGCTTCGGGACAATTTGGAGATGTGTTGCTGAGGTTCAGTCCCTTAAGCTGCTAAATGTGCCTATGACCAGGCTTGCTAGGTCTCCCATAATTACTTTATTATTTTACTAACTCCTCAAAAATGGGAGCTATCAGGTGTTTGGTATATTGCACCCTAATTTCTATGGCTTTCCTGCTCGGACCTGTGCGTGGACGGGGGCTCCTTATGAGGCCTGCTTGGTGGCCCTTCTGATGGGGGGTGGCTACGTTACCCATTTCTCCCTTACCAGGGACCAGGATTTAGTAAAGTATGTTCATATTGTTTTACAAAGCATAAGTCGATTGGCCTACAGTTTTATAAGTTGCTGATAGAAACAACCTGACTAAGTAACACTTGTACTGAATAGGCAGGGTGTCCTTTCACTAGGGGTGTCAAGGGCAGTTTGAGCCCACGATTTTTAGTTGGTTCAGCTGCTGACAGACAGTGTAAGGAGCTAAATAATAATTACCATCATTGAAGCTCTATGGGGGAGCCCTCCACTTGGAGAGTGTAAACATATCCCCCCTCTTAATTCCCTTTCCTCAGTGGGGAAGGGAGTTCAGACAAAGATCCTATAAACCTGGATCTTCTACCTAGGAAGTCATATAATGATAAACCACAAAGGTTTTTGCCCAGTTGGCAATGATGATTGTTGTATAGTTAAGAAGTTGTTCAAGGATGGAGATACACTGCAATGTTTTGGGGGGAAGGGGATCCTGAGAGGGAGATCTGGGGAGCCTGTCTTGACTACTGTGTTATTTTTTTCTTTCTTGTTTTAAAACATCATGGCTAATGTTGGATCGGTGATATGCACTTATAATGTAAATGGTCTCAAAAGTCCAGTTAAACGAAGTAAGATTTTAGCACAGCTTAGAAAGTCGACAGCAGAATTTGAGCTTCTACAGGTAACGCATCTATCTGAGAGGAAGCACAGTAAATTCCTGAAGCTGGGGTTTAAGGAGATGGTGGCCTCCTCATATAAAAAGGGTAGACGTAGAGGTACTATGATACTTATTCCACACAAGTCCCATTTTGAAAAACTGGCATTAAAAGTGGATGGGGGAGGGTAGATATGGTCTCACGAAGGGCAAACTAGAGGGCAATTAATAACACTTGCTTCTGTGTATTTCCCTTCGGATACCCCTTATGAGGACTATAGATCGTTCTTTCTCCTTCTCCAGGAGTGGGTGGAGGGAGTCTTGGTATGTGAAGGAGACCTGAATTTGACCTTGAATCCTGCCCTGGACACCACTTCCCAGATCCCGAGAAAGTCCCATCAGGTGGAAAGAAAGTAAGGGACTATATTTATTTTTCTGCCACATACAATATGTATTCCCAATTGGACTACTTCTTGCTACCTTGAGATGAGATTTTTAGGGTACAGGATACCTGGATAGGGGACTTTCTCCTCTCTGATCATGCTCCGCTCTATATGAGTTTGGATCTGGGAGGATTTAAAAGAAACACTTTTTGGAGACTTAATGTCTCCTTGCTTAAAGATCCGGCAGTTAAGGAACAGATCATAGACATATACCAGTGTTTTCTAACAGAAAATGAAGGACAGGAAATGTCATGTGCCACCTTATGGGACGCGGCCAAGGCTGTTCTCCGAAGGAAGTTTATACTACTTGCTGTAAGGAAAAAGAGAGCGAGAGAGAGGGGAGACGGAAAACCCTCAGTGATCAAATCCAAACATTGGAGGGAATGCAAAAACAGAAATACTCCAGAACTGTAGCATAGCAACTTAAGACTCTTAAAGGGGAATTGGGCCAAATATTAGATTATCAGGTAGAACAGAAATTTATTTTTAAAGCAGAAATACTATGAGGGGGGGCCCAAGGTCACTTAGATTATTAGCCAGTAGGTTGAGAGTACAAAGAGTGAAGGCCACAATCATGAGTATGTGGCACCCGGGACATCAGAAAGTGGTATATAAACCAAATGAGACAGCTGAGACTTTTCGGGAGTTCTGTGAACAGTTATATCAAAAAGGAACCCCCCCCCACCTGACGGGAAGACTGAATCTTTCCTACATAACCTGAAATTGCCAACCATGTCACCAGACCAGGCAAAAGTGCTGATGCACCTGATATTAGCGGAGGAACTTAAAGCACAACTGGGAGCCCTGAAGACAGGGAAATGCCCTGGAACTGATGGGCTCCCAGGGGAATTTTTGAAATGTTTTAGAGACTTGCTCCAGCCTCTTGTTTTGAGAGTATTCTCTGGGGTCTTGGGGGATAGGGGCAAAGCTCCACCCTCCTGGACCACAGCATTTATTTTGGTGATACCCAAACCAGGAAAGAACCCTCCAGATGTGCTTCCTATCACCCAATTTCCCTCTTAAATACTGATTATAAGATATTTTCTTCCATTATGGCTAAAAGAATACAATGGTATCTTCCTCATCTCATACAGTTAGATCAGAATGGATTTGTCCCGGGTAGGCAAGCTCAGGATAATCTAAGGCGAACCACCCACCTTATTAACCATGTCAACAACTCTCCTACTTTGGCACTATTAATGAGTCTTGATGCTGAAAAAGCATTTGATAGAGTTGATTGGAGCTTTTTGGGAGCAACCCTTTCCCGGTTTGGATTCCTGAGAGAATTTATACAATTAATAAGCAAATTATACCACTCCCCAACTGCCTATGTTCGCACAAATGGCCACATTTCTAGGCCTCTGAAACTCTGCAGAGGTACAAGACAGGGGTGCCCTTTATCACCATTGCTTTTTGCATTATATATAGAACCTCTTGCTCAGTCTATCAGGGAGAATGGGAATATAAAGGGAATAACACTGAAAGGCTTTGAGCATAAACTGGCTTTATAC
Source organism: Neoceratodus forsteri (assembly GCA_016271365.2). Classification (NCBI taxonomy): domain Eukaryota; kingdom Metazoa; phylum Chordata; order Ceratodontiformes; family Ceratodontidae; genus Neoceratodus; species Neoceratodus forsteri. The sequence goes on from CM028133.1 coordinate 809,823,275, forward strand.
GCTGATGACGTACTTATGTACCTTACAGAACCTGATTCCTCTATCCCTGCTTTGTTTCAGCAGTTGGAGGAATTTTCCTTCCTCTCCGGATACAAACTGAACTGCTCTAAAACAGAGATACTTAGTTGCAATTTTACTCCTTCCCCAGAATTAAAGAACAGATATCCCATGAGGTGTGACTTAGATCAGATGAGTTACCTAGGGATTAAGATTGGGATTGGCAACCACCACCTCTTGGAACTTAATTATCCCCCTTTGATTAACCAATTAAGGATGGATATCCAGAGATGGACTCTCCTACCCTTATCTACAGTATGTATTCTAAGACACAGGCATTAAAGATGAATATCCTGCCAAGGTTACTTTACTTATTTCAATGTGTACCCTGTCAGGTCTCTCAAAGAGAGTTAAACATATGGCAGGGCATGTTTTTCAAATTTCTCTGGGCCAAAGACCATCCTAGGATTTATAGAGGCCTTATGTATGCCCCATGGGCTCATGGTGGGCTAGCCTTCCCTAACTTACAGGGTTACTGGGCTGAGGCCCAAATGCAGGTGGCTCTCCTGTGGGGCAGTCCTGGTTTTGATTCTCATTGGAAGAGAATAGATTTGGCAGTTGAGGCCATCCCTCCCCTTCTGGCTAGCCTATTTCATGATGATGTTGGGGTACTTGAGTCTTGTTATACAGGGACTAGGACTGTCCTGGAAGGATGGAGGAGAGGCATAACCCGTGGCCCCATAAAAAATCAATTGTGGAAATTCCGATGGTGGGCTTATGACCCCCTCCTCCCAGCTACCACCTTGGATTCATGGTTTAAACAGTGGGCCAGGAAAGGATTTCACTCTCCTTTTCAGATTTATCAGCAGATAACCCTATTTCCTTTGAGGCAGCCAGGCAGACATTTGGGCTTCTCCCACAAGATAATCTAAGATTCTACCAGATCAGAGACTACGTCCTTGCCCTTCAGAAGACATATGCCCAGTTACAGGTGGAGGTGGAGGGCCCTCCTTTCCAGGGTATTTGGTTTTCAGGGGGTGGGAAAGGAGCCATATCCCTATTGTATCAAAGGTATCTAACAGATCAGACCCTTCCTATTGAAAACTTAAACTTAAGTGGGAAACGGACCTGAGGATCACTCTTTCAGAGAAACAGTGGACTGCTGTGTGGCAAGCTACATGGTGGACAACAGGGGCCCCCCTTCGGAGGGAATATGGATGGAAGCTAAGAGCTAGGTACTTCAGAGTTCCTGCACAGGTGGTGCATTATGCACCAACAGTTGGTTTGAACTGCTGGAGGGGATGTGGGATCTCCCCAGCTTCACAGGCCCACATTTTCTGGACATGTCAGATACTGGAGGAGTATTGGTCCAATATAGAACACCATCTCCAGGAAATTTTCCAATTTCAGTTCCCCCTGGGCCCTGAACATTTGGTTTCAGGTCTTAGATCAAAGGACATACAGGGAAGAGAGGCAATGTATTTATGGTCAGTTCTTACGATAGCTGCTTTGAAGGCCATTACTAAGAAATGGGCACAGAGAGCTCCCCACCGGTAGCAGATTGGACAGACATAGTGGAAAATATTCACTTAATTGAGAGGATTACATTCAGCCTTCGCCACAAACCCACTCATACCAAAACAGGTGGACTAGATGGCTCTTGTATGAGCCTCATTTACATTTAGATGCCTAATTAGGCATAGCTGGGCCCCCTCTTCCTTCTCTCTCTCTCATTAAGAATTTATAAAAATAAGAAAAGAAATATATTTTCTATTATTTTATGCAGTGCATTGTACAGTTTGTTAATATCTCCATTGAGTAGTAATAGATAATAACATCTGCAGTATTATTTGATAGATCTTTGAGAACATGTAGTTTACTTTAACTAGATCATCAAATGCTTTTATTAAGTAAAAAGCTAATGTGTAAGTACGCACTGTGATGTAATCAAGATATGTTTTATGTACCTATATAATAGATGTATGATCTATCTGTATGGACATGATCTCTCACTCTCAAGCCCTTTCGGGCCTACCATAATAAAGGAAGTATGAAAAAAAAGATTACCACCATGGAAATGCATCTAGATTACCAGTGGCATCACTGCTGCTGGCACGGCTCCCTTGGCTTGCCCTCCAGGGTGGGGCTGCGAGGGCGAGCCGACCCAATGGAATACACCATCTCAGGAGGCACCAAGAGGTATGCGGTGGGTACAGCAGGACTGAGGGGTGGGCATCATTGCGCCAACCAAAGCTTTGCAGGCTTGGTTTTGTCCAGGGGTGGAACATGCAATGACACTAGCATCTGCTCCACAACCACAGTGGACGGCGCCGGCTGCAATGGAACCCCCAGCTTCCGCTAGGGGTCCGTAAAGTGCTGGATACTCTAGCCCCTCCCCATGGAGAAGAAGAGCAGTCTCTAGGATGCTTGATCCTTCGCCACCCAGCTGGCCCTCTGACTCTCGAGTCCATTCCAGAACCCGGGATGCCTTGCCACTGTGCCATTGGGCTGGCTCTCCTTGTATTTTCTGAAGGCCCCCTTTTTTCCCTCACTTTCCCTGCCACCTCCTTTGTAAACAATAGTGGTTTGTTCCTTCTTTTTCCCTTGTTGCTCAGCCTAATGCACTGATTGGTTGCCTCCACTATGGCTTCTTTTTGATGTGCCCACTGCTTCGCAACCCCTCCCCTTGAATCCCTTCTTGCCAGAGCTTCTTTGATCCCTCTCTCCATCCTGGCAAAGTCTGCCCTCCTGAAATCCAGTACCTTTGTCTTCCTGTAACTCTCCTGTGACACTGTACTGATGTTGAACCACACTGTGTGGTGGTTGCTGGACCCCAGGTGCCCATCAACCCTGACTTCCGTGATCCTGTCCCCATTGGTCAGCACGAGGTCTAAAATCGCCTTGTCCATTGTGGGCTCCTAAACCAACTGCTAAACCAAATTTAATCATTTGTTTGACATTCTAGATAGACTTTGAACTGTTTTGCAATTATTTTTTTCTAAAATATTCGCTAAAGCTCAAAGAACCAAGACTGGTCTATAGTTACTTCTTTCAATTTTGAACCAGCTTAAAATCCTGGGGACACAAAAGTAGACCAAATGGTTGGAATAATACAAGTGTACAAAGATAAATTAGAAACGTTGCTATTGGTGCAGCTAATTTTCTTACAGTTATTTTTAGAAATCTTGGATCGACTCATTCTAGCCCAGGTTCTTTTAAAGCGTCAATTTCAGATACGTATTTTAGTACTTCTACACTACTAGTGAAAGACAAGTCAAAAGAATGATATAGTACTTTTTAGATTGTTCAATCACTAGATCATATGACAGAAGTCTCTTTCAGTCCTTAGAATCATCATTACTGTTGTTAGTAAACTTTATGCCAGAGAAAGCTCTGTCCCAAGCTTGGTACTCTCTAGCGCAACAAGAATTGTCTTCAACTCCTAGTACATCGTGAAATTGTCAGTAAGATAGTGCTGCTGGTGTCTGACTATATGAATGTGATCTATGGTACCTCCCCCTCCTCCTCTTGTAAGACTGAATGTTCTATGCAATGCCTTCTGCTGCTTTGCTGCTGGTGCTGTCTCTTGTACCCATCACTGCTCCCTTTATACCAGCCTCACGGTCCCATTCCTTGCCACCTGCCAACCTTCTCACTGTGCCTCCTTCATCTCTAAATGCTTGTTCTCATCTCTGCCTCCTTACCTCTTCTCTTTCTCTCTTCCAAGTCATTTGCCTCCTATGCTCTTCACTTATGGGACTCCGAACCTGCTCTTTTCCTTACTCCAGATCCCTGACTGGGCTATCTGCTTTCTCCTGCCACCTTCCTTCCATTGGACATTTATTTATTTTAATTTTGGTGACTGGGTAGGCCCACTGAAACCATCACAGTCCCTTTTTCAGGGGCAACCCGGGATTAATTACAGGTAAAGTTATGTAGACATTTTATAGGATACGAGAAAAGGAAAACAGCTCATAATCTCTCCCCCTCACTTCACCTGGCTTCCTCCTGTCACTCATTTATGCAACAGTTCAAACTCCTATGCCTCTTCATGTACCTTCCTTGAAATAAAAGGAAAATGAATGAGTCTAATTTATATAGATACAAAGTTGCAGTCAAACGCTGTAAAAACATGATTAGAAAGGCCAAACTGGAAGTGGAACAAAAATTGGTAAACAAAGTAAATGATAATAAAAAAAAAAATTAATTATATCAGTTCACTAAGGAATAATAACAATAATATGGGCCCTTTAATGACAGCAAATGGAGAAATAATTAATGAAATGGACATGGCAAGCTAGTTTAACCAATACTTTCTATCCATTTATACTAATGAAGAAGTAAAATCTGTAACAGCAGAATATGTTTTACAGTAGGCTATTACATTCACAACAACTGAAGTTTTTAATGTGATCAACAATATTAAAATTAATGGTTCACCTGGGCCTGATGAACTTAGTCCTTTATTTTTTTTAAAATTGGTTCTAGAACTTGTTGGACCAATTACTTAATTATTTAATATTTCTATGGTAGATGGGAAAACAATAAAGGAATAGAATGAGGCAACTGTCATCCATATAGTGAAAGGAGAAAATAAACATAATAAACAGGACTATAGACCAATAAGCTTAATTTCTGTACTTGGTAAAGTGCTTGAAAGACTCATTCAGAAACTCATTGTTGATCACATTAAGCAGGAAGGACAATTGGATCTTGCACAGCATGGTTTCTGCCATGGGAGGTCATGTGTTACGAATCTAATTAGTTTCTTTGAGCCTGTGAGTGTGGCTCTGGATGCTGGACTATCTGTGGATGTGGCTTATCTGGATTTTTCTAAGGCCTTTGACAAGGTCTCTCACAATATATTAATAGAAAAGTTAAGACTATATAAAATACACTCTAACATAATTGACTAGATTAACTCATGGTTGCATAGCAGAAGGCAAAGGGTTATTCTAAGGGGTTACGCATCCGACTGGGGACAGGTGACCAGTGATGTGCCCCAGGGTTCAGTCCTTGGACCTACACTGTTCAATATAATGATAAGTGCTATGCAGTCAACTTCAGGTACTTGGATGAGTAACGCTGACGACTGTAAGGTCGGAGGTATTGTTGATCATAATAGTGCAGTTTTGTTCCAGACCAACTTGGACAAATTAGCAGTTTGGGCTACAGAGCATACATTGGTCTTTAATGAGGCAAAATGTAAAATCATGCACTTTGGCAAGAATAATCCATGCTTTGAATATAAATTAAATAATACCATATTAAAGGTAACAGACAATGAAAGGGATCTGGGTATCTATATCACACCTGACCTTAAATTTAACAACCATAGAAATATGATGTTGAAAAAATGTTACGGTATCTATCTATGCATAATGAATAATATAAAGAATCGAAGTGCAGAGGTGATCGTACCGTTATACATGTCCTTAATTAGACCACATTTGGAGTATTGCACACAGTTCCGTGCATCGTATACTGTAAAAGGGAAACATAAAATCGAGACAGTACAAAGGAAGATTAGCAAATAAATTGATATGAAAAACAAATCATACAGTGAAAGACTGCCCTCACTGGATCTGTACTCCTCGGATTATAGAAGGATTCAGGGCATGTTCAGATTAAATCCTTGAATGTACACTGTGGCTCCAAAAACAAAATACGAACGACTTAAATACAAGATCTCATAAATATAAATATAAGGGTGAAGTGAATAAAATAACTAAAAGAAACCACTGATTTACACAAAGGGTTATTGAAATATGGAACAAATCCCGAACCATGTGGTCGAAAGCAGTGACATGGAAATATTTAAAGTCAGATTAGATACATTCATAAAAGACAAACATTATTATTACCACCATTAGAAAATTAAATGGTGGCAAGTTCTCTATTGGACCTCGGTCTCTTGAACTTGTAAAGATTCTGTGACTGACTAATCTGTGCCACTATGCCCTCTTGTTGACCTTGCCTACTGCCTACTAATCTTACCAAGGTTTTGGTTAATTTCCTAAATTCTCCTCTCCACCTACTGTGGGAAATATTTCAATTTTTTTCCATTACCTTCTCATTCACCTTAATCATTGGTATTTACTCACACTGCACTTATTTGCCACTGATTGTATTTGTTTTACGTGACTGTTAATATCTCTGTAATGTTATATGTTATCTATTGTTTACCTTGATCAGTAACTCATGCCTGTTTCAGTTATTGGGCATCTTCCGATACAGATACAGTCATCACTTTCTCTGGAGTCTTCATTGGGTGCCGGTAGCTGTGAAGGTCCTGCCATGTCCTCCATTGCTAATGCCTCCGATAGCTGTGTCCTTGTCTCCTAAGCTGCTCCATCCTTGTGAAGGCATGAGATCACATCAGGAGCCTTTGATGTTATGCCACTTACCTGAAATGTAGTAAAACTCTGTTAATCAGGCACATAAGTGACACAAAACTAAATTTAAGTTAAAATGTACCAGTACCTGAAATGACATGACTATCACCTCTCACGTGACAGCCTGCCATGCCAGCCATGTACTGTATCATTGTCTGCTCATGGCCTTAAAGGAAATATTCCACAATACATCAGCTGTCAGGAGAAATTTGGCAAATCTACCAGGGATAGCTGCCCTTTTGATTTTGTTTAGTGGCTTGTCTGACAGAGGGGCTTAAGTGGCACTTGAATGTGTCCAAAAACAACATACAGTGTTGGAAAGTGATAATTCCCCATACTTTGTCAAGCCACATCAGCTAAAGTCCTCCTACATCTACCCGTTTGGACTCATGGTTACTACCATCTCTGTGACACCAACAAATTCCAATTTGGAAGTCATTTGCCTTTAAACACAGTAAAGGGAGCAGTTTTCACCCGTCAGCCATGGCAACCAAATACACAGTGATTGTATTTTTCTCATGTCATCAGATTGACTGAATTGCTGCCGGCTTCATCGATTGCACTGTTGCCAAGTATTGGCTCAGTCAGGCAACAGTCTCATTCATATTCCCAGTGGACAAGGGGTTTAATTCATGCCTGGCATTTTGGCAATCCAAAAAGTGACAAAGTCCATGGTTTTGGGAGATAAGTCCTTTGGCAATTTTGGACCAGCTGTCATATAGTGTAAAACCAGACCTCTGCAAAAACTTGTACACCCAGCCATTGCTGGCTTTAAATACTGGGTCTCGGAAAAACTCAGTAACCCTTATGGCAGTGGTTTTATGAGTGACTTGTAAATGCTTCTCACACTGCAGAGAGATCCTGCAAGCAAGTTCACAGTCTGTCTTTGGCTATCTGCATCAGCAGCCAGACCCATCAAGCTTTCAGCATTTTATATTACTACCACCAGAGCCAGAGACTGAAAAGATCTCACATATTATTTTTACTTTTCTCCAGTCTAAACAGTTGCCCTTGACCTTGGCGTGAGCAATAACTATGTCTTTAAAATCAAGCGTTTAGGATATGTGCTTTGACCTTTTCTTGACAACTTACTGAAGGATGAGACTGACAGCCAGAACAGCCTGAACTCAGTTGGGAAATCAGCTGATAAATAGAAGCCACCCACCAAGTGAAGTAATTCTCTAATTGTAGCCATGCAGTAAACCAGAGAACTGTGAAAGAAGCACAGTTTCAATTAGAAAATGTATGGTATATAGGATAGTCATAAAAATATTGGCTATTACAATTGGCTGGTTTATTTCAACATCACTTTCAATTAATGTGGTACTGTTCTCTGTCTTTTAATGTGCTACATCATTTATTGCTGTCCAAAATTCTTCTGGGTTTGATAATGTTTTGATTTTGTCAACTATATTGTATACTTGCTGTGTTTCTTATTTTCTGTACCACTGCTAGTCATCTTGTAAATGTGCTGCTTTTGTACTTCTCCCAGGCAGATTCTCTTCATTTAAAAGCTTCTTGAAGTTCAGGAGTCCATCAGTTTGCACTGTTTCCTCTGTTCCTTCTTTTTCTCAGTGGTGGATATTGATTACACACTTTTTGGAAAGTGTGCAAAAATGAAAATCAAATGCAGAGTTTGCACCTGGTATAAAATGTAGGTATAACAAATCAATCTAACATAGAAACATAGAATTTGACAGCAGATAAGGACTGCTTGGCCCACCCAGTCTGCCCATTTCCCTACCTAATGGATAAGCCGCAGATCCTAGTTAACCAGCAGCCTACTTCTTCTTAACCCCACCCCCTAGAATTGCCTTATGACTGTCCCATGCATGCTTGAATTCCACCACTGTTTTTGACTCCACAGCCTCCTCCGGAAGGCCGTTCCATGCATCCACAACCCTCTCTGTGAAAAAATACTTCCTTAAATTACCTCTGAGCCGCCTCCCCCCCATCTTCAAATTGTGCCCCTTTGTTCATGCACACCTCTTTTTTTGAAAGATGCTACCCTCTTGGACTTTGTTGATTCCCTTGAAGTACTTGAAAGTTTCTATCATGTCCCCCCTCTACCTCCTTTCCTCGAGGCTATACATATTAAGCTCCTTAAGTCTCTCTTCATATGTCTTCCAGTGCAGACCCTGCACCATTTTAGTTGCCCTCCTCTGGACAGCTTCCATCCTGTCTATGTCTTTGTGGCGATTGGGTCTCCAGAACTGCACACAGTACTCCAGATGGGGTCTCACCAGCTGTCTGTACAGAGGGATAATAACTTCTTGTTTTCTACTGGTGATGCCTCTCCCTATGCATCCCAGTATCCCCCCAGCCCTCCTTGCTGCCCTCTCACATTGCTTGCCCACCTTTGGGTCATCTGATATGACTACCCCAGGTCCTTTCCATTTTGTTGTTGTTAGTATCTCACCCCCATTGTGTACTCTTCCCCTGGGTTTTTGTTTCCCAGGTGCATGATCTTGCACTTCTTAGCACTGAATCTAAGCTGCCATACATTTGACCATTCCTCTAACCTTGCCAAGTCCCTTCTCATCCTTTCCACCCCACTTGTACATCAACTCTGTTGCAGATCTTTGTGTCATCTGCAAAGAGACATACTTTTCCTTCCAGTCCCTCTGCAATGTAAACATAAAGACATTGAAGAGGACCAGATCTAATACTGAACCCTGTGATACCCCACTAGTAACCCCACTTTCTTCAGAGTGGACTCCATTACTATTACTCTCTGTGTCCTATTCTCCAGCCAATTCTTTACCAGGCTGTCATCTTGGGACCACTCCCAGGCTGGCTAACTTGTATATTAATCTTTTGTGTGGGACTGTGTCAAATGCCTTGCTAAAGTCTAGGTAGGCCATGTCCACAGCCCTCCTGATCTACTACTTTGGTCACCCAGTCAAAGAAATCTATCAGATTCATCTGGCATGACCTTCCCGCTGTGAATCCATGCTGCCTTGGGTCCTGTGCCCCTCTGGCCTCTAGATACTTGACAGTTCTTTCCTTCAGAAGTGATTCCATTATTTTCCCTATCACTGAGGTTAAACTAACAGGTCTGTAGTTTTCTGCTTCTGCCTTGCACCCACTTTTGTGAAGGGGAATCACATCTGCGCTCCTCCAGTCCTTGGGTACCACCCCATCCTCCCATGATTTATTAAAGATGGTAGTCAGTGGTGTCACTAGTTCTACCCTTAGTTCTTTTAGAATTCTGGGATGAATCCCATCAGGCCCCATTGCTTTGTCCACCTTCAGTTTGAAGAGTTCTTTCAGAACCCTTTCTTCTGTCAATGTGCTGGTATCACCTTCTGTATCCAGAGTGTTTCTACTGTTTGTTTTAGGTACCTCCCCTCTTCATTTGTAAATACTGAGCAAAAATATTTGTTTAGTATCTCTGCCTTTTCACAGACACCCTCTGCCCACCCCCCTTCCCTTTATTAAGCTTCACTATCCCTCCCTTGGTCTTCCTTCGCTCCCTGATGTACCTATAAAAGGTTTTATCCCCCTTCTTAACTGAGTTGGCTATCTTTTCCTCAGTTTGGGCCTTTGCTGTTCTGACTGCCTCCCCAGCTTCCTTTTGCTTTAACTGATACAGTTCTCTGTCCAGCTCCTTCTGTGATTCTTTGTACTTCCTGAATGTTTTCTTTTTCTCTTGAACCTTCACTGCCACTTCCTTTGAGAACCATAGTGGTTTCTTACATCATTTTGTTTTGTTTATTTGCTTCACACAAAGGCTTGTTACCTCTGTGATGGCAGTTGTTATTATTCCCCATTGTTCATCCACCCCTCCTTCCTGCCCATTTGCTAGTGCATTCCTTAGGCACTCACCCTCTTTGCAAAGTCAGCCCTCCTAAAGTCCAGTACTTTTGCCTTTGTATGGCTTGACTGTATTGCTGTGTTTATTGTGAACCATACTGTTCAATGGTCGCTAGTTCCCAGATGGCTACCCACTTCTACATCTGTGATCCTCTCTCCATCTCCTTTTGAGAGAACCAGGTCTAAGATTGCTCCCTCTCGAGTGGGCTCCAGTACTAGTTGTCTAAGGCATGCCTCCTGTAGGGCATCTAGAATAACCCCACTCTTCAAGTGGCTGCTGCAACTGCACTCCAGTTAACATCTGGCATATTCAGATCACCCATCAGCAATATCTCCCCTTTTTCTGCCATTCTAAGTGTACTTTCTATCATTTCCTTGTCCATTTCCTCCCCTGAGAAGGGGATCTCTATCTGTCTGGGGTTATATAAATATATATATATATATATATATATATATTTTATTTATACAATGGGGTGAGGATGAAAACTGGCAAATAACAGCAGTATTTTTGCCTGCACAGACCTACAGTGAGAATATTGCGTTTATTCTCACTCTAGGTCATTTATTCTCACTGTAGGTAATAACCACACACAAACTGCACTTTACCATAACTACTTAAAAATGTTTTGATTGGTGGGAGCTGGCAGGCAGCATGAGCACCACAATTAGAATTCACCTGCTCACTAGCATGCCAATTCCCACAGTCAGTTTCATTTCATTCTGACAACCCACTGAACACTTTCACTTTCTCCAGCATCAGATATAGCCCCAAAACAACTCACCCTGTATAAACACCCCAAATATACTCACTCAGTTACCACACACCTGTAACACAAAACCTCTTCAGTGTGAAACTGGCATTCCCACTGAAAGATTTTTTTTTGTAGCTCTCATGAATGAAACAACCACCAAAGAAAGCAGCGAACAGACCATTTCAAACTGCACAGCACACTCAATGCCTCCCTCACTTCCCAACTCCAAATTCATCTCCTTACCTCTCACTGCCTCTGAACCTGGCAAGGACGTCCTCCGCACCCTGATGAATATCCAAGGAAAAGGCAGATTCAACCAGATAGAAAAGTGCTGTGAGAGCACAAAGAAATATGTAAAAAAAAAATCACTGCATCGCAAACTCACTCCCTCGCTAAGCGAGAGCTCTGCCGCCATATTTCTCAGACTTACTCCAACCACCCACACAAAACCATGACCAATGAAATGCCGCATTACCAAAACCACCACGTAAGGACCCTAGCAACCACGCTACTACCTACCTAGCAGTGCAGTGCCATGAAACAGCATACGGAAAAGGAATTAAAATTAAATATAAAAAAAAAAAATACAAAAACACCATTGCATAAATCAAATATGCAATGGATCTATTGGAAATATCATTGATATTCCCACCTTGTGCAGTTTGACCTTGTAACCTCACTCGTGGCTCTGCCACTCGTGAGATCAAAGGTCAAACTGCACTAATAAATATATATATATACATATATATATATATATATATATATATATATATATATATATATACACACATACATATCTCAATGTTGAATATCAAAATTCTTATATGACTGAACAAAGTTTTTTTTTTTTTTGGGGGGGGGCATAGGAGGATTTCACTTTCCAAATGCAGTATGTTGGGGAGTGGTTGCTAATGGAATCAAACAAAATACCACTACTTATTAAGTGACTGACATTTGTAACTAAGTTCCAGTCTAACAATGTGATTTAGTTTTAGGATTATGTTTGTTGCAGTAATTATGATATGTTCAAATCTGAGGTAATCAATAGCCACTTTTACATTACAGCTTACCTGGAGTACTGCAGACTTGAATCGGCTTGCTCTGCTCATACCACCACCCTTTTCTTTTACACACTGTGGCTGTGCAGCATTCTCGATGGCCTTCTGTGTTTTGGGGGCATTTCCAGTGGAGGGGTTAATGAATGGGAGTGGCACCAGTGCAAGTGAAGCAGCTTTTTTACATGCTTGCAAAAAATGCCTGCTTCTGTGCATTCTGCTCTGCATTCCCAACAAATCAGGGAACCCTCTGTGCCACGATGGAGTGGCTTGCAGTGCTCTGGCAGCTCATAACACTGCTGGATCTGCACTGGTGCAACTCATCTGCACCGAGTGGCTCCAGTGCAGATACAGTTGTTTAAGCCCCTATTTATTCTTTGGCCTTTTTTCTACCAATTCTCAATCCTAATTAAGTTGAATAATTTGTTCACCTCAAATGGTGTTACTGTATATACGTAATTGTTCTAATCCCTCCTCTCCTAAATTTGTGGTGGTGGTGGGGATTACTGCAAGTAATGGTTATGTGAGCCCCGGGATTGAATGCTATAAAGTACGGGGCATCCTACCATGCCCCATACTTTATAGCACTCAATCCCGGGGCTCACACATACTCCTTTTCTCCATCCACCTTCTCTACAACCCGTTTTACCAACTCCTCTCTGTGCACCGTGCCTTCCTAGCCTTTCTCCCCCATACCTCCCTTCCTTCCCCCCCACCTTCACCTCTACCTGGTGTATATTTTTATTATTTTTTTTTTCTTCCGTTGCTTCCTCCTGCAACCTTAGATAACCTGCTTTATCTTCCTATGGACAATTTTATGTATGTAAATACCCTGTAATCTGCACAATATCTGTATAATTCTATGTACATATGAACTTCTTTTTCTTCCTCTCTGTAAACAGTATTATCTGTATCACCTTGTAAATACCTGTGTTGACCTGTATATACAATTGTTCATGCTCCACCCAGGTCCATCTTGCAAATGAGCTTGATTGATTGGTTATGGGTTTACCATTGGGTGCCACAAACTACAGTTAAACATAGAAACATAGAATTTGATGGCAGATAAGAACCGCTTGGTCCACCTAGTATGCCCATTTCCCTACCTAATGGATAAGCTGCAGATCCTAATCAACCAACAGCTTATTTCCTCCTACCCCCCACTAGAATTGCTTTATGTCTGTCCCATGCAGTCTTGAATTCCCCCACTGTTTTTGCCTCTACGACCTCCTCAGGAATGGTCATTCCATGCATCTACAACCCTCTCTGTGAAGAAATACTTCCTCACATTACCTGTGAGCCGTCCCCCTCTATCTTCAGATTGTGCCCCCTTGTTCTTGCACATCTGTTTTTCTGAAAGATGCTACCCTCTTGGACTTTGTTGATTCCCTTGAGGTATTTGAAAGTTTCTATCATGTCCCCCCTCTCCCTCCTTTCCTTGAGGCTGTACATCTTAAGCTCCTTTAGTCTTTCTTCATATGTCTTCTGGTGCAGACCCTGCACCATTTTGGTTGCCCTCCTCTGGACACCCTCCTCCCTGTCTATGTCTTTGCGGAGATGGGGTCTCCAGAACTGTACACAGTACTCCAGATGTGGTCTTACGAACTGTCTGTACAGAGGGCCAACAACTTCCTGTTTTCTACTGGTGATGCCTCTCCCTATGCATCCCAGTATCCCCCCAGCCCTCCTTACTGCCTTCTCACATTGCTGGCCCACCTTTAGGTCATCTGATATGACTACCCCCAGGTCCCTTTCCATTTTTGTTGTTGTCAGTATCTCACCCTCTTTGTGTACTCTCCCCCCTGGGTTTTTGTTTCTCAGGTGCATTACTTTGCACATCTTTGCTTTGAATCTAAGCTGCCATACATTTGACTATTCCTCCAGCCTTGCTAAGTCCCTTTTCATCCTTTCCACCCCACCTTGCGTATCAACCCTGTTGCAGATCTTTGTGTCATCTGCAAAGAGACATACTTTACCTTCCAGTCGCTCTGCAATGTCACTTATAAAGACATTAAAAAGGACTGGACCCAGTACTGAACACTGCGGTACCCCAGTAGTAGCCCCCCTTTCTTCACTGCAGACTCCATTTACTATTACCCGCTGTGTCCTGTTGTGTAGCCAGTGTTTTACCCAGGCTACCACCCTAGAACCCACTCCCAGGCTGGCTAATTTGTTTATTAATCTTTTGTGTGGGACTGTGTCAAAAACCTTGCTAATGTCTAGGTAGGCCATGTCCATAGCCCCTCCGGTCCTGTGCCCTTCTGGCCTCTAGGTACTCAACAGTTCTTTCCTTCAGAAGTGATTCCATCATTTTCCCTACCACTGAGGTCAAATTGACAAGTCTGTAGTTTCCTGCCTCTGTCTTGCTCCCACTTTTGTGAAGGAGAATCACATCTGCCCTCCTCCAGTCCTCAGGTATCACCCCATCCTCCCAGTTACCAATAATAAGCACACCTTATTGTAGGAGTCATCAACTTTACATTGTTATATGCTCTTTAATATATAACATTACACCTTCTGTTTTGGTTTTATGCATCTATCCACTCTGTAATGTTATAATTTGTTAAATGAATAACAGTGCCCATTGTTCTGGTGTCTAACAAGGTCTCATTCAATAAATTCTGCCCAAGCAGCTATCTTGTCAAATTTAGGGGAAAGGCTGTTGTTATTTAAATGTGTGTTGTAACTTCAGGCTTCTATAACTTGTTCCTCTATTTGCTAGTGTTTGCATGGGAGACAAAAAGGGCCTGAGATTTATTTCTATATCACTGGATATAATGAAAATAAATGGACTAATAATCTTACTATAGATTTTCTATCAGAGGTTCCAGAAAGGGTGTTCTCAGTTTTTTTTTACCTAAATCTTATACTTACTAAGAAATAATCTAAGAATTGATTAATTGTTTTTGCTACTTATATGAATAATTAGTAGGCAATAATTATGATGTCCTCTATTCACACTCAAGGAATGGGGTTGATTGAGTCTGACTTGATAGGAAAAATCTAGAACTATCTAAAACAAAAAAACATTAAAGCAAGGCATGACACAGTAATCAGTACCTTGGCCATTTTCAAGAGCTGTTTATACAAGAACAATTTTCATACCAGTGATAATCCATTATGCTGCAGCTCAACAGTGGTTTCAAAAACAAAACATAAATTGGTTAGCACAAGACATTGCTACCTTCAAGGAGGCAGACTCCTCAATCAACTTCTGATAGCTAGTGGACCAGCCCACCCGAATAAATTATAGAACGGGCATCTGTACTCTTCTAGACTGGGTATTAACAAACCACCTTGAGTGGGTCTCCAGTCTAATAGTGCTCCTGGACTCCCTACGTGATCACTCGCCAATCATTTTCTACTAGTCTAATAAAGCTCCTAAACCCACAGCAAAGGTTATAATATGCAGCATACTAAAAAAAGGCAAGCTTTGGCTCTTTAAACAGCACCTGAAACAACAGTGCTAGTCCCCAATCCTAACTGCAGATGACATTGATACAGCACTAGCCAAATTCATAGAAATTTTCAACACTGTCTGTTACACCTATGCCCCCATAACCAAAAGAAAAGTCAAGGGCACCCACAAAACCTGGATCACCCCCCACCTACTTGCCCTGATGAGCTTCAGGGATGTCCTCTGGCAAAAATACAAAAGCACCCTTGCAGACTGTGATAAGCAAAACTAGAAGGCTGCATGGAATAAATGCACCCAGACCATATGTCAGGCCAAAGCCAATCACTGCAGATCTGAGCTAAACTCCTCCTTGGGTGATGGCCATAGATTCTGGGAGAACATCAATGCGGTTATTGGAAAGTGGGATACCTCTACACCCGCCCTGCTGTGCTATGAAGGGACCACTACACAAGACCCCAAATCTATCGCTAACATCTTCAATAAAGCCTTCACCGACCTCAGTACTATACTCCCCCCTTACATTCATGGCTCAGCAGGCAACAACCCACTAAACCCTCAAAGAACACTACCAGTAAATCATGTCCCCCCCATTCTACCTTAAGGTAATTTCCAAGGCTGAGGTGAAAAACTACCTTTCCAAAGTTCTGGGTAAATCTAGTCACAGTGCTGAGGGCCTAGATCTAAAACTGATCTCCCTTGCACTTGAAGAACTGCTAACCCCCCTAACCAGAATCATTAATCTGTCTCTCACAACTGGGACAGTCCTGAAACTCTAGAAAGCTGCAGTTGTAACCCCTGTCCACAAAGCTGATAGCATTACTGACCATGCCAACTACTGTCCAATATCAATACTCCCCCCACTGTCTAAAGCTCTTGAGCGTATAGTCTACGATGAACTGGTCAACCACCTTGAAAATATCTGCTCAAATGTCAACAGCAGCATGGCTTCCGAAAACTCCACAGCACTACTACAGCACTGTTGGAGTTCACGGGATTCATTCACAATGCTTTTGATCAAGGGCACTTGGTGAGTGCAACCTTCATTGACCTCACCGAGGTCTTTCACACAGTCAACCATGACCTCCTCCTAGCCCAACTGGATGCAACAGTGCTATCAGCTGATTCCCTGGGTGGGTTCCGGAGCTACCTCACAGACTGTGTACAAAGGGTAAAAATAAGTAACACTCTGTCAGATCCCCTGCTAGTTTACTCCGGGGTCCCCCAAGGCTCCATCCTGGGTCCCCTCCTATTTAGCCTTTTTTTTAAACAACTTCCGCAAGCATGTCAACATAAAATACTCCTCTACGAAGATGATGCAGTTATCTACTCCAGCCACACTGACCCAACCACCCTAGAACAACGTCTACAGCAGGACTTTAGCAAAGTGCAGGACTGGTTTACTGAAGCCAAGTTACTAGTTAACCACAAAAAAAACAAATCCATGCTCTTTGCCCCAACCCATAGCTGCCACAAGACATCCGCAATAAATATCCATACTAAACAAAATGCAGCCATTGAAATGGTCCCTAGCTTCAAGTACCAAGGGCTTATTTTAGACAGCTCTCTCTCCTTCTCCTCTCACGTTGACCATGTCACCACATCAGCTAACAGAAAGATAGGTCTACCGTACAGACACCGCAACTGCTTCACCAGTCAAGCCCTTCGGCTCACCATCACCAGCTCAGTCTTCTCAACCATCGACTATGGGCTCACCATCTATAGCACCACTCCAGACAACACCCTCAAGCAGCTTGCCACCACACTTAATAAAACCTGCAGACTAGCCCTAGGAGCTCCAAGTCTCACCCATTCCTGCAATCTCTATTCACAAACAAGTTGGCTAAGATTAAGTGACAGAGCCCTCTACCAAGTCTGTCTTCTTGCCAAAAAAGCAGTCCTGGGACTGCTGCCCCCTGCCACTAGTTCCCTCCTACAACAGGTCAAACCTGCCAGGACTACAAGGGCATCTAACAAACCCTCTGTCAAGATGCCATCCATCGCACCGCTCAAGGGCAGCGTTCCTTTGAATACTGAGCTCCATTCTGGTTGAACTCTCTCCCACCTGAGATAGTCTCCATCAGCAAAATAGGCCCTTTCAAATCTGTGCTTAAAACTCACCTGTCCAACCGAATGCAATGCTCCTGCCACCATTGACCACTGCCTCCCGGAGCACATCCTGCATACCCCAACTATGCTCTTCTTTATGGCCCAACAAGCTACCTATCTACCCTTTCCTTCTTCCCCCTCCACCCCACTTTTCTCCTCCCCCCTCTCTTACACTACCTGGGCACTCTTACCTCCCCTTCCCCATTTGCCCCTACCTTAGCATACCTCCCACCCATCTCCAGACAAGGTTTCCTGAGCCCGAGGAATGGCTACCTCTCACCTCCACTCTCTCCTACTGACCACTTATCCTGGTCAACTCACCACCTACCTCTCCCACTACTCCTCTACACCAGCTCTGCTTAGTAGCTGCTAAACCTGTCAATCTTTGTTACCCCATCCCCACTGCTACTGTTATCTAGGATCTGTAATGTTGGTGGCTTCTAGCACCTGTATATGCCTGTGATTCTTTTGCGATTGTAATTTGCTCTTTTTTTCCTGTGTCTTGATATGGAACCTTTGTAAATGAGCAGGTAGCTCAAAGGTTGTAATCTGATAACTTAATAAAACAATAAACCAAATCCTGGATATACAATAGAATAAAGTATAAGTCATCAGAAATGAATATTTATCTATGTAGGGGATACATGAGATCACACTTGGAGCATTTTGCTTAATTTTGGTAATTGCATTTTAAAAATATTAGAAACTTAAAAAGTACTATGAAGGACGAACAGAAGTATGGATGGGGGTGACTTGCAGATAGGCTAATGAGATGAGTCTACAAAAAAGGAGGCAGAGGGTCATATAAATGTATAGAATCTTACAGGGAAAAGAGGAAATAGAAACATAGAATTTGTCAGCAGATAATGACCACTTGGCCCACATAGTCTGCCCATTTTCCCCTGTCTATACTGTTACTGCATACCCTACCTGATCTACGCTACCCCCCACCGCTTTCCTAACAAGATTCCTTTGTGCTTATCTCATGCATGCATGAAGGCTGCCACTGTTGTCTCTCCCACCACCTCTATTGGAAGACTGTTCCAGGTATCCACCACTCTTTCATGAACAAGCACTTTCACACCTCCCTCCTAAATTTCCTCCTTCAAGCTTTATTGCATGCCCCCTTGTTCCCATGCATCTTTTCCTCTAAAAAATGCTCCCCCACCTGTACTTTATTCACTCTGTGAGGTATTTATATGTATCTTATCATGTCCCCCCTCCCTCATCTCTTCAAGGGTGTACATATTGAGATTCCTCTGTCTCTTCTCATAGGGCTTTTGATGCAGCCTCTGCACCATTTTAGTTGCCCTCCTCTGGACAGCTTCTATCCTTCCTGAGATGTGGTCTCCAGAACTGGAAGCAGTACTCCAGAAGGGGTCTCACCTATGATCTGTACAGTGGTGTAGATGTCAGCAGTATTTTATAAGGGGCCATACAGTACACAGAGGTTAAGGAAAGGCTTAGGTTGAAGAGGATTCAGAAAATTGTTTCACACAAAGGGTGTTATATGTTGTATAACTACTCAAAGTGGCACTTTCAACCGATAGTATACATTTTGTTTGTTACCAAAAGAAAGAAATTTAAAACCTATACTCCACCTTGTTATCAAATAGTTGAAGACGCCTGTGTCAGCACAAGCTCTGGATGTATCTACTAGAATATAACTGGCTGGAGGGGATCAAGTGCTCCACTGGGTACTCTGCTCCTCCATGATGGATTGAATGTCACTTCCACTGCCCCCTGGGCTACCACAGGTGGCAGTACTGCCTGGGGTCAGTGGATATCTACATATAGCACTTACATTATGCGGTTAAAACTAAGAACTGATTCACAGAGAAGAAACTTACTTTTGGTGAACATAAACATGTACAGTACATCAGTCTTAGGCTGCTGAGTAAGTAGCGTGGGTTGAAGTGGTGGTAGACTGAAGCATCAGGATGAGATCATGGGAGGGAGGTAATAGAGTGTTGAACTAAACCACTTGATGTGCCAACTTGATCATGGAAAATGAAAGAGACACAACATGTTAGCTAAGCAGTTAGAATATCCTGGAAAGTGAGTAGTGCTAAAAAGAAAATTCCCTGCAACAGAAACCTAGACTTATTTTGGAGAAACAGTGTGACAGGAGTATAGAATTGAGACCAGGATTTAGCCATGCACCCAACTACCTGGATAAGCAGATGAAGATGCAAAGAAATTGTTATTCTTGTGACAGTCTGTTAAATGCAGTAAGCTCACACAAGCTAAAACTGCAACAGCAGAGGTTGGGGCGCACCCACCCTAAGCTGTATCAATGATCTCTATGTTAGCCCGATGGTTACACTGTAATAGAACTGTCTTGGTAGTCCCAGAGGAACCAGAAAGAATGGTAGTTTACTCACCTTTAAAGGTGATTGCATGAGCATCACCTTACAGCATCCCTGTCTATTACCATCTAAGTTGTACCCACCTGATAGGCTAATAATGCACGTGTGACTAGATCTTGTAATCTGATCCACCTTAGCTCTTGACTTTTCAGCAGGAACTCAGTTGAAATCTTCCCAATCTGTTTTCTACTTGCTATGATAAACCTGATATGATACTTGTAAAGAAGTGGGTTACAGTATGGCAAGCAAAGCGAAGGCACTGTACAGCATTAGAGTTACAGAGTATCTTCCCTGTAGGATTACATACTATAAAAGTGTCCAGTTGATATGGCATGCTGGTTAAAAAACTGTAGCTAGTAGACTATACCCCCCTTGCTATCTGTCTTGCCCGTAGGGTGAGATTAGGGATGCTGTAAAGTGATGCTCATGCAGTCAACTTTACTGGGTGAGTAAACTACCATTGCATGTTGCTTCACCTTACAGCATCCCTGTGCATTACCATCTGAGTAATAATAAGCAGTTTGTCAACAGTAGGGTGGGTAGAAGAGCGGAGAGCATTTGTGCTGCTGTGTCAGCATTGAGAAGAGTTCTTTTCTGGCTAATGCCAACATCTCTGTGTTGTCCACATCCAGTCTGTAGTGTCTAGTAAATGTGTGGATAGTACACATCTGGCTGTAGTGCATATCTCTTGCATTGGTGATTTATTTCTCTCCACCCATGAAGTGGTGACAGTTCTTGCTGAATTTGCTTTACTTCTTCTAGAGGGCTCAAGTGTGTGAATCTGTATGATCCAGTGATGGTCTTTTTAATCCAGGACCTGTGTTCTATCTGAAATCCCCCCCTGTGCAAATCTCACTGGGGACTGTTTGTTAATTTGTAAAGTGCATTTCCAGTTGTAACTGAATTACCCCCCTGTGAAAAACTCATTTAGGGACTGTTTAACTTCTAAGTGCTTTTCCTGTGTGCAGAATTTCAGTTTGCCCTGCTAGTAATCACCTTCTTTTTTGAATCACAATAGTACCTGATAGCCCACAGCCCATTTGCTCTTCTCCCCACACCCACTACCAGCCCGCCCCCAGCAAGTTAATCTTTTGCCTGTGCTGCATATTTAATCCCCCCTCTCTCTTCATTCTCCCGCAGAGACCACCCCCCTCCCCTGAGGAGACCGGAGGTCGTGAGGGCCTGCTCTGAAACCCTCCCTGCCACTTGAAGCCCCAGACCGAGACACACCAGGTAATTCCTACCTTGAGTCAGGCTGCTGCCTCTATCGTTAGCCATCTGGCTTTTCTGAAATGGCACAAGCTCCCCTGCTCAGCGCATGAATCCCGCCAGAGTAGCACCTCAGGTTGCTGCCCAGGCTCAAGCGGAGCAAACTGTTACTTTTGTGCCTGATTTTGAAACTTTAAAGCAGACCAGCTAAAACTAATTTGCATTTGCCTGTAACTGTATTTAAAGCTTAGAGTCACTGCAAGCCCAGGACCTGTGTTCTATCTGAAATCCCCCCCTGTGCAAATCTCACTGGGGACTGTTTGTTAATTTGTAAAGTGCATTTCCAGTTGTAACTGAATTACCCCCCTGTGAAAAACTCATTTGGAGACTGTTTAACTTCTAAGTACTTTTCCTGTGTGCAGAATTTCAGTGTGCCCTGCTAGTAACCACCTTCTTTTTTGAATCACAATAGTACCTGATAGCCCACAGCCCATTTGCTCTTCTCCCCATACCCACTACCAGCTCGCCCCCAGCAAGTTAATCTTTTGCCTGTGCTTGATCTTTTTTTTTTTTTTTTTTAAACACCCAACTTCTCCATTAGCTCCTTATATTGTTTTGCCACTAGAGGGAGCCTGATTAAGTTTGAACAATTTGCTCCCAATACCTCACTTGTCACATTTTACTGCTCTCTAGTAGCTGTTTTCACTTGGTGAGCACCCTCTCATCACCCCCTCTCCAATCGTCGAAAGCTATCCCGCCATTGTGCACTCCCCAGATCAGCCCTCCTCCTCCTGCTCCTGTCAGGCAATGTCCACCCCAATCCCGGGCCTGGCAGCACTGGTCCTCCCCCTGAAATCTCCTGGGCTGCGCATTGCTTCTATGAACATCTGTAGCCTCCTGAAAAAAATGGACTTTCTACACTGCTGGGTGACGCTTCATAAACCTGATGTTGTTGCCCTGGTTGAAACCTGGCTGTCTCCCTCCACTCCTAACTCTCATGTCTCTCTCCCCAGCTACACTCTCCACCGGTTGGACCGTGTCGGCAGGAGAGGTGGGGGCTGTGTCTTCTATTTGAAGGATTCTCTCATGGGGCTACCACTCCCCCCGCCTGACCTCGACCATGAGGCCCAGGCACTTACTCTAAAGCTGTCCCCTGACCCAGCTAGAGGCCCATTATTCCTAACCATAGCCTACATACCCCCCAAGAACCAATCCCAGGCCCTGGGCCCACTAATTGACTACCTCACCTCCCTACCCAACTCGTCGGACCAAATCTTGGTGGGCGACTTGAATATAAACTGGCTCTGCCCCTCTCCTCCTCACCGTGAGGCTTTCTCGATTCAATTGACCTAACTCAACTGGTCACACAGCCTACTAGAAAAACCCTGGGGAAGCACCCTCCTGGATGTGGTTCTCACCAACAGGCCAATCCGCATCCACAACATCCAAATCCTCCTGACTGCCTCAGTGACCACTCCCTGTGCTTTTCAACTGGAAACCCTCGGCCCTCATCCCGGTCAAACCACCTCTGAAAGGTGGCTTAGGCCTCGGGGACTCATAGGCCTTAAGCGTTTCCTTGCACACTGATTGGTCCCCTCTGATGAGGGCAACCAACATTGACTTGGCCCTGGCCTTCTTTGTAAGCACTTTCAACTTTGCCTGTGATATCTTTGCTCCCATAACTCTAGGGGTCCAAAGTGAAACATGCCCTTGGATCACCCCTGCCCTACTGTGGCAACTTAAGCAACGCAACAATCTTTGGCACCTTGCTGTTGCTACTGGCCGTTCAGCTGACAGGCAGTCTGTGCTGCCGCAGCCAGTGCACCTGGGCCATCCGCAAAAGCAAAGCGGAATACTACCAAACCTCTCTTACCTCCTCCTGGGGAACTCCAGGTGCTTCTGGGACAACATCAAGCAACTGAATGGTCACTCCAGTCCCCCTCTCCTTCTCTTCTCAACATCAATGGTACCGTCTCCTCTGACCCTGCCCTCATTGCCACCCACCTCAATAACTCCTTTACCGACCTTAGCTCAGTACTTCCTGGTAACTTTTTCAGTCCACCTCCTCCATCTGTACCGCCACCCATTGCCGCCCCTCTTTCCACCTGCGTCGTGTCACCATGCAAAGCTAGGCCTTACTTGCTAAAATCCTAAAGGTAACACCATCGGTAATGACTCACTTGATCCCTGCCTTTTCGTCAGGTCCTGGATCAGGTCCTCTTACCTATTACGTGCATTTTCAACAAATCACTCTGTCTCGGACAATTCCCCTCTGCCTGGAAGATTGCCACAGTTACCCCTGTCCATAAAGGTGGTGACAGGACTCTTCCGGGTAACTACCGACCCATCTCAATCCTCTCCCCCTCTACAAGTAGAGAAAATTGTGGCGTCCCAAGTCTCTGACTACCTCTGTAAGTATATGTCTCTGCCCTGAACAACACGGGTTCAGAGCAGGTCATAGTACCAATACAGCACTCCTGGAATTTTCCAACTTCCTCCATGCCTCCTTGGACTCTGGTGCCCTGGCTGGTGCTATATTCATTGACCTGTCTAAAGCATTCGATACCGTTTCGCATCCTCTTTTGCTCTCCACCCTCGACCTAATAGGCTTTGCCTCAGGACCTGTTTCCTGGTGCACCAGCTATCTCTCCGCCCGCTCCCAATGTGTGAAAGTCAACGGTACTCTCTCTGAAACATGCCCCATTCGCTCTGGGGTGCCACAGGGCTCAATTCTTGGACCCTACTATTCTCACTCTTTCTTAACTCCCTACCCAGCAGTTGTACGGGTAGATGCTTCTCTATGCTGATGATGCTGTTCTCGTTGCCTCCCACAATGACCCCATGCTGCTACAGAACTCCCTCAACTAGTCTTTGACTCTGCAGCTACCTGGTTCACTGAGCACCCGACTTGTTATCAGCCTTAAGAAAACAAAAGCGATGCTCTTCTCCCACCCCCAAAATAAGTACAGCAAGTTTCCCTTAGCTGTCCACTCCACACCAATCTAGTCATTGACCAGGTGCAGTCCTATAAATATCTTGGTATAACCTTTGACCCTGCACTTTCATTCCATGGACATATATCTGCCCTAAATTCTGTCACCAACTCACATTTAGGCATTCTTTACTGCTTCACAAGAATGCCTCCCTCCTGATAACCCTCCGCCTGGCTGTCACCTCCTCTGTCATGTCTCTCATTGACTATGGCCTTCCGGTCTATGGCTCAGCAGATCAGACTGCCCTCAACAAGGTTCACCTCACGGTTAATAAGGCCTGCAGACTTATCACTGGTGCTCCCAGACTCACTCACACATGTGAGCTGTACACCCTGACTACCCTACTCAGCCTGGAAGGCGACTCATGTATCAGACATGCCAGCTCACCTTTAAAGCCCTGCGTGGCCTATCCCCCATGGGCCTATCCAGCTCCATTCAGCCATACTGCAGACCCTGATCACGCACAGCTCGTCAAGAGCTACCCTAGTTATTCCGAGAGCCAGGACCTCTCAAGGTCAGAGGGCATTCCCCTACCGTGCGCCCCACTGGTATAACTCCCTCTCTGCCAGTGTCTCAAACTCACTAACCTTAGCTTGCTTTAAGCCCAGGCTCAGAAACTTCCTGCTTAGCTCTCACAAATGCAACTGCCGCTAGCCTAGTGTAAAAAAAAATATATATATATATATATATATACTCTGTTTGACAATGCTCACTGAGCGGCTCCCCCCCACTTCCTTTCCCTACTAATTCCTCCTCCCCTATCTCCCTCCCTTCTACTCCCACCAGCTCTCCCCCGACCATAAGTTTTACACCTTTTGTTATCTTTTGCTTCGTTGGAGATTGTATTCTATTGAAACAAAATTGTAATTGAACTGTAACTTTTTTGTTTGTAAGTACTGTGTCCCTTGTACTACTGTTCTGATGTCCTCTTTGTGACGAGGTACCTTTGTAAATGAGCCTCTGGCTCAAAGGTTTCTAAACTGATGTTTAACTAACTAACTAAATAAATAAATAAATCCAGTTGGCCAGAGTGGATGTTGCTGCTGCCTGGCCCTTTTGTAGGCACCTGTTAGGATGAACAGTCTCTCTGACTTTCTGAAATCTTTCATTCTGTCTAGGTAGATGGTAATTGCCCTCTTAGGATCTTGTGTGTGACATGCCTGATTTGCTGTACTTGGTTCTATGGTATTGAACAATGATAGCTCCATTGATCAGGAGTTGTTGAAGCTAGATGATACTTTCAAAATGAATGCCAGGACTTTCCACAGGGATACTCCATTGTATATAACCAGGAAAGGTTCATTGCACAAAAAGGTACATATTATGCTGATTTGCCTTGCTGAAAAAATGGCCACTAGAAAGATGATTTTGAATGATTTCCATTTGTTGTCTACAGACTTAAGTGGTGCGAATGATGTTGGTCTGAATATTTGTGGGTGCAGTATCCATTGCCACAGTGTAATGGACTGCCTGCTTAGCCAGTCTGTTTGTACGCTGAGGGTTCCCACTAGGTATATAGCCATGATGTTAAACAAATTGTGGTGTGCCCATTTCATCACCTTTCCTGCTTCTATGGGCATCCATTTGCTCTTTATTCTACCCTGTTTTGATATATAGGCCACTGCTATCTTGTTGTCTGACCTGATCAAGACTCTTTTGTTTGTGATCTCTTTTTTGAACCAGATCAGTGACTGGTGTACTACCCTTATTTCAAATGCATTGATTGGCAACTTTTTCTCTGTCTTCAACCTTTTTCCCAGACCTAGATGTTGGTTCAGTGTGGTCCTTCACCCTCGGAGGCTTGCATTCATGTCTGTTGTAACATCATGCATCTGTTGACATAGCTGGATTAAAGTGCCTCTGGGGATATTTGCTGGATTTTCCATCATAAGGAGGAATCCCTGATCAATTGCTCTTTGTATACAGTCTTTGTGAGGTTGTGTTTGAGTGTCTGTCCTGTTTGTATCACTATGGACTATAGGGGACGCATGTTCCATCTCACCCATGATACGATGTCTATACAAGATGCCATTGAACCTAGCATCTGGAAGATGTTTGGCAATGTAGGGCTCTGTTTCTGGTGAAGTGTTCTTGCATGATCCATCCCTTTGTGTTCTATTTTTGGTGATGGTAGGACTGTCCCATGACTGTGTCTCTGATGGGCCCCCAGGTGCTCCAGTTGTTTGCTGGGATTTATGCTGCTTTTAGTGATGTTTTATCCATCTGTGGGTTGTCAAGGTGTTCACAACTATGTATATGTGTTGACTGGACTAAGACAGAGTTCTGGCTCTGATCAGCCAGTGATCAAGACAGGGAATTATCAAGCTGGAGACTATGTGGATGCCCTTCTGTCTGATATAGTCTGCAGTGTGGTGACTGGGAGTCTCATAAACACTCTGGGTGCTGAAACAAGGCCAACTTGAAGTGCCTGATATTGGTAGTGTTAGAAACATAGACTTTGATGGCAGATAGGGACCACTTGGCCCACCCAGTCTGCCCATTTCCCTACTTATTGGATAAGCTGCATATTCTCTTAACCAACAGCCTACTTCCTGCAACCCCCTACTATATTTGCCTTATGTCTGTCCCATGCATGTTTGAATTCCCCCACTGTTTTAGACCCCACAACCTCTCCAGGAAGGCAATTCCATGTGTCCACCACTTTCTCCATGAAAGATAATTTCCTCACATTACCCCTGAGTCATCCCCCATCTATCTTTAAATTGTGCCCCCTTGTTCTTACACATCTCTTTTTCTGAAAGATGCTACTCTCCTGGACTTTGTTGATTCCCTTGAGGCACTTAAAAGTTTCTATCATGTCCCCCCATCCCTCCTTTCATCAAGGGTATACATATTAAGCTCTCTCAGTCTCTCTTCATATGGTTTCTGATGTAGACCCTGCACCATTTTAGTTGTCCTCCTCTGGACTGCTTCGTTCCTGTCTATGTCCTTGCATAGATGAGGTCTCCAAAACTGCACACAGTACTCCAGATGGGGTCTTACCAACTGTCTGTACAGAGGGATAATCACTTCCCTTTTTCTACTTTGATGCCCCTCCCTATGCATCCCAGTATCCCCCGGCTCTCCTTACCGACTTCTCACATTGCTTACCCACCTTTAGGTCATCTGATGTGACTACCCCCAGGACCCTTTCCATTATTGTTGTTGTTGTTAGTACCTCCCCTGCTATTGTGTACTGTTCTCCTGGATTTTTATTTCCCAGGTGCATTACTTTGCACTTCTTTGCATTGAATCTAAGTTGCCATATGTCTGACCATTTCTCCAACCTTGCCAAGTCCCTTCTCATCCTTTTTACCCCACCTTGTGTATCAACTCTGTTACAGATCTTTGTATCATCTGCAAAGAGGCATACCTTTCCTTCCAGACCCTCTGCAATGTGACCTATAAAGATGTTAAAGAGGACTGAACCCAGTACTGAGCCCTGAGGTACTCCACTAGTAACCCCCCTTTCTTCAGAATGGCGTTCCATTCACTATTACCTTCTGTGTCCTGTTGTGCAGCCAGTTTGCTACCCAGGCTACCACCCTGGGACCCACTCCCAGGCTGGCTAACTTGATTATTAATCTTTTGTGCGGGACTGTGTCAAATGCCTTGCTAAAGTCTAGGTAGGCCAAATCCATAGCCCCTCCCTGGTCTATTACTTTGGTCACCCAGTCAAAGAAATCGATTACATTTGTCTGACATGACCTTCCTGCTGTGAATCCATGCTGCTTTGGGTCCTGTGCCCCACTGGCCTCTAGGTACACAACAATTATTTCTTTCAGAAGTGATTCCATAATTTTCCCCACCACTGACGTCAAACTAACAGGTCTGTAGTTTCCTGCTTCTGCCTTGCTCCCACTTTTGTGAAGGGGAATCACATCTGCCCTCTTCCAGTCCTCAGGTACCACCCCATCCTCCCATGATTTGTTAAAAAGTGTGGTCAGTGGTGTCACTAGGTCCTCCCTTAGTTCTTTTAGGATTCTGGGGTAAATCCGCCAGCGCCCCATTGTTTTAGTCCACCTTGAGTTTAGGAGTTCTTTCAGGACTCTTTCTTCTGTAAATGGACTGGCGTCAACCCCACTACCCAGAGTGCTTCTATTGTTTGGTTTAGGTAACTCCTCCTCTTCTTCTTTTGTGAATACTGAGCAAAGTATTCATTCAGTATCTCTGCCTTTTCACTGTCTCCTCGTCACCTCCCTCTCTCCTTTATTAATCTTCACTATTCCTCCCTTAACCTTTCTGTGCTCCCTAATATACCTATAAAAGGTTTTATCCCCTTCTTAACTGAGTTGGCTATCTTTTCCTCAGTTTGGGCCTTTTCTTTTCTGACTACCTTCCCCAATTCTTTCTGCTTTAATTGATACAGTTCCCTGTCATGCTCCTTCTGTGATTCCTTATACTTTTTGAATGCAGCCTTTTTCTCCTTAACCTTCCCTGATATGTCTTTTGAGAACCATAGTGTTTTTGTATTCTGCTTTGTTTTCTTTATTTGTTTCACACGAAGGCTTGTTGCCTCCATGATGGCAGTTTTGATTTTTCTCGATTGTTCTTCCACCCCTCCTTTCTGGCCATTTGCTAATGCATTCCTCAGGTATTCACCCATTATGCCAAATTCAGCCCTTCTAAAGTCCAGTATCCTTGTCTTTGTATGGCTTGTCTCCATAGTTGTGTTTATTGTGAAGCACTCTATGCAGTGGTCACTTGTTCCCAGATGTCTACTGACTTCTAAATTTGTAATCCTCTCTCCATTTGAGAGTACCAGGTTTAATATTGCTCCCTCCCGAGTGGGTTCCACCACAAGCTGTCTAAGGCATGCCCCCGTAGGGCATTGAGAATGACCCTGCTCTTGGATGTGGCTGCAGTCCATGTCGTCCAGTTAACATCTAGCATATTCAGGTCCCCCATCAACAGTATATCCCCTTTTTCAGCCATTTTGAGAATGTCCTCTATCATTTTCTTGTCCATTTCCTCCTCTTGAGATGGGGGTCTGTATACAACCCCTGTGCGGATTGTGATGCCATTCCCCGTCTCCAAGGAACCCTAGAGTGCCTCTTGTCCTCCCCCTTCACTTTTTAGTTCTGTAGCTTTGATCCCTTCCCTTATGTAGAGAGCTACTCCACCTCCTCTTTTACCCTCCCTGTCCCTTCTGTAGATTGTGTACCCTGGTATGTTGACATCTTGACCCAGAATCTTGAATCTGAGGAATTTGAAGTGTGCTGGATATATGGATGTTTCTGTCTTTTATGTTGATTGCTGTAAGGTAATCCTCTTGTTTTTGGGAGTGTATGTTTGACCTGAGTGTCTCTATTTTGAATTGTTTGTGTCATGTGAACTGGGTAATGTATTTTATGTTGAGAACAGGTCTTAGGTCCCCTGTCTTTTTGGATACCATAAAAATGGAGTATACCCCCTGGCCCTCCTGGTTGTTGTTATGGGTGCAAGTGCCTTGCTGGCCAGTAGCTTCTTCATTGTTGTCTTGATGTGCTATATTGGTGGGGGTATTACTTGATACTGGTGATGTGATTAATCTGTTTGTTCTGGTCTTCTCTTCGAATTTGATAGAGTAGCTTGAGATATAACTTTGAGAACCCACTTGTCTGATGTTGTTTTCTCCTACTGTTGGCAAAAACAATAGATTCATAGATATTTGTCGGCAGAAAGGACAATTTTGGCCCATCAGTGTGCCTATTCCCCCTTACCTGCCCCCGCCCCCAAGATCCGCCCTCCCTAGCCAACCCCTTGTGTTTGTCCCATGCCCTTTTGAATCCCACCACTGTTCTAGCCCCCTCCACCTCCTCCAGTAGACTGTTCCAGGGCTCCACCACCCTCTCAGTGAAATAATGTCCCTTAAGCCTTCCCCCCTCCACCCTCAGTCCATGCCCTCTAGTTTTAGTGCCTGCCTTCCCCATGAATAAGCCCCCCTCCACTTTATTAATCCGCTTCATGTACTTGAACATTACTATCATATCCCCCCTTTCCCTTCAGGTCTCCAATGGGTACAGCTCCAACACCCTCAACCTCTCTTCATATGGCTTCCCACTTAACCCATGCACCATCTTAGTGGCCCTCCTCTGAACTCTGTCCTTGACATCTATGTCCTTGCAAAGGTGAGGTGTCCAGAACTGAACCCCATATTCCAGGTGTGGCCTTATCCTAGACTTGTAGAGTGACACCAGTACCTCCCGTCTTCTCCTAGTTATCCCTCTCCCAATGCACGCCAGCATTCTGTTTGCTTTTCCCACCTCCTTGCTGCACTGGGTCCCTACTTTAAGGTTATCTGTGGTTATGATTCCTAGATCCTTCTCCTAATTAGTTGCTTTTATTCCACCCGTGTGTAATTTGCTTGTGGGTTATTCCGCCCCATGTGCATCACTGTGCATATTTTAGCATTGAATCTTAGCTGCCATGTTTCTGATCACCCTTCCAGCAACCTTAGATTCTCCCTCATAGCCTCCGCTCCCTCTGGGGTGTCCACCCTATTGCAGATCTTCGTATCATCTGCAAAAAGACAGACCTTCCCCTGCAGCCCCTCTACTGTATCGCTGATGTAGATGTTAAACAGGATGGGCCCCAGCACCAACCCCTGAGGTACCCCACTCATCACCCCTACCTCCCCCATTTGCCATCACCCTCTGACTTCTACCCATCAGCCAGTTCTCCACCCACCTTGTTATCACTAGGTGTGCTGCCAGCTCCTCCCTTAACTCCTGGAGCACCCTAGGATGCAGGGCGTCTGGACCCATAGCCTTGTCTACCCTTAACTTACCTAATTCTTCCCTGACCCTGTCCTCACTGATTGGGCTAGGATCCATGCCTATGTCCACACTTTCCTTCTCCCATAACACTGGTCCCCTTCCTTCCTTCTCCCTCTAACGTGAAGACCAAGCCAAAGTACTTGTTTAGCACCTCTGCCTTCTTGAAGTCCCCTTCCACTGTTACTCCTATCTCTCCCTTTACCTTTACTATCTCCTGCTTTGATTTCTTCTTCTACTCTATATACCAAAAAAAAAGTCTTATCACCTCTTTTGGCCTGCTGAGCAATTTTCTCCTCCATTGCTGCTTTTGCCTTTCTAATCCTCTGCCCCACCACCCTCAGCTTCTGTATGTATGTTTCCCTGTCCTCCTTCTCTTGTATCCTCTTATATTCCATCAATGCCCTTTTTTCTCCCCTATTGCCTCCCTCACTTTCCTGTTAAAGCAAAGTGACCTCCTTCATCTTCTGCCCTTCCTCACCATCGTTATGCAGCTCTCTGTGGGTTTTAGTATCCCCCCCATGGTCTTCTTCCATAGATGCTCAACCCCCCCCCCCATCTTCTCCTTCCCCTCTATTTCATTCTGGAATATCTCCCTCATTCTGGGAAAATCTGCCCTCCTGAAGTCCAGGACCTCCATGATGGTTTGACCTGCTTCATGCCCTGCTCTAACCCTGAAGCCCACTGTGTTATGGTCACTTGCTCCCAGGCTGCCCCCCACCCCCACTCCCTCCACACTATGCTCATTGGTGAGGACCACATCAAGTATGTTATCCCCCTTGGTGGACTCCATGACCAGCTGCTGCAGGAAGGCTCCCTGGAGGGACTTGAGGAACACCCTGCTCCTGGATGACCCAGCTGATGGGATATCCAAGTCTATATCTGGGAGATTAAGATAGCCAACCAATGGGATCTCCCCCTTAAGTGCCACAGCATCTGTATGTCCACTTTCTTGCTTTGCATTGGAGGCCTATAGACCACTCCTAGCCTTATTGATACCTCAGCCCACCTCTCTATTGTGGCCTACAAGATTTCTGCTTTCCCTTGCTCCACTTGCTCTTCTATAACCTTAATATCCTCCCTGATGCACAGTGCAACCCCCCTTCCTGTAGCCCTATCCTTCCTGAATAACCTGTACCTTGGGACCCCTACTTCCCAGGTCTGGTGCTCAGACCACCAGTTCTCCATAATGGCTACAATACCCAGGCCCTCCTCCACCATCATTGCTTCTAAGTCCACCATCTTGTTCCCTAGGCTTCTTGCATTTGCACAAAGTTCTCTCCACCATATACCTCCCCTCTCCCTGCCATCCATCCCTTCCATGTCCTGCTCCCTTATGTGGGGGAGTGCTAGCTAGTCTGCTTTCTCCTCCTGTTGAGCCCTCACCCAGCCTAGCCCTGTACTCCCCTGTAAATTGTAGCAGTCTCAACCCAAGTGGTGGTTCCTTGTGTTGCTGGGATGGGCAGTGAGATATTGTTGTGTCTGCCTTGGAATCCTGTGTTGAATTGTCTTCTCTGGCTTCTGCCTTTGCCTTGACCACTACTTTGTAAGAAGACTACATGTCCTTGGTGGCCCGGTGGTGAAGAGGACTGAGGCACCATGCACCTTACCTTTTCCAATGCTGACGACCTGAGTTCGGGAATGGAGTGGGGTCATCAGAGGTCAGTCAGGATGGAGAGGATCGAGCATCTGAGGGACTGCTCTCCTCTCCCAGGGTGGGGAGGCATGTTATCCCAGCCTAAGCTGCCTCCACGTGGAGGCCTGGGACTAGAGTAAGTCAAGGGAAAGCAAAGTATGGGAGAGGACTGTGGGAAATGTCAGAAGGGTGCACCTTCACACACAAGTCCGATGCTCCGCAGTAGGGATGGAACCAGAAATGTGAAAAATGGTACACTGGTGGGGGGGAGATTCATGAAACCCAGCCCAGCATCTCTGCTTCTGCATCACCACTCAGTGTGCAACCTAGTCTGCCTTGAATTTGTTGTAGGGAGGCAGAAAGGCAGCCTGGAGGGGCCGGGGATTGGGCTGACACAGCTGCCCCCTGGATGAAGGAGCAAGAAAAACCTGTATGGAAAAAAAAGGCATGGTCTTGGAAGTAAGCATAGTTTTCTGCTTCCTTTTTCTCCTAGTTCCACTGGCATGAAATCTGCCCCGAAAGGACTGTAGAAAGAATGTGCATGCTGTTTTGCCTTTTGCCAAATGTTTTTCATCCTCCTCCTGCTTCAGAAACTTTTCTAGGCTTTCTCCAAATAACTGGCTACCTTTGAATGGTAGTTTAAGAATTAAGAATTAATAATTGCCTTAGAATCCATGTCAGCCTGCCAGAATGTGAGCCTTAGTGAGCTTCTGGCTGTTTTAGTGACTTCTGCTGTCCTGCCATTCATTTGTTGTGCATCTACCAATGCGTTCACTAGATATTTAGCTACTTGGATAGCATACTCTGTGAGATCAGCTTGTTTAAACTTTGGTTCCATTGAACTGGCTAGTTCATCAAGCCATGTGAGCAGACCCCTTGATGTATAGATTGCTGTCATTGTTGCCCTGCATGTGAGACCTGATTTCTCAAAGTTTTTTCCTTAGAAACTCTTACATCTTTTGTCCATAGGGTCCATTAATGGGGCTGTTCCCTCTACTGGTAGCACTGTTTTAGGGCTCAGAGCTGCAATCTGAGGAATGACTAATGGTGTGGTACACCATGCTTTGCTTCTGTCGTCTTGTATGGAGTAGAATCTGTCGCAGGTAGTTAACACCCAAGGCACCAGATCCCAAGTATTTTATTTATGTATTTATTGATTTTCTTTAAAGTTGGATAAATTACAGGATAGGTTCTATGAGAAACAAGTCTTGTTTACAGAACATCCCAAGTCATTTAAAACAGTGAAATCATAAACTGACACAAACATCATCAATTAAAACAAGTACAGGTAGATTGTTCCTGCAGCAACATTTCTTAGGTTATATTTAAAAATACCAAGAGGTGGTGAATTTCTTAGATGAAGAGGAAGGTTATTCTATAAAAATGGAGCAGAAGAGGAGAAAAATGTTTTCCCAAAGTAGATTTGAAACGTTGGCAAAGAAAGGTCATGTTGGAACGCATCCCGAAGGCTGTATTTATAAGTTGGAACTATAAGCCTGTCAGACAGATAAGTTGGGGTCTGTTTGTTCACAGTTTTGTATATTAGGGACAACCAAAAAGTGCATCTGGATGAAGGGGACAGCCAGTTTAATTGACAGAATAAGATCCAGTGGTATTTATTCCACCTAGACTTTACAATGAACCATAGAAGCTGATAATAGTATTCACTGGAAGAAAATTTGAAATGCTAGATGGTAATACTGTAGTCTAGTATGGGAAGCATGACTTGAATGATAATATGTTTATGATCCAAAACTGACAGATAGTGCCTGGTGCGTTTTAAGCATTAATGGACTTTTAAGATGGTTTTATCAATGTGAGATTTGAAAGTTAAGGATGGATCTAAAGTAAGGCCAAGATATTTAAATTTACTTGCAAGCTCAAGAGGGTGGTTGTTAAAAGTAATAGAGGAAGAAGGGTTTGCCAGGGACATAGCAGACTGGGATCCAAACAGCATGGTTTGAGTCTTTTTGCTATTTAAAAATAAAATATTGTTGGAAAATCAGTGCACAGTTTTATCTAAATCACCCTGAAGAGTTGAAGAAAGGAAAGAGGGTTTTTGTGTGCATAGAAAAGAACTGTGTCATCTGTGTGGAGACAAACCGAGCTATGGTCTACAACAGAGGATAAGGGATCAATAAAAGATTAAAAATAATGGGACTGAGTATAGACCCCTGAGGAACCCCAGTGAGAACAGAGTGAGAAGAAGAAAGACAGCCATTCTAAAGTATAGTCTGAATTCTCCCATGTAAGTAAGAAGAGAACCAAGTGGTTACATTGGTAGAGAAAGCCATAAGAGGATATATGAGCCAAAAGCAATTAATGATTGATCACATCAAAAGCTTTAGACAGGTCAATAAAAACAGTACCAGCGAGATATCCCTGGTCCAAAGCCCTGGAGGCAGAATCATGAAAATCAGTCAGTGCTGTTTGGATAGAGTGATTCAATCTGAAACTTGAATGAAAATTAAAAAGAACTTGGTAAGTGGCCACATAGTCAGAAATCTGACCAAAAAAATGTTTTCCAAGAATTTGGAAATAACAGGGAGCAGGGAAATTGGGCGACAATTCTCTGCCAAGGTTTTGTCTCCATCTTTATGCAAGGGATCAATGTTTTCATGCTGAGGGGAAAGATTGAGTAGTGAGTGATAAGTTAAATATATGAGTTAAAAGATGGACTAAACTGTCAGCACAAGATTTAAGTAGAAAGTTGTCTAGGCTATCAATTCCCTTTGCAGTGTCCTCTCTCAGTGAAGACAACAATTTAAATACTTCTTCGGATTTAACATGCCTGAAATAAAAATTTAGGTCTTGAGAGAGGAGGCATTGCCAGGGGGTCAGAAGACAATCCAGTGTTAGATAAACCAGCTTTATTCAATAGCAAAGCGAGAGCCTCAGGAAACAAATGTATTAAACATATTACTAATACTTTATTTAGAGTACACAATGGAACCAGCATAAGATACATTTTGTAGTGGAGGATGCAGAGGGAACCCTCCGAATGGAATTCACCATATGCCAACATGGATTACTTCTTGCATCAGCTAAGCTGGTCTTGTAAAAAGAAGATTTGGATTTCTTGATAATAGTAACACAATAATTACGAAATTTACAAAATTTCTGCCAGGCTTCTGGAGCGTCTAATTTCTTGGTCTATTGCTAGAGTTTGTCTCAGGACTTCAACTGGGAGATAATAAAACGAGTCACCCAGGGGACATGTTTGGATTTAACCCTCTTTTCTAAAAAAGGGGCAAGTTGATTTGAGGGCAGATTAAACTGATGAGGGAAATAATCCCAGGTAGCATCTGGGTTAAAAATGGAAAACAGTTCTCCCCAGTTAATCTTAAGCAGGCCAAAATGAAAAAGCTTCCAAACTGAAATGCTTAAAATAGCGAAACTTGATAGATAGTGTTATTAGTGAATTTCGGAGGAGAAAGATTCATTGTGCAGTAAAGAAGAGCATGCTCACTAAATACATTTCCCTGGCAACCAGAAGAGCTGATTGGGAGATCAGGGGAACAAAAATCAAATCTAAAGTAGTGAAGGCACTTCTAGCTGAGTCATAACATGTGGGGTCTTTAATTAAAAAATAGAAGGATATTTAAAATCCCACTGCTCAGAAAATCATTCAGACAGAAATCGATTTTGCTTGAAGTTCCTACATTTTACAGTTCAGTTCTTTATGAAATCACCAGTTGTCCAAGGTTGAAAACTTTGATGGTCAGACTCAAAAAATGGCTATTTAATAAGAATGCATATTCCTGCTGCTAAACTGTTTGTACACATTTAATTCAGTGTTCAACTATAGTTTGTTAAACACCTTTTTATATTTGTGTTATTTTAATACTATACTTGTTGCATGTGAAAAAGTATTAAAAAATGGAAAACAAAACAAAAAAACAACATGAAAATGAACATTTTCCTCTCAGAGATCCTTACCAGATCCACTGACTACCATGCTTTCAGAATCAGTTTGTTGACAGTCACATAAGGGGAAACAAGCTTGGTTCTTTTGTTTTGACCATAAAAGTGAGTTGAGTTTCAATTGTTCTCATATGCCATAGAGTCCTTTACTGATCTGAAGACCTCTGAAATGCCCCATGCCAAGCCTAGCCTTTTTATTAGCTGGCTCCATGTCTTCTTCCTCTTGTTCCTCTTCCTCTCGGTCTCCTCATCCCTCTGACCTTTCTCTGTGAAGTTATCAGATCTTTTTGTCTCTGTGCTAGTAGCAGCTGAGTTGCCATAATTGTTGTGCTGCACAGGTGTTGTGTCTTGTCTGCTTTCCTGGGCAAATTTGGAAGGCAGGGAGAAGGATGCTGCTAATGCAGCTTTGGGCATGACCTCCATGCAGTCCAGCATACTTGCCTGCTGTGCATTTATGAATGTGGCTGTGTTGGCATTCAGATCCTCTGTGGATGCATTCTGTGGGTCTGAGTCATCCGCAGTGTCCATGTCTGTTTCATTATCCGATGCCTGAGTGCAATTGTGACATAATTCATGTAGCT
Source organism: Neoceratodus forsteri (assembly GCA_016271365.2). Lineage (NCBI taxonomy): Eukaryota > Metazoa > Chordata > Ceratodontiformes > Ceratodontidae > Neoceratodus > Neoceratodus forsteri. The sequence continues at coordinate 809,860,281 of CM028133.1, forward strand.
GGCCAAACTGAGGATTGAGGAATGCTGCTTTGCCTGATTTGCATTTCTTTGTTTTATCTTTGATTGAAGACCTGTGAGTGATAAGAAGGCAGAGTTTGATATTTTGAGTAGGTTCCCTTACTGCAGTGACCTGTGTAGTTCCAGGTCTATTGGACCTTATAGTAAGTGTTGCTTGGGGTGCAGAGTACTTTATGCTATGATGATATCTCGTTGTGACCTATTGTGCTTATTGTGTACTGAGTAATGGTTAGGCTGGATAGTGATCAGTCCTCCTGGTCACTGTAAGGTGTGGAGGTTGGCATGGTCTACTATCATTGGTTGCACAGTGATGAGCTACCACAGATTCTCCAGTTGTAAATCATGGGCAGGTGTGGGACAGGCTGTGGGTATCTCGCTGTGGTGGTCTGTTAAACGCTTGTTGAGATGCTTACAAGAATGTGGGGCATGGCTCTTAAGTGCCTTGTCCCTTCTTTATTTTTTTCTCAGTAAGAATGGTGCTATCACATTATAGTGCTTGCGAATGTCCAAAAAGTGCTCCATCAATGATTATACATACATCTACATATATCTGGCCTCTATATCTGTCCAGACAGAACTAAGCCTTCCTTATTAGGCTGTTAGTTTTGAGGTAGAAACTGCCTTGGATGAATGTATTTCATAAAATGGCCACAGACGAATATGGAGATGTCCTTGCTAAAGATGGTGGCTGAAAGGAGTCAGCTGCTGAGCATGCAGGATGTGCTTGTATCATGCAGTTAATAACATTGTAGTGTTGCATCCGCATCTGATGCTGGGTGTTGTGTGCATGCCTTGGTACAGAGAAACATAGAATTTGTCAGTGATGAGGCCTGTTTGGTCCACCCAGTCTACTATTTTTCCCTACCTACAGTATCACTGCAGACCCTACTTGATCTATGACTCATTCTGCCTCCCCACTTTCCTTTCCACTAAGATTCCCTTGTCTCTATCCCATGCATTCTTGAGCCCCTCTACTGTGTTTGCCCCATCACCTCCTTTTGTAGGCTGTTTCAAGAATTCACCTCCATTTCTGTGAAGAAGTACTTCTTCACATCTCTCCTGAAACTACCCTCCTTCAGCTTTATAGCATGTTCTCTTGTTATTCAGCACCTTTTTTTCTGAAAAATACCATCCTTCTGTACCTTATGTACCGCATGAGGTAGTTAAAGATCTCTATCATATCACCCCTCCCTCCTTTGTTCCAGGGTGTACATATTGAATTCCATTAGTATCTCCTTATAGGGCTTTTGATGCAAACCCTGTATCATTTTAGTTGCCCTCCACTGGACTGCTGCCTTCACCCTATCTATGTCCTTCTGGAGATGTGGTCTCCAGAACTGGATACAGTATTCTAGGTCATGTCTTACCAGTGACCTATACAAAGGCAACACCACTTCCTTCTTTCTGCTGGTCGTACCCCTCCCTATGCACCTCAGCATTCCACTCGTTCTCCTGACTGCCTTGTCACACTGCCTAGCCACCTTTAGGTCATTAGATGTAATAACCCCCAGGTCTCTCTCTCCTGCTTGGTAGTTGTCAATAACACCTACCCAATTTGTACTCTGCCCTTGGATTTCTGTGTCCCAAGTGCATTATTTTGCACTTTTTTGCATTGAAACACAGCAGCCATACTCTTGACCACTCCTTGAGTTTTATCTGGTCTCTGCTTATCCTTTCCACCCCCCCCCGAGTGTCCACCTTATTGAAGATTTTTGTGCCATCTGCAGAGAAGCAGGCCTTCCCCTCCAGCTCCTCTGCAGTGTCATGTATAAAGACATTAAAATGGACTGGTCCCAGCACTGATCCCTGAGGATCCTGTTGGTCACCCTTCCTTCTTCTGAGTGAACTCCATGACATGTAATCTTAGGGCTGGCGGTGAATAGATAGCCAAGGCCTGTACTATTCAAGATGGAGATCAGAAGTTATTCAAGGAACAGTGCTTAAATGAGGACATGCCTTTTGAACATACACAAGATCTCAGTAACCCATAAGCAGCCACTTATAGTGATAGGAAACATGCCCTTTAAGCTCTCTATGATGATGACAGAATAACAGACCATTCCCCAATGAGTGTAGCTGCAGCGGTCCAATGCTCACCGCAGGAATAGATCCCACTCTTGAGGGGGACTGTCATACAGAAGCATCCATGCCAAGACCGCTCATGAGGGGTCTCATCTGGTGGTGAGATAGACACATCACTTACCTTCCTTAACTGGTGCTGCTCATCAGGAGCCCCAGGAGACTTCAAAAAATGAAGAAGTTGTCAAATACTGCTAAAGAATGTTGCTAAATGAGATAGATATCCTTATAACTGTATCTTGACTGGGAACCCTGTAGTGTTTCTGCAGTCAGTCAGGTAGGGAATTGTCGTCATCTTTACGGCACCATATTTAAAAACATTGAGGCAGCATGATAACCAGTGTCCCTCCATGCAGTGCTAATTCAGATGCCAAAACATCCACACAGTTTAATCAACATGCACAGAAGAAACCATGGAAAATTCAGATATCACAAAACTCAGAGAATGTAAAACTGAGTTGTTTGCTAATAACAGCTACAGAGCTAAGATTAAGCAAATACTGTAATGTGTAGGAACAAATACAAACTATATCAGCAAAAGCACTGCCCCGTGAGTGCTAACAGAACAAGGGAAAAGCAAGGAGATCATTCCAAATAGGATAGGATTAAATATATGCTTCAAAAAAATTAGGAACTGTAAGTACTAACATTGAAAGAAACAGGGCATGGCCTGGCAACCAAAATGGTGGCAAGCTAATTTTGTAAGGGAGAACCCTCTGGCCACTACCTACAAGGATCCTACAGTAGTGACTGACCTGGAGAAGGAAAGAGTAGCAGATTCGGGAACCGGAGTTTTGAAGCTGCAACCTGCTCTAATAATTAAGAAAATCGGTTCGGGGCAGAGTAGATATTTAACTTACTAGACTGAACAATAAGTGTCTTGTGGCATCTGCAACAGGCCAGGCACAGCAGCGGAGCCCCAGCTGGCATGATCCCACATCAAAGCTACGAGAAACATCTGGCCGCAGGGCTCGCACCACACAAATGGCATCTACAAATCCAGGACTTAACCCAGCAGCTGAATTTGGGAAAATCACCAGTATGCTGGGTAAGGTCCTCTCTGACACATCCGAACTTAAACTAACAACTAAAAGGACTAATAAAGCAATACATCTAGTGACTCAGCGAGTCTCTGAATCAGAGGGGATGATTCAGCAGCATGACCAGCAGCTACATCACCAAAATGCCATTATTCACAAACAGCAGCAGCAAATTGGTTATTTGATGTCCAAGGTGGATGACATAGAAAATCGCTCCAGGAGGAACAATGTTAGGGTGGTGGGCATTCTGGAGGGCATGAAAGGACAGAACATGATAGCTTTCCTACAATCAGCCATCCCCGGCATGTTAAAGATGGACAGTAATGCAACGTTGGAACTTGAGAGGGCTCACAGAAGTCTGGCCCCAAGCCCCGCTCCTGGGGAGAGACCCAGACACATTCTGGTCCGCCTTCTTAGATACCCCGTAAAAGAACACTGTTTGCATACTGTCAGAGAGCTTAAACAACTAGAGTGGCAGGGGCACACTGTACAGCTTTACCTGGACTTTTCTTATGAGCTCTTGAAGAAATGGAGAGCGTATGCAGAGGTGAAGAAAAGGCTGTACCAGCTGAACATACCAGTGGCTCTCAGGTACCCAGCTATGTTAACAGTGACTTATAATGGTGAACACTAAATGTTTAACTCCCCTTCCCCAGAGGTTGAGCTGTTTTAAATGACATTCAGCAACATTGGGGGGGGGGGGTGAACCACCAGGCTACCCAGCACTGTACCAACACAAGTTAATGCTAGGGGTGGACAAGCCATGGCAAAAAAACCCAGAGAGGAAGACCGAAAAAACAGTCTAAACACTCTGCTATCTCCAAAGCTCTGCCCAGAAGAAACACATTCAGGAGTCACCAAAGGCTCCAAATGCTATCTGACACAAGCAGTGTATCCCCCAGGGACACTCCAATCAGAACTGCCAACCGGTATAATGCCCTTCGAGAGCTGTCTCCTAATACCTTGAACCTCCCAATAGAGGTGCCACTGACCACCCACAAATTCGACTCAACAGAAGAGAACCTAGCAGATTGGACCCCCCTGTGCCAGGAGTGGGCAAACTGCCTGGAGGAACAACAGGAGCTCACTGATTCAAATCCTAGGGGAGAAACACATCTGACTTAATGCCACACTAAAATCTCTTTTGGCTCCGATTGTATCCCTTGGATCAATAGCAAGACTGGCAAGTTGTTCAGTTTACGCCTGTTGACTGTTAATACATTGGCCCAAGGGACACCTCTCTAACTCTGCGGCAAAGTGGAGCCTCTTTGGGAGCCACAAGGAGCTCTGAAAGACATTAACTCTGAACGTCAATTTTGTATAGAACCACGTGGGCTTCACCATGTGGTCACCATGCGGGAAAACTCTGACTCCTCTAGTGACCCCAGCCAAGCCCGGGAAGCATCTCTAGTCTGTTGATGCTTGAACAGGCTGCTGAAATCTGGGATGCTATCCCTGGGTGTGGAGCCAATGCAACTTGCTCCATGTGTTGTTTGGAAGGAGAGTTTTTTTTAGCAATGCGAGTGTGTACTGTCCCCCTAAGTATTTTCCTTTGGCACCCAGACTTACCTGGTCTCTTTCTCCAGACTATGGGGTGGGCTCCCTTGTTGTTGTGTAAACACTGTGCAGTTGTCCTCCTCACAGACCAACCAGGGCACTGGTCTTCCCTTATTCCCCAAAGCACGCAGTGCTGAGATGGTTGCACATTGCAGCCATTTTACGTTTGCCAGCACACAGTGCCATGACCGGGGAAATGCAGCCGCAATGAACCCTTCGACCGAGGGAGTATGAGAGACCTGGAATTTTGAACTGGTGCAACACTAAACCTCTATCACACTCGCAGTGGAAGGGATATTACTGTCTTTCCACAAATGGGTAATGGGCTGCTGCCTGAGATAAGTAGAGGGCAGTGAGGACTAGGGATATATACCCGGTGTTCATAGAAAGAAGCACACATGTTCCAGCCCTACTGCTCAGTGACATTGACATGGATTGGAACCCTCCTCTCTTGAAGTTTTCCACCCACTCCAAGCCTTCCAGTATGCCATATGGTTTAGCTTGCTCACATAAAATGTTACGTTGCGGCTGCACATATAGATATAGACATTTTAAAGATAGAGGGAGGGCGGTTCCGGGGCAATGTGAGGAAGTATTTTTTCACAGAGAGGGTAGTGGATGCATGGAACAGCCTTTCTGAGGAGGTTGTGGGGTCTAAAACTGTGGGAGAATTCAAGAATGCATGGGACAGACATAAGGCAATTCTTGTGGGGGGTAGGAAGAAATAGGCTGTTGGTTAACTAGGATCTGCGGCCAATCCTGTAGGTAGGGAAATGGGCAGACTAGGTGGGCCAAGAGGTCCTTCTCTGCCGTCAAAGTCTATGTTTCTATAGGTAGGAGGGACGGGAGGCTATCCCAAGGGACGGCTCTAGCCCCAGTCTCTCCTAAGTGATCATGCTCAAGGCAATGACCCTATGCAGACCTTCAAAAACGCAGAGGGCAGACATCCCCCCCATCTTCATCCCAACATGGGAATGACCACCGCAGTAGGGATTTTTTTGTTTACCGCTCTCTCTGCTATACCAGGGTAACCAAGTGATGGTTCCCTCTTACCCGGTACAACTACCTATCCTATTTGTAACACCCTTCACATGGTGCTTAGATGGAGGGGAACACTAAATCACACCCTTCAAACTGCACCCTCCTCCTTTTCTCGCCCCGCTGCTCTGAGTATTACATAAGGTAGTGGTCAGAGACCAGTTCTCTGGTCACATCATGTTAAGGTTAAGATTGCAATGTCTTTGTTAACTTTGAATGCTTGGTTGTTTATGAATACCGCCTTGAGGACTATCCATGCCTTTGGCGACCAAGAGAGAGGTCCCATGGCAACAATGGAAAAAATCCTACTGATCTCACCTTGGTAAATATGTTAAATATGTCCAGTATATGGTTACTTTTACAGATGTTGCTCTTACAGTCTAATTGATACACAACTTTATGCGTAGTGGGTGTTGCTTGCTCTATCGTAATGGAGCCCACAACTAGAAATTACAAAGCAAGAATGCGTCTAAAGAAAGGACTGGGTAAAGGGAGAGGTTTGAAATGGCTGACAGCACTCCAACAGGGGGAAGGTAATGATATAGCCAGTATTAAAGCTGAGCGAAGGCATGGTTTCATGTTAATAAAGACTCCTCCACCTTCAACTAAATTCCCCAATGGCTAACTCTGGAGCAATTACGGCCACCTCTTGGAACGTGAGGGGCCTTAACTCCCCCATTAAAAGGAAAAAAATTCTAAATAGACTAAAAAAACTTAATACACACATAACCTTTATCCAGGAAACTAAACTACCTCAATCTGAAGCAGTCAAGCTGGCACGGGAATGGGTGGGTTGGGAGGTGCACAGCTCAGCCAGATTGGCTCGCTGCAGAGTGTCCATTTTATGCCACAAAGAAATAAAGTGGACCCTCATGGACCAGAAGTTGGATGAGGAGGGGTTGTGGGTAATGGCCAAAGTGTCTACCCCAGTGGGCACAATAACTTTGGCAACTAGATATGCCCCCAATAAGGACCTTCCAGACTTTTACCATGGGATCTCCCAGGCTCTCTCAGAGTTTGTAGGCAGTAACTCAGAGATTATCATGGGGTGAGGTGGGGGGCTTAAACCTGACCATGGACCATTTTTTGGACCAGTCAAATTCCAGGCCTGACTCTCACTCAAAATCTCTGGTAGCCATCAAGGAACTGGCCAGTCTTCATAGGCTACAGGACATTTGGAAACTTCAACACCCCATGGATTGGGATTACATCTATTTCTCTGCTCCTAAACAAATGGCCAGTAGGCTAGATTATTGGCTTACTTCCCCACAGGTATCTCATATGGCAGTCAATGCTGGAATTGCTACACTATATTTATCTGAACATGCACCTCTAACTATGGCCCTAATAGTCGTCTCCTCTCCTAAGAAATCAGTTGCATGGAGGCTGGATCCTCTGCTCCTACTGGACGAGGAGTTCAAAATATGGGTGGTCAAAGAAACCCAAGCCTAGTTTGCAGACAGTCTGCCAGGAATTGCCTTGGCAGCAGCAATCTGGGAAGCCTACAAGGCTACCTTAGGAGGCAAAATAATAGCTTAAGCCTCCCACCGCAGAAAAGAGAGAGAGAGAGACAGAGACAGAGACAGAGAGAGAGAGAGAGAGAGAGAGAGAGAGAGAGAGAGAATCCCTGGATAAGCTTAACCCAAATAGACTTAGATCCCAGTCCCTTATCTGTGAGATAGTTCACATTAGGCTCCACTTAAATATGCTTGCATCTAGGAAAGCAGAGCTACAAGTCCTGTGGATGCAGCATAAATATTGGGCACAGGGAGAAAAGCTGGGAGAATTACTGGCATATAGGTTTAAGAAACGGCAAGCCGAGAGACACATCTCTCAGCTGCGGAATAACAAAGGGGAACTTCAAATGACAGAGACAGGTATCAGTACCACTATGGTAGAATTCTACAAAGCACTGTACAGTACACATGTCCAGTGAGACATGCAGAAGTACACAGACTTTATCTCCAAGCTAAAGCTGCTCCAACTATCCGACAAACAAAAGGAACACCTTGACTCCCCGCTTACAGAAAGTGAAATCAGTGAAGCAATTAGCAGCATGGCCCCACACAAAGCCATGAGGGGATGGATTTCATGTAGACCTGCATAAACTAGTCCAAGGCACTGTCTCCCATCCCAAGCTGAACATGATCCAGGAAGCCCAAGGAAAAGGAGGTCTGCCTGATGCCCTCAGGGAAACCATGATAACAATTCTTCCCAAAGAAGGGGAAAAAACCCACCCAGCCTGGTAGTTATAGGCCAGTCTCATTAATTAATGCCAACACCAAGACCTTGGCCAAAGCCTTGGCCTTCTGGTTAGAAACAGTGCTACCACATCTAATATACCCCTCACAAGTTGGGTTTATCAAAGGCCGAGTGAGCTCAGACCACCTGCAAGCCCTGATGACTCTAATGCAGGGGGCTGCAGCCTTTCTGACTCCAGCTGCAGCCATAACTGTTGACTTTGAAAAGGCCTTCGACTCAGTGGAGTGGGAGTTCCTGCATGCCATCCTTCGACAGTTTAATTTTGGCCTTACTTTCAGCAACTGAATAAAAGTGCTATACACCATCCCCAGGGCTAGAGTGCTCACCAACGACACCCTTTCAAAGCCCTTCAATCTATACAGAGGGACCAGGCAAGGGTGCCTGCTTTCCCCAATGCTCTTTGTTTTGGCTATAGAAATTCATGCATGTACAGTACGGGAACACCCGGGCATACAAGGCTTAGAGACAGGGGGGAATGGCAACTCATACAATGTTATATGTGGATGACTGCCTTATCCTGACAGAGAACCTGCAAACCAGCTTACCTCACATAATAGCACTACTAAATTAATTTTCTCAAATATCTAGTCTCTGCATTAACACCAGTAAGACTGAGGTACTCCCCCCCTCAATCAGGCCACCTCCCCGGCCATGCCTAGCCTGGTCCTTAAAGGGCATAAAATACCTGGTGATCCTAGTAACACCCAATGTACATACCCTAGTGGAGAAAAATCTTGCTCTTGTAATTAGACAAATGCAAGCTGAAATAAAAAGATGGAAACACCTGAAGTTAGCTATGCCAGGTAAACTAGGAGCAATCAAAGTGATGTTAACCCCAATAATCTTTTACCTAATGTCCCATTTGCTGCTTGAGATCCCAGGAAAATGGATTCAGAAATTGGAATCCTTGATTGGCAATTTCCTCTGGGATGCCTCCAAGCCCAGATACAGCACAGCAAAATTATGGGCTCCATGGAATAGAGGGGGGCTGGGGGTGCCCAACTTCAGATTATACTCATATGCATTCTCTGTAGCCAAAGCATGCAGGATGTTTCAGGATTTGGGCCCATATAGGCCACCCTGTGTGATCTGTAACAAGAAATTTTAGGAGGCACTGACCTGTCAGCCTATTTAGGGAAAAATTGTTCCCCCACATATAAGAAATGCAGAGTTATCCATGATGCACACAGGGCCTGGCAGAGAGTGGGCCATATTACCAAATCCTGCACCAACCCAGGCCTATGGGAATGTTTCTGGAATAACCCTTCATGGTGGATTGACTGCAAACAAATAGACTGGCCTAACTGGAGAGGTAACCAGATACTGAGGGTAAGAGACGCTCTGGCTCATAATGGTAAAACGTTTGAATCCTTCACTACCTTAAAAGATACATTTTTCCTCCCTCAGCATAACTTCTGGAGGTACCTCCAGTTAAGACATGCCTATGTAGTTAAGGCACACGGACCCTGCTCTTGCTCTACATGTAGTAAACATAACAGAAGAGGTATCCTCCCGCTCCCAAGCTGTTCAAAGAAACTCAAGGGCCTAGCAGGCATGGTATATAAGATGCTGAGGGATGCAGCTCCTGATCCCACACAATAGGGCAGATCTAGATGGCAAAAAATGCTCAACACCCCTGTATCAGAAGAAGACTGGAGGGGGTGCTGGGTGTCTGCCAAAAAGGCTTGCTTAGATACACAGTCTGCTTATTCAAAACAAAGTGCTGCACCTTTGGTACCGCACCCCAACCCTTCTGAAAGCAGTGGGGCTCTTGCCCATGGACGACTGTTGGAGATGTCTCCTATGGGACAAGGTCATCTCCTGCTGCTCCGAGATACTGAATAAGACACTACCAGTAACACCCCCATTATGGATACTAGGCCTCCCACCAGATGACTTACTGCTACCAGGACAGCATAGGCTGTGGCTGCTTCATGCCTCAGTAGAGGTCAAAAGAACCCTACTGCAGAAGTGTCAATTCACAGAGATTCCCTAATTCCAGGAATAGTTGCAGGCAATGGAGAGGTTGGCTAACTTCTTAGTGTCGTCTCACTTTACAGCAGGTACTTTCTCCAAATTCTTGGACAGGTGGACCCCATTTCAAACTTACATAGCTTCAAGGCTAATTTCCCAATAGCCACAACAAAGTAAAGATATGCTAAAACCTCCATGAAACTACTAATCAGGTACAGGCCACAAAAGAGGTCCTTAAACTTCTATCAACAGCTTTGAAATCGGCGCTGTCAGGCCTCCTCCACACCCACCACAGCATTTACCTCCTGGAAGGGCACAGTTACCCACACCCCTTGCAAGCTCCCCAGACAAGGAGAACAGGTTTTCATGTTGTTACTGTCTGTATAGAACTATAAAGCACAGAAATTGTTAATATCAATTTGTGTAAGAATGCAACATCCCTTTGTTTTGTTATATGTTTAAATAAGGTGAATTCACCTGATGAAAATTCTGAATGTAACAGCATCTGTTTTATCTGTACAAAAATTGGAAAATTCAATAAAAAGATTAACTACAGAAAAAACAAAACAATTGAAAGAAACATTTGCTCAATCAGCAGGGTGCGACCTGGAGGGATTTTCTGAGCAAAATCCTAGGCGATAAACAAGAGTCAAAATATTCAAAACTCTATTGTTTTTCTGCCATCAAATGTAGTACAGGCTCGGAGGCCACCAAAGTTAAGGCATGCAATATGAAATAATCTTAATTCCTGATAAATCTTACCTAAATGGTGACATTTTCTGGGAGCTAGGTAAAAGTGTGTGTAACCTTGGTGATGCACATTAAAACTTGAGTTCATGTAGGACGGTCAGGAGCTTAGGTGGGTCGGATTACAAGATCTGGTTACATATGCATTGTTAGCCTATCCAGTGAGCATAATCCACACGGTAATGGACAGGGATGCTGCAAGGTGACGCAACCTGCAGATGAAGCTACCACTATGGGGTTAATTTTAAAGAGATCAAAAAAATCAGTCACAAAGAATGAACTCTTGAAATTCAAATGGCAAAGGCCCAGCAAACCAGCAACCAGTTGAAGTACCCAGCAATCAAATGGAAGGGAATGCATGTGTGAAATAATGTCTATTGGGAAGGGGGGCAGCTACACTATGGAAAAGTATGTGGACGGGGTTTATTATATGAACGGGGATAGTATGCGGCTGGGGATTATTATATGAATGGGGATGGTATGTGGGAGGGTTTTTTTATGCGAACAGGATCCGGGATTGGGTATGGGATGGGGGGGACCCTACACTACAGAACATGGGGTGATTTCACTTTCTTTTACAGGGACAGGGATCAGGCAGGAAGAGAGTCCCCAAACTATGGAAACTGGGGAATGTCAATGTATTTCACAGGATGGGGATTGGACTGGGAGGCTGGACTGGTTCAGCGCAACTTGCCAGGCGCAGGCATGATAATGTATGCTAGTGGGACCATAATGGGCATGTAAATGGTCCATTTATTTATTTATTAATTTAAGCATTTCACCAGGGAGGCATGCTGAGCAGACTACTGCTTGATTCCAGATGCGCCCTGGGGGAAGGGGGAAGTAGGAGAGCATACACATAAACAATAAGGTCCATTACAAATGTACTTCAACGAATAGGAGGGCATACAAACATATACAGTATTGTCAATTACATGATAAGCACAGAGTAAACACAAGTAAGGTAGGGTACAATCACTACAGGCAGGTACATAGCCATGGCTCCAAGAGGTAATACATACAAGGTGCCAGATTCATGGTAGCAAGGTTTTATGATACGAGGAGGACAAGCCATATGCCAGGAGACTTTTGTGAGGATTACATCATCAGGTAGGTGGACGGAGCAGTGACCTTTGGGAAAGGTGGGGACTCCCTGTCAGTGAGCTCCTAGGGGTGCAAGTGCAGGTAGGGTGGAAGTTTGTTTTGAGGAGAGAGTTTTGGTGCCTTCCAGTTGGGGCATGCCGGATGTCCGATGTGAGAGAGAGTTCCAAAAGCTGGGTATGCGGAATGTGAAAGCTGACTGGCCTGCAGAAGTTGACATGCATGGGATGGTCAGTATACGAGAGTCTTTATTCTTCAGTGCATAGCCCTGGGGATGAGGGCTGAGAGGACCCTGCTGAGATACAAGGGGAGGGACTGTGACCAGAATTTGGCTGTGAGACTTGCACAATGGGAAAGACGCCAGCCAGGCAAGGAGGGAAGGTCTAGATTCCAGTAGAGGACACAGTGATGTATACTAGGAGAGCAGTCAAGAGCAAAGTGACAGAAGGAGTGGAAGATGGGGTCCACTCTGGCCAAGGTGGACTTTGGAGCGGTGCTGTATACTACGTCCCCATAGTCGAAGATAGGGAGAAGCATCCTCTGTACAATGGCCAGTCTGGCTGGCAAAGGGATGCATCCATGATTTCAGAACAGTGCACTGAGCTTGGGGTGGAGCTTTTTGTGGATGGCATCAATGTGTGCAGAGAAGTTAAGGTGCTGGTCAAGCCAGACTCCAAGGTACCTGAAAGTGGAGCAACTTTCAGTCACAGACCCGTCAAGGGTGTGGAAAGGGGGAGTAAGGGGTTGCCTTGAAAGTATCTACCTTGTGCCGAATGTCATGGAAATGGTTTTCTTGGCATTGAGAGAAAGCTGATTTGAGCAAAACCAGTGCTGAACTTCGTTAAAGTCCTGCTGGAGTCTGGTCACTACTTCAGCAGTTGAGGTGCCGGATGTGTACAAAACTGAATCATCCACATACAAGTGAATGGATGTGCTGGGGCAAGCGGCAGGCAGGTCATTGAGGAAGATGAGGAACAGGAGAGGGCCCAGGACTGAGCCTTGTGGGACCCCAGAAGTGGCAGGAAGGGAAGCAGAGGTGGCATTGCCAATTCTGACAGCTTGGGAGCGGTCTAGTAGGTATGACTGGAACCACTGGGTGACCATGTCTGACAGCCCGGCATGTGAGAGTTTCAATAGCAAGAGTGTATGGGAGACAGTGTCGAAAGCTTTGGCCAGGTCAACAAAAATAACTGAGGTGATTAGGCCCTTATCCATACCAGTGAGAATGGAGTCGGTAAGTCTTAGGAGGGAGGTGGTGGTGGAGTGGGTTTGCACCTTGCATGCCTGATGGCTCCATTTGCATATTCTGTCTGAATATTGGGAATTTGGGGCTGGTGCATCTGGGGATGTGCCACGCATTCACATTCCCGGTATTCAGCCCATCCCCCAGGATGCACTGGCGCATTGTCTGCAGCCACTATTTTTTGCGCCGTCCATACCGGGTGCTATATTCAGTCATGATACACCCATCATGTTTGAATATATCACTTTTTTGTATCGGCCCATTTATTTGGGTGGTGCATTTAGTTGTGCCACGCATCCCCCAACTTTTGAATATCCTGGCCCAAGTACTTAACAGAGGGAGAAGTTGCAAAACTCTACACCTGGATAAAGCAAAAGTGTTCCATGAAACATTGGGATGTTTTGCCTGTGCTCTTCATTTGAGCTTGTACAGTATGCTGGATATCTGAACAATGAACTGTCTTTTTGTAGTATATTTCTGCCTTTGCTTAACATTACTTCAGACTGCTCTCCTGTTATGACTTTGTACCCTGAGTTTGTTTGCAGCAGCTCCAGTACATCCTGTTCAAGTTATTGCCACTGTATTGCTTGAATTGTAAATTACAGTGTTGCTTGAGTGACTGCTTACTTGACATAATACTCCTTTTCTGATAAACTACTTATTTGTTAGTCAGTCTTTATTTAACTGGATAAACTAAAAAAAATGCTGTTACAAAGAAATGATCCTAAGTGTATATCATTTTCCACTAAGACTGGTTTTCAGGAAATGTAACACTAGTATGTTATTAGATATTGCAGCAGCTTGACATGTTTTTAAGGATCTAACTATAGATAGTAAGCATGGTAACCTATTTACAGTGCTGTCAGCCAGGATTAAACACAGTATCACAGTTTTTGCTTGTATATCTTGCAGAATACTGCAGGAACTTACTGTAATCCAATGGTAATTACTCCAATTTGCCATGCAGTGAACTATGATATCTCATCCACAGGACTTGATCCTGGGGGACTCTGCTGTGCCTCTAGTGGGGATGGGTCTATAGGACTAGCTACCTGGTCTTGAGTATTACTAGTATCAGTCATGCAGCTCCTGGGCTGACTTCATGCAGTACAATTGGATAATGTGTTGCGCAATATTAATATTGGTACCCCACAATGATATAATCAGGATATGACATATGATTATTTCCTTTGTAGTGCAAGACATTGCCTTATCAGTTGCCAAATATGGTCTATTCCCCGGATGGAGCTGTCATACTTTATAATAAATCAATTAAATATGTTTAAAAGACCAATGAATTACAAGCCTGATGGCTGATATTTTCCAAACAAGCTTTTAAAAGAACCTGCATTATAAAATTCAGTCCTGAGCACAGTCCTAAATATATAGATGCATAGATGTTGACAGCAGAAAAAGGCTCTTGGCCCATCCAGTCTGTCCAACCTACCTAAGTATTCGGCATTGCCCTAGTGGTAGTCCTCCCCTTTTTAACTGCCCCCCCCCCCTTTTCTAACTAAACCCTCCTGCCTTTCCCATCCATGCTTGAAGCTGTCAATTGACTTTACCTGTATCACTTCTGGTAGATTATTCCACTTATCCACCCCACCTTCCATGAAGAAGTGCTACAGGACATCCATTTTGAATCTACACCATACCTGCTTTATTGAATTCCCTCTTGTCCATCTGTTTGAACTCAAGGAGAATAGTTCCTTGGCATCTGCTCTATCCCAAGAAGGTACTTGTATGTCTCAACCATGTCACTCATTTCCCTTCTTTTCTCCAGGGTGTACATTTTTTATGTTCTGAAGCCCCTCTTTGTATGTCAAATCCCATGGCATTTGCACCATCTTAGTTGCCCTGTGCTGTACTGCCTTAATCTTGTTGCAGTCTTTCCTCAGGTTTGGGCTCCAATACCTTGTAACATATTCTAGGTGCTGCTACACCAGCGGCCTGTGCAGAGGGGGGATAACTTCTCACCTCCTACTGCTTATCCCCCTTCCTATGCAACCCAGCATTCTGTTTGCTTTGCTCACTGCCCTGTTGTAGTAGGCAGATGTTTTTAGGGTCTCCAATATCGTCATCCCGAAATCCTTTTTTCCAGAGTGCTGTCCAGTACCACCCCTTCCATTTCGTATTGCACCCTTGGGTTCCTATTCCCAGTGTGTATTACTTACATTCTTTTACAGTTAAAGTTCAGCTGCCAGATCTTGGACCAGATCTTGGACCGGTTCTCTAACCTTCCCAAATCCTCCCTCAGTTCCCTTCTCCCTTCCTCCATGTCTACTCATGCATGGATCTTTGTATAGTGTATGGTAGAACGTTGTTCTAGGTAGAAATCCAAACCTAGAATAACATTGTTGTTCTGCAGTAGCTACATCATTTTGTTGTCCTGCACTAGATACGTAGCTACTGCAGCACAACTTCGAACCTATGCACACGGCAGCTCCCGTTTTTTAGAAATTTGCATTGTTAGCAGCAGTAGTGGAGTCGTGGAGTGAACAATCGGGCTGTGGAGGTGAGATTAATACAGTGCTCTTCTTAATTGTATATTGGTGTGCAGTCTGATATGGAAGGAGGGTGGCACATATATCAGCCCTGAGAGGAGGAGATCTGGCATTGTTCTGGTGCCTCAGACCTAGACTCCTGCTATGGTACTGGGGGACCATGCACTGTAGAAGACAATGTATATTCCACTCTACACAACAAGTGTGAATAGCCATTTTGAGGATGCCATGGCAACCGAACCGCTCGTGGTTTAAACAGTCGCCATGGCAACCTTTTGATGGCTACACACACTTGTTGTGTATGGTGAAGCATACATTATCCTGTACATCATCTGCAAAGAGGCAGATCTTACCCTTGGTACCTTCAATTATGTCACAGATGAAAATACTGAAGAGGAACAGTCTTAATACTGACCCTTGATGTACCACTCTGGTCACCTTCCTCACCTCTGAAAACTCCCCATTGACTACCACCCTCTTTGTTCTGCTCCCAGCCAGTTCCTTACCAGTTTGCCATCTTTTCTTCTACCCCAAGGTCTCTAATCTTTTTGACCCACCTTCTGTGGGGGACTAAGTCAAAAGCCTTGCTGAGGTCAAGGTAAACTATATCACTTGCCTGCTTTTTGTCTACTGCTGTGCTAACCCAGTTGAAAAACTTGACTACATTTTTCTGGTAAGGCTTTCCCCTCATGAACCTATGCTGTCTGCGATCCTGCAGCCCGTTCCCTTCTCCCACCAGGTCCTCCCTCAGTAGGAACTCCATGATCTTCTGCACTATAGACATCAAGCTGACTGGCCTATAGTTCCCTGGCTCATTTCACTCACCACTCCCGTTTAGTGGAACCACCTCCGCTGTCCTCCAGTCTCTATGGACCACCCCTGTGGCTAGCAACCTACTGAAAATATCTGGTACTGGCCCTGCTATAACCTCTGCTACCTTACATAGCATCCTCAGATATAAGCCTCCAGGCCCCATAGATTTATCTACTTTCAACTGTGCTAGCTTTTCCAGCACCCTTTTCTCCATCATCTAGACTTTTGCCACAGTGGCATTGCTCTCTCCTTTCCTAGCCCCACAGTCTGGCAGTGGCCCATCCTTCTTCTTAGTAAATACCAAACAAAAACAATTGTTCAGTATCTCTGCCTTCCCTTTGTCCCCCTCCACCCACCTCTCATTGCTTTTAAGTCTCACTATACCCATTTTGACCTTGCATTTCTCCCAGATGTACTGGAAGAATACAATTATCCCCTTTCTTCACTCCCTATTGTTATCCAGACCTCTGTCTAAGCTTTGGCCTCCCTCACCTTTCTGGTGGTTTATTTTGTTACTTACAGATACTTCACCCTGTCTTCCTGCCTTTGACTACCTTTATACTTTTAAAAGGTACTCCTTTTGGTTCTTACTGACACATTTACATCGGCTGTGAACCCATTAGACCATTTACCATTGGATACCTTTGGAATGGAGCTATCTGCCACATCTATCATCACCTTTTTAAATGCTGCCCACTTTTCTTCTACACCTCCACCTTCACTATGTCCTTCATGCTGTTGTCCAGTTTCTCTCTCATTTTTCCAAAGTCCCCCTTTCTAAAGTTCCTTACCCTTATTCCTCTTTCCCTTTGCCTGTCCCCAGCTGGATCTTCAGTGCTACTATCCTGTGGTTGCTGGATCCAAGTGGATTCAGGAATGCTGCATTCTGAATCCTCTGACTGTTGGTGAGCACTAGATCCAGCAGGACCTCTTCCCTTGTTGATCCTTAAACTAATTGCTCTAAAAATGCCACCTAATAGGCACCCACCAGATACTGATTTCTAGTAATAGTGGCCGTTATAAAAATTTCCAGTCCACATATGCATGTTGAAGTCCCCAACTCACTACTTCTCCTAGACTTACATAGAAACATAGACTATGATAGGAGATAAGGACTGCATGGCCCATGCAGTCTGCCCATTTCCCTACCTATTGGATAATCTGCAGATCCTCATTAACCAACAGCCTACTTCCTCTTACCCCCCCTGCACTAGACTTGCTTTATGTCTGTCCCATGTAGACAGTGCCCTATCTATCTCTACCTATCTCTGGATATTGACCTGGTCCTGTAGACCACCTCAATCCTGATTATTTTCCCCTTCTCTGTTTCTGTTAGTACCCCATGGGTTTCCAGTTCCCCTAACCTGCCCTAGACTACCTATTTCTGTTGCTTCAATCCCCTATTTAACATACAGTGCTACCCCTCCTCCCCTGCAATTTGCTCTGTCCCTTCTAAATAGGGTGCAGCCTGGTATGGTCATTTTCCAGTCATGGTTTGAGGTTGTCCATGTCTCTGTTACCACTCCAGGTTATGCTCCCCACTTTGTGACCAGTGCCTGCAGTTCTGGTATTTTGTTGCCCAGACTCCTAGCACTGGCACATACTATTTCCCAATGATCACCCCCCCATTGCATTTCCACAAGTTTAATTGATCCTGGAGAGTTCATTGGTGGTGGTCAGAAAGGCTCCCCTTGTTTGTAACATTCTATGTGTGCTTGCCACTCCAACCCCTGCCATACTAGTTTAAACTAGCTATGTGTGGTGTCAGACCTCTCTCCCAGAATCCTCCTGCCCTCCTTGTTGGGGTGTAGCCATCACTTTTGAACAACCTCCAAATCCCCTCCTACTTGGGCTCCAGTCCCAAGAAACAGAAATCCCTCCCTTTTGCATCAACCCTTTAACCAAGCCATTCTAGCATGGCCACAGTAAGTACCTCAGAGAAGACTACTGCTCCTGCTCTTACCTTCAATACCTTTCCTAGAGCACAGAAGTATGCCTTCACCTGTTTCTTGCTTTCTTGTTTAGTTTTTGTTGACCAGTTAAGAAAGACAGACAATTCTGCCTATTTTCAGCCTTGTCCAGTGGGGAGGGGGGAGATACAGATGCAAACTTGACATATTGAATTAAGTTAAGCTGTTGGCAGTATTTTTTAGTGAATGGGGAAAATGTGGTAACGACACTGGGAAAAGTCTCCTACTCTTCTTAAGAAGTACCATGGGATCTTTAACTTCCACCTGAACAACCACCAGAACTGGCAGACTAGACCTCAGTTTAACAACTCATCTGAATGATGGCACTTCAGGAGTGCAGCATCACCTTCATGCTGCAGTACAGTGTCAGTAGGTTCCTGATGTGGGGATAGAACCCAAAGCCTTACAATCTATCGGCATCAGAGACAAGTGTGACATCTGCTGAGCCACTGATACTACCTACATACACAATCAGATCTGGCTTTTCCACCACCCCCTACCAAGAGCTCCACCACTCTGGCAACAAGTCTGTCCACTGTCACCTCAGGACAGCAGCATTACACCTCTTTGCCATCAGAGGTGAGACCCAGCTCCATTCCAGTGTCCCTTACAATTGAGTCCCCTACTATGTGTACCTTTGTCTTTCCCCCTTTGTTTCTTGACTTTCTCCCTGGTCTGCTCTCTGGCAGATCCTACCTGCTAGACATGCTAGCTCCTTCTTCACTCCCTGTGGGATATTGGGGAACCTCCTTTTGCAACAGGGTGAACCAGTTGCTGGTGCACAGCCCTGGTTCCACAGGTTTGGGCTTCCCACCACCTCTTCCCTTCCCACTACTGTCCAGCCACATTCTTGAGTCAGAGATAGCCTATCAGATTGCTCTGCAGATGTGTCCTAGGTGGCCTGGTGACTTCGGCTCTCACACAGCATATTTCAGCTCTTGCAGCTTCCAGTTCTACCCTCATGCCCTGGAACTTCCTTCGGTTGGTATAATGGCCAAACCCCCCATGCACTTTGTTGTGCACCACTGCCCACACCACCTGCACTCCCCCCACATCCTACCAAAGTGTCTTCCTCCCTGCATTATGGTTTTTACTGTAGTGGTATTTGTATTCATATTATGAAGCTATCCCAATTAGAGATCCTCCTGGATACACCTGCACTGTTTTCAAATATAAATGCACAATATAAGGGTACCCTAGATATGGTGTACCTTTGATATGCTCACATACCTGTTTATTTATCCCCACAGTCCTCCTGCAATGTCTAACACCTCTTTTCTACTATGTAATACACCCTGGCCTGCACTAATAATGTCTACCTGCCTTAAACACTGTCAGCTGCTCCCTTTTACACCCTATCCTAAATGGGGTGTTGTCCAATTCCCTTCCTTCAATTTGATCTCCCTTAACCTTGGTTAAGCCAAATGCTAAAATACATTTTAAAAATTCGATTTGCTTTTCAATTTTTCTATTTGGTTTTCTCCCCTTCCAAACCAGAAAGTCTTAAATTTGCTTACTAAGCAGTTGAAATTCATACACTTTCTGGGGAATAAAAACTTTGATAGTAACATACAATCTTCAGCTGCAAGTTATGCAGTATAACTTTAAGTAAAACCTTTTCCAATAATCCTATATATAGATGATAAAATACAGTAGACACATCTTAATATGGACACCACAGTGATTTCTATATCGCCCCATTTAAGAAGGTGTCCCTTTTAAAAGGAGTTCACCCATGTGATACAGAAAATGAGCATCATTCATCTCATGAGTGCAGTAATGTGCTGTACTCTTTATGAAATGGGTGTAAAGATTGCTGGCGCCTGATTGGCCAAGAGCTACATTTACCCGGGCTGTTATCCCAGCCAACAGCCCAAATGAAAGGAGCTCCTGGCAGTCAGAACTCGGCACATAATACCATATTTAGACCCACAAGAATCAGGTGCCTTTCTTACATAACATCCTACCTTGCCTGTCATAGAAGTGACCCAGCTCTGGTCTCCCTGCTGTTACACATCCTCCTACTCCCAGTCACCAAAGCCAAACAGCTTTCCATTATTTTTTTGAATTTCAAATCTTGCTTTTCATTGACTGCAGCAGGTACGCAGCTCTGTCTTGATCGGCTCCATCTCATGTACCGTGATTGAGAGGGACTGCAGAATACAAATTGTTTTTCTTTTTGAATGGGGGAAAAAAACATGCTGGCTCCAATTTCTGACTACTACTCCATGAAGACCCACTGCTCCATAAGGAACCATCACTCCACCGATCTCACAGTCAGCCTCTAAAAATTAATGTGGCCAAGTGGACCAGTGGTACAGTACAGATCACATCTGACTGCCAGTCTTCTCCCTCCTGCAACTATTGTAACAAGCAATGGTAGCATCTGAAGCCAGGGCCTGCCCACCATTTGCCCTTACTAAACTGCTAATAATATGAAGCATCAATGTACCTACTGGCAGGCTCACATTTATTCTTTGTACAGACTTAACTTTTTTTAAATCTAAAACCTGAATTAACCCTTGGGCTGCCAGCAGAATTAGAACATACTGGAATATCAGTCTGCAGCACAGCAAGGGATAAAAAAGTAAAAAAAAAAGTGTTTATTTATAATAATAATACCAACATAAACATACATTAAGTTGACTAGATTAGACCCATTTCATAATCGCAATAAGGCACTACAGGGGGTACATTATTTTGGACTAACAGCCCTTCTTGGGTGGTGGATGCACTTGACTTCACCTTGTGCTTCAACCCACCCGAGGTGGGCCATTATATCAGTATAACGCACCCCCTGTTGTGCCTTATTGCTTAAGTAACATTAGTTACTGTATTATCTTTATTTAATTTTATTAAATCTTGTATATTACAGACTGCATTGCCATGTTGAAGTTAACCACAACTGCTGGCTGTCTAGAAAGCTTAAATGCCAGCCGTTCTAACTTTTAATCTTGTTATGGATTTAAAGTACTAATTGTTAAAATTACAAGCAGTAACTAGCAAAAACAAGTCACTCAAGAGTTGAAGAACACATTGCAAAATCAGTGGGTAGAGGAGACAAAACCTTTTACAGGTACATAAGTGAAAAAAGAAAGGCAAACGGAGGGATAGTGAGACTGAAGGGGGAGGATGGGGGCCACGTGGAGGTTGACAACAGTAAAGCTGACATATTGAACAGGTATTTCTGCTCAGTCTTTACTGAGGAAGAGGAGGGTAATGGGTCTGAAGGGGGTACAAGGGGTGAGAATGGTGCAGAAATGGACACAAGTCCCTTTACACTAGAAAGGGTCCTGAAGGAACTGGAAGTAATAAGAGTTGATAAAGCATGGGGCCCTGATGGGGTACACCCTAGGGTCCTAAAGAACTAAGAGAGGTGGTGGCTGAACCTCTGGCTATCCTGTTTAGCCGATCACTGGAAACAGGGGAGGTACCCAAAGACTGGAGGACAGCAGATGTAGTCCCCTTATACAAAAGTGGGAACAAAGAGGAAGCGGGAACTACAGACCAGTCAGCCTCACCTCGGTAGTGGGGAAGCTCATGGAAGCACTACTGAAGGAGAGATTGGTGGAACATCTGGTTGTCAATGGACTACAGGACCCAAGGCAGCATGGTTTCACCAGGGGGAGGTCATGTCAGACCAACCTCATTGAATTTTTTGACTGGGTGACTAGGGAGGTGGATCAGGGGAGGGCAGTGGACATGGCCTATCTGGACTTCAGCAAGGCCTTTGACACTGTGCCACATAGAAGACTATTACACAAACTGGGGAATATGGGTGTGGGCAGGACAGTAGTGTGGTGGGTAGGTAACTGGCTGGGCGGCTGGACACAGAGGTTGGTGGTAAATGGCTGTCACTCCACAGAGGGAAGAGTGACCAGTGGGGTACCACAGGGATCAGTTCTATTCAACATCTTCATCAGTGACATTGAGCAGGACCTAGAAGGCAGAATTTCACTGTTCGCTGATGACACAAAGCTCTGTAACAGAGTAGACACACCAGAGGGTGTAGACAGAATGAGAAGGGACCTGCAGAAACTTGAAGAATGGTCAGGATTTGGCAGTTGAAATTCAATGCAAAGAAGTGCAAGATAATGCATATGGGGCACAAAAACCCTGGCACAATATATCAGTTGGGGGGTGAGGATATAGCATGCACCAAGCAGGAAAGGGATCTTGGGGTTTTCATCTCTGATGACCTCAAGGTAGGGAAACAGTGTGACAAGGCAGCAGGTAAAGCAAATAGGATGCTGGGATGCATAGGTAGGGGCATCACCAGCAGGAAAAGGGAGGTCATAATTCCACTATACAAGATACTAGTGAGGGCCCACCTGGAGTACAGTGTACAGTTCTGGAGACCTTACCTACATAAGGACATAGACAGGGTAGAGAAGGTTCAGAGGAGGGAAACAAAGATGGTGCATGGATTGCATCACAAGTCCTATGAGGACAGGTTGAAGGAACTGAACATGTACTCCTGGAGGAGAGGAGGGAGAGAGGGGATATGATAGAGACATACAAGTATCTTACAGGGAGGAACAGGGTACAGGAATACACTATTTTTAAGTGAAAAAGATGTTCCAGGACTAGAGGGTATGGGATGAAGTTGGAGGGAGGACGATTCAGAGGAAGCATGAGGAAGAATTTCTTCACAGAACGGGTGGTGGACAAGTGGAACACCCTGCCAGAGGAAGTGGTGGGGGCTGAAACAATCACAGTATTTAAGAATGCATGGGATAGACATAAAGGAATTCTGGAGGTCAGGGGTAAGGGGCAACAGACTTCTAGGAAAACATAAACTGAACTTACAAGCTCAAATGGGCAGACTGGGTGGGCCATAGGCCCTTATCTGCCGACACTGTCTATGTATCTATGTAAAATCCTAGCTTGCACTCTGACCATCTTAATTAACCAGCTGCTTTTGTCCCTAGTAAATGCTTGTGAATAACATAGAAATAAATGGGGTAAAAATGGTTCCATCTGAGATGTCCCAATTAACCAGGTCATCCCTATTAACCATGTCCCTGTTTAGTAGTGTGCATTGTATGTTTCATGGCAGGTTTAGAAGGGAAGAGATAGCTGTGTTAATTATAGACACAGAACAGCTGTTGAAAACTGTGTAGTAGGCAAATATCTGAGCAGCCTGATCAATCCCTGTAACACTGTCACTTGAAAAACATGTGCTTTAATTAGGATGTGACTTGAATGATAGGTTTAAGTTGGTTATTGCATAGGTGATTAAAACTGAGCACAATAAAGTACAGTGTTATATAGTGTAGTTCCTATAAATGTATTCCTAATGTATTTCTTGTTGAAGAAAGACTAATATCAGAAACAAAAGTATGCAGCAGTCTGATACATCAGCAAGGTTTAAAAGAACAGGGACTGTGAAATAAGCTATGAACAAACTGGATTTTTAGTACTAATGTACAAAGTGATACACAATGATGAGAGTTGCAAAGGAGACCTATGACTTGTACGAAATATATAAAATGGCAGCAAAGGAAGCTGTTGTAGTGTGTGATGGAAAAAATCCACTTACTTTAGAGAGCCTGGGGCCCTACTGGAAATTATATATATTATTTGAATTGCATTTCCTATATGTCTTTTTTTTATCTTCCCCATATTCTTTTCAACAAAGAAAAATTGTATGGAAACTGGATCCTTGCCCTTTGGACTTTCACATCTTCAACTACTTGTCTGCTTGTAATGTCATAGTCACCTAATTGTGACGTTACAATCATAATTTTCACAACAAGCCATTATGATTCATAAGCAGAGGATTATGATATCATGTGTAGATGCACATCAGATTAGGACCAAGGGACAAGCTCCTATTTTTCAGGCAGCTCTCCTGAGCAATAAAAAGGGGATGATAAATACAGAAAATATGTGAAATGCAAATAGAATTGTATAACAGCTGAGAGGGAGACCTTTAGGACATAAAGATGTCTGCAGCTGGAGAAGTGGAGAGTGTGAGATGAAAAATAGATATTGTTAAGGCCAGAGAGAAAGAACAAAAGATATAAGTCTGAGGTTATTTAGAAGTTTGAAAGCAAGCAGTTCAATTTTGTGGTGACTCCATTATTAAATAGTGAGCCAGCAGATGTTCATGTAGGATGGAAGTGATGTGAATTAATTTTCTTTTTTGGGTCAGGAATCTTTATTGAGTAAGGAATCATTCATAATTATAGGCAAGATGTCTAGAAGGAGCCAACCATAGACAAACATAGATACATACATAAATCAATGTATCACAATATGGACACGTATATAACCACATAAAGTGTTACTCAGGCCACATAGTTTTCTACATTTTAGCTCACTGTGGGTTGGATAATAGAGAGAGAGAGAGAGGAGAAAAAAAGGCAAAATTAAATTTGCAATAATATAACACAACTTCATTTTTATAGTTTAAGTATCTTTTTTATAGGTTAAGTATCTGTCTGAGAGGAGTCAGATATCTTTCAAAATTTCCTCCAGATGTTTATGGGATATGTAATATATTTTTTCTATTTTTATCAAATCAGACACTAAATTAACCCAATGAATAAATACCAAGGGTTTATTGTCTTTCCATTTCAGTAAGATACATTTGTTTGTGATGACTAAACCAAGCTGTAAATGTGTTGGCTGTGCTGGTGTAAGAGTGGAGGTTCTATTAAAACTGAATAAAATAAGTTCAGTGTTAATGAATATACTTATACCTATTGAATTAGACATTTTCAAAGCTATTTTTTCTCATAATAGTTTCAGTCTAGGGCACTTAGAGTTCATATGCATGCTATTTGATGTTGAGCGCTTACAACATGGGCAACTGTCTAAAATATTAGGATTAATTTTATTATGTTTGCTTGGTGTGTAGTATGCTCTTTTAAAGACTATTGAATTTAAGATGTGATTTCATTTTCAAGAGCAGATGAGCAGCCTTGGTATTTGAATAGCTGAAGTTTGGAGAGGAAGGGGTTGGGAAGACCACAAAGGAGAGAATTATATAAAGAAAGGAAGGATTAAATAAAGGTTTCAGCAGAGACTGGGTCTAGGAGGTGAATCTGGATATGGGCAGTTTTGAAACACTGATAACAGCCAGATTTGCTGACCATAGAACTATGAAGAGGGAAGGTTAGTTTTCAGTCTAGGAGTAAATCTTTGTCCCTTCTTTCTGAAATCATAGAATCTGGGACCTGTACAGTGGCAGAATTACTTTGCCCCTGTAGCTACTAATCCCCATTCCTATACATCTTAGCATCCTTGTCCCCCTCCCCAATGCCCTGTTGCACTGAATAGTTGTCACAAAACTGTCCAGTAATATAAAATGGCAAGAAAAATCTGTAAATTTCATTGGCCAAGAGATATCACCTGATCGTGCATTAAATCTCTATAAATGCAGAGTTAGGTGCCAAATCTCCTTTTCCTCCCCCAAACAACCTACTAAGAGTCATTTTATAAGTGTAATGAGTCCCTCCAGGGTGTGCATCATATGATTTTAATGTACTTCCCAGAGGCATCAGGACACTCTGCCTTTAGCCTCATGCCTTACTACACCCCTGGGGCATACATTAAAATCCTATAAAGCACACCCTGTCATGGCTTATTACTTATTACCCCAGGTCCCTTTCCTCTGCTGTATTCTTCACAGCAACCCCCACATCCCCCCTCTACTCCAATGAACAGCTGATTGCTAAGCAGGGACTGCTTCAGGCCAGTCAAGCCAGGGGATGTCATTAGCTGTGCTGGGGCTGTTGCGGTTGGATTTTCCTGGAATGACCTATAATTTGCACTAAGAGGTGCAGTTCCTGTCTCCTGCTTTCTGCTCCAGTTGGAAGCACTGCCTGTGAGAGGGGGCATGGCATAGTGAAAGGAGTAACCTTTGAACATTGCTTGTGCTCCTTGTTCAGCTTGAACAGCTGATTACTAAAGCAGGGACTGTATTGGGCCAGTTGGGCCAGGGGATGTCAGCAGCTGTGTTGGGGCTGTCAAGGCTAGATTTTCCTGGATTGTCCTGGACTGTATAGTGTCTGCCTCCTGCTCTCTGCTCCAATTGGGAGCACTGTCTATGATAAGTGGCATGGCATAGTGAAAGGAATGGCTTTTGAACATCGCTTGCACTCCTTGTTCAGCCTGAACCACTGATTGCTAAGTGGGGACTGTACTGGCCAGGGAACATGAGCAGCTGTGTTGGGGCTGTCAGGGCTGGATTTTCCTGGACTGTCCTAATTTTCCCTGGACTCTGTCATTTCTGCCTCTTCCTCGCCATTCCATTTGGGAGCCTTGCCTGTGAGAGGGAGCATGGCATAATGAAATGAGCAGCTTTTGAACATTCTCATGCTCCTTATTCAGCTTGAACAACTGATTGCTAAGCAAGGATTGCATTGGGCCAGTCAGGCCAGGGGACATCTGCAGTTGGGTTGGGGCTTTCAGGGCTGGATTTTCCTGGACTGCCTTAATTTCAACTAGCAAATGCAACTGCTTCACCTAAGGTGTTCATCTCTCCATTGCACAATAGATGAAACTTGTCAGTAACCCCACTTTTCCAACTACCCTCCTTCCCCTGCTCCCCCATTTTCACCCCCCATTGCCCTACCTTGCCCACCCCTCCCCTTCTCTAAAGCACTTCTTGGACTACTGTCCCTCTACTCCCTCCTCCTATGCACTTCTTACACCCATCCCCTTCCCCTTTGATGACAGCCACTCAGCCTTCCTACCCTTTCCCGACCCACCTACCTGACCCTTTCTAAATTTCAGCTCATATATAATGTTTTACCCTGAAAGTTGTCTTAATCTAGCTGGCTCTGGCTCACTTGTAAGACTATGGATTTTTTAAGGCTCAGCCTTCTTTTTGTTTCATGACTGTGTAACTTTGTCTACCTTTGTATGTATGTTTACCCTCCATCACTTGACGTGGAACCTTTGTAAATGAACAGTTCTTGCTCAAAGGTACTTGTAATCCTAAATTTCAATAAAATAAATAAAAATGTGCCCATTCTCCCTCCTGCACTCTCTGCTCCTATCAGGAGCGCCGCCTGTGTGGGGGCATGGCATAGTCAAGTCATGTCAAGTCAAACTTTATTTTTATAGCGCCTTTCCAAACCAAGGCGCTGCACATAAAAATCAGATACAATAAATATAAATTAAGACAAGGGCAATAAATGACAACTTAACCATAGTTAGGGGAGGCTAAGCTAAATAAATATGTTTTTAACTCAGTTTTAAAGCTGTCAATGGTCAGGCATTCTCTTAACTGATGAGGTAGAGAATTCCACAGGGTCAGAGTTGAAAAAGAAAAGGCATGGGCACCAGATGTCTTTAATTGCACCCTGGGAATCTCTAGCAATCCCTTGTCAGTGGATCAGAGAGGACGGGAGGGGCAGTAGGGTACCAGGAGGTCTTGCAAGTAACCGGGTCCCTGATCATGTAGGGCTTTAAAGGTTAGCAAGTCAACCTTAAAGGTGATCCACCACTGAATAGGCAGCCAGTGCAGCCTGCAGAACACAGGCATAATATGACTGGACCTAGAGGTCCCAGTCAAAAGCCTGGCTGCCGCGTTCTGCACCAGCTGCAAGCGACAGATATTAACCCCTGGTAGCCCTAGGTAGAGGGTATTGCAGTAATCAAAGCGGGTAGTGACAAAGGCATGGACCAGTGTTGGAAGATCATCTGGAGGAACCAAGTGTTTCACCCAGACGATATTCCTCAGATGGTAAAAAGAGGATTTGATGACAGGCGACACCTGAGATTTTAGTGTCAGACCATCATCAAAAATAACACCCAGGTTACACACCTGGTCTCAAGTAGTGAGCAGTATGCCATCAATCGATAGACCTGATGTCTAACCAGCCCCCAAACCCATCCCCAGATGACCAGAGTCCATGACTAACACTTCAGTCTTATCCAGATTCAGTCTCAGCCAGCTGGTACTCATCCAAGTTCTGATTTCGGTGAGGCAGTTATTTAGCACATAGAGTCCATCATCCTGTCAGGGCAGAAAAGGCATTTACAGCTGAGTATCATCTGAATAGCAGTGAAAACTCAGACTGTTATCGTCTGATGATATCTCCTAATGGCAGCATGTACACTGCAAACAACATGGGGGCCAGAATGGAGCCCAGCAGCACCCTGTAGAGCAGGGAGTGAGTGCCAGAGGAATAAATTCTGGTGACAATTCTCTGAGACCTGCCCGCGAGGAATGAATGAAACCATTTGAGGACTGTACTGGGACCAGTAATATTTACATCTAAGTCGTCTGTCTTTGAACTGGTGTATGGTTTGACTCTCAACAGGTTTTCTGTATCTTCCACTTCATTCCATATTTCATCATCAGCAGGTACTGTAATCATTTCTTTTTATTTTGGAGGCAGTGAGAGAGCCTCGGTGGAAATCAATATCTGCTTTAACTCAGTCTCTGTGGCAGTGAGAGTGCCACGTTTTCTTGACATACTATTTTGATAAGGGTTGGGTGAGAGCTACCTTTTGCTGCACAAACTTTAAAGGATTTGGCAGATTCTTGAAGTAGTTCCTTATAAACAGATTTGACAATGAATTTTATTGAATAATAACAAGTGATCTAATCTAGAGCTGTAGCTGTCTTATATTATTTCGGATAGTTATTTTTGTGGGTTTTTGGGTGGGTTGGGATTGTTTTTGATTTTATTGAGTTTAGCTTATTATTTAGTTTGTGTTATTTTACAGTTTAGGGTATAATAGGATTGTTATTAAGATTAGATTTATTGAATTTTTGTTTTAGGGTGGAACGTTAGATTTTAGAGTTTTTGTGATTACGCTCTACTACTTCGTATTATCATGTGCTGGGGAGGTTTAGTGATGGTCAGGCATTACTCCCATACCAGGCTCAGGGAATTACATCCCTTTGAATGTCCCCCATTATCATCCGACACCTATTTTAGGCATCGTGCTTTAGGGTATTTAGAAAGTGTGTAAAAAGGGACAGAGCTGGGCCTGATGGGGGAGAGGAAAGGGGAGGGCGGATTGTAGTTGTGGAGTCCAGGAGGTGCCCTGGGGTGAAATGGAGCCAGGACAGAGGTTCTCGCTGTCTTGTCTCCATACCCAAGGGCTCCAATGTCAGCAGGAAGGTGCCAAGGTCTTCCCCGACAGCTCATCCTACCTGGGCGGTGTTATGCAATGCCAGATCTATTAAGAACAAGGCAGCTATTATAGCTGATCTTGTTGGAACAACTGATCTGGCTTGCATCACCGAGACCTGGCTGGATGAAAATGCAGGCCCTGTATTGGCTTCTGCTGTTCCAGCCGGGTTTTCGGTGATACACCGCCCAAGGTTGGATCATAGGGGCCGGGGTGTGGCCATTATATTTAAGGCTGAACTGGGCCTTGTCGATGTGCCATTGCGAAGCACCAGATCCTTCGAGTATATCCTGGGAGAGGGTGTAGGTTGTGGGATACTTCTCATCTACCATCCACCAGGAGATGGCAGAGAATAATTGCAGGAGATAGTGGACTTCATCGTCGACATGGTATTGAGGTCCCCCAGATGGATAGTTCTGGGGGACTTCAATGCCTGGGTCGACAATGAACTCTTACATTTTGGTCAAAATCTCCTCCAGCTGATGAAGATGCTGGGCCTTACACAGGTAGTTATCTCCTCAACCCATGTAGGGGGTCACTCGTTGGATCTGATCTTTCTTCTGGGTATGGAGATAGCTGACTTGGGGGTGGAACCAGTCAGCTGGTCTGACCATCAACCATAAGGTTCAGTTTCAGGGCCCCCCCCCAATAGGTCTGCCCCTACGGAGATGGTTCAGTACCACCCTTAAAGGGGAGTTATCTCCAGTGACCTATCAGCGGTGCTGGACCTATCGGGTTTGTCGGGTGAATGCATGAGTCCAGGTGATCTTGTTTTGGCCTATAATAAGGCTATAGGAGATGCCCTGGACAAGACTGCTTCTGCTCGTGTTTGGCCTCTCACCCTACGCCAAAGGAACCCTTGGTCTGATGGTTCCTTGAAGGAGTTGAGGCAAGTTGGCAGAAGGATGGAGACAGCCCGGTGAAAGTCTGGCCTTGATGCTGACAGACTTAGGTTGATGGCACATTATGATGGCTATCAATCAGAAATCACCCATAAAAAGGCAGAATTTCTGTACAGGGAGATTTCTGCTGTGTGGAATCGATCAACTCAGCTTTTCTGGACTGTTGACAGATTGTGCAATTCAATCTGTCTCCAGCCCAGAGAAGCTTTTTCTCAGCTGAAATGCAAGGAGTTCACACAATTCTTCACAGATAAGGTTGCCAGCATCAGGTCTGGCATCGGCCTGGCCATTCCTATGAGGGATTGTAGGGATCGGCAAGAGGTGGCATGCACTCGACCGGTCTGGTCAGATTTTCGCCGGCTGGAATTCACAGACATTGTGAAGATCGTCCAAACACTGCACCAACCAGTTGTAATTTGAATCTGAGCCCTACACCCCTTTTAGTGGGTTATGTAGATATTATCTGCCCGATCCTTGCAGAAATTGTCTGGAAGTACTTGGGGGGGGGGGGAGGATCTTTTCAGAACCCCTCAAGGAGGCAGTCGTTGGACCACTCCTTAAGAAATCCTCCTTGGATCCAGACTGTCTAGCTAACTACCGGCCTATCTCTAACCTACCATTTGTTGGTAAGGTTATTGAAAAGGTGGTTGCACTGCAATTGGATGATCACCTTATAACTCACAATGTCTATGATACTCTCTCTAGTCTGGTTTTAGGAGAAGGCATAGCATGGAGACTGCACTTGTCCGTGTATTGAATGACCTCCTAATGGCAAGAGATCAAAAGGCGCATACCATTCTGATCCTTCTTGATCCTCTCTGATGCATTTGACACTGTAGACCATGGTGTGCTGTTAGAGTGTCTATGGTTTCTTTGTGGGCTGTCTGGTACAGTCCTCAAATGGTTTCATTCATTCCTCGTGGGCAGGTCTCAGAGAATTGTCACCAGAATTTATTCCTCTGGCACTCACTGGCACAGCTCAGAGAATAGGGCCTTAAGGAAAAGAGACACCCCACTTAACCCACTGTTGCCACCCAGTAAAAACTAGGAGACAACAGTGAGGCACAGGAGAGAACGATTTTCCACCTGCCCTCTGGCTGGTGCCCTCTATCCCCACGGGGAGTCCCCAAACCAAGCACCCACCACCGTAGCCAGCCAGACCAGTCTACAGTCTGCTGCTCTTGTCTGGTAGTTCAACCATATTAATAGGATCCACAGCAGTTCGCACCACTCCTGATATTCCAATGGATTCTGGAAAAGTGAAAGGAGTAACTTTTGAACATCACTTGCAATCCTTGTTCAACTTGAACAGCTGATTGCTAAGCAGGAACTGTATTGGGCCAGTCAGGACAGGGGTCGTCTGCAGCTTATTGAGGCTTCAGGGCTAGATTTTCCTGGACTGCCCTAATTTGCCCTGGACTGTGTAGTTTCTGTCTCCTGCTCTCTTCTGCAATTGGAAGTGCTACCTGAGAGAGGGGTGTGGCTTTCAAACATATAAGCAGTGGTGTGCCAGCAGTCCTCTGCTGCGGTCCTTGAACTGAAGGTCAATAGCTTAATGGCGACACACTTAGGGTGATAGCATGAGGTAGCAGTCAGCAGGGGATGCTGCACCCCAAGTGTCAAATCCTAAACTACCCAGTTATCTAAGTTAAAACACTCTGATGATGACCACTAATGGTTAAAACGTAAGTGCGTAAGCTCCACCTTCCCCTAACTTTATCTGCTGGCATGTCTGTGGGCATGATGGCACTCTGGTTTGTTTTTTTGGCTATGCAGGCTTGGATTTTGGATTATTTGTAACCCTTTAAAGCTGCATACATTTATTGCTTGGTCATGGCTCCTCTGACTTAATAAAAGTTAAAAAGTTGCTGTGTGGTCTATTACCGGTATAAGGAATTTCTGATAAAGTACAGTGACCTGTTTCAGACGTCATTCCAGGACAGTCCAGCAAGCACAAGTGAGTGAGCTTTGTTTCCTTCCCTTTGCACTATGTTTGCACTTTGTAACTTTTATGAATGCTGCTGCTGACTTACTGAATTTACCACCTTGCTGAGAATAACAATTTTTATAGTGAGACCACAGGTTTGCATTTTTTTTGTTCTGCTAACCTTCCCATCTTCAGTGCATTTTGGTTTTTAAAATGTGTATATATGTATGCTAGACGATATGTACCATAAATGATAGGAGAGAAACATCCAGCATCAAAACATCTGATACTGTAGGTAAACAAATTTCAGAATGTTATCTGTTTGATCATTGTTCTGACATATTAACATACTAACATACTAGATGCCAGCAGAGTAGGCCTATTGGTCTATCATGTCTGCTCATGCTTCAGCACCCTGATTGGGTACTGTAGCCCTCTATCTATCTCCTTCCACTGTTACTCCATCCCCCAGTCCTGCCCCCCCAGGGCAAACCAGCCTCTGCTTCACCCCTTGCCTATACCTGTCCCACCCTCTCTTGAATCCCTCCACTGTAGTTGCTGCCTGTACCAGCTCCCCAGGCAGCGCATTCCACGGTTCCACCACTCTCTCAGTGAAGTACCTCCTCCTCCTTCCCCCCTAATCCTACCACCCTCAATCTTCCAACTGTCTCCTTTGGTGATTCCACCCTCCTTCAGCTGAAAGATACCATCTCGGCTTGCCTTATTTACTCCCCTGTGGTACTTGAAGACCTCAATCATTTCCACCAGTCCCTCCTCTCCTCCAGTGAGATCATTGGTCATTATAAATATAAATGATAATGAATATATGCAATTATAACATGGGCATAGCATTTTTACAAGGGAGTGCACATAAACAGACACATTGGTTCACACATATATTGCAGCTTTTTCTTCCGATGTCTTAACATGGCAGTAATAAAATTTGTCACAATTAGTATATCATTAGTCATTATTGGATTTAACAAAATCTCCAAACAGTCATACAAGGAATATTTATATCTTTCAATTTTACCTCCCAAATACATATTTAGCCATTTTGAATACAGTGGACATTAGAATATAACATGAAGTAATGATTCTATATGACATAAATTACAATAACATTCCAAATCATTATTTCCAGTTGGACAGTTGTATCTAGCCTCCATTGGTTTTATACCAATATAGTCAAACCAACATCTTGTAATTGTACATCTTTTGTATGGGGTCAGAGGTTGTTGTAAATAGGGCTTGCACCTGTGCCACCTTTTATAGGTCAAACACCAGACAGGGAGTTTGCAATTTGCAACTTCTTGAATATCTTTAACTTGATGGGACATTACTATATGTGATTTAAGTATTGGCTTGTAGAATGGAGAGATTATTCCTTTTGAAAAGTCTACCGAAAGGCTCCGGAAATTATTTGTTATCGAAACATTTTAGAGATTGTCAAGCCAAGGTGACCAGATTGAGTATTCTTCCAATTTTAATTTTTCACTCAAACAATGAAATGCCCACATATTTCAGTTACAATTCATAATTCTTATCCAGTAACATACCACCCTCAGGTCAATTAAAGCCTTCTCAGATACTCTGCCCAATTCAGATCTTACATAACAAGCAGGCCAGGTTCTACTAACTTTTAAAGGTAAACGATAAAATAATGAGAAAGGGATCTTCAATTCTTTGGGAGCATAATAGTCCCATACCTCAGATCCACATAACATTATTGGGTTCAGTTTTTTAGTTCTCCTGCTTCAAGTGCTGGAATCACTGAGGTACCACTATACTGATAACTGAAACACAAAATAGCAGTAGTATTTTGTTTAACTTTTTGTGTCTGCCTTTTTACATGACTAGACCATTTACTATTTGACGTGAACAAGAACCCTAAATATATACATTCATTTAATACAGCTATTGTACATTCAGTCATTTTAAATGGGCATATTTTCTTCCCCAAATATTAAAACATTTGCCTTGTTGTAGTGTATGAGTTTATGCTCTTGACATAACAGTTGAAAGATACTGAATTTACATTGTAGGTCAATGGGTGAAAGCAAAAGAAGATTCATGTCATCTGCATGAGCTAATCTTGATACTAAGAGCCTCTCAGAGAGTTGGGTACCAGTAACAGTTAAGCACAGTCTATAGAAAAAGTCACGGCACACTTGTCTCATAAATAAGGAAGTCTAACAATGGAAATTCTCTTTACCTTGTAATGCAAAACAAGACGTGCAGATGAACAATGCAGCACAACACATATGCAGATAGGATCCTGATGGTCCACCTAGTTGACTTTATCAAAGGAATGATGCTGTCTGGGGCAACCATGCTTAAATAGCAGTCTTTCAGCTGTTATCATTTAATCATGTACAACATTAAAATGTCATCATATATTTAGAATTCACAGTTAAAATCCTCCACCATGTCCCCCTTTTTCTAATACATTTAAAAAACATTTACAGCACATATACAAATTGTTTTTCCTCCACACTAAATTGCCATACGTCTTATTTATATCAGTGCATGATATGTACTTATCTGGAGTTTGAAGTGGCAGAGATGGTGGATAGGACAGACAGCATAAAAACATGTATTTAAGCTCTATAACTGATGTATAAATAAATGACATATTTATTCAATATTTAAATTTTTTTTGTATTGTTACACATATCAGGTTTCATCAAAAATTAATTATATACCAAGGGAGCCCAGAGAAGGGTCATATCTACACATTAGAGTATAAAACTCATTTTATATATTCTGATCTAAACAAGTGGGCTAAACCAAACTACCACAGCATACATAAACCTGTGAAACATAAAATCTAGTACACAGCAAATATATAGAAAGACCAGAAACTTAGAGGTGAAAAAGACACACATGTACCAAAAAAGGGTCGGAGGTCAAGTACAACCCCTGGATGTCAACCTCAGTCAAAACATTTTTTACCAAATTTTACATTACCTACTATTTTGTGAAAAAAAAAAGTTAGTTGATGTTATGATTAAAACCAAGGTCAGAATTACAAAAGGGGGGAGAGAGAGAGGAGGGAAAGGAAACAAAGGGCAGGGAGTGGCTGAAATAAAGGGACTAAGAAAAGAGACGAGGGTACCACTTCTCTTCCAAGCAGTAAAACATGTCTCTCAGGCCAATTTCTTTAAAAGTTTTCTTTCTCCTCAAGTTCTCATGGGCACCTTAAACATACCTATTAGGGGAACAGAACAAAACTGGCATAGAATTCAAATAATACTGTAAATTGCTGTATGTCGAACATTAAAGGCCCAAATGCATACTAGTCCCAGTCCATTGCTCAGTGCCTTTCTACTAAGAATGGGAGCAGTTTGAACTGTTTGTTTAGACCTTTAATATTGTTGTGAGTTCCCAGCCTATGAATCCAAAATGCTTCTCTCTTGCTGAATGCCAATTCTCTGTCACCTCCCCTGGGTCCAGTTCGTACCTGCTCCAGCCCAATAAAAGTTAGAGTATGCTCATCCTTTCTTTCAGCATTTTTAGTAAGCATTGCTAAGACATAATCCTTGTCCTAATTTTTCAATCCTCTAACATGGTCCCCCACTCGCTCCTTAATTGTCCTTTTTGTCCTACCAACATAATTCACACTGCATGTGCATGTGGCCAGATATACCACATACAGTAGGTAGTATCCCAGTTGATAAAGTTAAGGATTTTAATCTTCTGTCCTGTTTGTGGATTTTGGAAATCACTGCAATCTTATACTTACAGGCAGTATTTACATCTGCCACATTGCTGATAGCTTTTAGGTAGTGCTGGTAGCCATGTCTGAGGTTTATTAATGGGTTGGACTGAGTATACTAGCTGATCCCTCAGATTTTTGGCCCTCCTATATACAAATCTGGGGGGTACTTTGGTTGTTTTCCTTAGGCAAGAATCACTGCCCAGGACATATCAGTTCTTTCTAATGATGCCCCTAATTTTCGATGACCTGACATTATAGGTTGTTACAAAGTTAATTTGTGTATATACATGTTCCTTCTTCCTAGCTCCATTCTTCCCTGTTTCCTTGCCAGCTAGTAGATTTTCTCTACTTATTTCATCCACCCTTGATTTGGCATTTTCTATACTGGTTTGCATATACCCACTTTCCTGAAATCTTCTCCTAAGCTTAACTGATTCTGTTTCATGGTCTGTCTCTCCACTACAGTTACACTTGACCCTGTAATACTGGCTTTTGAGGATGTTGTCCACTGTATGCCATGGGTGGCAAGTGCATACCAAAAGTATGGTGTTGTGGTCTGTAGGTTTGGAGAGATTATTCCTTTTAAAAAATCTACCCAAAGGCTCCACAAATTATTTATTAAAACATTTTGGAGATTATCAAGCCAAGGTGACCAGATTGAGTGTTCTTCTTATTTTAACTTTTCATTCAAACAAAATGCCCAGATATTTGTATTTTGATTCATACTTCTTATCCAGTAACATGCCATCCTCAGGTCAATTAAAGCCTTCACAGGCCCTATTCAGATCTTACATAGAAGCAGACCAGGTTCTACTAATTTTTAAAAGTGAACAATAAAATTATGAGAAAGGGATCTCCAATTCTTGTGGGGCATAATAGCCCCATACCTCAGATCCATATAACATTATTGGCTCAATTTTAATTCTCCCGCTTTAAGTGCTGGGATCACTGATGCACCACCATACTGATAATTGAAACACAAAATAGCGGTAGTATTTTGTTTAAATTTTTGTATCTGCCTTTTACGTGACTAGACCATTTACTATTTGACGTGAACAAGAACCCTAAATATATGTATTTGTTTAGTACGACTATTTTAGTTTCATTCATTTTAAATGGGTATATTTTCTTCCCATTTATAACAACTTTTGTCTTGTTGTAGTTTATAATGAGTTTATGTTCTTGACATAACAGTTGAAAGATATTGAATCAGCATTGTAGGCCAATGGGTGAAAGTGAAAGAAGAATCATGTCATCTGCATAAGCTAATCCTGGACATGAATAATTCATAATATTAGGAGAGTTAAACTCTTCAGTATTTATTTTCAATAATATCTCAATAATGTAAATATTAAAACAGTAATAGAGCTAAGAAACAATCGTGTTTAACTCCGCAATTAGGGTTACATAACTTAATGAGGTTACTAGAGATGTCATACCTTATATATGTACTACTACCAGAGTACAGTTGGACTATAGGTACAAATAAGTTCTTGTTAATGCCCATTTAATTAATTTTTCCCATAACAGAGTTCTGTCAATCGAATCAAAAGCAGTCTTGAAATCAGTGAAGGCCACATGCACCTTATGTTTTTTAATGTAAAGATACTTTTCTATTAGATGAGCAAATGTAAAAATATGATCCATAGAAGATGTGCTATGTCTGAAACCTGCTTGTAAATGAGACAATAAATTATTATACGCATAGAGTTAAAATTTGTAGAGAAGAATTTTAGAATATATTTCTGTGATGGCATCTAATAAACTAATAGGTCTGTAATTCTTTTGTTCTTTCATGTCACACTTTTTTTGTGTTATCTATTTTATCCTCCTCCCCATGGCATCCCTGTTGGCCACTTCTGTGGAGCACCAAGGCCCACCACACCTCCACCTAGGCCCCGCACCACCATTTTCCCATTCCTGTCCTTGCAGCCTTACCTCGGGTAACCTGACCTTTCCCTGTGTCAGGAAGGGTCCCTCTCCTCTGAGGGGGAAGTGCCATCAGGCAACCTCCATATCCCGGGAAGCTGCCACAGGGTCGGTCCAGAATAGTCCAGGGCTTTGGGTGGTATGGGTCAGGCGCTTGTCATCCAGTTGGTAGGGAGCCTTTTTTCCACTTTTCTCATCCCCAACCCACATTCTAGCTGTAAGGATGGCATCCTGAGTTGGGGACATGCAGGAGGGTGTGTTGAGGCTACATGCTCTCAAAACTCTTCCGCCAATCCACCCACAGGAGCCAGGGCTTGTCCCACCCCCCCCAGGAGGGAAGCGTCCAATGGACGCTTGTAAAACCCCTTCCTTGCTGTCTCTGCTCCTGTTACCTGGGCTTGGGGCTCAAACCTGGGTCACCAACATGCTGCATGAACCCCTTTGGTTGATGTCACAGAGCTGGCTCATGTCACCCTTCTTAAGTAATGTAACTATCACATTCACTTTCCGGTTATTGGGCATACATTTTTTTTTTCAGCCATTTGTTGAATAGATTTGACAAAGGCACTCATGCATTTAAATGGGAGTTGTAAACATCTGCAGTGATAGCATCCAAGCATGTGGCTTCATTTGATTTTGAAGACAAAATCGCATCTTCTACTTCTTGGAAAGTGAAAATCAGTTGTTCAGAATCATAATTCATGTTCTTCTCAAATTGGCTTTGTTTCTGAGCAATCAGAGGGTTATAAAAGGTATTTTTAAAATAACTGTACCAACCATCCATAGGAATTAGACTTGAGGGGTTACTTTCATAACTGACCATGCCTTTAGCCACCATAGACCAAAAAGAGTGTGACTCTTTACTCTCACTGAAAATGGTCATTTGTACCCAAGTGTTCTCCTAAAAGTTTCTCTTCTCTCCTGCCAATACTGATTTATATTGTTTTCTAGCTTTATTTAGTTGTGAAATATTTTTCCTATTTGGATTCAATTTTGTTATATGGACAATTTTTGTCAGTTCTTTTTTTGCTGCAATGCATACTTGAGTAAACGAAGATTTAATTTCACATCCAGTGTTTCTTTTTATATATGGTATTGACATTTATTGAGAGAAAATTACAATAAGATTGTTATAAGCCTCTTCAGGGGAGGCAACTTTTTCAATATAATCCATTAATGCTATATTTTTTATTGAAAAACAGAATTTCCTGTATTTGTGAATAAAATAGACATATCTACTCTTACATGCTTTTTAGCAAATTTTTCAAGCTGTAATCCTTATACACGAGTCTTGACATAACAGTCTTCCTGACAATTAAAATCTAATATGGCTATTAATACAGCATGATCACTCTGTGACTGTAGAATTATATCAAAATGTATGTAAAGGTCCCTATTCAAAATTGGTATAATAACATTATTGATTACACTTCTGCCATTACTTGAATACTATGTGAAATCTCCCTTATTATCTGCTTCTGAACATCTATTCAACACCATAAAGTTATGGTTTTCAAGAATTGGTATGCGTTTTTTGTTTAATTTGCATTAAGCACTTTATCTACAGTCTTGTATTAATTTTTGATGTATGACAAATTGAAGAATCATATAAATTATTATGCTCTGTTATCTGGGAATTTTAATCCTCCACAAGTACAAGTTTTACTTCATCACTCCTTTTAACAACTTCAGATATTTTTGTTTTCAATAGCATCACATGGAGCATCACTAAATAGTTTTGAAGATCTTGGAGGAATATAAGCATCTGGCACTATTAAATGTAACTATTGAAAAGTAATATTTCTAGAGGTGTGCAAAAAAAATTCCGCTGGCGGAATTTCCACGAAAGTCGGAATTTCACTTCCACGAAAGTGCAGAAATTAAATTAGCAACTTTTGCAGAAATTCAAACTTAGAATGGTGGAATAAATGTGTAAATTGTGGATTATTCTATTAAACTGTGGAGAAAAAAGTCCACAGAACTGATAACTGAACTGCGGAATAATTACATGTATCATGGAATAATTCATTCAACTGCAGAAAAAAAAATTCTCAGAACTGTTATTCCGCAGTTCATGTGTGTTATTCCACAGTTCAGCCAAACAATTCCACAGAACAGGGTGAAAATCCACCAAACACATTTGGAAGATTCCGATCTCGCCAATGGCAGAAGTTTAGAAAATTCTGCGAAATTCCCTAATTTTCACTGAAGTTCCATAAAAGTGGAATTCGCAGCTTTCGCCCACCTCTAAATATTTTCCAGATGATAGGATTCGCTATGTGAAAGCAGTTTCATTGATCTGAGAATAGGGCTGATTTTCGCCAAACATTGCTAAACCACCCATATACTGCTGCATATATACTGTATCTGCTTAGTTTGGCCACTTTTATTTGTATGGGAAAATAGACCATAATACCCATTAATTTTCATTGTACAGTAGTCGTGTCTCCTAAAGTCATAGCATGTGATATTTAGTAATGAATTATAACCAGTCTGGATCAGAATCATTAGTAGCCAAACCCACAGTATTCCATGATAGAAATTCAAAAGCACTACTATTCACTAAAAATACCACCAGCAGGTTAATCTGGCTCCATGTTAGTTGGTTACCATCTGTATTCTCTCTCCCCCCCTTCCCCGGTCACCCCTGAAAAAAGGACTTCAAGTCTCAAGTGGGCAAACAAAATTCAATAAATATTTATATTGGTACTGTCTAATACCGAACCTGACCCCACTGGAGCAGCTAGTCACTGTAAAAAAGAACTCCTAGGGTGCACACTAGTCTTCAGATTGTTATCCATCCTTACAGAACTAAAAGTACATTCTCCCTCTCTAAACAATTCTTCATTTGCTTCCGGTAGCTCTAACTGAATTTATTGTATACAGTTACACTCCCAACATATCTGTTATATACTGTATATATTCAGATGATCTAAGTTTGTCATTTTCTGTAGTATTAGAGCAACAAATACACCATCTCAGACCCAGATGTCAGTTTGACTATTTGTAGCACTTTTATCAAGTCTGTAAACTCTAATGATACTCTTACAACCTAATGTGATACCTAACATGGGTGTAGGCAGGCATACTCCAAGCACTCCATGGTGTGCAATTTTATTTAAGGGGGGGTAGCAAATAGGCTCCGAACTGCTTCCTTTTTCCATGAAAACTAACAAAGAAAATACTGAACCTTTCTGTAATTTTATTCATAGGAGTCAAAAGTAAAATGATTGGTCACTAATACTCTGTTTGCATCCCAAGGACAATACAACTTTACAGGCTCTGGGCTGGTATGTGGATGTCTTAGGGAACAATGCATGGCATTTGTATTTACCCATGCATGGCAACAACCACTGTCATGAGCTACAAAAGTTGTATTTATTGTGCCAAATGAGGCAACAAACAGGGTTCTGGTGTACATTTGTATATTGTCTGGCTACACCCTGGGGGGGGGGGGGTAGCTCACCCTAACAAGGGGAGGTGGGGAATCAGTGAGTCCACTTGGTGTGCAGATCTGAAATCCCTGGCTACACCCCTGATACCTAATACCTTCCCTTAAGTAAAAAGGTGGGCTTAGTTCATACAGTTATAAACATACTATAATCAAGGGCTTGTTAGCTTGTAGTTCATTTTAGAAAGGGGATTAAAAGAGAAATTTGGTATAGTTCCCTATTTTTCCTTTTAAATAATTCAAGGAATCACAATATGAAGCTGGAGGGTGGAGGTTAAGAGGAAATGTGAGGAAGTACTTCTTCAGAGAGAGGGTGGTGGATGCTTGAAACAACCTCCCAGAGGAAGTGGCGAGGGGGCTACAGTAGTCACAGGATTTAAGAATGCTTGGAATAGACACAAGGGAATCTTAGACGCAAGAGGGGGGTGTAAGTTGGAGTCCAATTAGGGTATCCAGTGGCACTATATATAGGTAGGGAATTTAGGGCAGACTAGGTGTGCCAGTTGGTCCTTATCTGCTGACAACTTCCATGTGTCTATGTTAATTTATTTGTAATGTGAAATTAAAGATGCATTGATGCTGAGATGCATAAAAACAAATTAATGGTTTGAGTTTAAAAAAGTTTAATGAATTATATGTTTTAGTCACAGCTGAATAAATTAATCCTTTCTGGCTCTTGCCCTTGTTATTATTAGTAAACAGGAGCACATATGGGCCTTATGGCTCTCTGGCATCTATCAGTTCTTGTATTGAGTCTTAGTATATGTTATTTATTGTTAAATACTAGGGCCTGACAAAATAACAGCATTTCTAAATAACCTAGAAGTGTGCTTAAATAATAAAAGGGGGCCATTAGTAGATAGATTTGACCAAAATCAAGTCTAGTAACTGCTGCAGTGGCTATACATGGTAGACCTGGGGAAGTAGGATAAGAAGTTAAACAGGGAGTAGTTAATTACTAACATACTAAAAGGCCAGCAGAATAGGCCTAACGGTCTTTCGTGTCTGCTAGTTTGGTCAGCCCCCACCCTGGGAGCTGGCCTTGCTGCTCCCCTCGCCCTCTCTGGCTTCTCCCTTCCCAGTCCCAGATATTCTCGCTGCACAGGAATTTGCTTCCAGAACCCTTCCCCTATACCTGTCCCACCCCCTCTTGAACCCCTCCACCGTCTCTGCCTTCACCAGCCCCCTGGGTAGCACATTCCATGGCTCCACCACCCTCTCAATGAAGTAGCACCTCCTCCTTTCTCCCCTGAATCCCCCCCCCCCAGCTTCCACCCATGCCCTCTAGTTGCCTCCCCTCCTTCCTTTGGAGCACCCTGACTGCTCCTCCCTTATTTACCCCCTTCATGTTCCTGAAGACCTCTATCATGTCCCCCCATCCCTTCTCTCTTCCAGTGTGTACATATTTAGCTCTTCGAGCCTCTCACCATAGGTCATTAGTTGTCTGTTTTGTACTACAGTTGATGCTTACTGCTACACTCTATCTGGATAGGCATTGTTAGTTTAATTTAGTAATCTGTTCTGGGCTAAAGTTGTTGCTTTCTGCTACATCCTAATCCGCTAATTCTGTCCTAAGCTTACCTCATTCACAGGTCTGTATAGGGCTGGGGCACAGAGGGGAATTAGTCAGTTGTGGTGGCTGTGGGACGCTTTTCTCTAAGGATGTGCTCTGGAGAGGGAAGGGAGGGAAGAGGCACTGCCCCATCTGTAGGACCTCGGCAGAACTCCACGCTCAGTTGGTAGCAGCAAGGGTAGAAATATCTCAGCTGT
This sequence comes from Neoceratodus forsteri, assembly GCA_016271365.2. Classification (NCBI taxonomy): domain Eukaryota; kingdom Metazoa; phylum Chordata; order Ceratodontiformes; family Ceratodontidae; genus Neoceratodus; species Neoceratodus forsteri. The sequence continues at coordinate 809,903,427 of CM028133.1, forward strand.
GTCATCAGCTCAGCTGGAACTCACCCCCCACTCCCTCAGAGGCCCACTGGTCAAGGGGGTGGCAGATGAGAGGGAAGGGAGGCAAGGATAGTCCCTGGGAGGTTGCCCAGCCTAACACCATCCAGATGGTGAACCTCTTTGCATCCCTAGCCCAGGCTCATGTACCTAACTCTGCTGGGGGGGGGGGGCTCTGACTCAGTTAAACAAAAAGGGCAGGATAGTTTGATGGCACTGAAGGGGATGAACAGGAACAAGTCCACCAGGAGAGTCTTAGTGGTCGGGGACTTAATGATTAGTGGTGTGGAGAGGGTGGTGGGAGGGGGTTTGGATGGGAGGGCGATGGTTGGATGCCTTCCTGGTGTATCATCCATCTAAGATTTAGAACAGGATAGGGAGGATGGCATAGAGGGACTGGGTGGAGCTGGGGGTGCTTGTACACCTGGGTACCAATGATCTGGAGGACCAGTAGGTGGAGATAATGAAGCAGAACTTACATAAACTGGGGAACAGATTGTTGCCACACTTGGCCTCCCTGGCTTTTCCCAGGTCCTCCCTATGTAGGGCAGGGATGGGAAAAAGGATAGAATAAGAAGGGATGAAATAGAGAAATTTAATATGTGGCTTATGGGATGATGTCAGGAAAAGGGCTACCACTTTGTAGGGGATTTGGGGGACTTCTGAGACAGGAGGCTCTTCAAAGGTGATGGACTCCACCTGATGAGAGAAGGGGCCAGTGCATTGGTGCAAAAGTTTGACGTATATAATTAACAGCTAAACTGACAGCTGGGAAACTGGGACTAGGAGAACCACAGTGATAGGTGAGAGGAAGGGGAACCTTGCTGGTACTCTCCCCATATCTAGGTGCTTGTAGCAGCATTGTGGATAAAAATAAAGGTAAGGTCAAAATTGTGCTAAGAGAAGGGACAACAGTGAGGGGGAACACAAAGTGTTCAAACACAATGATAAACAAGATGCTAAGAGGACCAGGGAAGAACAGGGGAGAAAGACAGGTAAATAACAGACAGGGTTAGTGAGTTAGATGAAAGGGGTTCTGCATTAACACTAGGAGTCTGGTTAATAAAATCAGCAAGCTCCAGGCAGTGAGGGCAGACACTGAAATGGACCTTATGGCAATCACAGACACGTGGGCCACAGAAAATAACAACTGGGACCTGACAGTCCCTGGGTACTCACTGTTCAGGAGGGATAGAGCAAAAGGTAGAGGGGGAGGTGTAGCCGTTTATGTCAAGGATGGCACTGAGGCTGCAGAAGATAAGTGCATCAGGAGTAGTAATGGGGCTGGCAGTATTGCCTAGAGGTTAGAGGAATGAGCTGTGAATGAGCTTGGTACATCCAGCAGACTGGACCTTGATTTGATTCTCACAACCTCCACTTGCATACTGTGTGACTCTGAGCAAGTCACTTAACCACCCAGTGCTCCCAGGTCACCCCTGAAAACAGGCATTTCTGCCTAGTAGGCCTTACCCATTTGCCAAAGACTAAAATAAAATAAATAATGTGAGACAGAGTCACTGTGGGTGCAACTCATGACAGACTCAGGCAAGAAATTACTCTTTGGGCTGATATAGACAACCAGAGCAAGGGGAAGAGAGTGACTAAGAGCTTGCTGAAGAACTAGAAGGCAGTGTCAATGGGGGCAGTAGTGGAAGTGGGTGATCTGAGCCTGCAGGATTTCATTTGGAATATTCCAGAGGCCAGGAGCACCAGAAGTCGGTCCTTGTTGGATACATTCCAGGACTATCTACTAGTGCAGCTATTTAAGGAACTCACCAGGAAGGAGGCTATTCCTGATCTGGTGCTCACCAACTCAGAGGTGGTAGGAGCTGTGAGAGTGGGGGAGCCGTTAGGGAACAGATTTGCCACAACTCCATTTGATTCGACCTGGCTCCTGGGACCGGAAAACCCTAATCAAGAGCTGAGATCCTTGATTCAGAAGGGTGGACTTCAACAGGTTTAGAGAATTGGTCCGGGACAATTCATTTGGGGTAGACAGCATAAGAGGTGTAGAACAGATATGGGAGGAGAATAAAGGGGGACATTCTGGAGGCATCCAAGTTATGCATGGAAACTATAACCAAAAGGAACAAGTTCAAAACACCATTATGATTCTTGACAAGGGTTAGGGAAATGGTGAGGGCCAAGAAAAGGCCTTCTCCAGGTACAAGGAAAAGCAGGGTGAGGAAGAATAGGGAGAATATTTGCTGAGAAATAAGGAGGCAAAAGCAGACACAAAGCTGAATATTGCAGAGGGGGGTCAAGAGAGGAGAAAAACACTTTCCAGTAGGTTAAGGAAAAAAGGAAGAAAGGAGGGGGGAATTGTTTGGCTGTCTGAGGGAGGTAAAATGATAGAGGGGGAAGTGCAGAAAGCTGTTAACCTTAATGATTACTTTTGCTCTGTCTTCACTAGGAAGGACAGTGGTCTCTTGCCAGAGAGTGGCATCAAAGCGGACACAACAGGAGTCCAGAAGATGATGCAGCCAGTATTTACAAGCAAAAAGGTCCAGAAAGGGCTAGCAACCCTAAAGAAAGAAGGCCGCTGGACTGGATGGAATGCATCCGTGGGTTCTCCGAGAACTGGCAGCAGACCTGATTGCACTCCTGGCAGGATTATTCAACAGCTTATTACAGACAGGGTAGTTCCAAAGAGACTGGAGAGTGGTGGACATAGTTCTGCTTCATAATGGGGGTATAAGGAACAACCAGGGAACTACAGACCCATCAGTCTTACCACTGTTGTATGTAAGCTGATGGAGTCACTGGTCAAAGAGGACCTCGTGGACTAACTGGAGAACAGTGGTCTCCAGGATGGTAAGCAGCATAGCTTCATGGCAGGGAGGTCTTGTCAGACAAACCTGAGAGTTTTCTTTGACAAGGTGACAAGGACATTGGATAGGAACCACATTGTGGATTTTACTCTACTTCAGCTTCAGTAAGGCTTTTGACTTGGTGCCTCACAGATGCTTGCTGAAGAAGATGGAGGAACTTGGTGCAGCTAGGAACATAGTAAAATGTGTAGGTAACTGGCCAAAGGGGAGGCAGAAGAGGGTTGTGGTTAACAGGGTCAAATTGGAAGACTGGAAGGTCACAAGTGGGGTACCACAGGCTTCTGTCCTGGACCTGATGTTCTTCAATATGTTCATCAGTGACATTGGAGAGGGAATCTGAGGCAGGATGCGTCCCTTCACAGATGACACCAAGTTCTGTGGGAGGGTGGATAGCAACAGGGTATTCAGGGAAATGCAGAGTGACCTGCAAATGCTAGAGAGGTGTTCTAAGGTTTGGCAGTTGAACTTCAAACACCAGTAAGTGCAAGGTGATTCATGTAGAGAAGAAGAACCCCAGGACAGAGTACTAGATGGGTGGGGTAAGACTTAGCACTATGGCTGAGGATTGGGACATAGGAGATGTCATCACTGACACCCTCAGACAATCAAATCAATGCAACAAGGCCTATGACAAGGCAAATAGGATGCTGGGGTGTATCAGGAGGGGTATTGACAGCAGAAGGAAAGAGTTAATATTACCCCTTTATAGATCGTTGGTGAGGCCACACCTAGAGTACTATATCCAGCTGTGGAATTCTCACCTCAGAAAAGATAAGGACAAGCTGGAGACAGTGCTGTGAAGGATGTCAAAGGTTACTCAGGGTCAACAGGGCAGTTTACATATGATGAGCACCTCAAGGCACTGAACATGTACTCACTGGAGGCAAGAAGGGAAAGGGGAGATATGACAGAGACCTTCAAATTCCTGAAAGGAATAAACAACGTAAACTGCAGGGAATTATTCAGCATGAGAAACAATTTGAGATCATGAGGGCACGAGTGGAAACTGACAGGAGAGAAGTTTAGGAGGGACATGAGGAAGTATTATTTTACAGAAAGGGTGGTGGAAGTGTGGCATGGTCCACCAACCGAGGTGGTGGGAGCTAAAACCATTAATGGTTTCAAGCACGGTTGGGATAGAATAAAGGGTATAATGGCTACTTGGGGTGACAGAAACTGGGAGAGAAATGGGGATCAATAATGAGGGTTAGGGCCCTGGATAGACGTTAGGTCCCTGGGTTAGATAGGAAACCACGGGCAGATAGGAAGAACCGTGGATCTTTTTTCTGCCATCATTGTCTCTGTTTCTATTTCTATATTCATTATTTGAATTGTGTGCCCTTATGTTTATTGTCTTGAACTTCTTGCCACTGAATTTTACTGGTCAAACCCTTGACCACTTCTTCAGTCCTTCTAGCTACTTTTTCAGACTTCTTAACCCCCCCCCCCAACTGTTCACTCTACCACAGATCTTTGTATGGTCTGAGAACATGCAGATCTTCCCTTTCATCCCCACTCCAATATCACAAATAAAAATGTTGAAACAGACTGGTCCCAAGATCAATCCCTGCTGCAATCTCCCAGTAATGAAGGCCTCAAAGCACCATAAAACCATGCCAGTGGGTTCCATGTAGTTCCTTATCTGATTAATCACCATACATGGTCCACTGTGTCAAATACAGATGAGAGATCCAAGTGAACCAAGATGGAACAAAGTCCTTGGTCTGTCTCCATGAGGAGATCATGCATCACTCTGGCGAGAGCGGTCTCAGTACTGTGACAGGACCTAAACCCCAACTAGAGAGGCTTTATAGATGTAACCAGCCATCCTCATGGGACAGTGCTGATGGCTACTGAAATCATGGTACAGTATGTCCACTGTATGCCACTTGTCCACCACCTTAATTACTAAATTAAAGAATTTGATTAGGTTTGTGCGGCATGACCCTCCCCCCGGTGAACCTGTGCTGTTTGACATCCCGAAGTCTGTTTGCTTTCAGGGAATCCACCATCCTCTCCTTTATTAGGGTTTATAGCATCATCCACCCTATGTATGTTAAACTGACTGGTCTGTAGTTCCCAGGATTGTTACTACTTCCACTCTTATACAGGGGAGCTACATTTGCCATACTCTTTGTAACACCCCCTATCTCTAGCTAGCTGTTTGAACAGCTTGGCCAGTAGTGCAACTAGGACACACCCCATCTCCTTTAGCACCTTAGGATACAGCCTTTCTGGGCCCATGGACTTGTTCACCTTCAGTGCATTCATTCTCTTCAGCACCATTAACTCTGAGATCTGAACCTCACTGTCACTCCCACCCCTTCCCCCTTCCCTTGACTACACAGTCTGGTAATGACAGTTCATCCTCAACAGTAAATGCTGAACAGAGGAAATGATTCAATATATCCACCTTCCCTTTATCCTCCTCACATCCTTCCCCCTTCTTCAGTCTGGCTATTCCCTCTTTTGTTTTGCATTTTTCACATACTAAGTGAAACATTTTCTCCCTCTTCCTCATCCTCTCCGCTCATCTCTACTCCATATCAGACTTTGCCCTCCTCACAGCCTTGCTGACCTCCTTCATCCTGCTTAGTTACTCCACATTATCTCCCTCATCCTGGCTATGTTTGTAATTTCTGAATGCCTTCTTCCCCCTCATAGCCTCTTGTACCCGCTGTGTGAACCACAGCAGTTTCCTGCCCCTCTTGGTTCCCCTACTACCCAGATAAAGTGATTTGTGAACTCCAACATAGCTTCCTTTTCACTCCATTTCTTTCAGACCTTTCTTTGCTACCTTCACCCCTTCTAGCTTCTCCTGCAACAATTGCTGCATTCTGTCAAAGTCTGCCCTTCTGATGTCCAGGACTTTTGTCTGTGATTTGTTTCTCTTTGCTTCTAATATGACAGTAAATCACACTGATTGATGATCACTGATTTTCTGCTTTTGTTCCCACCCAATATTCCTTTTTTATTCATGAGTTCCAGAACCTAGTGACATCATCAGTTGAATTTTACAGTGCTGTTTTTCATACAGGACTTGCACTGTACTGATGTCACTGGGTTCTGGAACTGCTAAGTTACCAAAAAAAAAAATAGAAATTTGTCTAGAAAAGGCTGTGTAAAAAACAAGCAAACAAACAAAAAAAACTAAATAAGGTAACAGAATTATTTCAAACTAAACAAACACATGAGGCAATACACAGGGAGTATTAAGCAGACTTTACACATGCCCAGCTTTACAATTATACAGTATTAAGAAATGTGAGAAACAGGGTATGTAGTCCCTTTAAAGTTGCAGTCTCGTTCTCCTTCAGAAAATGCTTTTTACACTAAGTGATTTGTACCGTAATTGATTGCTAAGTTGATATTATCATATATGATGTGCCCCTAATTTTTGTCATTTGTCCCCGAGATATATATTTTTTTCTTCATTTTGTTTTCCCCCTGGGGCTTCTGCTGTCAGCTACCTTCAGCTCTCTCCTTGAGAGAGCTCTCCTCCCTCCTCTTGTAAGCTGCCTCGCTGTCCCCTGACTCCCAGCCCAGAATGGGCAAATCCCCAGATTTCCCCATGGCAGGCCAGGAGAAGGGAGGGCCATCCCCCCCCCCCCGGTACATGAATCCAGTTTGGATGGTGGTGCTGGGAGTTAAGGGTGCGACCTGATTCATGGTGCCTGCAGCATTCCCCAAATCTGTTTTTCTGTTTTTTCCTCTCTTCCTCCCTGATGCTGGGGCACAGACGTCCATGTATGCACGTGGAGGAGTGCACACATTATGGGTCCCATGGCACCCTCCCATCCATTGGCGTCCCCAACCTGCACTACCCCCAGGCCTCCACCTGGGGGTAGTCATTTGGCAGAACTGCCAGTCCTCCCTTCCCAGGAGAGGAGAGCTGTCCTCCGGATGCTCAATCCTGTCCCTACCTGGCTGACCCCTGATGACCTGCTCACACTGTGAAGAAGGCATGGATGCCTTAGCCCCTCCATGCCACTGGGCTGGCTAGTCCCTGATTTTTTTAAGATGCCTGTCACTGATGTGTATATCAGCACTGCAAAATTAAATAAAAATCTGGTTGGTGATTTCTTGTTTAATATTTAAACTCATGTTTTGTTAAATCCTGTAGTGCTGTTTCACATTTATTGAAAATGTGCCAGTCTTTACTAACAACACATAAGATTCTACCAATCATGTAATATGGCTGTTCACTGCACTAGAAAAGGCACTCCAGATGCTATGATTAAAGTATTCTAATATAAAATATTGCTATTTGTTCTTTTTCTAGACTCACCTTTCCAAATAATTGATGAACCCACCCGTCCGAAAAAGTCTAAGAGTACCTTGAACTACAATGACTTTGACAGTCAGTATTCCCCTCTCACCTCTGAGTGGACCACAGTTCGAGTCATCCCGGAGGAGGAAATGACGGAGCACAATCTTCTGGCTGTCCGTGTCATGATAGACAGTGACGCAACCAGGTACATGCAGAATGCAGTCTTGTGCTATTCCTCAGAAAACCTGCTAGGACAGAAAGTGAAGTGATTTCTGAGTCAGAGACTTGGTTTCCTCTGTAGGAATAAAAAAACATGAATTCTCATTAAACTAATTATGAGAGAGCACTTTTTTTTTACTTTACGTAAATTAAGAAAGACTTATTTTCTGATTTAGATTTGAGCCACCCAACTTCAAAAATATTCAGTTTCTGTAAGGAATGCACTACAATGTTTTGGTTTGCTCTAAGGGGCTAGTCCAGATTTGAATTTTCAAAAGGGAATGTTATGTTTTACTTGCCATTTTCACAGACACTACATGCATAATTTTTTGGTGACATTCACCAAATGTTATCCTGCCTTTGACAATGACTATGTTTATTAATGCAGGCTAAATATGTACTAAAAATAGTAAAAAATAATCTACATACATACTTCCCTAGGAAGACAATTGTAAGTTATTGATTTCTGTTGTCTTAAACCAGGGTTTGTTATGTTAGGTGTTTCCACCTCTCAGTGGCGACCCTTTGCACCAGTTTTATAACTTTGTAAACTTTTTTTGAAGTTAAGTATTCCTTGATATAAGTTCCAGATTCTGCAAAACATTGCATGACTATTTGCTTTTGAAAATAATGCTTATGTGTTTGACCCTCAGGCTGATTAAAGGCTACATAAATAAATCCCAGACGTGTATGATATGTTTGAGTTTAGTTGTCTATATTTTAGAATACTGTTTGTTTGCAGATAAATGCCACCCGGCTGTCTTCTGGGATACCACTACAGTTTATAAAAAGAGCAAAAATAACACACAACCCAGGAGGGTGAAACAAATCCCCCCAAAAAACAATTAAATTAAAATATACAGTAGTTAACAAGGTGGTTCCCTCAAGGACAAAAATGTAAACATAGTGTAGACAGACAATAGACAGCTGCTGACCCTGTGGCAGTTATCAAAGTGGTACTTTTATAGTTACAAGATACTTGAAACAAAAATGCTACTTTATAAAGCCTTTATTAATTGGGCTTGTGTATTAAAAAAATAAAAAAAAATCTGCAAACAGTATGCAATACACTGTATACTATGATTATGACGCATACAGCAAGGCTATGTTCCACACACATCGACTTAACATAACTGCTTTCAGAAGTATACCTTTGGTAAATGTTGACAACATTCTTACAATCTTCAGGAATACCACTAGAATTTATAACTTTGGAAAATTACACTAATATACAATACTATCAATCGTTGGGGACACTTCTTGAAGTTATACCTTTTGTAACTGTAAGAAACATAAAGTACTATCAATGTTCAGGGACCCTTGATTAATTATAGAATTAATAACTTTGGTAAATATTAATCATATATTTATCTTCAGGGAGACTGATATGTTTCATTTCAGGAAAATGTTGATCGTACACCATTAGTTTTTGGGGCAGTGCTAGAATTTATAAATTTGGTAAATGTTGATCAGAAGCATTAATCTTCAGGGATACTGATAGAGTATATATCTTTGGTAAATGATGACAAGATTCCAACAGTCTTCAAGGACACGGTTCCACCCTCAGAACACGCCAGCTGTTGTGCGCCCCTTCATTAGGGTACCAAACCTGCAAGTCATTGATTGAGTTTCCTGCAGGGGGCTGTGCCCCCTTCACCCCCCTTTGTGGGGTGCTCTGCCTCCCCTTACTTAGGATTCTAACTCCAAGGGTGGACCTCAGGGAGGGGGCGACGACTTGTGGGTTTGGTGCCCTAATGAAGGGGTGCACAACAGCTGGCACTCCAAGGGTGTGCAGTGCAAGGACACCACTAAAGAGTATAATGTTAGTCTATATTAGGAGTATCTCAACTATCCTCAGGGAACCATTTACATTTATAACTGGTAAATGTTAATTGCATACCAGCAGTTGTCAGGGAAAGTACTGGTAAACGTTGATAAGATTCCAGCAGTCTTCCAGGACACCAGTAAAGTGTATAACATTGGTAAATTTTAGTAGTATGTCAACCACCTACCGGGACTAATAAATGTATAACTTTGACACATGTTGACAAGACAGCAATCTAGAGGCAGTATGACCTAGAGGTCTGAGCACCAAGCTGTGACCCTGAAGTCCCAGCAGGCCTGAGTTTGAAACATACAGCTCTGAAACCCACAACCATAATTTGCATACTTCATGACCCTGAGCAAGTCACCTACCTCCCTGTGCTCCCTGGATGTAGCTGGAAATGAGCTTCATTTCAGTGTGCCCTTCATGGCCAGAAATTCTAAAACATATATAGTTAGATTTTATACTGGAGTTAGGGTTGAGTAAGCAGTTTAATGTTAAACCCCAAATGTTGCACCTTAATAACTTTGCAACCGTTGAAAGGATTTGTAAGAAATTTTGAATACTTGATCCCATCAGGTAGATCTCTTAATTTGCAAAGTTTTGTTTCAGTTGGACTTGTGGTTTTCATGCAGTGAAGTGCTGAAAAATGCATTTTTTTCACTTTTTTTTTTCACTTTTTTACTGATATTTGCCCATCGTGCTGCAGCCCCAGTGTTTAGTACTTTAGTCTGAAATTTTCATGGTAGAAAGATGTTTGGTCAAAGAACAATCCAGCATTGGTTTGGTGAAAAAATATTAATCCGTTACAAAGTTATTTAATTTTGAATTTTCAGGTTCTGTGCATGCTCAGTTCACTCCAAGATTTATGCGTGTTTTTTTGCAAAAGGGGATTGGGCTCGTGATCAAGGATTTTGTCAGCTCATGAATGGGGATTTATAAAATCCCAGTTCATGAGGGAAAATTTTATGTTCTCGAGCCGCTATTTTGTTTTCATTTTTTCACCAAAACAAAATGTTGTAGCTTGCCCCATGGGTGACTTTTTACACAAATAAGGCATGAGTTTTGTTCAGAGTGACACCCTCTACAAACCCATGCCTTTGATTTCCTTCATTTTGGCCAAAAAACAGCTGTTTTAGATTTTAAAATTCTTTGTTCATGACTCGCTTCTGATTCTCGTTTGCGAGATGACAGAATCTCTGTTCGTGAGTTGATCCCCTTTTGCAAGGTAGCAAAATCCTTGATCGCGACTTAGGGACCAGATGGCCCTATCTTGCGAACAAGGATCAGCTTGCAAGTGGGGATTCTGACAGCTCGCGAAAGGGGATTGACTCTCGAATGGGGATTTTGACACCTCGCGAAAGTGGATTGGGTTTTTGAATCCCCTTTCACGAGCTGTCAGAATCCCTGTTCATGAGCTGATCCCCGTTTGTGAGCTGACAAAATCCATGATTATCATTTCACGACATTCTCGCAAACGAGGATTGGCTCGCAAACCGGGATTTTGACATCTTGTGAAAGAGGATCGGCTTGCGAATGAGAATTTTGTCAGATCATGAAAGGGGGTTGTTTTTTCAATTCCTCATTTGTGAGCTGTCAAAATCCCTGTTCACGAGTTGCTGGAAGGCCCATGCTCCCACCAACGGTCCTTGCTCCCACCAACACATACCACTTACCAGTTACATTACACTTTCTCAAAAAAGTAAGGAAATTCATTGCAAAAAACTTCATCAATGCATTAGTTAGGGTTAAAATGACAAAAGTGAGGAAACGAGATGTTAGGGTTGAGCCCCTGCCCCCCACCCCCACCATCCTGCACACACCGACAGAGGTTGGGGTGTGCCATGGGGTCGTGAGGCCTAGCTCTCACCCCATTCTCCTTTACTGTAGCATGTCAACTTATCTACACATTGAATGGGATGAGAGTTGGGCCTGATGACCCCATGGCACACCCCATCTGTCAGTGTGTAGAGGATGGTGGGGGTGGGGTGGTAGGGTGAGGCATGTTAGGGGCTCAACCCTAACATCTCATTTCACCACTTTTGTCGCTTTAACCCTAACTGATGCATTAACAAAGTTTTTTGCAATATATATATATATATATATATATCTCAATATCATACAGGTGCTACCAGTATAGTTAGGGTTTTATTTATTTATTTATTGAGTCTTGGATTACAACACCTTTGAGCAATACAACTCATTTACAAAAGTTTCACATCAGTAGTACAAAAACAAAACAAGGTAAACAATAAATAAGTAAATAGGAGATATCAAGAATATACTTAAAAAAAATGAGTACATCAAAAACAATCAGAATAGCACTGAATGTTGCTCAGTATAACAGTAGAGTGGGCTAGAAGAGAGGGCAGCCTGGGAGGCCTTGTCAAAATCTAGGTGAGAAAGTAATGGGGTGTAAGGTGGGGGATGGGAGAAACAAGAGGGAAAAGGAGATGAGTTGCACAGGAGGTGGAGAGGGAAGGAGCGGAGTTGCAAAGGAGGTAATGGGGATAGAGAGAGATGAGAGGATAGGGAGATGGAAAGAGGGAAATGGGGTGAGTGCAGAGAGAAGAGGGAAGTGCTGATGAAGTGAGGGGGGAAGACAAATTAATAGTATAAGGAGAAGAGGTGGTGTTTAGTCAGGAGAGGGGGGCAGCCTAGCAGGCCTTGTCGAAAACCCAAGAGAGAGAGAGAGAGAGTAATATAGGGTGGGGAGAGGTAAGAGAGAGAAACATAGACAGAAAGAAGGGAAGAAGTTGCAAAAGAGGTGGCATGAGATAAGAGAATGGGTGGAGAGTGGAAGAGGGAAGGTGAGGTGGAGCAAAGGAAGAACTTGAAGATGCATGAGCAGAAAAGAAGCAGGGGTGAGGGGTGGAGGGGAAAAGGCTCAAGGGTAGGATCGAAATGAAGTGCCAAGAGTTAAAAGTGCTGAAAGGTATGAGTACAACGATAACATAAGCAGAACGCTGCTAAGGGTGGCAGTCACATATACTGTTTGCTAATAGATGTTGTCAGAGTTAGTGTTTGAAAGGGCCGGGTTTTGACTCAGCAGAGATGTCCCTACCCAGGGAGTTGAGCCAGAGGGGGGCTCTGTGAGCAAAAGACCTCTGATCTAAGGTGGAGCAGCATCTGGGAACAGTAAAGACCTGAGTTGCCAAGCTGCGAGTATGTTGGGTACTGTGAAAAGGGCTAAGGAGCTGTTGGACCCCAGGGGGTAACAAACCAAGGTGTGCCTTCTTGGCAAGTAAGCAGGTTTGATATTGGATCCGGCTGAATAATTGAAGCCACCCAGTCCGAGAATATAGGTCACATGTGTGTGTGTGAGGTGTGCAGCCCCAGTAATGAGTCTGCATGCTTTGTTAAGAGCAACAGTGATCCTGTGAAGGGATGTAGCAGAGGCAGAGACATAAACAACCAGCCCATAATTGGTGATAGTAATAACAGCTGAAAATTGCTATTTTTAGTGCCTCGGGAGTGAAGCTATGTTTGTGCCTGTGGAGTAGGCCAATCTTTTTGTTGACAGCTCAGGTTACATTATCAGTATGTTGCAAGTAGATGGTGAGCTATCAATAGTGACCCCTAGATATTTGAAGGAGTGGATCTGTTCAAGTGGGGTGCCAATGCGGTTTGTAATGAACAAGGGTTTGGCCTTGTGTTTCTTATGAGAATTGTTGAAAAGCATCACTTTGGTCTTTTTATAGTTTAGCACCAGTTTTTGAGTGCTGAGCCACTTTTCCACTTTTGAGAAACTGTGTTGATGGTTATCCTGGAGTCTCTTAGGGTCAGGGTTACTAGAGTAGATCATGGCATCATCTGCGTAAAGCAGAATCTGTTCATGACAGGCTTGTGGGAGGTTATTCAAGTAGATACTGAAGTGAAGGAGCCCCAGTATAGATCCCTGAGGCACTCCAGAATAGACTGACTTCCTTTCAGAAAGGACACTGGTTATCTTGACCTGCTGCGAATGGTCATCTAAGTAACTTTTGAACCAGCTGACAGCATCATTCGACACCCCTGCGAGCAATAATTGCCCGAGTAGCAGTGAGTGGTTCACAGTATCAAAGGCCTTCGTCAGGTCGATAAAGGCAGCCCCTACCAGATGGCCTTGGTCAAGTGCATCATGTAGGAAACCAGTGAATTCTAACAGTGCAGTAGTGGTACTATGACCTTTACGAAAGCCATGCTGCTGGGGACATTGGATATTGTATTTGTCCAGGTATTGCACAAGCTGATCTGCAATTATACGCTCTACTGCTTTCGATAGAGGAGGTAGAATGGAGATTGGCCTGTAGTTTGTGTGCTGTGCCCTATCTCCACCTTTGTGCACTGGGGTTACTAGGGCCTGTTTCCATTTTTGGGGGGAATTACCCAAGCCTTAGAGAAAGGTTCAGAATCTTGGTAAGAGATGCAAGAATTTCTTCAAGGGTGAAGGCAAGAAATTTGAGATCTAGATTGTCCCCACTGAATCTTGCTTTTCCAAATACTTTGCATATGTACTTTCTAGCCTCATGCTTAGTAACCTCTTTGAAGTAAAAAGGGGGGGGGGGTGGAAGCCTGTTGCTGAGCATCACAGACTGGGGGGGGGTTGCAGGGGCAGAGACCGTGAAAACATCAGGGGGGAGGACACTGCTGAGGTCTGTAAGGGCATCGTTAAAAATATTGGCTATGGCCATTGGGTCAAGAGTCGGGCTTCCATCAATGTTAAGCATGGTTGGCAGGGCAGTTTAATATTAAACCTCAAACTTTGCACTTTAATAACTTTGGAACCATTCACGGGATTTGCATAACATCTGGCATACTTTTCAGGTAGGGGAAGATCTCTTGATGTGCCAAAGTGCGTTTCAATCCCTTTTGTATTTTGTGAGATACAGAGTGTTGACAAAACAGAGGGTTTTGCTCTTTTGTCTGTTTTTTTGCTCGCCTGTATCTCAAAAACAGGCTAACATTAGTGGCTGAAATTGTCTGTGTTGAAAGGCCCGGCCTCACAGATGTGCCTTTTGAAGATTTTGTGTAAAAATAATAGAAACATAGAAGTTGACGGTAGATAAGGAGCACAAGGCCCATCCAGTCTGCCCATTTCTTTTTCTACCTTATGAATGTGCCATAGGCCTTTGCTCTGTCAATGGCCTATCTATTCATATTCATCTGTATTGCTCCCTTATGCCTCTCCCATGCCTGTTTGAAACCCTGCACTGTATTCATATCCACCACTTCCTGAGGTAGGCCGTTCCATGCATCCACCACCCTTTCTGTGAAAAAGAACTTCCTCACATTACCCCTTAATCAGCCTCCCTCTAATCTCATGCTGCGTCCTCTTGTCCTGCTATTTTTCTTATATTGAAACATGTTAGGTTCTTGCACCTTGTTAATGCCCTTAAGGTGTTTGAATGTTTCAGTCATATCACCTCTCTCCTTCCTTTGCTCTAGGGTATACATAATGAGTTCAGTTAATCTGTCCTCATATGTTTTCTGATGCAGTCCCTGCACCATTTTGGTTACCCTTCTCTGGACTGCCTCCATTTGGTTAATGTCCTTGTGAAGGTGTGGCCTGCAATACTCCAGATGGGGCCTAACCAGTGTCTTGTAAAGAGGGATTATTACCTCCCTCTTCTGACTTGTGATACCTCTACTAATACACCCCAACATTCCTCTAGCCTTACCTACTGCTTTAGAGATCTGCTTGATGATTTCAGGTCATCGTTGATGATGATGCCCAAGCTCTTTCTTCCCTTGTGACTGCCAGCAACTCCCCTTCCAGCCTATAGGTGGCTTCAGGGTTTCTCTTCCCTATGTGCATGATCTTGCACTTCTTTGCGTTAAACCCCAGTTGCCACTCTTCTGACCATTTTGCTAGTTTATCCAGATCTCTTCTCATTCTGCCCACCCCATCTGGATCATCTACTCTGTTGTAGATCTTGCTGTCATCTACAAACAGACAAACCTTACCCTCCAGTCCATCTGCAATGTCATTGATGAAAATATTGAAGAGGACCAACCCCAGGGCTGATCCCTGAGGTACCCCACTTGTGACTTGCATCTCTTCTGACTGTATACCACCACACTCTGTTTTCTGCCTGTCAACCAGTTTGCCACCCAGTTGACCAACGTCTGACCCACCCCGAGCCTACCCAGATTATTTATCAATCTTCAATGTGGAACAGTATCAAAAGTTTGCTGAAGTCAAGGTAGGTGACATCAACTGCTCCCCATTGGTCCACCACTCTGGTTACCCAGTCAAAGAAATCTATGAGATTAGTTTGACAGGACCTTCCTTTTGTAAACCCATGCTGTCTTGGATCCTGTGCTCCTATGGATTCCAGGTGTTGCACTATCCTTTCCTTAGGAGAGTGTCTCTATAATCTTGCCCACTAATTCATTCCAAAGTTATTGAAATAGATATTTCTCATTATTTCCTATGGGGAAAAAAAATAGATGTTGGGCGCGATGCAGGATTGCAGGCATTTTTGATGCAGAATCCTGCATTGAACTGTCATGTTAGATACAGAATCCTGCATCAAAGTGCCATTTAAGCCATTGTGACCTATGTATTTCATTGCTGACATCAGGGGGCCCAATTCCCATGTTGGCGGCAGGAATTCCTCACCCCCACCACAAGCACCACGGATATAGCACACTGGGAGCCCACCAAATGTTTTTGCTTTTTTTTGTTAATTACCTGTTAAAGAAAACTGTCCCCTGATGTCTTTTATCTTTGATGCAGGATTCTGCATTGATGTACTGTGGTCTGTCTCCCCCAAATTCTTCACCAATACTGGGTTGCCCAATCCCTGTGTTGGTATACCTCCTACCCCCCCCCCACACACATACACGGTTATGTGACACAATGGGAGCCCACACCAGTGTGCCCAAATGTTTTGTTTTTTTGTTCATTACCTGTTAAATACAGAAAACTGTCCCCCAAACATCTTTTTATCTTCGATGCGGAATCCTGCATTGAAACTTTCAGTGCAGGATCCTGCATCAAAGTACTGTAGTCTGCCCCCCAAAATTCCTCACTGACATTGAGGTGCCCAATCCCCCTGTCGGTATACCTCCCACCCCACACACGCACAGTTATGTGGCACACTGGGAGCCTACCCCAGTGTGCCCAAATATTTTTTCATTATTTTTGTCTTTCTGACACGGGATGCTCCACTCCCGTGTTGTATGTCCCAAGCCATTTTCTTTGCCAACGGGAGTGCCCAATCTCCCTGTTGGCACCATATCCCCCCAAAATCAAGTGGCACACTGGGAGCCCACCCCAGTGTACCCCAAAGTATATATATATATTTTTTTTTCCCTGTTAAATGAAGAAAACTGTCCCCTGACGTCTTTTTTACTTGTTTTACCTGAAAAAAAGAAAACAGTCTCTCATCTTCTCACCAGTCCCCCTCCCCCATCCTCACCCTCCCACTGAGCACCCACCACCACATCCCACCTCTTACCCATACTTACCTCTGGAGGTTGGGAGCAGCCATTTTCTCTGGACCGGGACAAGTCTGCACTCTTCAAAGCCGAACTCCGAACTCAGGAATCAAAGGAAGCACTATATAATGGCACTCAATGGGAGTTTCAACTTAGGTTGATATCTAAGCCATTTTTAAGAATTTTTTTACCAAATTTTCAACATGGGGTTCTTGGGACCCCACCTCATGAACACTGTTACTGTCATCTCGTTCAGACCCAAAAGGTGATTTTGCGGTAGCTGTGTGGAATCACCTTTCAGCCCATTCAGGACCGATTAATGAAATGACAGTGCCAGTGTTCTGAAGATCAAATTAAAATCGATACTAGAAACTTGGTGTGAAAATTCAAAACAATGACTAGATTATGGCGCACTGCCGCTCGTAACTTCACCAATTTCATATTCTTACTCCAGATTTTCAACATTGCCATTTTTTCATACCTCCTTATGAACAGTACAGCTGCCATTTTTCACATCCTGCCCAAAACATGTTTTCACACCTGTGGCACAGAATGGCACGGTCACTGTGTGAAATCAACTTTTGGGATGGAGTAACAGAATCATAGTGCCACTGTTCATCAGGGGAGATCCCTTAAAGCCCATGTTGAAAATATGGTGAAACAATTCCAAAAAAATTACTGTGTTACAAGCTTGCGTTGCACAGTTTGTACGCATGCTTGTAACTTCACCAATTTTTCATATTTTCAATCCTGATTTTCAGCATTGCCATTTTTTCACACCTCCATATGAATAATAAAGCTGTCATTTTTCACATCCTGCCCAAAATGTGTTTTCAGACCTGTGCCACAGATTGGTACAGTCACTGTGCGAAATCAACTTTCGAGACAGATTAACAAAATCACAGTGCCAGTGCTCATGAGGAGAGGTCCCAAAAAGCTCACGTTGAAAATTTAGTTAAAATATTCAAAAC
The DNA here is from genome assembly GCA_016271365.2 of Neoceratodus forsteri. Classification (NCBI taxonomy): domain Eukaryota; kingdom Metazoa; phylum Chordata; order Ceratodontiformes; family Ceratodontidae; genus Neoceratodus; species Neoceratodus forsteri. The sequence goes on from CM028133.1 coordinate 809,920,983, forward strand.
AAATCACCTTGTTATGAGCATCTGTTTTGCCATTTCTTGCAAACATTTTCCATAGGATAACACTGCGGCATCCATGGCACCTTTCAACACGCATAGCTCGAAAACGGTTCAGAATTTGGTGAAAAATTCCAAACATGACCGTGTTATGAGTGTGCATTGTGCAGTTTCTATGCAGGCTTGTAACTTCATCAATTTTTGATATTTTCACTCCAGATTTTCAGCATTGCCAGTTTTGCGCATCTCATCAATAGTACAGCTGCCATTTTTCATGTCCTGTCTGAAATGTGTTTCCACACCTGTGGCAGAGAATGGCATGGTCGCTGTGCAAAATCACTTTTGGGATGGATGCGCCGGCCCGCCAGGGCAGTGGCAAGACTTACCACTGCACTGTGGGTGACCCAGGTTTGGGAATGTACTCAGGACGCTCGTGGGCCAGCAGGGGAGAATTGAGCTGCCATTGCATGCTCTTCACCATCATGGGAGGGGGGAGGGGGGTATATGTCTCTGATCCAGGCTCTTGGGTGACCACAGGATGCACCGTTACTGGAGCACCTGAGTGCTGCTCCTCTGGGGAGGGGGTGTTACAGTGCATGATGAGGCTGCATCATGGTGATCAATGTGACACACCTCCCACTTTCCAAAGCAAGAAAAACACCTCTGGTGTGCAGCATGATGCCTTCCCGGCTGCGGCGGACATGAGGGGGTCCCCAGAGCATCTGGGACAGAGCACCATTGGAGTTGCGGGGGGAGGCTCTGATGGCTCCACCTGGGGGGGTAATCCAGGGGGCATTGTGTGTGGGTGACTCTCAGCTCGACTGCGGTAGCAAAAGGGTGGCTGAATGAGGTTGGCTACCAGAAGAAGAATAAAAGCATAGTAAGAAAAAAAAAAATGTTTTGGGATGGATTATCAAAATCACAGTGCAACTGTTCATGAGGGGAGGTCCCAAGAAAGCCATGTAGATAATTTGGTGAAAAATTCAAAAAAATGACTAACTTACGAGTGTGTGTTGCGCAGTTTTTTTGCATGCTGGTAATTGTCAATTTTTCATGTTTTCGCTCCACATTTTCAACATTACCATTTTTCGCACTACCTCATAAATATTACAGATATAAGTTTTCAAATCCTGCCACAAATGTTTTTCTGCACATGTGGCGCACAATGGTATTATTGTTGCACAGAATTATATTTCAACAGGGATTTGTAAGTTTTCTATATTGGGTACATGTGGTGAGGTGATGATAGGAAAGTTATGTTGAACACGGGGTGGAAATTATTTAAGATGGCACAGTTATAACTATTTGTTGTGATTTTGCTACACCTCTTCATAACTTTGTGTACGGAAGCACAGGGTCTAGCGACCCCTGTGTTTCCACAGCTAGATACATATGTGCATCTGTGGAGGGATGGAAGCGGAAATTAAATGCGAAAAACTTCATTACTGCACCAGTTAGGATTCCTGTCATTCCCTTGATAGTATGAAATTATGAAGTTAGGGTGTACAATCATAATAGCACACCCAGATTCCCAACACAGTTACACACATTGCTAACCTACGGAACTTTCACTGCAACAATTACAATAGCTTATGTTACATGCACTGATAAGGGTCAACACTTTTAAGTCAACTCATTTCCGTAACGCTTATAGAACACATTAGTGAGTTATATAAAATCACAACAGTACTGCAGACTTCCTATCTTACCTATTATACTGAGCGTTAGGGACGTGAGTTGACTTAAAAGTGCTGACCCTTATCAGTGCATGTAACATAAGCTATTGTAAATGTTGCAGTGAAAGTTCTGTAGGTCAGAAATGTGTGTAACTGTGTTGTGAGTTTCGGTGTGCTGTTATGATTGTACACCCTAACTTCATATTTCCATACTATCAAGGGCATGACATAACCCTAACTGATGCAGTAACAAAGTGTTTTGCAATACATATATATATATATATATATATATAAAATATTTCATCAGGAAAGACAACATGAGCTGAGAAACAGCTCATTTCCAGAAGCATCCTGGGGTGGAGGAGGGGTACAATGGTTGGGAGAGCAAACTAAACATAATACAAAAGAAAACAGTACAGGAACAAATACTTACATAACATAGTAGTAGACTATAGTGCTATAACACAAGAGCCTGAGGCCGAGGCAAGCAGTACAAATAGGTTGGAAAACTTACATGATAACACCCAGGCCTGAGGACCAGGAGGCCAGTGGGTGTGAAAATGTTGATCATATACCATTAATTTCAGTGCAGTGCTAGAATTTATAACTTTGTTAAATTTTACTAATTTACAGTACTATCAATCTTTGGGGACACTGCTAGAATTTATAACTTTGGTAAATGTTGATCAGAAGCATTCATCTTCAGGGATACTGATAGAGTGTGTATATCTTTGGTAAATGATGACAAGATTCCAGCAGTCTTCAAGGACACAGTTCCACCCTCAGAAGTAGGGGTGGGTAGAAAGCATTTTTCCACCGGATATCGGATTCGGATTTATCCATCAATATATCTGACCGGTTCAGGATATTTATTGGGTCGGATATATTGATGGAGAGAAACAGTGGACTAATAAAATGTTTGCTCCAAAAACCACACAATGACCGAATATGACAGAATGATCACTTTAATGAAGCACTGTTGAGAAATCATAAATGAATACAGGGACACTTAATTTTTATAAAAAGTGTCCATATTCTGTTTCATAAAAAGCAACATGTTCGCATTTTCGGGTGTGAGTCGGGAGCGCTTCCCTGTTATTATATTGCCAGCTACACTAAAAATTCTCTTGCTAGGCACACAGGTGGGTGGAGCCAACAGGTACCACATTGCAAGTTTTTTCAGCACTGGAAACCTGCATTTTCCAGAAAGTAACACCATCAGGTGTATTTTTTTCGGCACCAGATTTTCTGCTAAGTAAATGTCAAGCTACTGATTGCTAGTGGACACACCATCAACAACTGAAGCTGAAAAATAAACAAAACCCTGCTAGTGCTACGCCCTTTATGGAATATATTAAAACAGAATTTGCTACTGACTGCAATTTGTAAATATTTTTATTTTTTTACTTACTGTCTTCTGGTAGCGAGTTGTTCTGTGAGAAGATGTCCCATGGGTCATCTGTGTCACAGTCCTGCTCGATGTTTTTTTTCATTGAGTTGCTTCTGTATTTTACTATGTGGCTTATCAGACACCACACAGTGCTCCTCAACAAGTTGTTTAATGACAGCTTTAGCAAATTATTTCCCACACTCAGTCCTAAAAAAGTGGAGCTTGTATCTTGAATCTATAACTGTAGCCACGGCAATCTCCCTCATGGAGTCGTATTGCACTAATCGATTGTTAATGGATTCAAGCATAGCCATTTTCATTGCTTGCAGCCCCGGTACTTTTATTCTGTCAATTGAGTGAAACAGCACTGTGGAAGTAGGAATAATGTCAGAAACACAGGCACAATCAGAACTTAGCCGTCTGGTTTCAATCTCAAATGGCCTTAATAAAGTGCAGACGTTCTCTGCAAGAGACCACTGTGAGTTAGTAAATGTTCTGGTCTCACATTCAGCAGCATAAACAGTCAATGCTCTCCATTGCTCTAATAAGCGTTCTAGCATGTAAAAAGAGCTGTTCCATCTTGTGGGCATGTCCTGCACTAAATGGTGCTCTGGTAACTGTAGGATCTTTTGCAGCTCTTTAATCTTTTCAGATGCAGAGGCAGAGTGCTTAAAGTGCCCTACAATTGCTGTCCCTGTGGCTAGTAACTCCTCAACTGAACGTTGTTTAAAAACGGAATCATGAATAATGAGCTGTAATGTGTGCGTTAAACAACCAACACTTTGCACATCACTGAGTTTCATTGCTTTAGCAATATTTGGGCCATTATCCCTTACAACTAGATGCCTTTGACCAATCTTTATCCCCCATGTGTGGAGAATATGTAAAAAATCTTTTGAAAAGTTTTCCCCTGTATGTCTGTCAGTGAGGTGCTTTAAGAACAAAACTGCGTACTGTCTGTTAAAGGATTCATCTATCCAGTGTGCTGTCACTGGTAGGTAGGACATGATTGAGCAGGCTGTTGTCCAGGTATCTATGGTAAATGAAAAATGCTCAATATTTGCCAACTCATCTTGCATTCTGGACTGCATCTTATGGTACATAGAGGGGATTGTTACCTTGGCAAAGTGACTTCTTGACGATAAAATATATCTTGGCTCCAATACTGATAACAGCTGCTTGAACCCTACATTCTCAACCACAGAAAAAGGCTGTTCATCAGCTGCAATCATCTCTGCAACTGAATTTGTGATTTCAGTATTCCATGGGTGTTCACTGCCGAATGGGTTAGCATGAGCGAGACAGGATTCAGTAGTCTGTCTCTCCCGTTTTATCTTTTTAGACGGTGGCTCCTGAAGAGATTCAGCTTGCCTCGTTAATTTGTTATGATCTTTTTCCCCTTGCAGTTCAGCAAACTCAGACCTGTGCTTGTTTCGCAAATCATTTAAGAGTCCTGAAGTCCTGAAGCTATGGACTGAAGACCCCCTGCTTATGAACGTGGGATTGTGGCACAGAGTACACTTAGCCTTTGAGTTAGAGTCTCTGTCCAATGTAAAATATGCCAAACTTTTGTGTGACATTTCTTGATAGTTAGCAACGTGATCACAATTCAGAGACTCACACACCACAACTATCACCTCGCATCAACGTGCACTGTTGGTCTATTACTTGTTGAGATAATTTTTAGATAAAACAAACAGGCACATACATGCTTAATGAGACAAGTTAATGCATTGTTAACAGGTTAATCACTTTGCACCTATACACCTTGCAACTTGCATCTGTTGTTAATTGGCCAAAAATAGAACTTGCCATTAGGGCATTAAGTATTAAATGTAGAAAAAGTTGTTCTGTGCTGACATGGAAAAAAAATCCGATCGGATCGGTTTGCATGAAAAATCAAGCTATCCGATCGGATTTATTTATCGGAACGATTATCCACTCATCTCTACTCAGAATGCACTGGCTGTTGTGTGCCTCGTCATTATTATATTATATGTATTCATTGCAAAAAACTTTGTTAATGTAACAGTTAGGGTTGAATCAAAAAAAATAAATAAATGAGGCATTAGGGTTTCCAACCATAACACCTGCCCCCAACACCCAACCTGACCACCCCACCCTCCACAGACCAACAACAGGTGTCAGGGTGTGCCTTGGGAATGTTGGGCCTCACTCTCACCCCATTCCAATTCTAAGAAAGCTGAGATGGTACAGTATAGAGGAATGGGTTGAGAGTTAGGCCCAATGACCCCAAGGCACACCCCAACCCTCCCATCTATCTCTAACTGTACAGACACAGGGCAGCACTACACACATTCCAAGTTACCCTTGTACTGCAAATGCAGCACTATCTTAGTAACTGTAGTGCTATTGGAAAAAGTTCCACTGCAGCTGTAATCATGGCCTTGCAACATGCATGCATGCTTAGTACACCTAAAGGTGTTCTAAGCTGCGTTTGGCAAAAAAATCTGTATCTCGAACAATTTTTGAGATATAGGCTCTGAAAGGTACTGTGTACATCACAATGTTATCCTATGGGAAGTTCTAAATTTTGGAATGTTATAAGTATGAAACCGATGTAAATTTTTTTCACCATACCAACTGAACTCACATCTGTTGGGCAATCCCTTTGTACCCTGCACATTTCAAGCTGAAAGTCCTAACCATTTGTTTGCAGTGAAGTGGTGAAGAAACAGTAACCTTTAAAAATCCCTTTTTGCGAACTGTCAAAATCTCTCTTTGTGAGCTGAATCCCTTTTTGCAAGCTGTAAAAAAATCCCTTTTTGTGAGTGAATCCCTTTTCACAAGATAGGGCCATCTGGTTGTCCCCTCACAAAAAAGGATTTTGACAGCTAGCAAAAAGGGATTTCTCGCAAAAAGGGATTTTTATAGCTCACGAAAAGAGATTTAATAGGGCCAACCAGATGGCCCTTCCGGTAATCCCTTTTCGCGAGCTGTCAAAATCCCTTTTCGCAAGATTGAGCCATCTAGTTGTCCCCTCACAAAAAGGGATTTTGACAGCTCACGAAAAGGGATTTCTCACATAAAGAGATTTTGATAGCTCACGAAAAGGGATTTTGACAGCTTGCAAAAATGAATTATAAAAAGTAATCCCTTTTCATGAGTTGTCAAAATCTTTTTTCACGAGCTGGTCCCTTTTCGCGAGCTGTAAAAAAAAAATCCCTTTTCGTGAGTGAATCCCTTTCTGCAAGGTAGGGCCATCTGGTCATCCCCTCACAAAAAGGGATTTTGACAGCTTGTAAAATGGGATTGGCTCGTGGAAAGGGACTTTGACAGCTTGTGAAAAAAGTGATCGGAAGCGAGTCAGAAAAAGGGATTTTTAAACTTAAAAACTCGTGTTATTTTTACTAAACTAAAACAAAGGCACAGAACTGTGCAGGACATCCTCATGAACAAAACCCATACTTGGATGTCTATAGAAGACATCCCTGGGGTAAGTTATAATGTTTTGTTTGGGTACAAAAATTGAAACAAAATGGCGGCTCGCAAAAAGGGATTTTTCCCTGATGAAGAGGGAATTTTATAAATCTCTCAATGAAGAAGGATTTTATAAGTTTCTGTTTGTGAGCTGTTGAAATCCCTTTTCATGAGCCCTAAATCCCATTTCATACCGTTCAGATATCTAAAAGACTGAACTGAGCATGCTCAGAACCCAAACTTTCATAATTAAATAACTTTGGAATGGATTAATATTTGTTTACTAAACCAATGCTGGCTTATTCTTTTGGGCAGGCTCTTTCTACCCTGAAAAGTTCAGACTAAAATTCCAAACAGTGTGACTGCAGCACGATGAGGAAAAACAGCCAAAACAGGTGAAAAAAAGTGCCTTTTATACTTTTTTCACTATGTGCTGCACACAATCCGCACATCCGATCAAAACAAAACTTGGTACGTCAAGTGATCTAACTCACAGGACAGGTCATACCAAATTTCGTGCAAATCCATTGAACGGCTGCAAAGTTATTAAAATGTAAAATTTGAGGTTTAACATTAAACTTCCTTCTTAACCCTAACTATAGTGGTGCTACTGCACCACTATATATATATATATATATATATATATATATATATATATATAGCATGGTAGTGCTACCATAGTTAGGAGTTGAGAACCATTACATGTTAAACCTAACATTTTGCACCTTAATAACTTTGCAAACGTTCAATGGATTTGCCTGAAATTTGGAATACGTGATCAAGAACAATACATCTTTGGATCTTCCTACTTTTGTACTGTTCATATATACAGCTGCGGAGTTATTAAGCATGATCTGCACGTGCATTTATGCTTTTTTGGAATTATTTGCTCGTTTCTACAGGTCTAATGGTTTGCACGGCCAGTCCGAAATCTTCAGGGAAAGTGTGGCCAGGGTCCCCGGTGTGCCTTTTGCAGATTTCATGAAAAAATATTAAACGGTCCAAAAATTTATTCAAAAAACAATTTCCCATTATAAGTCAATGGGAAAAGTTAACAAAAAGTTCGACAGTGTTGCAAATGCAGTTTTTACTTTCGAAAACGGCCCTTTCACTGTCACAAATCCACCATTTTGTTTTTGGTTGGTCATCAGAAAAATGCTTGGCATTTAAATTTGGGACGCTCTAGCAACCTAATTCTTTTTGTATTCACCTAGTCGGACCCTGAGGATGCTAGGCACCCATTTATTTTGGGGTAAAACATCCCAGAAATATGTTGTTCAAATTTCTGGAAAAAGTACTTTCGCGTTTGCGACAGTGTCACATTAATTTGCGAAAGCTTTCGCAAAGTTCGACAGTACTTTTCCAGGCTGTGGGAAAATGACAGCAATTCTTTGCCACCCTGCTGCAAAAGAACAGTTTGATCTTTTGGGCTGAAATTTGGAGGTAACGCAGCCAACATCTCACAGATGTGCCTTTCAGTGTATTGGTGAAAACATATTATAGGGCGGAAAAGTTACAGCATTCCAAATTTGATGCTTTTTCCCATAGGATAACATTACGGCGTCCGCTGCATTACAGGAATACTTTGCCGCCCTGCTGCAAAATAATGGTATGGTCTTTTGGGCTGAAATTTGGAGGGAAGAAAGCCAGCATCTCACAGATGTGTCTTTCAGTGGTTTGGTGAAGAAATATTACAGGGGAGCCAAAGTTAAGGCACTCCAAACTTCTCTTTTTTTCCCATAGGATAACATTACGGCATTCACCGTGCCTTTCAGGGCCTGTATCTCGGAAACGGTGCACGATACAGACTTTTCATCAGAAAAATGCTTAGCCCCCTAATGGGTATAATACTAGCCAGGAAGGTCATAAATCATATGACTTTTATTTTTTTTTTCTACGTCGTATGGTTCCTGAGATATAAGCAATTTAGTATTCCAACTCCTCATTTTCTGCTCCGAAACCCATTATTATGCATAAATTCTTTGTACTCACTGTCTTTCTCTATGCAGCTTTTGGGGAAAACTAGCCTGTGTGCTTACATTACTGTTACCCTTACCGCTTCTGCTTGTGGTTCCGTACTCGTTTCACTTACTGTTCCCGTCTATGGCACCATGTGTGTTACCCTTTGCGTTTTCATTTGCGCTTGCGTTTGCATTATTTTAACCATTTGTGTCTACAGTGCTGTTTATCTTTGTGTTTTGCTTTGCGTCACCATGCACATTACCATTTGCGTTTGTGGACACTGTGCTACTATGTGACAAGACATCACATGGCGGGAGCGCAGGGCCCCCGCATTACATTCACTATTTCTCATTATCATTCTCAAAAAGAAGGGAAATTAGAGGCAAAAAACTCCATTTAATGCATTAGTTAGGGTTATTCCACAGCGACAAAAGTGAGGAAATTTGGTGTTAGGGTTGAAAACCCCCCTTGGACCCCTTGCCCACACCCCCTACCGGCATTGGGGTGCGCATTGGGGTTGTCGGTCCTAACTTTTTACCTCATTCTCCTATACCTCTGCTTCTTCACACATCTGATGGAGTGAGTTATGGACAGCAACTCCAATCGCGCGATGCTGGAAGGGGCGTGGATGGGGAGTCCAAGGGGTTTTCAACCCTAGCACCAAATTTCCTCACTTTTGTCCTCATGAATAACCCTAACTAATGCATTAAACTGAGTTTTTGCCTCTAATATATATATATATATATATATTCTTTGCAAAAAATGTTGTTAATGCACCAGTTAAAGTAACAACACCACAAAAATAAGGAAATGTGGTATTAGGGTTTCCTATCCTAACTCCACCCCACCCACCCAAGCAGCAAAAGGAAAAATATTAGGGTGTTGGGTCTCTGGAGTCTTGGTGAATCAGTTGTGGAGTCTTTCTTGAAGGTTTCTTCCCTAATGCGTACTCCATACCTTTAGCAAACTACATCACACATGATCTCCTTTCCTCATGCAGGGCCCTGTGGGCACTACATGAAGAAAGTTAAAACAGTTTGTGTTTGCAACATGTGGCAACAGATATTTCTGTACATTTGAAGAGTGTATCAGTATGAGGTACTGCCTTGGAACTGTATCTTGTGCTTTGGACCGGAGACCTTGGGCTGTGGGGGAGGGGTGAACATTATGGTTGACAACTCCAAGAAAGACCCCCCCCACCATTGATTTGCCAAGGCTTCGGAGATCCAAAACCCTAATATTTTTTCCTTTTGCTGCTTGTGGGGTGGAGATTTAGGAGTTAAGGTTGGAAACTCTAACACCACATTTCCCTACTTTTGTGGTGTTAAGTTGCCCTAACTGGTGCTTTAACCAAGTTTTTTTGCAAAGAATTTCCTTTCTTTTTAAAATAGTTGAATCATATCTTCATCCACGCAGGTCCCAAAGGGACCTGGGTAAACAGGTGCTGAACAGGTGCAGACGTGCAGGGCCCTTTGGGCCATGCGTTATCGAAAGACTCTGTCTGCCTACTGAAGTGCAGGGTGTGACACATTTACTCTTCACTCACTCATTCGGTATGCATTCACTCATCCCACTTTCACTTTTTTTTTATTTTGCCCCCAAATTTTCAAGATAGTCATTTTATGACTGCCCTTATAAATATGACATGTATCATTTATAGCATATTGTACAAAATGGCATCTTGCTCCACAAGTGTGAAAACATCTTTTGTCCAAGATTTAAGAAATGACACCTGTCACATTTATGAGGTGGTGTGGAAAAATGGGTATGCTGAAAGTCTGGAGTCAAAATGCAAAAATAATTGGCCAACTTATGAGTGAACATTGAAATACTGAAACTTTCTTAATCTGAGCATTTTACCATATTTGTACACCAAATTTCTAGCACAGGCTTCTTATTACTCCACCTTATGAAACCAGTAGGTGAAAATTTTGAAATCCCTGCCAAAATGTCATTCCATGCCACCTAAACATCATACCACACCACAGGTGAGAAAACACATTTTGCCCAGGATTTGAAAAATGACAGCTGTCAAGTTCATGAGGTGGTGTAAAAAATGGCTATGTTGAAAATTTGGGTCAAAATATTTAATATTAACGAAGTTACAAGCAAGTGTAGAACAATTTAAATCTATGCACATAACTTCACCATTTGTACATATTTCGACCCCCAAATTTTCAACATAGCCTTCTTATGGCCTCACCTCATGAACAAGTGCAGTAAAAATGTTTAAATCTCACCTGAAAGGTGATTTTACCAAGTGACTACAAAATCACCTTTCAGATCTGACGTACATAATTCGACTGCCATTGGTCATGAGGTGGGGGTCCCAAAAACGGCATGTTGAAAATTTAGGGTCAAAATATGTAAAAATGACAAAGGTATGCATCAAAGTTCAAAACCCCATTCAAATACATTGAACTGCACTTACCTTAGTTTCTGATATTGCAGTTGGTGGTTCCAGCAGTGAGACTTGTCTTGGATCAGAGTAGATCTTTGCTGTGGGGCATGTTCATGTGAGTGAGAGGTGTGGGGTATAGGGTGGTGGGTGTTGAGTGGGAGGTCAGGGTGGGGGGGTCAGACCAGTGAGGGACCATTTTCTTTATTTACAGGGATAAAAATAAACCATTGACAGTTTTCTTTATTTCAGCTTATTCTGACACTAGGGATTGGGCACCAGGTGCAGGGGATGTGGGTCCTGAGAAGTGATACTAGGGGTGGACACCCCGGTTTGTTTAAAATTTTTAAAAATTGGGAACGAGGGTGTGCACAACCTGGAGGGAAGGGGGAAGAAAGTAGTGGTACCAGGGATGGGCTCCCCTGGTCTGCAAAATAAAGAAATAGATGGATGGATGGACAGACAGACAGACACATACACACACTAACACATACACACACACACACACACACACAGACAGACACTGAAAGATGGACACAGAGGCAAAAGACAGAAGAGGGGACTGGCGGCTCAGAGAATGCAGGCAAATGGCTCTTCACCCTAACCTGGGCACCCTGGAGTTTGCATTTCCCAGAAAATGTATTTCTGACTACTTAAAAAAAAAAAACAGCAGAATCTAGCTAAACGTGTCCCATCTAGCTAGGTTCAGGTTTTTTTTTTGTTTTTTTTAAAGAGATTGTTTTTTATACATTTTAATGTTCATGAGTTTAAAATGAGGAAAAAAGTGGTGGCCTACATGATTGGTGTTTCTGTCTGCATGAGAGGTAAATCCTGAAAATAAGTAGTCGTGGTTGGGTTTTCATTACTGTTCGCAAGGTAAATAATAAAAATAAGCAATCGCAATATTTTTTTTTTTAAACATTCACATCAGGATGTTAACTCTAAAATCATTATAACTCTGGAACCACACAACATTTTTTCATAAAACCTTTCAAAGAACACCCTTAGCATTGCTCCTTTCAGCGCTTAAAATTTCATGTAAAAATTCCTTGCCATTTAGGCTGTAGGTGAGAGCAAATAATACCATTGGGTATAGGAAAACCAAACACATTTTTTTCTCCTGTTTTTTGGCACTCTGTAACTCAAAAAAACGATCAAGATGGCATCACAAAACTTTTTGCATTTTGAGACTCTGGCAGCATGACCATGCATACCAAATGTGGGGCTATTTTGTCAAACAATGCCAAAGTTCTTCGGGTGCAAAAAGTGGGGTGTAACATTAAACAGCATACTCAGCCCTGACTATAGGAGTGCTACTGCACCCCTATAATATCCTAGCAATCTTCAGGGACACTACTAGAATTTATTACTTTAAGTAAATTTTGGTGCAATCTCAGCAATCTTCAGGAACACCACTAGGGTGTTTAACATATGTCAGTTGTAATAGTATCCCAGCAATCTACAGGGACCTGTAGACTGTGCAACTCTGGTAACTTACAATGATATCCTAGCAATCTTCAGGGACACCACTAAATTCTGCAACTTCCTAAATTGTTAGTAAATGTTTACTGAAATGAAGTAGGACTGTTTGCCTTAATGGACAAATAGTTTGGCTCATACCTATGTAGCAGGTCCAAGTCCCTCTCAGTAGAAGGTGACTTTTCCCACACCCTCCTCATCAAGTCAGGAGTCCCAAAATGCTCTCTCTTTTGCCCAATTTTCTTCCTGATTTTTCCGAATGACTTTCCCAAGGTGTGCGTCCCCTTAAAAATGTGCATATGTACTGTATGTGGATGACATGGCCCTTTTCACATCTGGTCCCCCTGAGTTGACTGTGCAGCTCTAGCATGACCTTGGTAGTGTACAACACTGGTTCTGCAACAACCAACTTACCCTGAATGCCAAATGGACTTTCTCTGATCCTTTGCAGCAGGCATCATCTGGTTGGCATCCAGACCCCTCCTGTGTTTCCAACCGTAAATGGCTTCCATCTGGAGGCTGTCTCCTCTTTCAAGTGGAAGGCTGTCTCCCCTTTTACATGGGTGTTTGCCAAATGCCATTCATACTAAGCTCCTTCCTAAGTGAGGTATGCTATACAGGAACAAACTGTTCATCTCCTCCTACCAGGCAAAAGAATGTTGTAAAAATGATCCTTTCTGCTTTTGCCTACAATGGTGTGATCTCTAGCATTGCCTCTCTCTCCACCTTGTCTAGGCTTAACACCCTGTTCCATTCCTTCTGCCTCTTTGCCCTTTGCTTTCACTGCATCTATCACTGCTCCTTGTACTACTCCCTTTCTCTCCCTTCAAGGTTGTTGTGTCTCAGTGTGCCTCCCTCATGTCCAAGGTCTGGTTTGCATCTTTCCTTTTTTTACCTCAACTTACTCCTTTCCTGCCCTCAGCCCTTCTCTTACTCCCTCCCTCTGCTGACTTTCACTCCTTTTCCATCCCCTGGGCCAAAACCTCTACTAGGTAGTCTGTTTTTTTCTCATAGACTTCCCCTTCTCTGGACCAACCTCCCTACCTCTGTCCACTCTGTGCCCTCCTGAAACCCCCTGAAAACACTGGTTCAGGATAACACTACTCAGGTCTGCTACATCACCTAATTCACTCCTAGCTCCTATGCCCTTCCTTGCTCCCTGTGTCCTGCTTTCTTACCATTTTTGCACATTTGCCCTGTCAATATTTATTACACAGTTTTGTACTGTTCTCTTGGCGGTGTATTATTAACACTGACTTAATCATTGTAACTTTCGCTTTTTGCTGCTAAATTGTCACTGTATTTCATGCTTTCCCTTGTACCCCTTTCCCTAGGGTGCCTCTTGAAATGAGTTATTTACAGCTCAGTAGGCCTTTCCTGGTAAAACCTTTAATTTCATATATTTTTGTTTACTTTCTCTTTATGCCGCTTCTCTGCTACCATCCTCAGGGACCCCTCTTAAGTCCTGCTTATACCCTATGTTCGTGACAGTGCCATCTTCCAGGTTGCTTACTTCCTCATGTGGAAACCCCTGTGACTTATTCCCACAGTAGGGCCTTCAGGGTGGGGCCAGAACCCATCCGGATAGACTTCAGCCACTTGTCCAGGGGAGATATTAGGTTGGCGGGTGTGAGGCCTGTAAGCCGTGTCATAAAATATTCATTCTGTGCAGCTGTTTTTTTTTCATGGTGTTCTCACATACCCTGAAGGATGCCACAAACACAGATGTCAGGGCACGCACCAGCATTATGGGTGGGTGTGCATCAACAACAGCAGTGTCCTCCTCTCCCAGAACAGATCCAACTGCACCCCCTTCTGTTGTCACCCAGAGGTCAGTATCATAGTGAGATACCCTCCCAAGAGGAAGGGCACATCCTGTGGGATGCTCAGCCCAGGCTGGCACCCAGTAATCCAGGATCATTCCTGATCCCGGGTTGCTGGTGTTGCTAGCATTAAAACTACTGCTGTGTCGGTGGGCCGGCTGGTAAAACTCTTTAAATTAACAAATACATGTTGTCACACTTAGCTCAAGTGTCAACTATTGGGTGCATAAACCTTCAGGCAGTCAATAAATCAAAGTCAAAAGGTGATAACCATGTTGTCAAAATGTGGCCTTCACAACAAGGCAATATATTAAATTACATCTTATTCATTAGTGATTCAGACAAAACATCCATGGATTCCTTCCTATTTCTTCCAAAGCAAACATTATCCCAGTGGTTAAAAATATAAAAATACAGAACTTGCTCTGATCCAAAACTTGAATCTCATTATTAAAATACCAAAAAATGTTTGACCATCTGCCCATAAAAACTAGAACAGAATGTGCTTATTCTTAGACCGAACAACCACTTGTAACTTTTGACCATTCCAAAAATAATCTATTATGATATTTTACAATGGCTCAGTAGGTACTGTAGCACATTTGCCTCTGAGGCCAGGAGATCAGAGGGCTGTGGGTTCAGTTCCCCCATCTGGCACTTGGGTTAATATCCCAGTACTGACACTGTAGTGCAGCATGAGAGGGGTGCTGCACTTCTGAGGTGCCGTCTTTCGGATGAGACATTAAAGCGAGGTCCCATCTGCCTGGATTGGTGGTAGTTCAGGTGGATGTTAAAGAGCCCATGGCTCTTATCGAAAAGAGTAGGGGAATGTCCCCAGTGTCCTGGCCAAATTTCCCTCATTCACTAAAAAAATACCACCAACAGCTTAATCTGGTTCAAGGTCAGTTGAAATTCATCTGTATCCCCCTCCCCCAGGTCGTGGCTGAAAATAGGCAGGATTTGTCTAGTGCACTTACCCGGTCAAAAAAAACTAAATAAATAAAAAGAAATAAATAGTTTGAAATCAGTAACAGATGAACTGTTAAACATAGAAACAACATCATTTAAATGAAATCTTGGAGTCCGATCAACATGTATAGAGTCTTACAATACACTTCTGTGTCACTGCATGTCCACATCTATACTGTATGTGTCAGTATAATATGTTAAAAAAAAAACAGGAATTGAACCTTAGTGAAACAGATAGTTTTTTTATATCAAGCTGTAGTGGATGTGGCAATCTCGTATTGATATATGCTCTTAGCTCACTCCAAACTTTAATTAAAAAAAACAAAATTAAGGTTTTAACCCCAATGGTTCCAAAGTTATCCCATTTTAAAGAAATTACCTTTTGAAAGGTCTAACATTATAACTGCTAGGGCTAGAAATTTTTTTTTAAATGAAAGCTTGGAGTCCAGATGTTAAGACAATACTGTTTTTATGTGTCAATACTATTCTGCATGCATTGATAATATTTGAACCTTCTTTGTTAATTATCAACATATATTTTTAGATGTGACACAGCCAAAAAACAGAAATACATAACTTCGATACTGTTATGTATCTATACTATTTTTATATTGATACATAAAATTACATGATGGTTTAAAAACATTTTTAATTGAAAATATTTAACATTTTCAGAATTTTGGTGTTGCACATAATTTAATTACCAACTGCGTAGTTTCCAACTTTGTTTTGATTCATCTTATGACTTTGATGGCATTGTAAACATTTCAGTCTCCCCTCTAGCAGTACCAAATTGTCCTTGCTTTCGTAGACTTTGCCTGCAACAGCATCAGAAGATAATAAAAACAACAGTACTATGAAACCAGAATCATTATTATCCATTGTGGCCAAGTTCATGGAGACCATACTAAAGGAAAGGTTGGTGGAATATCTAGAGGAGTATGGTCTCCAGGATGCATGACAGCATGGGTTCATTGGGGGGGGAGGATTGTGTTAAACAATTCTGATTGACTTCTTTGGCTGTCATTAAGACAGCAGACAGGGGCCAAGTGGTAGACATCCTCTATCTTGACTTCAGCAAGGCCTTTGACTCTGTGCCCCACAAAAGTTTGATCAGGAAGTTGGTGGATCTTGGGGTTGGGGAAAAGATGGCCAGATGGGTGGAAAACTGGCTGAAGGACAGAACCCATAGGGTAGTTGTTGGGGAAGAGTTATCTAGCACAAGACAAGTAACTAGTGGGGTCCCACAGGGCTCGGTGCAGGGGCCGGTGTTGTTCAATGTCTTCATCAGTGACATTGGGAATGGCATTAAGGGCAAAATGTGCCTATCTACTGATGACACCAAGCTCTGTGGGAGTGTGGACACAGATGAAGGGATACAGGAAGATTTGGAAAAGCTGAGGAGGTGGTCCAGGATCTGGCAGCTTGGCTTCAGTGCCAAGAAATGCAAAGTTATGCATATTGGAGCCAAGAATCCCAGGACTGAGTACTACCTGGGTGGAGTACGAGTATCTGCATCAGAGGAGAAGGACCTGGGAGTGATGATCACTAGTGACCTGAAGAACTCCATGCAGTGCAAGAAAGCAGCAGCAAAGGCAAGCAAGAAGCTGGGATGCATATCTAGGGGGATCAGTAGTAGGAAAAAGGAGGTTATATTGCTCTTGTACAAGTCAATGGAAAGGCCACATCTTGAGTATGGAGTTCAGTACTGGTATCCACACCTCAAAAAGGACATTAACCTGCTGGAGAAGGTCTGGTGAAGGTCCAGAGGAGGGCTACAAAGATGATAGCTGGTCAGCAGGGTAAGGCATATGAGGAGAGGTTTTTATTTATTTATTTGTTAACCGGGTGGGTGCTCTGATCCCAGGGACCATTTTTAGGCATAACCTGGTCCACTTAGATGGCATATCTGTTACAATACAGTTACAGTACATATACAGTGGAGCAGGAAAAAGAAATCACTAAGTTTCAGTCCAGATAATGAAAGATACAAGAGTAGTATAACAGACAAACAAATACAGCTGATCAGTGTTTCCAGGGCATTTGCTGATCCAGGATATACCTCTTAGTAATGACTACATCTCTGCTACTTAACCAGCTATATGTTTAACTGGGGTGACCAGTAGACACTTACCTTCACTTAGTATAGCATATGCATGAGGATCTGCCTAGCATTTCTTCCTGGAGGTTCTGTTTGAATGTGTGAGGTGAAGTCAGAGTTTGAAGTTCACTGGGGAGGGAGTTCCATATCTGGGGTGTTGCATAGGAGAAGGCTCTCCTTCCCAGCTAAGTGTTATGTCTGGGGCATTCCAGTAGCCTACAGCTAGAGGACCTTAGTTTGTGTATGTTTCTTTTAGGCATTAGCAGCCCCACCAAAGGTGATCTTGCCTCTTCTTGCAAAGTTTTAGATATGAATGCTATGAGCATGAGGTCTCTCCAGAAGGGGGGGGCATACAGATTGGTAGAGGTGACAGTGGTGAGTATGATATGGGGCTAGGGTAACAAATCTGCATATGTTGTTGTAGGCTGTGTTCAGGCATTTTAGTATAGAAGGGGCTGCGAGGGCTATTACTGGGGAATAGTATTCAAGTATGGGGAGGAGATGATCCCTACCAATCGCTACTCTAGCCTCAAGGGTCAGGAGGTGCCTAAGTCTATAGCACATTCCTATCCACTGGTTCACCACCTTTATTGCTGAGCTGACATGGTACTCAAGTGTTAGAGTAAGGTCAAGTTGGACCCCCAGGTAATTGAAGTCTCTGACCTGCTTGAGGGTAGAGCCATCAGGGTTTAGTATGTTAGGGGCTGAAGTGTTGTGGGTGCACTTCGCCAGCTTTGGCTTGGGAGCCAAACAGCATACACTTAGTTTTCTTGGTGTTTCTGAGTAGCCTATGCTGTGTCAACCAATGTGTAGTAGCAGTAAAGTCCATGTTTAGGTCAAGGTTTAACCCCGGGAGCTTGTTCCCACTTTATGAAGAGAATGAGGTCATCTGCATACATTATTCTGTTACAGTTTCCGGGTTTGGCAAGTAAGGGGGTTAACAAAAAGAGAGAGAACAATAAGGGACCTATTACAGAGCCCTGTGGTATGCCAGTCTGCACTTGGAGGGCTGTTGATAGTTCATGCCCTATTTTCACCAACTGGGTCCTGCCAGTTAGGTAGCTTTGTACCCAGTTAGTGACATTGTTGGGAAAGCCCGCGGAAGATAGGGTATTTAGCAATATCACATGGTCTACCATGTCAAAGGGTTTTGATAAGTCTACGAATATAGCCCCTGTGAGGTTACTTTTTGACTGCTTCACTGAGCACATGGTCCATGAATTTGGTAAGAGCCGCGGTGGTGCTAAAATCCCTATGGAACCCATGTTGGTCCTTGAACAGCAGGCAATTTTTGTCAATGTATTCAGGTAACTTATGGTGGACCACTTTTTCAAGTATTTTACCCATGTGGGACAGTATAGATATGGGTCTATAGTTGTCAGAAAGGTGTGGGTCACCAGCTTTAAATAAGGGGACTATCTTGGCTTCTTTTCAAAGTGCTGGAACCTTTGTGGTGGTCAAGGAGAGGTTAATTATGCACGTGAGTGGTTTTGCTACCGCGGCCGATGCTAGCTTGAGAAGTTGTGGTATAAGCCCATCGCTGCCTGTGCTGGGCAGAGACTTTAGGAGACAATATGTTTCAGACTGAGATGTCACTTTGAAATAAAAAGGGAGAGTGACGGTTTCAATCCCCTGCTTGACGTTGCTCTGAGACATGGTGGGACTCTGGTTTAGGTAAGAGTCTAGGTTTGAGAATTTGCTATTCATAAGGTTCGCCACATTCTTAGGATCTGTTTGAAAACCTGTGTCACATACTAGGAAGATTGAGCCTTGTGTTTTAGCTGGTTTAAAATGACAGAGTTGATTGATGACCAGAAGCTACAGGGATCGCTAAGGGACTAAGATTGTTGGGACTTGAAGTATGAGGTCTTTAAGGATTTGGTGTCTCACTTGCAACGGTTTCGCAATTTCCTGTACCCAGCCCAGTTCCCAGGGCTAGGTGCGGCCTTGTGATTTACCCATGCCTTGTTCCACTCTTTCAATTGGGCAACTATTTCCCTGGTAACCCCTCTAGTGTTTCCTCCCCTTACATGCCGAGTAGTTGTGGGGCAGTGCTTGTCTTGAACCAAGGTTAAGGCAGTGGTGAGGAATCCCAATGCTGTGTCCACATCCTGTAATGTGTAGAAGGTGGACCAGTCTGTGCCGCCCAGATCTCTGTAGGTTGAGGGCACTGAACATGTACTGCCTGAAGACAGGTGAGAGAGAGAGAGGACATGATTGGGACCTTCAAGTACTTGAAAGGGATAAATAAGGTTGATAAGGGGAGTTTCTTTAAGCTGAGTGACAACCATAACACAAGGGGGCACAACCTTAAGCTGGAGGGTGGGAGGTTTAGGAGGGAGGTCAGGAAGCACTTCTTCTTAGAGAGACTGGTGGACACTCGGAATGTGCTGCCAGAAGAGGTAATCTTGTTGAAGACAGTGGACAGCTTTAAGAGAGGCTGGGACAGGTTTGGGGGAAGGTAAGGGTCAATGGGTAGGAAGGATGGGAGGACTGGGGAGAGGGGGCTGGGACAGTAGCTCAAGATGTGGACCCTGCAACACAAGCAGACTTGATAATGGCCAAATGGCCTTCTTCTGCTGGCTTCTTTGTATGTTTGTATTATTGCATATTTTCAGCCTGGCATCTGGGAGGAAGGGCATGATTTTCAGATGGCATGATGTAGGCACAGCATCTAATATCTAATGTAGCCTGCATCATTATTTTTTGGTGTTCCCCTTCCAGCTGGTCATCACTTGACTCTGTTTCATTGACATTACTACTCCGTGCCCAGCCCCTGCTTTGTGTATGGTTATCTTCATGTCTCAGTCATTGGCTCTGCCTTAGGCTTGACTTTCTGTTTTGTTCATTTGTCCTCTGAAATGTCTCAGTTGGTTCTTGGCTTCTTGCCTAGCTTCACAGTTCTGTGGGGCTCATGACTTCTTTCCGCCCTGTCAGCACCTGTCCTTGCCTCATTGACAGTTTCCCTGCTGGGTACAGGGATCACCATTCTTTGGCACTCTTCCCTTTCTGAGGGTCATTGCCCGGCTTTGCGTAGTCTCCATCCTGTTTCATGTGCAGCCCTCTGCTTACCCGTGGCTGGTTCCACATCATTTGTTGTTGACTTTCTTATCGGCTGTGGTTTTGCCCATCCTGCCCACCTTTTGGGTTGTTGCTTTTGGCTTCTCTCCTTGGGCAGGGCCCCTATTGTCATGGAACTTGTGGTTCTCTTGGGCCCTGTTGTGTGGGTTTGCCTCGCCAGCTGTTTGTCTTGGGTGCCATTTTCCAGTATCAGTCATCACCCAGCTCTACCTTGGCAATGTTCTTGGCTTTGTCGTCAGGTTTCCTGTCACTGTTGTGGTTTGTTTGCTGGATCTAGCCCCAACAACTTCTCTTTTTCTGGATGGTCTTAGTATCCATCCAGAGGTCCACATCGGCATTTTTTTTTTGTGCCATTGTCTGGTAGTGGGTTCCAGGCTTCTTGCTCACATGCCCCAACCTGTGCTATGTTGGTGTCAACCTATTGTAGCTCCCATCTCCTTTGGCCTATGGGACATTGACCTGCATGTGAGTTGGCTAGTATGCCTTCCTGCTGGCCTCCTCTCCTCATTGTTTGGGTACTTCTTGGAATCTTCAGTAGGTGTGGCTCACCGAAGGGAGATACCCTCATAGAAGATAGGATAGTTACTTCTCAGTAACAGTAGATCTTTGATAGAATCTGCTCCAGTGAGCCACAGTGCACCCTCCTGATTTCCCCCTTGGGCTGAGGTGGTAAAGGGGGTGGTTTGGGCATCCTTGTTTCACCCTGTTTGCCCAGTACTGGGGTTTCTTTGCTGGTCATCCTTGCTGTCTTTGGGGCTTCAGCATGCATGTCTTTGCCATTCATCAGTCTGAAACAATGTTGTTTTTGTCTCTAGCAGACAGGCAGAACTGAGGAGGTTCGGGACCATCCACAATTTATAGGTGCTGGCTATGTGCATTATCATGGGCGACCTGCTAGGCAAAAGTTTCCGGGTCATTCTGATGCTGGTGTATAGTCCACAGGTATGACTCACTTGATGAGAGTCCCTTAAAGATCTACTGTTACTTGTAACTGTGCTTTATGTGATAAATGCACACCTAGGTACATTGAGAGGAAGGAGGCATTTATGCCGCATGCCTTCAGCATCAGGAATTGTGGTTATCATATAAGTAGCTACATATTGTTTAGTCTTATTGCACTTATAAAATAGGGAAATGGGAGAGAAAGCCAACTTTTTTCCAATTAAAAATTAAAAAGGCATTGATATTGGTAATGTACTGCACCCCAAGTGCTAGTGCTTTTTTGAACTTGTGCATGATTGATTGCCAGCACTGTTTTTAACCTATGCATTACACAGATCTAAGACAAAGGTGCAAACCAATTAGGATATATTTTGAGGGAGTTTCATTTTTAGCCACAAGGCAGAGACTAGCCAGGCTCAGCCCCCTCCTCTGCTATGTACTCTTAACAGTGTTGGTCTGGCTGGATCATCACCTCGATTTCTCAGTTCATGTGGATGCTATCCAACAGAAACCTCACCCCAAACTGGGTGCACTCTACAGGAATGAAGCAAGCATCCCACTTCCTGCCTGTAGAAAGAGCATCTAGAAGATGATTCTCCCTATCTTCAACTATAGTGACGTTGTTTACAGTGTTACTCCCAAATCACCCTAGTCAGACTGGACCTCCTTTTTCAGTACTTCTGCTGCTTCACCCTCGAGTGCCCTTTAGAATTTCATCTCTGGTCCCTGTACTCCTTCCCCTCCCTGCCCTCCCTCAATGCCAGGTTCCTCACTAAGTGTGCCACCTTCATATCCAACTTCTGGTTAGGGTCCCTTCCCCTTACCTCTCCTGTCTCCTCCAACCCCCCTGCCCCTCATACATCTTTTGAAGCTCTCCCTAGCCCACCATCTTGTGCTCCCCTCCTTAAAATCCTCTGCTAGCCAAGCTGTCTTATTCTTCTGCTTCCCCAAACTATGTGACTCTCTTCCCCCACCATTCATATTGCTCCTTCTTCCCACTCAGTCAAATATCTCCTCTGTGAATTCACTACACACTCCTGCAGTTGTCTCTGATCACGTGCTGTATTTTGTCCCCCTCCACTTTCTCACCCCCACCACACCTGCTCGTGCCCTAATTCAGTTCCCCCATACTACCCCCTCCATTTCCACCTCTCTTCCCTGCTGAACCCATAGCGGTTGCTTCACCCTTTAATTTTGCTGCCACCTGCGCCTGCTCTTACTCCATTTGTGTTAGAATTTTTGCACTTGTTTTGCTTGTTTCTTAGATGCTCTGTCTAGCTCAACCTGTTCATTTTGTTGGCACTTAATTGACTAACTTATATTTTAGATTTGCGTAACTGACTGTGGCTTATTGCTGTACTCTCCCCATTTCCCCCTCCCCAGGACACATCTGGAAACAAGCTATTTTAGCTCAGTATGTTTTTTCTGGAAGATCTTTTGAAGGAAATTAAGAACTAAATAATGAGGGCTTAGCTGACTTTTTTTAGTTAGAGTAATAGTGGTGGCCATGTTTGTAATGGCAGTAAGGAATTCAAAAACAAACAAACAAAAAAACACTGATTTGTTAGTGTGCTGTGTCCTGATGGCCAGTACTTTTTTAAACAGTATTAGTGGTCTCACAACATGCTCAGCTGCTGACCAAACAGAACGTAGTGATTTCCCCAACTAATGTTATAAATTATGGTATAGGTCATATCCTGCAAGTCCTATAGGGGAGACAAGCTGCCTGGCCTCCTACAGGGGCTGCTGCAGTCATGGTGCACAGTGTCACTCTCCCTGTTAGGAGGAGACCTACCACTGGCTTGCTCCCAAACCCAAGTTGTCCTCATGGCTTTTTTCCTGGTAGTCCAAAGTGGTTGCTGGGAGGGGTTAAACATTCACTGTGCAGGCCTGTTTCCAGGTGGGGTTCACTTGGCTCAAATGAACTACCCTTTTTGCTATTGCCAGAGTACTATAAGTTTGTAAACCTCTTCCTCCTTGCCTTTTTGTCAGGTCTGAATTTTTTTCTCTTTTTCAGCAGCCAGCTTTGTGCCTACAGCCTCCTTATCCACAATGGGGGTGGAGCTTGGAGAACTGCATACTCCAAATGGTCCGAATGGGCTGCTTCTTTCATCTTCTTGCCCAGCCAAGCACTAGTAGTAGTAATAGTTTTATTTATTTTTGGCGCCCTTCCCCAGAGGCCCAGGACACCATTGCAAACAGAAAATAACACAACAGCATCACAATAGATAGTAATTAACAATAAAATCATAATCTAAAATAGAATAAAATGTGACCCTTATATACCAGTATGGCACTGAAATGAAATTAAATACATGCTGGCAATAATTTCAAAAGACAATTTAAACACTGAGTGCCTGAGCAAATAAAAATGTTTTCAGTCCTTTTTAAAATCTTCTGCCAAAGGTGCCTCCCTTAGAGCCTTTGGTAATGAATTCCACAAAACTCGACCTGCCACCTTGAAGGCTCTGTCCCCTATGAAGGCTGTGTCCACTACACATTAATGATTGACTTCCCGGGTGACTACTTTGTGCGTACAGGGCAAGGGAGTCCCACCATTAAGGTGGAGCTTCCCATTTTTCTGACAAGTGTTGTGAGATATGTTTGGCCACGCAGGTAGCTATTATGTACAGCCACCATGTTGGAGCAACAGTGTGGTGTTGGGCAGACACTTCTGCAGTACAGTGACCAGGAGTGGTGAAGGCAGAGTGGTGGTAGCATGATGTTCATGGAGACTGGGTCTTCTCCAGAGTCTAGAGAAAGCAGTAGTGTGTCAGGTAAAAGACATAGGCACTGAGGAGGGAGGGAGTCTACTGGAGGACTGCTGTCTCACTTTGAGACTGCTTGAGAACTGCTCACTCCCCAGTGCCCATGTATAGATTGCTATGACCTTCCTTCCAACCCCGGACAGTAGCAGTCAATTAGTGGACCTGGCATTAGTGCCAGTTGAGAGGTTTAATTTGAGCTTCTGACCCGATCATCCTCGTGTAACCCCATTAGGTGCAAAAGGGGATAAAAACCATGTAGAAATGGATTAGAGTGAGATTTAGAGAGGTAAAGTGGCTTGCTCAGGGTCACACGGGGGGAAAATGTTTGTGGGATTCAAATCTGGGTCTCCTGGGTCACACAACTGGGCTCTAGCCACTGTAACAGTTACAGACCCTAGCTGCTCCCTCCCTCACAACCAGTAGTGCACCCATCACCAGGCTCCTGCTGCCAATCTTCACTGGTTGCTTAGCAACAGCCCCTGTCCAGCAGGCAGGTCCATTATTGTTGCTGTCCCTCTTTGCTCTCCTGACCCAACTTCAGGTGGTGGAAATACAGTACTGGGCCTGGCTGTCTGGCTTACTTACTCACTTACTACATGCCAGCAGAAACGGGCCACACAGTCTATCAAGTCTGCTAGAGTGTGCAGCTAGTACTCCACTTGAGGCTGCCCATCCCCCCATGACCCCCCCCAACAGATGAGTGCCAACTGACCTTGAACCAGATAAAGCTGATGGTGGTATTTCCAGTGAATGGTCGAAATTTGGCCAGGACAGAAGGGAAATTCCCCTACTCTTTGTGACCAAGGGTGAGCTGGCTCCTTGGCGCAATGCAGTCAGACTACTGTATAAGGGTGGACTAGAAGAACCTCCTAGCAGGGTTTATATTGCCAGGAACTTGTTAAAGACATCAATGCAAAACTTTTCTTCTGAGATATTTGCTTTGATAAGTTTAGGAAATGGCAATTATGATGTTAGTTTTAAGAGCATTACTAATCTGGACCGCTTTTGGACTCATTACCAGGCCTTAAAGAAGACCTTGACCTGGATTCCATTTCATGCTGTGCTGCTGACCAAACCCCTAGTTAAAATCATTATGGTCATGTTTAAAAATGAGGGGTTTCAGATGGAGGACCTTTTATTTTGGTTAAGGCAACGTTGTGAGATTCTGGGTAAACCTACTTCTGCACTTGATAGTGAGCAGATCTGGGATAGGAGTTGGCGAGTGAAGATTAAGCTACACTCCACAGACTCTGGGCCTGTGCACCTCCCAAGCTCTTTTTTTCCTAGGGAGGGACTGGTGATCTATTTTTTACAGTGGGCAGCCCAGATCCTGCTTTAAGTGTGGATCACATGCTTACCTTAGCTCTACCAGTGATACCCCATGCTGTAGTCATTGTTTGGGGATTTGGTCACGCTTCCTCAGCTTGTTTGAACCTCTTCAAGTGCAATCTGTGTGAGCACACGGGACATGCTTAAGGGTGTTGCCTGTGGGCCTCACACAATAGGGAGGACTGTCTCTCACATGAAAGGCTCATTAACATCGCCCAGCATCAACAAGCCAAAAGGGTAGCCGAACAAGACCGAGAAGGGCCCCCAAAAGCCCCCAAGGCCCTCAGCCCTGATACAGGTGGAAGTGACAGAAACTACTCAGGATCCTGTGCCATTAGACACAACAATTGAACTCCCCCCCCAACTTACAACCATCCCAGGAGGTAGTAGTCTTAGAACAGAAAGACATGCCACACCCTCCCCCAGGGATAAGGATGTAGTCTTTATGGTGGTTGCCCAGAAGAAGAGATCACGGCAAGGGCGGGTGGGGTCTCAGAAATTTAAACAGACCATGGTTAAAGCCAGTCACAACACTGCCTCTTGGAAAACAGGAACTCAATCAATCAATCATTGAAGCATCACTCCCAGCAGATAGCACAGATAGAGATTCAGAGGGTAAAGAGTCCGATTCCTCTTCTATCACTTCCAACACAGATACAGAGGGAGGTGGGGAAGGGTCCATAGCCAAGTGAACTAGGCAGCGCTGGATATCCAAGACTGCTTAGTTTAAATCCTTATTCTGTTCCCCTTCACTTCTACCCTTGAGACCCCCATTAGTACTATTAATAGTAATAGTATTAAGAATGAGAAAAAATGCTTTGTGGCTATGCAGTATCTAAAAGGTCTCCATAGTGATATCATCTGTGTACTGGACACCCGTTTGAAGACTACTAATGAGCTACAACAGACCTCTAGGGAATGGTCCTCGGGTCCATCCTTTTGGTCCACAGGCACAGGTGTCTGTGATGGGGTGGGTATATCGTTTTCTAATCCCCAGTCACGCATCTCAGGGTTGGTGGATATCCATCCTGGAAGGGCCCTCTTGCTAGATGTCTCCTACTGCTCCAGTAGACTACACATTATAGCAGTATATGCCCTCAAACTAAGGCGCAGAGGGTCTCATTATTTAAAGAAGTGCAGCCCTTTCTGCACACATCCTGATTTGTCTTCTGGTTAGGAGACTTTAATTGTGGTCTCACACGAGCTGATAGGGGTCTCCAAACTGAGAAATTGCTTTTGGACACTGTTCCCTTACAGAATATTTTACATACTGCAGGCTTGGTAGACACCTGTAGGAGAATACATTCCAAAGGGGGTGCACTTATCATAGGGGTCCCCTTAAGACTCATATTGACTTTATTTTTGTGTCTTATGCACTGATCATTAAGGAGGTTCTTACTTAACCTTGTGAATTTTCAGACCACATGGTCATTAAATTAACGATGTTATGTGGATCAAGTCCATAGTGCAAGCAAAATTATTGGAGACTAAATGAGTCTGTTCTGCTGCCCCCAAAATGAACCTTCAACGCACCAAGTTTGTATATTTGTATGGTGCTGTGATTCAGATTGAATACAAGTACATGAAAGAATCAGCGCCCATACAGCAATGATGAGAACAACACCAGCGCTATTTTAGTAAAAACGCTATATTTATATAGATGCAGATGTGCAAAAACATATAAAAAAGTTACTTAGTGAACAAGAACTAATGTTTCACCTGGTACACTGCTAGGCTTCATCAGAGTACTCTGGTGAAGACTGGCAGTGTACCAGGTGAAATGTTAGTTCTTTTTCACTAAGCCACTTTTTCATGTGTTTTTGCACATCTGCATCTATATAAATATAGTGTTTTTACTAAAGTTATCAGTGGTAGAATACTAATCTGATCTGTTGGAATGATGGGAAGATACAAAACAGTCGTGGTGCAAGTTCAATCAGCAACAGGCACACTCTTGATCCACTGCTGAGTATTTAACATACTTGCAGCTTCGACATCAGTTACAATGCCTTACTTCACAAACAGAAGCAACAGGGCAAGATTTTAGCACTCGGGTGAAAACCATCAAAAACCAAATTACATCATTGCAGTATGATAGGGCAAAAACATTGCAATAGGAGCTCCAGTTTGGCACACAGATCTTGAAAGGTTCCCTAGATCCCTATAAAGAATGTAGGCAAAGGACAGATAATAGAGTGGTTACTGACTTATTAGCACCAACAGGGAGAATAGTGAGTTCCCCTCAGGAACTTTTGGAAGTGGTTGAACATCAGGTTATGCAAACCTCTAGGTTTAATTATGTGTGGTAGTAGCTCCTTACTTGACCTGATCCTCACCTCTCATCCCAGCAGAATCACTAACACGGAAGTTCTCCCAGATGCCCTCAGTGATCACTCCCCAGTTATTTGCCACTGGTCAGACAAGGCACCTAAACCTAAGTCCTCATTTTCCTATAAAAGAATCTTAACAAAAGGAAAGCTTCCACAATTCCTTGCTGCACTGTCAATGGTTGACTGGACACCCCTTGACTCCTTGAGCAGCGTCAACCAAGCACTTGACTTCTTCATTGCCCAGTTTAACAAAGTTTGTAACAGTTTTGCCCCCCTATGTAAATGCAAAACTCAATCTACCACTAATCACTGGATTAATTCCGAGCTCACCTCCAGGATGCAAAACCGAGATAACCTCTGGCACCAAGCCATGGACTCGGGGAAACCACACAATATGCAGCTCTATAAGGCAGCTAGGAACCAGTGCACAATAGCTATACACAGAGCCAAGCAAGTCTTCTACAACCAGAAACTTACTAACTCCTGAAGAAATAGCAAACCCTTCTGGGAGAACATCAAGAGCCTCACAGATAAACCAAACAAATCCTCCCCCACTATGATTGAGGTTAACAGCTCTACTTTACAGGATCCCAAAGAAATAGCGGACTCCTTTAATCTCGCTTTTACTGATCTTAGCAGTGTCCTTCCCCCCCCCAACTTCTTTGACAACTCTGCCCAGCCCTGCCTCAATAATAAAATGAATCTCCACAGTAATACCCACCCGTTCTACTTTAAGAGGGTATCCATGCCTAAAGCTAAAAGATACCTTAACAAAGTGCTAAGCAAAGCCAGTTTCAGCAGCGATACCCTTGACCTCAAACTCCTCTCTCTCTCTCCCTCCCTTGATGTTGTCCTACAACCTCTCACTAAACTTCTGAATCTCTCACTGTCTCATAAACAATTCCCCCAGCTCTGGAAATCTGCAGTGGTCACACCCGTTCATAAAAGTGGTGATTGGTCTCTTCTCTCTAACTACCACCCTATCTCTATCCTCCCACCACTCTCCAAGGCATTGGGATGAACTGTAGCTGACCAGTTGTTTGAACACCTCAACAAATATAACTTACTCTGCCCACAACAACATGGCTTTAGAAAAGATCATAGTACTACCACTGCCCTGCTTGACATCACCCGCTATATTCATAAGGCGATTGACACTGGCCACCTACAGGGTGCGGTGTTCATTGATTTGACCAAGGCATTTGACAATGTGAACCACCAGCTCCTGCTTCACTCACTCTTCTCCCTTGGACTATCTAATGATGCAACCAAAATGTTTAAAAGCTACCTCTCGGCAAGGAGCCAAAAAGTCAAAATTGTTGACTCTCTCTCAAGTGCCCTTGCTGTCCACTCTGGTGTACCCCAGGGTTCCATCCTTGGCCCTCTACTTTTCAGCCTTTTCATCAATACTCTTCCTGCAGCTTGCAATAACTTAATACTCTATGCCGATGATGCAGTCCTCTATTCCTCCCATACTGACCCCGTCTCACTCTCCAAGGTGCTACAGATGAACTTCAGCCTAGTTGAAACCTGGCTTCTCCAACATAAGCTGTTGATGAATTACAAAAAAACAAAATCCATGCTGTTCCATAGCTCTCACAGCAAATACAGATCCATAAACTTCATCATACATAATGAACTTGAACAGCCACTTGAGCAAGTACAGGAGTTTAAATACCTTGGTATTACCCTTAATTGCACAATGTCTTTCAGCTCACATGTTCAATACATCTCAAAATCAGTCAACTCAAGAATTGGGGTCCTCTACTACCACTGTCTCTGTCTTACCAAAGAAGCTATGCGTGCAGCCAGAACTGCCTCAGTCCTACCCGTCATTGATTATGGGCTTGTCTTCTATGGGGCTGCCATTGATACCACTCTAAAATGGGTCAAGACAGCCCTTAACAAATGCTGTAGACTTCTCACTGGTGCAGGAAAGCATACACATGCCTGTGATTTCTACAAGCAATCCAACTGCTCAATCTAAATAGTAGACTTGTCTACCAGACCTGCCTACTGGCTAAGAAAATTTGTCTCAACCTCACACCCCCTGCAACTCATGCCTTAATGTTGCCCACAGTCACTGCACATTTTACGCACAGTTCCCTCAAACCAACATTTATTGTTCCATTCTGCCATACCAACCAGGCTCAACGTGCTTTCCACACCAGGGCCCCCCTGCTACTAAATAACCTTCCCCCTGAAATTGCAGCTGAAAACAAGCTTGGCCCATTCAAACGTAAACTCCGCCAGCACCTCACTGACCCCAGCAGTTGTGACTGCTCTGCCTAGGCTTGTGGCTTTGTTTCACCTCTCCCTCCTCTTCTCTCCTCCCATGCTACCCTCACCACTTCTCTCCACCCCTCCATCCCCTGTTACTCCCCATCTCTCTCCCACCCCCACCTACCATTCTACTCTGTCTCACCTCCCACCTACCATTCCACCCCTCTCCCGCTCCTCTCCTCCTGTCTCCCCTCCCTATCACCTTATCTCTTGTTGCTCCACCCCAGACTACCTAGCACTTATCTTTCTGTTCTTGCACTTATGACAATGTCAAATCCTTGACTGCCTTCCCCTCTTTCCACCCCTCTTATCCCCACCCTTTCTCCACTTATGTCACCCCAAGGATGGTCTTTATTTGTATTTGTGTCTTGCTATATATACACACCAATATTGTTAATTGTGCATTGATATTTGCCACTGACTGTTTGATACAGTGCTAGTCTACACACATGAACTGTCTTTTGCTACTAAGTTAACCTCCTGACCTGTACTGAATGTTACCTCTGCTTACTTCTATGCTACTCTCCAGACCCTGTATTGTATCTTACCACTGTTTTGCTTGCACCCATTGCTGATGCAGAACCTTTGTAAAAGAACCCTTGGTTCAAAGGTATTTGTAATCCTAGTAATTAATAAATAAATAAATAAATAAATAAATAAAGCCTAACCTTTGGTGCTCCTCCTTCTGAGCCAGAGGTACAGGGTATATTGAACTCTTTAGGCTTACTCACAGTTTCAGAGGTTGATGCTCAGCGACTCATCAGTGAAGTATCCCTTGAGGAGGTGAAGGCAGCGATTTTCACAGCTCTCCTGTAACACTGCCCTTGGGTCTGATGGCCTCAGCTCAGGGTTTTACAAAACCTTTGTAGATTATTTATCTCCTGCTGTGGTGATTTTGTTCAGTCACATTCTGAACACTTCCCAGTACCCTGCTTCTCTGATGCATGCAGTCCTGGTGGTCCTCATTCATAAGAAAGGGTCATGTCAGGAGATTGGGAATTGGTGACCTTTAAGCTTATTGAATTCAGATCTCAAAATCCTGAGTAAGATCCTATTGGCACGGCTATTTAGTGTAGCTCAGTATCTCATTAGTCCCTATCAGACTTGTGCACTGGCAGGCTGCCAGCAGCATGATAATCTAATTGCCTTATGAGAGTCACTTTATAGAGGGGAAGTTGAGGACAGGACAGATTATGTCCTTGGGCTGAACCAGGAGCAGGCCTTTGATAGGCTTTCTCACCATTTTTTATTTTCCACTTTGTTGGGGTTCGGAATCCCTGTAACTTTCATAAACTGGTTAAGGGCAGTCTACAGTGCCTCCTTTTTTGTCCAAACATAAATGGTTGGTTTGGTAGGAAGGTTAAAATCCATAAAGGAGTGAAGCAAGGATGCCCCCTAAATCTGCTCCTTTATGTCTTTGGAATAGATATTTTAATTAGGCTAATTTTGGCTCATGATCAATTGATTGGTATAGCTCTCACAGACACCATACAGATAAAGGCATTAGCCTACATAGATGACCTTGTTTTGACCCTCTCCACAACCTCTTCTGAATTGGCCCTAACAGCAGTGCTGGCACAATTCTCCTACCTCTCCAGTTCGAAAATTAATATTGGGAAGAGTAAGGAAGTGGTTCTCAGCTGTACCACTGTGCCACCCTCAGGTCAGTGGGCAGGCATCACAGTGACAGCAGACCCTATAACCATATTGGGTATCAAGTTTGGACCCGGAGATATGGCACAATTGAATTGGGAAGCTAAAGTGCCACAGTCAAATAGGCTAATGTCCAGTTGGAAAGGACAGCAGCTATCAAAAAAGATAAGGGTCATACTGATTAAGTCACTGTTGGTTCCTCAGTTCCTTTATCTTTGCTATATTTTTCCTCCTTCACAATCAATAGTTACAGGACTGTTTGGGGTATTTTTTCAAGCCTTTTGGGGCTCATGGTTGAGCCCCATTAAGAGAACATTTACGTATCTTCCGATAAATATGGGTGGAGTGGGTATGATTCATCCCATAGCCTTTTATTACAGTTTGTTTTTCTCCTATAATATTTGCCCTTCCTTACATCCAGGTATCAAACATTGGGCTCCCTTGCTTCAAGAATGGTTATTCCCCTGCCTCCTACTGTGGGAGGGAAAGAAAGTGAGGTCCCTTCCCTCAAAGACTCCTGCATATGGTAGAGATTGCGTTCGGAATGCCGTTAAATGGGGTCTTACATCTGCACAACTACTAACAATGGATAGGAAGACCATCTATCTGGCGATTGTGGCTGCTGATCACACTTCGGTGGTGGAATTTCCTGGGTGTCCAGTGGACAAGCTACCATATGTTTTACAGCAACTGACCAACCCCAGTATTCCACCATTTGCATAGGATTGCACTTGGTTAGGTAATTGTGGTAGGCTAGTAGTCAAAGGGAACAGTAAGCACAAACAGATATCAGAACGATACTGCCCCAGGTCAACATGTTCTCAAGTCATGGAAACCCAGCAGCACCTTTTTTTGGATTGTCCCTATGCTCGCTCCTTTTGGGCACACCTGTCACATTCCTGGTCAGAATCCCACTTGGCTGCTTTGCCATATCAGTTCCTCATGTATGGGCCGGATGACATTGGCTTTAGTAAACACCTTAAATAAACCATGTACATAGTCCTGGTCTTAATTAGGTATTTCTTATGGCAGTCCCATTGCATGTTAATCCTGCAGCAGAAATCTGTTACATATCAAGAGCTCCTGGGTAATGTTCAGCGTTCTCTGCAAATAATGCAACAACTGGATATGAAGCGATATACTTTTGAAAAATCACATTTATGGATTCATTGTGATGTCTGGTTAGGTTAACGTGTATATATACAGACAGATATTTTCAGTCTTGGTGTGTTGGCTGACTTTAATTGTATTATACAGTTTGTTTTTCCTTTCCCGTTCATGTTATCAAACAATGTATGACTTAGTTTTCTCTGTATTGATGATTTATGTTTGTTGAGTTTTACTAATATGATTGGTTCTGTAATGAAGTCCACCTATAATAAAAATTCCCCAACTCTTTTCGAGGAGTGCCATGGGATCTTTAACATCCACCTGAATTACCACCAGAACAGGCAGATGGGACCTTGGTTTAACGTCTCATCCGAAGGATGTCACTTCAGAAGTGCAGCACCCCCCTTATGCTGCACTACCGTGTCAGTACTGGGATATTAACCCAACTGCCAGGTGTGGGAATTGAACCCACAGCCTTCTGACACCATTCTGCCAGGTGTGGGAATTGAACCCACAGCCCTCTGATATCCCGGCCTCAGAGGTGAGTGTGCCACCTGCTGAGCCACTGACACTGCTTGTGCTGCATCATCACTCGAGATACAGCAGCCTATGTAGCTCTGTTGCATAACAGAGAGACTAGCTAGACTGAACTGGAGGAGACAGGCACTGAACTAACTGGGACTTTCAGTCACTGTCCTGAGGTCAATAAGGAAATTCAGACTCTGGTTTGTGCCCTCCCCCAGGGCAGGAATGTCTTCTTAATCTTATGGGCAGGGGGGTCTGGTAGACATGCAAGCTTGGCTTGGAGTAGGTAGGGAGAGAGGGTCATTACTCATTCATTGAGAAGACAAGACAAGTGTTATTTCTTAGGTGCCCAATCCTAGAGGCTCTGGGTGCCTTACAAATACAAATAATCAAAGAGATAGGACAGTACATAAATACAACTAAAAAATTATAAATATAATAAAATCAGTAAACTGAGTACAAAAGCAAGCATTCAAGATATCTCAAATAACAGTTTTCTATAGCTCTATATCTGGGAATGCCAGAGCAAACAAATTGGTCTTTAGGTGGCCCTTAAAGACCTCAACTGAAGGGGCCTCCCTAACAATAGGTGGTAGCGAATTTATACAGGATGGGGCCAGCAACACTGAATGCCCTGTCGCCAGCAGTTTTTAACCTCGTCCTGGGAATCGCAAGGAGGCCCCTAGAGGAGGAATGGAGGGAGAGGACAGGAGCGGCAGGTGTAAGGAGGTCAGACAGATAGCCAGGGCCTAGTTCATGCAGGGCCTTAAAGATGATCAAGCCCACCTTCAAGATAACCCTCCACCTGACCAGCAGCCAGTGCAATTCACACAGCACCGGGGCAACATGACTGAACTTGGACTGTCCCATCAGCAACCTGGCAGCAGCATTCTGCACTAACTGCAGCCGGCAAAGGGTACCTCCACAGACCCCAAAGTAGAGCTCATTACAGTAATCAAGCCTGGATGTCACAAAGACTGTGACTGTGAGAACAATACTGCAGGGACAGGGATGAGTGTGTGGGTGTGATGGAAATGTGGCTACCCTTGTAGCATGCCCACATTGTTTACCTAAAATTTTGATCTGAGGGCAATGTGGACTGGTCAGCTGTCTACTAGAGTTAGTAATGCTAGTAGATAAGTGACCAGTTAATATTAATTTAGGGTAGATCAAACAATGAAGTAAACAATGGCTGACATTGATTTTTTAAATATTAGTTGCATATGCAACTGGAGTTTAGCTTACACTTTCAAAATGCAACAACTTGCAAATTTGAGCACTTAGAGTTTAAATATTTTATTTGGGGAGGACCCCCACATCCCCTGTTAAAAAACAGATCCCCTGGTAAAGTCATGGAAATTATTCTACTCTCAGCCAGCTCTAGCTACAGGGTAGTAAATGGGGTAAACACCAAGAAAAAGATGTTGATAGGGAGAAGGACAGGGGTAAATGGAGAAAATGACAAAGGCAATAAGAACTGGGATGGGGCAAAAACGGGTAAGGCCATCAAGAAATGGAGGGTAATGAGAACCAATGCCCATAGTCTGGGCAACAAGCTCCCTGAACTGGTGGCCTTGATGGAAGAGGAATGCCTGGATATTGTGGCAGGCACAGAAACTTGGTACACAGAGAACCATGACTGGGATGTTAACATACCAGGGTACACAACCTACAGGAGAGACAGGGAGGGGAGAAGAGGGGAAGGAGTAGCTCTCTATGTAAGGGAAGGGATAAAAGCAACGGAACAAAAGAGTAAACAGGGAGGAGAGGAGACACTGTGGGTAACCTTGGAGACTGGAAATGGCACCACAATCCGCACAAGGATTGTATACAGATCTCCATCTCAGGGGGAGGGAATGGATAAGGATATGGTAGAAGGCCTCCTTAGGATGGCAGAGAAAGGGGACATACTGTTGATGGGGGACCTGAATATGCCAGATGTTAACCAGAGCACCTTTGCTGCAGCCACGTCCAAGAGCAGGGCCATTCTCGATGCCCAACAGGGGGAATGCCTCAGACAGCTAGTTTTGGAACCCATTCGTGAGGGAGCAATCTTAGACCTCATACTCTCAAATGGGGAGTGTGAGAGGATCTCAGATCTAGAAGTGACCACCAAACAGTGTGGTTCATGATAAACTCAGCTACAGAGTCAAGCCATACAAAAGTGAGGGTACTGGATTTCAGGAGGGCTGACTCTGGCAAGATGGGAGAGTGCCTTAGAAAAGCACTAGCAAACGAGCAAGAAGGAGGGGTGGAGCAACAATAGGGAAACATCAAAACTGCCATCACAGAGGCAACAAGCCTTTGAGTGAGGCAAATAAACAAATCAAAATGAAAGCAAAAGCTGCTATGGTTCTCAAAAGAGGTGGCGGGGAAGGTTTGTGAGAAAAAGATAGCATTTAGGAAGTATAAGGAAATACAGAAGGAGCAGGACAGAGAACTGTACCAGTTAAGGCAGAAGGAAGCAGGGAGGGAAGTCAGACTAGCAAAGGCCCAAACTGAGGAAAAGATAGCCAACTTAGTTAAGAAATGGGATAAAACCTTTTATAGGTACATCAGGGAGCATAGAAAGACAAAGGGAGGAATAGTGAGGCAGAATAGAATGGACCTTGGGCAGGCAGAGAGGGACAGTGAGAAAACAGAGATACTGAATGAATACTTCTGCTCAGTATTCACAAAAGAGGAGGAGGGAGAGGTACCTAAGCCAATTAACAGAAGCACTCTGGATAAGGGGTTCAATCCCAGTCCTTTCATAGAAGAAAGGGTTCTGAAATAACTCCTAAAACTGAAGGTGGACAAAGCAATGGGGCCTGATGGGATTCACCCAAGAATTCTAAAAGAATTAAGGGGAGAACTAGAGACACCACTAACTACCCCTTTTAACAAATCATGGGAGGATGGTGTGGTACCTGAGGACTGGAGGAAGGTGGATGTGATTCCCGTTCACAAAAGTGGGAGCAAGAAAGAGGCAGGAAACTACAGACCTGTCAGTTTGACCTCTGTGGTATGGAAAGTGATGGAATAGCTTCTGAAGGAAAGAATTGTTGAGTATCTAGAGGCCAGTGGGGCACAGGACCCAAGGCAGCATGGGTTCACAGTGGGAAGGTCATGTCAGATGAATCTAATAGACTTCTTTGACTGGGTGACCAAAGTAGTAGACCAGGAAGGGACTGTGAATATGGCCTACCTAGACTTTAGCAAGGCATTTGACAGTCCCACACAAAAGATTAATAAACAAATTAACCAGCCTGGGAGTGGGTCCCAGGGTGGTAGCCTGGGTAAAACATTGGCTGGACAACGGGACACGGAAGGTAATTGTAAATGGAGTCCATTCTGAAGAAAGGGGAGTTACTAGTGGGGTACCTCAGGGTTCAGTACTGGATCCAGTCCTTTTTAATGTCTTTATAAGTGACATTGCAGAGCAGCTGGACGGAAAGTATGCCTCTTTGCAAATGACACAAAGATCTGCAACAGGGTTGATATACAAGAAGGCATGGAAAGGATGAGAAGGGATTTGGCAAGATTGGAGGAGTGGTCAGAAGTATGGCAGCTTGGATTCAATGCAAAGAAGTGCAAAATAATGCATCTGGGAAACAAAAACCCAGGTGAAGAGTACTCAATGGGGGAGGGGCTGGGGGAGGTAGTAACAACAACAAAATGGAAGGAAACTGGGGCAATCATATCAGATGACCTTAAGTTTGGCAAGCAATGTGAGAAGGCAGTAGGGAGGGCTGGGGGGATACTGGGATGTATAGGGAGAGGCATCACCAGCAGAAAACAGGAAGTTGTTATCCCTCTGTGTAGACAGTTGGTGAGACACCATCTGGAGTACTGCGTCTAGTTCTGGAGACCCCCATCTCTGCAAGGACATAGACAGGATGGAGACAGTCCAGAGGAGGGCAACTAAAATGGTGCAGGGTCTGCAACAGAAGCCATATGAGGAGAGACTAAAGGAGCTTAATATGTATACCCTTGAGGAAAGGAGGGAGGGGGGATATGATAGAAACTTTTAAGTACCTCAATGGAATCAACAAGGTCCAAGAGAGTAGCATCTTTCAGAAAAAGAGATGTGCAAGAACAAGAGGACACAATTTGAAGATAGAGGGGACGGCTCAGGGGCAATGTGAGGAAGAATTTTTTCACAGAGGAGGTGGTGGATGCATGGAACAGCCTTCCTGAGGAGGTTGTGGGGTTCTAAAACTGTGGGAGAATTTAAGAATGCATGAGACAGGCATAAGGCAATTTTTGTGAGGGGTAGGAAGAAATAGGCTGTTGGTTAACTAGGATCTGCAGCTTATCCTGTAGGTAGGGAAATGGGCAGACTAGGTGGGCCAAGCGGTCCTTATCTGCCATCAAAGTCTATGTTTCTATGTTTAGCTGCAGATTCTAGGTGCCTGAGGCCAGCCAGAGAATTATCTAATTTTTCCCTGAGTCAGGCATAGCAGAGCTCTATTTTATCTTCAATGTAAGCCCCAAAATCTACCACAGAGCATCTAAAACTCTAGACCTCCAGCTTTTCAAAATATTTTTTTGTTGCACCACATGTGCAACATAATTATACCATTCGGTAAAAGACACCCCTTCTCATAAAAATCCTTGCAATAGGCCTACTCTGTGCACACACACCCTCTCCATTCATAGTCTTCTGCTAGGAAAATCATTACGGGCAGGTCCTTATGCTGGCTGGTGTAAGCAACCCATGTAATTATGAATTGCATGCACAGTGCGAGACTGCACAAATTGAACATTCACTTGTGAATGCCTGCTTGGCTCCATTTAAAAACTGTTCCCTAGATGTTTTGTGACTTAACAGGGATAGTTTGCCTATAAATGGAATTTAAAGAGACCTGCCAAGCTGTGGAACTGCACCACATGTTGTGGTGCCTTATGTCCAGGGAACGCCGTCTACGCACAACTTTATAAATGTTCTATGATATTTTAAAAATGGAAGGGATCATAAATTTGCAACCCATGGATCCCTTCCACTTTCTGGTATCTGGAGCCATCCCCAAGATCCTCCCCCATGCTCAGGCACGTAATGACATGTGCCCAGGGAGAGCGTGGGGACGCGCTCCATTAAAATCTGTGGGGGCCACCTTTTCAAATGTTTTTATATATCGTAACAGTAATTTTGTGATTAGCTAAGGGTACCGGGTGAATAACAAGTTGCCGGGGCCTGTGCTCTTGGGTGGGATTAGCGGTTCCTCAGTGTGGTGGCATACTGAAGTGCCATGCTGCTTTTGTTAGCTGTTTTGCTTGTATAATTCTGCACCTTGGTGTGTTTCACTTCACTCACACTGGGGTAATCCGGTGGGGGGGGGATCTCAACCTGCCAGACATAGATTAGGACATGCCAGCAGCTAAGCATAACAGAAGTCAGACCCTACAAGATGTGTTGCAGAATAGCCTGCTGGGGCAACTTTTCAGGGAACACACAAGACAGGCTGCCATTCTCGACATGGTGCTCACCAACTTAGAAATGGTAGGTGGAGTACAGGTTGGTAAACCACTGGGTCCAGTGACCATAACACCATATGGTTTAAATTGTCCCTGGGTACCATTATACCCCCGTCAAAGGCTATGGATTTCAGAAGAGCAGACTTTGAGCAGATGAAGGAATTAGTCCAGTATAAGTTGATTGGAGTGGAAAAAATCAAGGGGAGTGGAGGAAATGTGGGGATCAATTAAACGGGTCATTCTTGAGGCATCTGAGTCAGGCTTGAGAACAGTTACTAAGAGAAACAAGTACAAAAGGTTCCCTAAGGTGTTAAGGGAGGCAGTGAAGGCCAATAAAGGGTCTTCATCAGATACAAATATTAGCAGGGGGTTGAGGAGTGGAACAAATACCAAATAAAGAGGGAGGCCAATGAGGTAGTCAGGGATGTAAAAACAGATACTGAGTGTTGCAGACGAGGTCAAAGGAGAGAAAAAATCATTTTTTCACATACACTAGTGGAAAAAAAGAGAAGGGAGAAGTAAAGTTGTTGTAGTGGGATAGGATAATGGAGGTGAATGAGCATAAGGCAGCCATACTTAACAACTCCTTCTGCTCTACTCACAGTGAGGGATAACTGGCCTTTACCAGAAAGTGTCATACAGGCTGCTACAAGGGGAGTCCCAGAAATGAGGCAGGTGGTATTTATAGGAGTAAGGTTTAAAAAAAGGGATTGCAACCCCGAGAGTGGATAAGGCTCTGGTGCCAGATGGGTTGCACACGAGGGTGCTCAGGAACCCGGCATCAGCACTAGCTGAATCCCTGGCAGGGCTATTCAGTAGCTCAATGCAGTGAAAAGGTGGCTTCAAAAAATTGGAGAGTGGTGTAGTTCCGCCTTACAAGGGAAGGAACAAGGAGCAATCAAGTAACTACCGACTTGTCAGTCTTACCTCCATTGTGTGTAAACTGACTGAGATATTAGTTAAGGAGGACCTAGTAGACTACCTGGAGAGAAACATGCCCTGGGATAGTAAACTCCATGGGTTCATGGCAGGGAGGCATTTTCAGACCAACCTGATGGTATTCTTTAACTGGGTAACTAAGGGAATGGATAAGAGGCAATTAGTGGATTTACGTTACTGTAACTTTGACCACAGCAAGGCATATAACTTGATGCCACACAGAA
Organism: Neoceratodus forsteri; assembly: GCA_016271365.2. Classification (NCBI taxonomy): domain Eukaryota; kingdom Metazoa; phylum Chordata; order Ceratodontiformes; family Ceratodontidae; genus Neoceratodus; species Neoceratodus forsteri. Next base: position 809,960,857 of record CM028133.1, read on the forward strand.
GGATGCTGAAAAAGTTAGAGGATCCAAGCGTAGCAAAGGACCTTGAAAGATGGGTGGGTAGTTGGTTCTGGTGGGGACAGCAGAGAATGGTGGTAAATGTAGTCAAGTCAAGAGAAAGGGATGTCACAAGTGAGGTGCCATAGGGGTCAGTCCTGGGTCCAGTCCTTTTCAATATGTTCATCGGCAGCATAGGAGAAGCAATACAGGCAAGATGCGTCTCTTTGCAGACACTAAGCTCTGTGGTAGGATGGATACCATGGAGGGGATGAGGGAGTTGCAGAGGGATCTGCATTGGTTAGAGAAGTGATCTGAGGTTTGGCAGTTGAAATTCAATGCCAAAAAGTGCAAGTTGATGCACATTGGGATCAAGAACTCCAGGACAGAATACTGAATGGAAGGGGTTAATATAGGCACTATTTCTCAGAAAAGGGACCCGGGAGTCATCATAAGCAACTCCATAAAACAAACTAGCTGATGTAACAAGGCCTACAGCAAGGCAACCAGGATGCTGGGATGCATTGGGAGGGGTTTTGATAGCAGGAGGCAATAGGTAGTACTACCTCTACATAGATCACAGGTGAGATCCCATCTGGAGTGCTGCACCCAGTTCTGGAATCCTCCCCTAAGGAAAGACAAAATCAGTCTGGAGACAGTGCAGTGTAGGGTAGCCAAAATGATTCAACGCCAACAGGGCAGATCCTATGAAGATTGGTTTAAGGCTCTGAACATATACTTGCTGGATGCTAGTATGGAGATGGATGCTATAATAGAGACCCTAAGGTTCCTGAAAGGAATGAACAGGGTAAGCTGTAAGTAACTATTCCACAGAAAAAGTGTAAAAAAAACAATAGGGCATGAGTGGAAACTGGATGGGGAGTCAAGAGGGACATGAGAAAGTTTTATTTTACAGAGAGGGTAGTTACGCCATGGAACCGCTTGTTAGCAGAGGTGATAGGTGCCAAAATCATTGGGGCTTTCAAGTAGTGCTGAGACAGAGTTAAGGGTTTAATATTTACTAAGGGTAGTAGTGGTAAGGCAGGGTGAGTTGTGGGGAAGAGGGGCCAAAAAAAAATTTAGACATAAGAGGTCTGATATTTAAATATGCGCAAAGCACAGTGCAAACATTTGCGCTGTGCCTTGCAACTGCCCGACTGCCCAAAGATGCTATACTCAGTTGAATAGCACACCGGCACTATTTGACTGACCATACGGCCATGTCGGCCCAGTGCTAAGTCATTTAGCACTGCCCCGACAGGGCTCCTGAAATATGCTGCCAGAATGGATAGCACTGGAGTGCTAGTTCCAATATTCAAAGGAACCCATGCAAATGAGCCTATTGGGCATGCAAGGCATTAAGGGACCATTTGCTTGCCCTTTATGGGCTGATTTGCATGGATAGTGAGGCAGGTTAGTGTGGCACTGCCCCCAATTGCCCGGTCCCAGATATATACATATCCCTGATGCTAGTGGTCTGCCCGCTGATCACTGGCTGATTCTTTAAATTCATATTATCCCTGTTGCTAGACGCCCCCAATCGCTAGCCCCAGCTTAATGAAGAATATCCCTGGTGCTGGTGGGAAGCCCCCTCCCTCTGATCATCAGCTCTGGCTTAATGAAGAATATCTCAGGTGTTAGAAGAAACCCACTCACCTTGCTCCAATTGCCAGCCCTGGCTTAATGAAGAATATCCCTGGTGCTAGTGGTAACCTCCCTCCCTCCAGTTGCCATCCCTGAAGTATAAACAGCCCCTCCCTGGTGTCCAGTGGTTCCCCCCTCCTGTGGCACCAGGAACCACCCCCACCAGGCACCCACCACTCACCATATCCTCAGTGGTGGTGCTGCAGGTGCCTAAGGCAACCATCAAAACCTCCTCATGCCTCCTTGGCTGGCCACCATATGTACAGCCAGAAAGCGCACCTCTTTTTATAGGACAAGGGGGAGGGCGTTACCACTACCACCAGGTATAGTCGTCATTGCTCCGGGGCTGGTGACCGGGAGGAGGGGTGTTACCACTAGCACCAGGGATATTCTTCATTAGGCTGGAGCTGGTGATTGGAAGGAGCGGGGTACCACTAGTACCAGGGATAATATGTATTTAAAGAATGGGATAGTGATTGGCAGAGGGGGACCACTAGCACCAGGGACAATATGTAAAGAACAGACTGGTGATCAGCAGGGAGAGGAGGGTGCCAGGGACCATAGGGGTGGTTGTGCTCCCCGAGTTGTCAACTGATTCAGTGGCTGCATTACCTTCGGCAGCCACTGGGATTGCCAGTGTTAAGTTGGGGTTTTGATTGGCAGGATTTGCCCTACCCAAAACGACCACGCTAAACCCTTTTGCACAGTGCAATGCCGCTCAATATGGGGTTGTGTGCATATTCATGGCCACGCCTCTCCCGTTGCTCGCAAACATACATTATGTTTTGTGCAGGCACTAACCCACTTTGCCCATGCAACAGTCCCTTGTGAATGTGGGGATCCACTGCATACTCTGGTTTGCATGGGCAATGACCAGTTAGTTCCTGCACAAACGTTTGCATATCGGGCCCCAGGTCTCTGATATAGGGTACATCAGAGCAGACTGGATAGACCGATGATCTTTTTCTGCTAACAGTGTCTATGTTTCTATGGTGAAACCTTTTAATATTTTGGGATTATTTTGTTGCCATACTTGAGATAGCACCATATTGTATTTAGCAACCAAATATTTACAGTTTAGGGAGTTAAAACTCATTTAGATAAATTGAAGGTATGTGATTATTTTAAATAATGCCATTTTCATGATAAATTATTTGTATTTTGAAGAGCGTACCTTGTGCATATTAATGTAATGTGAAGTATTGTCTTCTTTATCTGACTGGGTCACCTTTGAACAGGGGCACTCGCTGCCCAAAGGTTTTACCATAAAGAAATAAAATAAAATAAAACATCTACCAAAAAGTAAACAGCATTTTCAAAAATTCATTCCAAAACATAAACTAAAATGACTCGCTTAAAAAGAAAACAACCCTCCTTTATAATGAAGTATCAGTCATGGGTGGTCCTTTTAAATGGTATTCTTCAAGGAATCCCTTGAAAATACTTTTTTACAAGAGGTTTCCTTCTCACACAGCTTTGGTATGTGCCATTATTGTGCCATGTCCTGGTGTTATCAAACAGACCCAGAGTACAAATGTGAAGCTAAGCTTGAAGGTGTTGCTGCTGCATTCCCTACATTTCCCAAATTAAAATTATTTAGAAAAATAAGTAGAAAAAATTCCGGTGTCTGACTGACTGAGATTCATGCCTGGGCATGCATTTACAGTCCAATACAGGCTGAGAAAAAACAAGTTCCAGTGCTACCTATTTACAGAGTTTTGGCTTCACCGGGAACTGGGGGTCCACCTGGAGGGATGCAGGCCTATACTGGCATGATGGTCTGCATCTGTCCAGGAGGGGAACCAGGATCCTAGGTGATAGGTTTAAATGCTTCATTGGCAAGCATTTAAACTAGCCATGGGGGGAGGCACTGAAAAGGAGCAGGGAAATCCTAGCCCCTCCTCCCAAAAAAAATTAGAGTAGTTAGTAAGGTATACACCAAGATAGAGAAATCAATAGGGAGGCAGGAGTAAATGGAGAAAAAGGGAAAGGCAGTAAGGACAGGAATAGGCAAACAAAAAGGGGAAAGGCCATCAAAAAATGGAGGGTAATGAGTACCAGTTCCCGTAGTCTAAGTAACAAGCTCCCTGAACTGGTGGCCTTGATGGAAGAGGGATGACTGGATATTGTGTCAGTCACAGAAACATGGTACACAGAGAACCATGACAGGGATGTCAACATACCAGGGTACACAATCTACAGGAGGGACAAGGAGGGTAAAAGAGGAGGAGGAGTAGCTCTCTTTGTAAGGGAAGGGATCAAAGCAGCATAACTAAAGGGTAAACAGAGAGGACAGGAGGCACTGTGGATCACGCTAGAGACTGGAAATGGCACCACAGTCTGCATGGTGGTTGTATACAGACCTCCATCTCAGGGGGAGGAAATGGACAAGGAAATGATAGAAGGCATCCTTAGGATGGCAGAAAAAGGGGAGATATTGTTGATGGGTGACCTGAATATGCCAGATGTTAACTGGAGCACCTTTACTGCAGCCACATCCAAGAGAAGAGTCATTCTCAATTCCCTACAGGGGGCATGCCTCAGATAGCTAGTGTTGGAACCTACTCGGGAAGGAGCAATCTTAGACCTGGTACTCTCAAATGGGGATGGAGAAAGGATTTCTTATCTAGAAGTGGGTAGCCATCTGGGAACAAGTGACCACCAAACAGTGTGGTTGACGATAAACACAGCTGCAGAGTCAAGCCATACAAAAGTGAGGGTATTGGACCTTAGGAGGCTGACTCTGTCACAATGGGAGAGTGCCTCAGAAAAGCACTAGCAAACAGGCAAGAAGGAGGGGTGGAGGAACAATGGGAAAACATCAAAGCTACCATCACAGAGGCAACAATCCTTTGTGTGAAGCAAATAAATCATAACAAAAGAAAAAAACACTATGGTTCTCAAAAGAGGTGGCAGGGAAGCTTAGGGAGTAAAAGATAGCATTCAGAAAGTACAAGGAAACACAGAAGGAGCAGGACAGAGAACTGTTCCAGTTAAAGCAGAAGGAAGTGGTAAAGGCAGTCAGAATAGCCAAGGCACAAACCGAGGAAAAGATAGCCAACTTGGTTAAGAAGGAGGATAAAACCTTTTATAGGTACATTAGGGAGTGAAGAAAGACCAAGAGAGGGATAGTGAGGCTTAATAAAGGGAGGGGTGGGCAGAGAGGGACAGTGAAAAAGCAGGGATACTGAATGAACACTTCTGCTCAGTATTCACAAAAGAAGAGGGGGAGATACCTAATGCAATCAATAGAAGCACTCTGGATAGGGGGTCGATACCAGTCCTTTCACAGAAGAAAGGGTTCTGAAAGAACTCCTAAAACTGAAGGTGGACAAAGCAATGGGACCCAATGTGATTCACCCAAGAATTCTAAAAGAACTAAGGGGAGAACTAGTGACACCACTGACTACCCTTTTTAACAAATCATGGGAGGATGGTGTGGTACCTAAGGACTGGAGGAGGGTGGATGTGATTCTCCTTCACAAAAATGGGAGCTAAACAGAGGCAGAAAATTACAGACCTTCTAGTTTGACCTCAGTGGTAGGGGAAAATGATGGAATCACTTCTGTAAGAAAGAATTGTTAAGTACCTAGAGGCCAGTGGGGCACAGGACCCAAGGCAGCATGGATTCACAGCGGGAAGGTCATGTCAGATGAATCCAATAGATTTCTTTGACCAGGGAGAGGCTGAGGACATGGTCTATGTAGACTTTAGCAAGGCATTTGACACAGCCCCACACAAAAGATTAATAAACAAATTAGCCAGCCTGGGAATGGGTCCCAAGGTGGTAGCCTGGGTAAAAAATTGGCTGGACAACAGGACACAGAGGGCAATATTAAATGTAGTCCACTCTGAAGAAAGGGGGGTTACTAGCAGGGTACTGCATGGTTCAGTACTGGGTCTGGTCCTTTTTAATGTCTTTGTATGTGACATTGCAGAGGGACTGGAAGGAAAAGTATGCCTCTTTGGAGACAACACAAAGATCTGAAACATGGTAGATACACAAGAGGTGTGAAAAGGATGAGAAGGGACTTGGCAAGGTTGGAGGAATGGTCTAAAGTCTGGCACCTTAGATTCAATGCAAAGAAGTGCAAAGTAGTGCACATGGGAAACAAAAACCCAAGGGAAGAGTACACAATGGAGTTAGGTGGGAGGTATTAACAACAGCAAAAATGGAAAGGGACCTGGGGGTAGTCATATCAGATAATCTAAAGGTTAGCAAGCAATGTGAGAAGGCAGTAAAGAGGGCTGGGGGAATGTATAGGGAGAGGCATCACCAGTAGAAAACTGGAACTTGTTATCCCTCTGTACAGACAGTTGGTGAGACCCCATCTGGAGTACTGCGTGCAGTTCTGGAGACCTCATCTCCGCAAGGACATAAACAGGATGGAGGCAGTCCAGTGGAGGGCAACTAAAATGGTGCAGAGTCTGCAACAGAAGCCATATGAAGAGAGACTAATGGAGCTTAATATGTATACCCTTGAGGAAATGAGGGAGAGTGGGGACATGATGGAAACTTTAAGTACCTCAAGGGAATCAACAAAGTCCAAGAGAGTAGCATCTTTCAGAAAAAGAGATGTGCAAGAACAAGGGGACACAATTTGAAGATAGAGAGGACGGCTCAGGGGCAATGTGAGGAAGTATTTTTTCACAGAGAGGGTGGTGGATGCATGGAGCAGCCTTCCTGAAGAGGCCGAGGGGGCAAAAACAGTGGGGGAATTCAAGACTGCATGGGACAGACATAAGGCAATTCTGGTGGGGAGTAGAAATAAGTAGGTTGTTTTTTAACTAGGATCTGCAGCTTATCCAATAGGTAAGGAAATGGACAGACTAGGTGGGCCAAACTGTCCTTATCTGACGTCAAAGTCTATGTTTCTTTGTTTCTATGTGTACTAGTGTGCCACAGCAGCCTTTCAAAAACTAATATGCAGCTGTTGTTTTCCACTCCTTTCTCCCACTGGCCCCTTGCTTCTCCCACTTGCAAACACAGAACCAAAAAAAAAAAGCATCCCCCTGTGACATGGAGATCCTGTCACTCTTAAGAATCGACCATTCTTAAATCTTTTGCAACAGTTCTTATGTTGTTTAGATAATCTGTCCTTTACAATTTCTAGTCCATTAGGTTGGCCACTTATGGGCCCCCTCCCCCCTTTCTTGACTATGCTATGGAGTCCCCTTTCATTTTCTGTTTCCCTCACAAGTCCTTGTACAGGGAGGTTACTGTGGTGACCTCCGAGCTTATGTAAAATAACGGGCTGTGTTGACACGGTGTCATAATGTCACAAGACATTATGCCGCATGGCTAAATCATGCTGCCAATACAGCAGGATTTATGCCATGCGGCATAACTCTTTTTTCTGTGGGGGGTTCCACCCCCACACCCCGCGCTGTGGAGGGCTGTGCCTCCCAGACCCCCCCCCACTGAAGATTCTTAACTCCAGGGGGGGTCCAACTCAGGGAGCACCCAAAGACCAAAAAAAAAAAAATGTCTGGGACCAGGAGTCAAACCCGGTCCTAGATGCAGTGCCTGGGTTCCTGCTGCTGTGGCTCTGTCCAGTGAGCCACAGCAGCTGCTCAGTGGAACCCACTCCCAGCAGAGGTCTTATCCTCTGCCTAGGAGTGTGTGAATGGTGCAATACTGCATACAGCAGTATATGCGGTATTGTACCATTCGCTGTCCTAGACAGTGCTATTACGGGTTAGCTATAATGTCGTACACTAGTAAAGCGTATGACATTATGACCTGGTAGGGGCTGTGTTTTATCATTGTTGCATTTAGTATGTAATAGTACTATGTCAAAAATACCTTAATGTATATATACCTTATGTGTCTAAAACCTGTAAATGTTGAAAATACAATGGCACTAGGTGTTTTTGATAAAGGTAAAAAGTTACTAGGGGACTGTATGATAAAAGTTAAGTTAGTTGTGCTATTTGAAATGCATGTAAATTGCTGTAAGTTGAACACATCTAAAAGTTCATGGTGATTTATATATATCTCATGATGCTTTGCATTATGGAAGTATGTGTGATGTTGTGTTTCTTTGAAACTGGACTTATTGTCAGTGCCCTTTGGGGTAACCCTTGTTTCAGTGCTTCTGAACTGAAGTTCTTTGTCTTTAGCTTTTTTTTTTATTTGAGCCCCCACCACCCAAGCAAACAAGGCCCACATAGTGGAGGCTAAATCTCAACAGATAAGTTAGATAGGAGATCTGTGAGTCAGTAGGTGCTGGCTAAGTGCAGAGGAAAGACTTGCATAGTCTGTTGCTACAAACTGATGTACTGAAGAAAGGATATGCCATTGCTGAAAGTTATTTACTGCATTTGGAATAAACATCACACGGAGATTGTGTGTTGAACTTGAAGTTCGGTGTCTGGTCCATCTGTTATCCCACAACCCCTCCACACACCCCAACCTGTTTTTTTTTTCCTTCTCAATAGAATCAGCAATCGCTTCTCTGTGTAATAGTCTCTAGTGCTGTCAAACTTTTCACGCTAGTATTGTCTCCCTCCTTAATCCTGCTCTCCTGGTGCTATCACTTGCTTGCTAAAAAAAATAAATTAATCCAGTACAGTTTACAAACAAACATATCTTGCAGACAGAGAGGCAGGCTTCAAAAGTGAAAAGCAGGCATAAATGAGAACAAAACAGTTGAAAAAAAAAAAAGCTCTCAGTCGTATTTAAACAATACTACTTTGTACTTACTATTACTTTACATTCTATTACAAAAACTTTTTTATATATTTTATATTTACTTGTTTATATTTTAAATTGTATTAAACCTACTAACGCAAACCCATTTTCCAAGTATTTATTTATTCATTCTCGGAGTACAGTACCTTTGAGCAAATAACAGCTCTTTTTACAAAGGTTCCACGTCAGTGAGAAGGGTGACAGACATACAACGTATGGTATTACATAAAATTTTGACAAGAGTATTTAAAATGACATTAACATTGCAACTAAAATTAAAACTGAATCAGTAGGAATTCAGAAATAACCTAATAAAAGGAGGCAGCCCAAGGCACAATAATACACTCCAGGGTTTGTGGTGTTGCACTATATCAACCCTTCCAGGGGCTGTAATGCCCTCTGCTTGTGGTGTCAGGCCTCACTATGCCCCAGGGTGGGCAGGTGCTATATATCCTAAGACCACCCACCCTGTTGTGTATTATTGCTTGCATATAACAGACTGATTTAATGGTTTTGTACTCCATTTCCTTGCATCACTAATTAGCAACATTGCAAGTTAGTTTTTTTAGGGATAAATGTTGGTGAAGTGAATATCTTTGGGAGATACTTACTGAATACCAACCAATCTAGGCACTGGATTACTACTTGATTGATAAATAGCTAGTTTCTCTCCCCTACTAGACCAGATACCACTGGATACCATCATTTTGGCTGGATTTTGGATGGTCTCAAATAGTGTAGGCATCTGAACAAGGATATGATCTCCTAGGATCCAGAGGAGACAGCCAAGGTATCTGCAGATCTAATCAGGGCTGTTGGCAGATGCTGGTATGCAGGCACACTGACACATGCATGTGTGCTAATCACTGCATCCTGACACCCAGGGAGAGGAAACTAAGGAGAAAAATGCCTCAGCCCACTCCAGCACCCACCCCTGCAGGAACCGAACGATTGTGTGGCAGGCTACCCACCTACAAAGTCCTGTGCAAGTGGTGGTTAACCAGTAAGTCCATGAGAAAGGCAGAATAAGATTAGTACAGTCATGCTTACCCTTTTCAGAGGGTATAAATAACAATACCTTATTTCATTACACTAGTGTATCGTAACTTGAAAGGCTCAGTTATTTTTGGTCTTTAATTACTGCAATGATAAGTTTATATGATAACCTTAAACACTGGTATATTGAGCTTGTCACCACTTAAAGCTTTTTCCTAATTATTTGAGAAATATTTTCTTTGACTGACACAGTAATTACTTATTCTTGGATCTTCCAAACACTTGAGGACTCTGCTTAACCTATGGTTACATATTTGTTTCTTTTTTACTCATATTAAGGATGCATTCCTATAATACAGTAATTACCTAATTAGTTAGTTACAGTATTAATTTAAAAGTTTTTCTTCTAGTGTATTCACAGTGTAATAGATTGATTTACTTAAAGAGCAGCTTCCTACTATCAGCAATGCTGCTCTCCCCCAGCCCGTTCGATTCCTTACCTTAGCAGTATTGAAATGATGAAGTTTGACATTTTCATACCCAAAGTTTGTAGTGTTTCCATCTCCATAATCTGTCCAAGATCAGCCTCCACTAAAGTTGCAGATCAGGTAGACAGATGTGTTGCTGTTTGTTTCCTTTTCCTGGTGTCAGTTTAATGGTGATCACAATGAGGGTTTCCCATAGTAAACTCCCAACACTTGTGCTGTCCAACAAACTTTGAAAAATAAAGGAAAGCTTCCAAAAAGTTAACTTTTGTTTCCTTGTAAGTTTAGAACATGCAGAGCCTACACTGAGTGTGACTAAACTGCTTGGACTCCACAGTGCCCCCCCCCCCAGTTTTAAAAGTATTAATGTTTAAAGTTTTTTGTCAGGTGTGTGTGTGTGTGTGTGTGTGTGCAGAAGCCTGTTTTAAAAATGTTTCAGCAGCTACTTTCTGTTGTCCATATAGCAGCATAAAAATTATCATGATTTTCTGTCATGAGTTATACCAGTACATTTTTAATATCAATCATGATTAATTTTAAATAATTGTGTTTTTTTTGTTGAATTTGAATTTGAAAATTTTTACTGTAAAAGTAATGTAAAAAAATATTTTTCTGTTGAGCCGATTTTGAAAATATTAATCACAAAAATAATGTTAAAAAATTATCTTGATTTGTCTGTCATGACTGACTCTGTAAATACAGTATTTAACACAAATGTAATTAGTTGACATTTTTTTGCCATTGACAGTATTGACAAGGCGTGCCATAGGTGGGCATTGTCAATCCAAGGACTGTTTGCCATTGACAAGTATATGGCTGACAATGCCACCCATATGCTTGTCAATCCAAGGACATTGGCAAGTACATGGCAGGCATTGTTAATCCAGGGACTGTTTGACATTGACAAGTATGCAGCTTTCACTGTCAGTTCAGGCACTGTTTTCCATTAAAGATCTAGCAGCACCAAACAATAGAAGGCAGAAAATTTTAGCAATTTTTTTTAAAGTAGTCACTTATTACTTTCTATTTCTGGGATGTTTTTCTTGTTCTGTGCACTCATTAGATAGTTTTGTTGCCTAATAATATTGGATGTGATGTGAAAAGAAGTGCTTTACCTGAACATAGACGTATCTAGTTATATTCCTCCCACTACATCATTGTCATGTGGCCCCACTAACTGGCACATCACAGGCCTTGCTGCCTGATTGGTAATGTGTCACAAGATACCAGTCAAGGCCAAGAGAGCAGTTCTTCTTGGTTCCTAATGATGTCACAGTCAAGGAGATCACAATGCTGGTAATGTATAGGACCCCCAGGTACAGTATTCTCCATACATCACACCTAGTACTGTTGGGTCAAAATCTTTTAATTAGTAAAAAATGAGAAAAGAATAAAAAATCCTTCTGGTATAAGATGTAATAGTTGTAGAGTTGTGCAGAACTTGGAATGCCACCAGCAGAATTCTTTCTGAATAGCACTTCTGCTCCTGAAATGCTTTTCAGAATTGTTTTAGAATTCTGTGGCATTCTGAAAAATATTTCTGTGTAAACCATGGAATAATTTTCCACAGATCACGTAATCCATGTAATAATTCCCTGTCGAGTGTAGGAAAAGATTCTGTAGTTTTTCTCTGCTGATTGCAGGAAAAGATTCTGTAGTTTATGTAAAAATATTCTGCTTTTGAAATTTAAGAACTCTTTTTCTGATAGAATTCCACTGAATTCAGTGGAATTTTCAGAAAGTCTGTGGAATTCTGTCCCATGAGGATTTATAAAGTCCACCCAGCACTCAATAGTGGACTACTTCTGAAAGATACTATCAATTCTAGGCAGCACATTAGCTCTTAAAGAGTATTTCACTGTCATTGTCAATCTATGGACTGCATGCTATATTTCTTTTTTTTTAAGTAATTAAAGTCTTTGTAAATAGAACTACATTGCTGTATTAGCTGGGGTTTAAATACAGTAAAAAGTAGGAAAATGAATCATTATGAGAAAAAGTCCCCTTAGCGAATCAGTGATGTAGTATTCCTTCAGGTTTCAATGTTCATGGGGATACAACACTGCTATTACCCTTATTTTGATGCCCTCTCTTAAGCATTCCTGTGTGAGTATTTTTCTGTGCCTGAAAAGACAGTGCTGAAGCTAGGGTAACAGCAATGCTGTGTCACGTAATCATTCAAACACAGAAAACCACCACCGCAGGTTCACCAAGGATCCGGGGACCCCCCCCCCCATGTTTTCATTTCTCAGCTTCTTACACTTGGTGCTTAAACTCTGACCAGTGCATTGATTGCAATGTATTTTGTTTGCATTGTGTGTGTATATGTGGTGTGTGTGTGTGTGTGTGTGTGTGTGTGTGTGTGTGTGTGTGTGTGTGTGTATCAGGACGTGCTCTGATATACAGACACACTATGTGCCTTCAACCACTAGAGAAGTCCATATATCAGAACATGGCTGGACACCTCAAAGGGTGTTATTTCACCTATGAACATAGAAATATATAAATTGTTGGTAGATAAGGACCACTAGGCCCATCCAATCTGCCTGTGGGCCCTGTACTAATATGCATCCACTCACCCTAAGTGGTCAATGGCTTTTCATCACTCCCTTCCCACCCAAGGTTCCACTGTGCTTGTCCCAGGCATGTTTAAACCCCTCCACTGCACTTGCCTCTACCAACTCTTGTGGCAGACTATTCCAAGCGCACACCATCCTCTCTGTGTAGAAATACTTCCTCACATTACCTCTTAATCTCCCCCTCTCCAATTTCATATTGTGGCCCCTCGTTCTGGTATCTTTTCTACATTGGAAAATATCTCCCTCCTGCACCTTGTTTATGCCCTTGAGGTACTTTAAAAGTTTCTATCATGTCACCCCTTTCTCTCCTCTCCTCTCCTCCAGTGAGTACACATTGAGGTCTTTTAGTCTCTCCTCATATGTTTTGTGGTACAAACCATGCACCATCTTTGTTGCCCTTCTCTGGACAGCCTCCACCTTGTTTATGTCCTTATGCTTGTGTGGTCTCCAGTACTGCACGCAGTACTCCAGGTGAGGCCTTACCAGTGTTTTATTACAACGGCATCACCACTACCCACCTCCTACTAGTAATACCTCTGCCCTGTGCACCCCAGCATGACACTGGCCTCCCCTGCAGCCTTTGCACACTACTTTGATACCTTAAGGTCATCAGATATGATAACACCCAGGTCCCTCTCCTCTTTGGTGATGGTCAGCACCTCCCCCCTATCCTGTAGCTCTCCCCAGGGTTCCCCCCTACCCAGGTGCATTATCTGGCACTTTTTCGCATTGAACCTCAGTTGCTACACCTCTGACCATTTTTCAATCTTCTCCAGGTTCCTCTTCATTTTCTGTACCCCTTCTGGAGTATCCACCCCGTTGCAGATCTTGGTGTCATCTGCAAATAGGCAGACCTTTCCTTCCAACCCCCTCTGCAATGTCACTAATGAAAACATTGAACAGGACTGGTCCCAGTACTGATCCTTGTGGCACTCCACTGGTCACCCCTCTCTTCCCGGATTGGATCCCATATACCACCACCCTCTGCCTTCTGTCCATCAGCCAGTTTCTAACACACTGTATCACCTTATGTCCCATGCCCAGGCTACTCATCTTGTTAACTAGCCTTCTGAGTGGGACAGTATCGAAGGCTTTGCTGAAATCCAGGTAGGCAACATCTATGGCCCAAAAAACACAGTTCAGCTCCACTACAGAGCAGAAGGGGGGCTCATTAAAGCTAAATGTAGCTCAAGGGTGTGCACTTTATTACCTTGGAAGTTTTAACAAGTGATGCAAACAACATTGGTAAGGAACAGTATTCCCAATCAGAGGTCAGCACAGATAACAAAAGGACGAAAATTCTTAAAGACAGTCTCCTTTGTTTTTTTATTTATTAGGCAAATCAGTGAATAAAACATTTCCTGTAAAAAAACAGGGTTTTTATAGCTCACCACCCTTGCTACTCAGATGAGTAGTAGGCAGACAAACCTTTTAACAATAAAACGGTGGTCTCAAGTTGATTCAGTGCTGTCCCCATCCCGTGGTGCAGTAAATTTAACAAAATCAATCGAGCAGTCAGAACGACTAAAATCTCGACAAAATTGTAGGCTAGACGCACTTACTATTAGAACAGTAAAAGGGACGCTGTAGAAGAATTTACAGCCATAGCACGCTGACTGCTACATGCTAAAAAATCTAAAAAAAACCTGAAAAACACCATAAGACACCAAATTTGAACTAACCGCTGCTTGCCTTTCCGAGCGTTATTTTATAGCCCAATTGCTCCGCCCACAGTTTCCCTCTCTTTCATTGGCCCGGCCCATTATAATTAGGCATAGTCACCTACCTTTAGTAAAAGCAATATTTCTCCTGCTTACTAGAGGCGTTCCCTTCATTCGCATTACTCCCCACCTCTCAGTTAGATGCAGCTTTAACCAAACGAGGCCATGAGATGTGTCTCCACTAGGATTACAATCTACTGTTTACACTGATTATTGTCTACCAAGATCCTGCTGAGGTAACATCTATATTATACCTGCCTTTGTGTAAAATCAAACATGGGAGGCCTCAAGTGGCTTTGTCTAATAGCCAACATTTTTCTGCTATGCATTATGGCTGGCCCCCTGACAGCTATGATGTTCCTATAGAGACTTGTCACGCCGACAGTCTACCCATATAATAAAATAGCTATTTATTATACTGCCTTGTCTGCCCTAATTCAATCGAAGCTTGTTGAATCTTCCGATAGTGGCACAGTAACCAACTCTAAGTACATCCTCAAACCTCAGGCAACCAAACATTGTACAGGCTGCTACTACCCTACATGGTTCTTAAGCTATGTATCCATAGGGCAAAACAAGAGGATGACTCGATCTATGGATTCATGCACCCTAGTCTGTAACAAATGCAGAAAGCCTCGTGCCTTTAAAAATCTTTTTCCCAACCTGAGAAGAATTCTCCTCCTCTTGCTACTGTGCTCAGGAGACATCAAACTTAATCCTGGTCCCCCAAGGTTGCTCTCATCACCATCCGAAATTACTCATCTGAAAGGTTTCAGTTTCCTACATGCCAATGTCTGCAGCCTGTTAAAAAAGCTGGAGTCTGTCCAGGCCTGGATTATCCACACTGCACCAGATATTCTTGTGATTTCGGAATCCTGGCTTCGAGCATCCACACTGGACAGTGAGGTCAATATCCCCAATTACCTTCTCTTCAGAGCAGATAGAAGGACTAGGGGAGGAGTAGCCATTTATGTTAAAAACGTATTCACAGTATCTGTATTAGATGCTACTTCCATTGCGGGAGGATTCGAATGCCTGACCCTTAAAGTTGAACCACCTCATTCTGTGGCTTTTCGTGTAATAGGCTGCTATAGACCACCTGCAGCAGGACCTCAGCTCCTGACTCACCTGTCAGGACAAATGGATGCATCATCCATGGAGACAATTTTAATAGGTGACCTAAACTATGACTGGTTAACTAGCGGATCACTACCCCTGAAACATTTCTGTGATTCACATGGATTCACCCAACTAATATCTGAACCTACGCGCATCAACAATAAGAATCCAATGCGAAGCAGCCTTCTGGATGTGCTTCTTGCCAATGAACCTCACCATTTCTCACATGCCGGTATCCTTCCAGCTGATCTTAGTGACCACTGCCTCACAGCTGGCATTAGAACCATCCCCAAACCACTATCTACATCAAAGTTCTCTACCAAAAGATCCAGACGTAACTTTGACCCCCTGGCCTGTTTCAATGACCTAAAAAACTCTATGCAATGGCAGACTTTTTACCTAGCTAAATCAGTAAGTGATGCCTATGATGTCTTGTACGAAATCATAACTAGTGCCCTAAATATCCATGCTCCTATAATCAAAGCTAGAATAAAAACCAGGACCTGCCGCTGGTTCTCACCAGATTTGAAGAAAGCTTTACTAAAAAGAGATCAACTGTGGAAAAAGGCCCGGAAGTCACATGCAGATTCTGACTGGTGTCTATTTAGATCAGCTAGAAATGCCTGCACAAAAATGACCAGGGAGGCCAAGGCTACTTTTTATCAATCAGAATTGCTCTCTGCATCTAATAATCCTACCAAGTTCTGGTCCACTATTAAGGAAGTGTCTGGCCACTCACTGGGTAGTATGCTCCCGTCTAAAATTACCATTGACAATGTCTCAGTCTCTGATAAATCTGAGATTCTCCAAGCTTTCAATAACCACTTTGCCACCGCTGGCTTGGCTTTCGATAAAGCACCAGTAAGTAGTCTTTGGCCACAGATCAAAGCACAGTCCCCCGAAACAAACAACAAAGGCAGGACCTTCTCCTTTTCTTTAATCACCGTAAAAGAAGTTGAAGACCTTCTGCTACAATTAGACATTAGAAAGAGCGCAGGAGCCAACTCGCTTGAGCCATACTTTCTGAAAATAGCTTATCACATACTAGCAGCACCAATAATGCACTTATTCAACCTGTCTCTAATCCAAGGCTCTCTCCCTGCAGAATGGAAAACTGCTCATGTTATTCCGCTATATAAAGCAGGGGACCCAAGTGACCCGAACAACTATAGGCCAATCTCCCTACTACCTATACTTTCGAAAATGTTGGAAAAAATCATGGATACACAGTTGAGATCTTTCCTGGACAGCTCTGAATTACTCAACCCCATGCAGTCTGGATTTAGAACTAAACACAGCACTATTATGGCACTGGCCAAAGTCACTGACGACTGGCAACGGGACCTGGACAAGAAAAAATTTGTTTGTGCGGTGTTTTTAGATCTTAGCAAGGCTTTTGATACCATCGACCATTGTCTACTTCTCTCCACTTTAAATAATTTAGGCATGGACTCAATCACACTGGACTGGTTCCAGAACTACCTCACTGATAGGCAGCAACAAATAAAGGCCGAAGGAGAGCTTTCTCCACTCAAACCAATAAAGAGAGGAGTCCCACAGGGTTCCATATTGGGACCACTACTGTTCAACATGTATATTAACAACCTGAATTTAGGAATCAAGGAAGCCAGTATCCACTTATTCGCCGATGATACAGTGCTTTACCTAAGTCGAGATTCCCCTGGAGCCACATGCTCTGCATTACAAGCCGAATTCAATAAGCTGCAAAACCAGCTCATCAACAAAAAGTTATTGCTAAATGCAAAAAAAACCAAGGCAATGCTGTTTGCACCATCTAGCTCTGGGGCCAACACTGCAGCCGCTGACACTGCTCCTCCTATAACCACTCTACTTGGTGAAAATCTTGAGTTCGTGCGAAATTCAAATACCTGGGTATATGGCTGGATAACAAACTCTCTTTTAAAGAGCATACTGAAGAATTGTTGAAAAGCTTAGAGCAAAGGCTTGGCCTCTTTACAGAATTAAACATCTCCTTACTGAGACCATAAAAGACAGCTTGTTCATTCTACATTCCTCTCATTAATTGATTACGCTGGCGTTATATATGGCCAATGCCCTGTCTCTAACTTGCTAAACTGGATGTACTGTACCACAGAGCCTTAAGATTTATAACTGGCCTTCCATCCTCCACGCACCACTGCTCGCTATACACTGCAGTAGGGTGGCCTTCTCTACAATTCAGACAGCATAGAAATGCAGCTATTTGGACACTTCGAGCTCTCACCAATAAACTCCCGGACTACATTGCTGCCTGCCTTTCTCTAAGTCCATCTAGTAGCTATGACATAAGAAGCCACTCACTAATTTCCCTAAAAATTCCCAGGATCAGCAACCACTTTGGTAGGGCAGCCATAAGTCACGCTCTGCCCTCATTATGGAAAAGGATTCAAAGCTCACTGAAACTCAGCTCTCCTGTCAGTATTGCGATGTTTAGAAATCTTTACGACAAAGCATTTACCAAAATTTGTAAATGTTACCATAGCTCCTAGTGGTCCTGTTAGTGGCTTCATTTCAAATCTACCACACAGCCTTGAACCTAACCCCTCTATTCCCTCCCTAACCCGTTCAGTAGCCAGCTGCCTTGTTTGGCCCTCGGAACCCTTGGCACCTTTTCTTTACCTACTCCTACATGCCACCCTAATAGTTGTTCAGTTGGAAATATGGGCCCTATTTAAGCCATGGCCACCATCCAAGCTAGTGGCCACCGTCCAAGCTAGAATTAGTTACTGAGGGATGAAATAGTCATAATTTGTACCCTTCAGCTGAGAGCTGTATAAAGTGTCACTTATCATACATGTATAAGAAGGATTGTACATGCCACAATAATGTCTTGTGTTGTTTATCTGTTCCCACAAGTGCAATGGATTGTATATACTGTACCTTTCAATTGTAAGTCTGTTTCTTACTTCAACATTTTGTGTAGTGCACAGCTATCTATGTATGTATATCTATCCTTGACAAACAGCAGGTCCACCTTGTAAATGAGCTTGCTCAACGGTGATCGCCTGGATAAATAAAGATTTGATTGATTGATTGATTGGTCAGAAGCCAAACCTACAAACTGCAAAATTGCTGGTCATGCTGTGTTTACGTATCAACCAATTGGGTCATCATCAGAGAGTGTCAGTTCAGGTAACCCATCCCCATTTAAAGCTACCTATTTAAAGTGCCAATGCAAGAAGAATTATATACACTCATACAAGCAATAATATAAATATATATCGAACAAACATCTTGATAATAGATATAAAGGCAGATAAATAGCATAGTTCAAAAAAAGCAAAACACATTCATGCAAGATCTACCACCTATTAAAAAGGATATTGAGGGCAGAGCTGGCAAGTCATGCTCCTCGAGGAGGCCCCTCCCTGATTCACTTCCCTAGTCACCCAATCAAAACAATCTATGAAATAGGTCTTAAATTGATTTGTGAAATGTAAAAATCATTTACTTCAAAAGTCAACTTGCCTTATATATTTTCATCTTTATGCAACAGTTCCTGCTGGACTATGTTTAGCTTTTGATTGCTGCCTTCTTCTATGGTACCTGCCTTAACATGAGATGGTGAATACTGAACAAATCAGAGAGAGTAGCTTTAACAATACTGATGACATCACAATGCCTAGTGTGGCTTTGAAGCCAGCAATTAAAATAATAAAAAAAACCCAGTAAAATATTCAAACAAAATATACAGTAAGCATTTTGTCATCACTTGTGAGTGGGCAGGACTTTCATAACTCACACTTGAAGATAATGATACAATGGCAGGCACATTTCCTGATCTCTGATTGGTAAGCGTACTCATGTAGTAGTGAGGTTATATGAACATAGCATCAAGTACAACCATACAGGTGATTGCGTAGCAGACAGAATAACCAACCACACCCTCTCTTATCAAAAGAATTTGATGCCTTGCAATTGAAGTACTGAACCAAAAGTGTGGTTTCTTATAAAAACCTTATTTCTTTATATTGGGGGGAAGGCAAACTTTTTTGTCATAGCTAAAACATTTCATAGTTAGGCAGAGAACACGTGTCAGAACATCTCCTTTATAGTGTGGGAACATCTCTTTCATAGCATCAGTTTCACAGTTTTATTTTTTTATGAGGAAACACACCACATATGAATGCACTGCATCATGGGTATGCAAATACATAATTGCCTGGTATTGCATAACACACTACAGTGATACCAGACAATTGATTATTTGTATACCCATGATGCAGTGCTTTCAGATGGGGAATGTTTCCTCAAAAACAAAAATTAAAAAATTAAAACTGTACAACTGATATTATAAAATAGGAGTCCCTACACATAATAGGGATGTTCCAACACTTGTTCTTTGCTTAATAGCCATCTACATGTGGTCATTTTGGTCCCCACGATATTAATAAATAAGAGCCATTGTACAATAGCAGTAAAGCATGCTAGAGTGTTGGCTGTGCCAAAATAACCTCACTTCCGGAGTGTTGGATGCATTTGGCTTCATGCCCAACCACCCCAGGTGTGAGGTTATCCCAGCACAACCTACAGCCTGTTGGGCATTATTGCTTAAATTGCCTTTTTGTCAACATTTTGAGTCAGCCAATTGCAAATCCCATATATATGTTGTTACAGACTGGTTCACTTCCAGAACTCAGCCTGCAACTGTTGTTGACAGTTTCACAACCCCTCAGATGCATGAAAGTACCTTGGTATGAGCCCCCACACTCTGCAACCTCACTTGGGGTATCTCTTGGTGTGAATCCCACCATAGCCACTGCTCACACACAGTGCAGTACTGCTTACCAAAGGGCAAATGACCCATCACTTCTATTACAGCTGAGAAGATTTTTGTTTAGATATGCTAACTTTAGACTCCCTGAAGACAGGTCACACCCTTGCCAGTATACCCTGGTTATCAATACCTGAACTGTCTGTAACAAGGTAAAGATCATGGCCTCAAAGGAAAAATCCCACATTAAATTACAACCGCAAGTCCTATACCAACTGTGATGTCACTTTATGCTAATGAGTGTGCACATAACAAAACATCGCAAGTTGTTATACAGGTGTATATATATATATATATATTTCACCATTTGGACAGACTTTGCAGTTGGATTATGCAGTCTGCTTATTCTGTACTTTTTAATTTTGAACTGCTTACATATGAGTTCATTAACTTTGCCACCCTATTGTTTTTGAAGAAGTATTTTAATGAATATAATGCATTTATTAAAAGCATATGAAAGTAGGCTGTCATCACAGTAGTGTTTCTTTTGGATAGATGTACTATGGATACCATGTGTCTTGGCACAGTGCTACTCATGTAGAGGACCACTCATGAAAACAGCTTATCTAATGTTCAGCTGAACATGTGAATAGTAATTTAGTTTAGGTAACCAGCTCATATGGTCAAGTAGAGAGAACTCTGTTTTTGAGTTAGATAAATGTAGTCCTTTTTATGCATGTTTCTGTAAGGTTTGAATAACCTTCTCCTCACCTCTGGTTTTTAATCTGTGACTGTACATACAGTATGAGCATAGAAAGGGATTGCTAAAGCTGTGTGCACCTCAAAGTGTGAGGTCACAAACTGTTAGATTAAAAAAGTATGAAATCCTGTACAGTAACTATGTTTGAATCTGATGCAAATATAGTTATAACTTTTATTTTTATCATGGCTTGAAGTTTTTTGGGCAGACATTGGTTTAAATCAATCCCCATTCAGTTTGAGGAGTTCAGTTCTCTCTAAAACCATTCTTTTTATCTTTTAGGATTAGCTACATTGTATTCCCACCTCCCTCCACCCCCATAAACACTCACATGCAAGGTTTGGTTAGGCCTGAGATGATATATGTTGAATGACCTACAGTTTTTTACCTTAAGATGAATGGCCCGAGATTAGTGCAGTGCGGAATGTGGAATTCCGCCAGTGAAATTAGTGCAGAATGACCATTCTGCTTGCGGAATTGCAGTCAGAATTTCATTGGCTCTTCTGCAGAATTCTACCATGATCTAAGTGGAATAATATTCTATGGAACAGCATTTTTCCACAGAAAATTATTCCGCAACCATTTCTGTGCAAAAGTCTGAGATCTGTGGAATATTATTCTGTGGAAAAGCAATTTTGTCTACAGAAAATCATTCCTCAGCAGTTTTCTACTGCAGAATTCCACCAGTCTGTTTCTGGCCGAATTTCAAAAATTCCATGAAATTTTGTTCCGCCGGAATTTGAAAATTCTGCACAGCACTACTTGAGATTCATGGTCATTTCTTCACATTTTATTTTCTTTCCAGATGACAGTGACTCCAGCCAGGCTAACTCCTTCTTAGAAGCATGGAAACCTAGCATTACAGACAGAAAAAAGATCAGTAGTCTGTCAAGTCTGCCTTCAACACATAGAAACATAAAATTTGATGCAGAAGGAGACCAATGGTCCATCAAGTCTGTCCTTACTTAACTACATCACTGAACCAACCTACTGTACTAGAGGGTTGTTTCCCACATCCCCTCCTCACCTCATGGAACCCCCTTCCCCTGGAGACTATGAGTTCCCTTGCCCTGTGCCAGTGCTGTTTAAATCTGTTTAGGATACCTGTCCCCACCACTTCCACTGGTTGCCTGTTCGATGGCTTCAGCACCCTCTCCATAAAGTAAAACTTTCTCCACCAACCTCCAATCATGCTCCCTTGTGACGGCATCTCTATTTGTAACAAACAGGTCCTTGCTGTTCACCCTATTTATACCAGTCAAAATCTTATATGTTTCTATCATGAACCCCCTTCCTCAATCTGGCCTCCAACAAGTACATATTCAGGGCCACCAGCCGATCCTTACAGAATCTGCCTTGCTGGCCTTGGATCCTCTTAGCAACCCTTCTCTTTTAGTGTCCTTTCACAGGTGAGGAATCCAGAACTCAACACAGTACTCTAGACGGGGCCTCAACAGGGATTCTTGTAGGGGCAGTATCACCTCACCTCTTCTGCTATCATAAAACCCTCTCCCTGTACATGACAACATCCTCAATGCCTTGCTGTATTCTTTGTTAAAATGGCTTATTTGCTTGAAGGAGTCACTGATTATGACCCACAGATCTTTCTTCTCTGTCTAATCCCTCTCATCTAGTATTCTGTGCATGGGGTCCATCTCCCTAAGTGGATTACCTTGCACTTCTTGGCAGTGATTCTCAACTGCCAGATCTTAAACTATCCCTCCAGCTTTTCTAGGTCCATCTGGGATTCCCAAACCCCTTCCTCATGGTTTACCCTGCTGAATACTGTAGCTTTGTGTTATCAGCAAACAGACACATGTTGCCCTGGATACCTTCCACCATGTCACAAATGAACATGTTGAACATGACCGGTCCCGAGGCAGATCCCTTTGGAACCGAGCATGTGACCTCCCTGTCCTGACTTTGACCCATTTACTATACTGTTGCCTTCCCCTAAACAAATTTCCTGCCCATCTGACTTAGCCCTGATCCACTCTAAGCCTCCTTTTTCAGCAGCTTCCTGTGTGCTGCCAAGTCAAAGGACTTGCAGAAGTTGAAGTAGAGCAAATCTACTGCCTGTTCTCTATCACCCCGATCGATGACCAAGTTGAAAACTGGTGTCAGGTTGGTTGGTCTGGCACAACCTCTCTGACACAAATTCATGCTGCTTGCTGTCCTGTAGGTCATTGTCATCTGAGTAGGCCAACAAATATTCTTTGGCAATTGTCTCCAACAGCTTACCCACAGTGGAGGTAAGAATAATGGATCTGTAGTTGCCTAGAGCCTCTCTGTACCCACCTTATGGAGTGGTATGACGTCAGTGGGCCTCCAATCCACTTACACCATGAATAACTTCAGCGACTCATTAAATAGGTGAGGTAAGAGTGCCACCAATTCAAAGGCTAATTCATCCAGACCCAGTGCCTTGTCTACCATGGGGGCTTCTAGTCCTTTTTTTACATGGTCTGCCATGATCTCTGTCCTACCCATTTCCTGTATCCCTTCCCTAGTGTGGTGGTCTTAATGCCATTCTGTCATCCTCTACCATGAATACTGAGAAGAATTAATTGTTCAGTACATTTGCCTTCTACTCGTCATCTTCAACTCCCCTCCTCTGCGCTAGTCATATGATCACCCCATTTATTTTTCCTTTTTCCCGAATATACCTAAAAATATTCCTTTTCCCAGCCTTTTTACAATAAATGTACAATACGCTATCATTAAAAATGCATGTACTGCTGAATAGCACTATTTTTTATTTAGTTTTTGTTTACCGGGTAGGTGCATTAGCCATAAAGTGGCTCTTTTCGGGCACGACCTGGGAAAGTACAACACATGAAAGCGTACAATAGTCCAAAAATACATGACATATCAAGTACAGGCAGTAAGATGCAACCAGTAATGACATAAGCAGAAATAATCAGATCATTATAAGAGAGAAGTTACATAACACAACTAACTTAAACAATGTGGAATTACCTATTTGTGAAACAATTAAAAAATGGCAAAGATATACAGAACCAGGAAAATAACAGTAAACAGCAGAAATAAGCAATTATAACAAGTGGCAAATGTTGAGAGGATTGAACAGTGCATCAAGCCATCAGGTAGGGTCAAAGCAAGTACACGGGCCAGCACCCAATAGGTAGCATCGAAATTTCTTCTTGAAGCACTGATGGGATCCAGTCAACCTCAGTTCAAGGTGAAGTGTATTCCAAAACTGAGGAGCCACATGCCTGAAAGCACCCATGCCTTTTGTGGTACAACACCGGGGAATGTTTAATATAGATTTGTCAGCAGACCTCGCCCATGAGAGTCAGTAAGAGGAATTAGCAGTTTGGCCAATGATATTGGGGTTTGGAGCCTCACAATAGAGTCAGTAAGGGAGACAAGATAATATTGCCTAGTAGCAGAGGGGGAGAGCTAGCCAAGGTCATCATAAAGCTGACAGCGGCGCTTTAGCCTGGAGGAGGAGGAGGAGGAGGATGATGCGTATCGACATATGTTATTATAAGTGACATCCCAATTCTGGAGGGCAGTTTTCTGAGCTCCATCAAAAATGAGGGCACAATAGGTTAAGGAGGGGAGCAGTATTCCCCTAGCAATGGTTAGTTTGACAGATGGCGTTAGCACGTAACTAGTCTGGTAGGCAGCACCCAGTTTGTAGTTGATTGATTTACAGGTGGATTGAATGTGAAGGTTAAGATCCAGGGATTGATTGAGTAAGACCCCAAGATAATTAAAGGACATGACAGTATCAAGTTTAGACCCTTCCATGTAATTTACCCTTAGGGATAGAGGACTGTTTCTAAGTTTAGAGGCTGAGCCAAAGAGCATGACCTTGTTTTTTTTTTTTTAGCATTCAGAACCAATTTATGATCCAAGAGCCATTTCTGGACATTTATGAAATCAACTAATTTCTCCTATTATTTAATCAATTAGCTTGCCAGCTCACAATTACATACCATATAGATAAATCTTTATACATTTATAAGTAAGCAAATTAATTCATTAAACAATAGGCAAAATGAGACTGGATGGATTTTATGTATTTTTCATGATAACTTATTGTACATTTTTAAACTAATATTATGCACTTTTTGCACTAATGCTGTATATGTTATAGTAGGTATTAGGGGTTTGCACTACTTGCTTGCAGTGTTGTCCTTATGATAGATTGCATAATGGAGTCACTGTTTCCTTTGTTGGTTATAACTTGTTATGCCTGGGTTATATACCACCAGCTGACACACATGTAACCATAACCTTATACACCTACACATATTAGTGCCTTACCACAGTCTTATAATATTTTGTCTTGTTTTATTATTTATATTAGAGTTCTTTATTATATTTGCTATGCTCATATTTGTCTGTAATGCATTTACCCATACATACTGTTTTTAGTTTCCACATGCATTCTGCTATAGTCATGATCACTCATATTCTGTAGTTTTCCACTATTGTGACATGTTTTGTGCTTTTATGATTACGTTGCAAACATTTCCAGACTAACTGTCTGGAAAAAAGAACAGATAACACTTATTCTTGCTGAATAAGAGTTTTCTTTGGGCAGAGATTCTTCTTCATTTCCCATGTAATTGCCCAAGGAAGCCACCTTATTTACATACCTTATCCAATGCTGTGTGTTTATCATATCTGTAACGACACTCCTGTCAGTCATATATAATTGTGTGCACACCAGCTTCTTGGAGAGAAAGAGACCATACTCGAGGAATGGTGGGAAATCATCTCCCTTGTGATTGCTTTGCTTCATTTGTTATGGCATGAGAATTGTAATAAACCTTTTTAATTACTTTTACTTGTTGTTACATTCTTTGTCCAGCATACCATGCAAAGAATCTAAGATGTGATCTTTTCACTTGTAACAATGGTGAGCCAGCCTGTCAGAGTTTTGTCTGGCAAATAATAACACTCATTTTACTTAGTAATTTAAGTTCTAAAATGTGACTTTCCTCAGCGGCAAGTAGCAATGAGTTTGGCAGCTTAGAGACTCCGTGTGCAGACTGCTACTCATTGTTTTGTAAATTCCTCCTTCACAGGAGTTCACAGATGCCATCCATCTGTGTGTGTTTCAGTGCTGTGGTTGCAAACATGGCAGTTAACCCCTCTTTTCACTAGTTACAATCTGCACCATTTAAAAAGTGCCTTGCAGGGTGCAGACTCCTCTTGATGAAGCATCATGCTAGAGACATGAAGCGCTGAGGTTGTGGGCTCACCAGGGCTCGGGAATAAAAACTTTTAAATGGCAAGTAATAGTTTGTTATAAGTTTTTCTGCAATTAAATTCAGCTTGGAATGCAGTGTTTTCCGTGATTAACTAATTGATACTGCACCGTCCCTGTCTCCTACAAGTGTGGTGTTGTTGGGTTGACCTCTTTGAGTGTAACCTGGTAATCCTGCAATTGTTCCTCTCACATGTTCCTTTTGTGCCTAGAAGGCCCTTCTTTTCCTCTCCACAGACTCCCTCACCCACTTTAAAAACCAGATCGGCCTTTTATGCTCTTTAATTTTGGTGACCTTCCTTTCACAAGGTTTCATCACCTACAGAAGTGCCACCTTGATTCTACCCCACTGTTGTTCTACTCCTTCATTCTGATCTACCAATCAGTCTTATTCCAATCAATGTACAGCAAGGACTGCAAAAGAATATATAGAATAGTGGATGGGTGACCATTCACAACAAGGCTGTGTTTCCATTGAGGGAGTTGATGTTGTCATGGACACCTCAAGAGCGGAGCTTGAGAGGTCTCTATGATGCCATCGACTCCTGAGATGGAAACACGGCTTTAGTTGTGGATGGTCACCCATCCACTATTTTGTATAGTATATGTGGATCCCAAATGTTGAAAGTGTAACTTCACAAGGTTCATACCTTGTGTTCACGGTGCTCCCGCATTGGTCCTCGGTACATTGATTTCGCTCTGGAGGTCTCTACTGCTGTCCCTGAAGAATCCAGTTGTCTTCGAGTCCCCAAAGTTACCAGTTCTCTTCGCCGGCACTGTAGTCCCACTCTGCTCTGACCGTAATTGCGCCAGTAAAGAAAAAAAGAAAAAAAATATGAAGCACTGAAAACGGAAAGTTTGGACACACGGAGTCCTTGTCCAAACTGCCAGTGAACTGTTGGCCTGACCCACTTGCTAAGCGCCACTGCCATTTAATCCTGTATTTTTTGAATTCTACATTGAATCAGCCTATCAGGTGGTAGGACAAGTCTGAAAAGTTGGTGTACTATTGATGTGGCGTTAGAACGATAGTACAACTTTTTTGACCGTTGAACTGTCCTACAACAAGATTTTGAAAACCACGGCTTTCTATCCATAATAAGCCCTAACCATATATTATAAATTGTTTATTCACAAATTAGTGCATATACATAAACAGCCAAATGTCACAGTGCATTGAGGCATCCTGCCTCTTTGTCAGGGGGCATGGCATTGTGTTAATAGACAACTTATTCTTTTGCCATTCTTGCTGTGCACTGTTTGTTTTGTTTCTGCTTGCTACTGCCATTTCAGTGCAGCTCAGACTCAAGCTTGTCTGAGTGCTCTGCTTGTTTTCTGTACTGTCACTCTAACCAGTTCCCACATCTTGCCAAAATCTGCCCTTTTGAGATCCAGAACTACTGCCTTCAAGTGGGACCCTTATTCCCCACTGCAAATTCAAATCAAGCAGTATTGTGGTCACTGGACCCCAGCAGTTCCCTAAATGCCACCTCTCCCACCACTTCTGAATTGGTGAGCACCAAATCGAGAATGGTGTCCTGCTATTTGGGGTTTCTGACCTGCTGCCCCAGTAAGCAGTCCTGCAATGTTTCTGTCAGTGCCTGCCACCAGGTGCTCTTTGCCATATTAATATCCCAGGCTATGTCAAACTCAGATGGGATGCATACTTAAATAAAATTAGAGCTTAAAATTAGTTGGCGAGCATATAGGACACAAGTCCATTGGCTCAGTACCATTCCTATGATTCCTATGTCAGGTCCCCAACTAGCTCTAGATCACCTTTTGCTGCCTCCCCTCCTGATTTCCTCCCTCAGCTCCCTGTCCTCCTCTTTTTTCTGCCACAGTGGTCCGTGCAGTTCCCAAACCTAATCTTCTTTCCTACAGCTGAAGTTAGCTGCACCCAGATAGACTCAGCTGCACCTCCTTTTTGATGGTCCCTTCCTCTGTAGCCTTGATGCCTTTCCTAATATATAGAGATATTTCCCTCATTTACCTTTGCTTCTGTCTCTTCTGAGAAAGGTCTACCGAGAACTGACCAATCCCAATCATTGTTATCATTGATCCATTTCTCCGTGATGGCCACTAAGTCTAACTTCACCTCTGCCACCATTGTCTGCAGTTTCCTGATCTTAATGCTCAGATTTCTGGCATTTAGACAAACCTCCATGCACTGGCCTTATTCCCTCTCCCTTTACATGGATCCTGTTTTGGCGTGCCATCCCCACTTCTCGCCATCAGTCATTCACTCTGTGCGTTCTGATCTCTTGTTGCATGCTCCCCTCTCTCTTCTGTCACCTGTTTTTGTTACCTCTGGCTTCCTTAGTCCTACTTCTGTTTTTAGGGGAGCCTCTGCCATGTTCAAACTCACAGGGATGAAGCTGATCACAACATGCCACTCTGTAGACAAATGCTGGAAGTCACGCTGTTGCTCCATATATATAAACCTTAATTTCATGGATCAATTAAAAGTAAACACAACCCCACACATGCACCCACATACTCCTTCCAATATTTCAAGCTGTTATTGTGCTTTGTCAAGAGATACAGCCATCTAGTGAGCACAGAATTTATAGCACCTTCCATAAGCTCATATTGATACAATTAAAGTGACAGTGCAGTAATACGATCGATAGATAATAGAATAATTACTAATAGCTCATGTGCAAAAAACAATCTAAAAAACCTTTTTGCCCACTGATTGCTAAACCAGTACAATACATTATTATAATACATTATAAGCAAAAAGAAGGAAGAAGGGGGTAGAGAGAAGGAATGAAACAATCCAAAAACCATGGATAATATATCCTTATTGATGCTTCCCAGAATTCAAAACAGTATATTTTACTTATTGTATGCACATCAGTTGGGGGGAAGAGGGAGGGGGAAGAGAAGCTCAGTAAAATATATTATTTAAAACCAATGTTACATCCATTTAATTGCTTATCAAAATTATAGTGTACTCTATTTGCTTCATGCACAGCTTGGAATTATTCCAACTGTTGTACGAATAGTATTTCCCTGTCTGATGGTCCTCTATATCTAAACTGCTTACAACATCAGAAAATACTTAAGACATCAAAAAGGGCCACAACTGAAATGTTTAAATGTAATCCTAGCATTATGGGTACATAATGTGCATTGCCAAAATGTTCCCCTTCGTAACAAACATTTATCTAAATTCCCACCCCTTGGTCTCAGAGTCATCTTCTCCAATCCTAAAACATTGAATTTATGATCTGTACCTTCACTTTTCACATGCATAGCTAGAGCATTTGTGCAGTCTTTTTCCATGTCCCTATTTTCAATTGGTCTTAGATGTTCCCCAATTCTCCGATTCAGGGGTCTCAAAGTTTTCCCTGCATAAAAACTACTGCAATTACAGGTTGCCATATAAACCACTGATTCTGTGCTACATGTAATCAAATTGTTTGACATCAAATACTTTATTTACAGTGGACAAGAGAACTGGTGACCCTTGCAAAAATTACAATTCCCACAAGGATGACTTTATATTGGCAGGTTATTATTGTCTCTTAGTCCATGCTCTGGTATATGGTAGCTATGAATTAACACATCACACAAGTTTGTACCTCTCCAAAATACCATTCTTGGTGGAGCCATGGTGATGTGATCCAACCTTTTTTCTATTTGGAGGATATGCCAGTGTCTCTCCAATGTATGTTTCACTGCATATGCCTGAAGAGAAAAAGTAGTGATACAATGGGGACTTTATTTTTGATCTAACTTGATGGGAGCGATGCTGTCTCCCCCAGCTCTCCTAGTTTCGTTCCTGGCTCTATTCTCTGCCTTGGCTGTACATTCCTTATTATAGCTTCTCTCTGTAAACCTCTCTCCTAGCTCACCCACCCTCTTCTCAAAGTCTGTTTCCATTGTACAATTTCTCCTAATCCTAATGTACTGACTTGTAGGAAGATTCTCTGCAAATGGGCATTGGTGACAACTGTTGAAGTGAAGAGTTGTATTTCTGTTTCTTTTCTATATAAGATCTGTCTGTATGTTCCTCTCTTGATCTATAAAAACATATAAATCCAGAAAGTTGATCTCTTTCATATTCCATATGACTGTGACTTTCAAATTAGAGCTGTTATCCTCCATGTATTTGATAAAATTCTGAAGCTCACCTTCTGTCCCCTTCCAAATGAGAAAAATATGATCAATAAATCATTTGTCCATATATACACAATTAAAGTAGGGATTTGACTTGGGGGGAAAAATAACTTTTTCTTCCCACATCCCCAAGTATGTATTCACACAGCTGGGGGTGAATGATGCCCCCATAGCTGTGCCCTTTATTTGTCTGTAATGTTTACCTAAGAAAGTAGAACAACTGCTATTAAGAACTTCATCAGTCAGTGTGAGAAACCCTGGACAATGCTTGGATCATAATCAATGCATTGGCATAATGCTTTCTCTAATGCATGGAGACACCCCCATGGGAATGTTGGTGTATAATGCCTGCACATCAGAGGTAACGAACATCCATCCTGGTTTCATGCTCATGCCCCCAATATGTCCAACATATCTAAGATGTCCTTCACATACAATGGAAATGAACTCGCTACCTGCAGTATGTGGGAATCTACAAAATTGTGCTAGTGGTTCTTTTAAAGAACCTGTACTAGACACAATAGATCCACCTGGTGGATTTGACACATTCTTATGAATTTTAGGCAAGCAGTACAAGTCACAGTGTGTAGAAAAAGTCACAGCACACCTGTCTCATAAATAAGGCAGTCCAACAATGAAATTCTTTTTATCTTTTAATGCAAAACAAGACATGCAGATGAACAGTGCAGCACAGCACATAAGCAGATAAAATCCTGACGTTTCACCTTGTCAGCTTTCTCAAAGGAATGGTGCTCTCTGGGGGCAACCATGCTTAAATAGGCTTTCAGCTGTTGTCAATTAATCATTTACAACATTAAAATGACATAATGTATTTAGAATTCACAGTTAAAAACCCTCCAAAGTGTCCCCTTTTTCTAATACATATAAAAAACATTTACAGCACATATAGAAATTGTTTTTCCTTCACACTAAATTGCAGTACATCTCATTTATATCAGTACAAGACTTATCTAGTGTTTGAAGTGGCAGAGATTGTGGATAGGAGAGACAGCATAAAAAGATGTACTGTATTTAACCTCTATACCTGACATGTAAATAAACTACATATTTATATCAGTATTTACATTTTATGTTTTATATTGTTCCATGTATCAGGTTTCATCAAAAATTCATTACATACAAAGGGACCCACTGAAAAGTCATATCTACACATTAGAGTATAAAACTCTCTCTCTCTCTCTCTCTCTAAAAAAAAATATATATATATATATATTCGTATTCGGTGTTAGGGTTCCCAACCCTGCTACCCCCCCTTCCACACAAACAGGCACTGGGGTGTGCCTTGGGGTTGTCGGGCCTAACACTTACCCCATTCCATGTGTAAGGAAGCTGAGATGGTACAGTTTAGGAGAATGGGGTGAGAGTTAAGCTCAACATCCCCAAGGCACACCCGACTCCTATTGGTGTGTGGAGAGTGGGGGTGGGGTGGGGGGTAGGGTTAGGAACCCTAACACTGAATTTCCATACTTTTGTCACTGTAATAGGAACCCTAACTGATGCATTAAGAGAGTCTTTTGCAATGAATTTCATTACTTTTGAGATAAAATAATAGAATCCTTATTTTTACTGTGGGAGCGCAGGGTCCTTTGCACCCTGCACTCCATTCCCTCCTTAGATGCACGTATGTATGTAGTGCAGAGGGCCCTGCACTTCCATGTGTCAAGCAGTGACAAAATTGTCAGCATAAACATCTTATTATCCCACCTCATGTCCCCTGGTACAGAGAAATTGTGAAATGTAAGGCAAAATTTAGTTATGCGCAACTGCAATGCCATTATGTGCCACAGGTGCAAAAACACACTTTGGGCAGGATGTGAAAAATGACAGCTGTATTGTTCATGAGGTGGCATGAAAAAATGGCTATGTTGAAAATTTGGCAGCAAAATATTGAGAAGTACCAAAGTTATGAGAGTGCATAGAATAAATTCAACGGATGCACGTAACTCTGGCATTTTTTGGAGTTTTTTCACTAAATTTTCAACATAGCCTTTTTGGGATCCCTCCTCATGGACACTGGCACTGACATTCTGTTAATCAGTCCCAAAAGATGATTTTGTGCCACAAATGCACCATTTTGTGCCACAGGTACGAAAACATGTTTTGGGCAGGATGTGAAAAATGACAGCTATACTGTTCATGTGGTGGTGTGAAAAAATGGTACTGTAGAAAATTTGGAGTGTAAATATTAAAAATTGCTGAACTTACACACGTGCAAAGAAAAATTTAAATGACTGCACATAACTCAGGCTTTTTTGGGGGTATTTTTGCACCAAATTTTTGGAATGTGCTTTTTGAGACCCCACCTCATGAACACTGGCACTATCATTTTGCATAGCAACCGAAAAATCACCTTATGGATCTGATTAACAAAACGTCAGTGACAGTGTTCATGAAGTGAGGTCCCAAAAAGCCCATGTTGAAAATTTGGTAAAAAAATACAGATTAATGGCTGAGATATCAACATAAGTTCAAAACACCATTGGTAGCCATTATATGGCACTTACTGTACCTTGATTCTTCAGTTCTTGGTTTGGCTTTGAGGAGTGCAGACATGTCCCAGTCCTAAGAAGATGACAGAAGACAATCTCCAGTAGTAAGTATAGGGCAAGAGGTGGGTGGGGTAGTGGGTTGCTCAGTGGGAGGGTCGGATGGGGGATGGGGAGGCTATGAGGGACCATTTTCTATTTTTTAGAAAAAAAAGATGTTATTGGACTGTTTTCTTTTTTGCAGGCTTAATTTTAATTTTTTCAGTCTTTGGGGACACTGGAGGTGGGACCCCCAGTGTCCCACACTGCAGGTGGCAGTACTTAATATCTGGGGGCACTGGAAGTGTGGTGAGGGGTCTTACAGTGCTAATAGGGAGACTGGGCACCCCCTGTGGGCAAATATAATAAAAAAATGTTTCAGGACACTGAAAGTGGGCTCCCCAGTGTCCCACACTGATGGAGGGGAGGTGGGCTTACATTGCCAACAGGGAGATTGGGCACCCCACTGTCAGCAAATTCAGACAACCATTTTTTGAGAAACTGGTGGGGGGGGGGAGGGCTTACAGTGCCAAGAGTGGGATTTTGCAACCTGCTGTCAGCAAAATATATTTTTATAATAATTAACATTCCTTGGCCAAGTTCCCCTTAAACTGAGTAAAACAGAGAATACTGTTTTATTTTTTTAGGTAACTACCAATAGGTGTTTACCTAAATGGGGGCTGAGGAATCTGATTCTGGCCTTATTTTTTGTTAAAAATGGCCAGAAGAGGTTTTTGTTTTTTTACAGGTGCTGGTGTTTTTTTTCTTGTTAAAGTAGTGCTTTAAATTTGTGGCAGTTTTTGTGAAAAGTACTGTAAATTTGTGGCAGTTTTCACACAACAGTGCTGTTAGATGTGAGAAAAGTGGCACAAATTTTGGCAGTTTCACAAAAGTAGTGCTGCAAATTTGTGACACTACCAACAGCCGAACACAAAAAACATATTTCCGGCCGTTATTTAAAAAAAATAATGTCAGAACTGTGTTTCTCGGTCCCCGATTAGGTAAACACAACTGTTGGTGTTTACAAAAGGGCACTATTTTTTTTAATTACAATGTTTTTATCTGTCACTTACTGAAAACAAAATGTCAGCAGCACGACACTACTGAACCCATTTGTGGCAGTAAAAAGTGCTTTCTCGAAAGCAAAAAGTGCTTTTGCAAGGCATGTCTATTTTTTCCTGTAGACTATAATGGGACACTTTTAAGTTTAATACTTTTGAACAGATTAATATTTTTTCACCAAACCTTCAAGAGGCACATCTGCAGCCCAGACTCCATACACCCTAACAATTTCAAACCAGACCCTAAAGCCATTTTGGAGATGCAGCCGAGCAAAAAATTTGCACCTGAATGGTAAATTTCACATTCTTTGGCACTCTGCAGCTCCCTAACTGCACCTCTGACTGGAATTAAAGTTGCAAGATCCAGAGATCTGTGGTACCAGATTGCACATGAAAAAGTTTGGGGCCATCAGTCATATGATCGCAAAGTTATTAAAGTGCAAAATTTGGGGTTTAGCATGGAAGTGGCTGGGCAGCCCTAACTATAATGGCACTTCCAAACTGTAATGTTTTCTCTTGTTGCTGCCTGCAGGGTGAGGATGTGGTGTTAGGGTTGGAAACCCTAATGCCACATTTTCCTACTTTTGTGGCTGTAATCCTAACTGGTGCATTAACAAAGTTTCTTGCAATAAATTTCCTTACTTTTCAGACAGTAAACTCAGATCTTTATTTGCCTGTGAGAAGGCCCTGCGCTCCCATCCATCCATAGATGTGTACTATCCCTTTACATTATGTGGAGGGCAAGGAAATATAAACAGTGCAAAACACCAATACCTTATTAATAGTTCACATATACTGCATAAAAAAGCATAGAAGTATGTAGAGGTAGAATGGTATAAGTAGTTACAAAAATTATACAATTTGTATAACCATGCCATTTGATAGGAACAATCGCAATGATGCCAATGCAGCTGTCTAATTACTATAACAGGTAGGGGATACCATTATGGAAGGGGGACACAAGGGGCAGTGTATAATATGAGCAGAACATTAAGAGAAGAGTAGGGTTAGGTGGGATCAGAGGCAATTACAGGAATTAACTGGGAAGTCCCAGAGGAGAGTTTTGAGAGAGGAGTGCAAAGGAGGCAGACTGAATAGCAAGGAGAGAGACTAGACAATAGCTTAGGGAATCTGAAGGAAAAAGAACCAAATGGTGGTTATCACGGCACACAAAAATGCCAAGGGAGTGGTGAGAAATGAAAAAGGGCATCTGCAACATCAAATTTTTCATTTCGCGACATCAGATTTTTCATTTTGGGACCTGAAATATTTCATTTTGGGAGATCAAATGTTTCATTTCGCACCAATTCGTTATCTCAAAAACCCTACTTTGCATGTGCAGGTCAGAAAACACAACATTTTAAAGCCTTATAATTCTGTAACCCTATAATATTTTTTCACCAGACCTATTAAAGACACTACCTTAGGTCATGACACATGTCCCCTGCAAGTTTGCCATTCCATGTAGGCTGTAGGTGAGAGCAAAAAAAAAATGTTAGGTATAGGAAAAAGTTAGACTTTTACAAAAAGTGTCCTATGTGGATCTCAGAAACTGCAAAACCAATCATCACCAAAATTTCCACAGATCAAGACCTTGCCTCCTAGACAACACATGCAAAATGTCAACTCATTTTGTGGAACTGTGCCAAAGATATTAATGTGTAAAGTTAGGGGGTTAACATTGAACACTCTACCCATTCCTAACTATAGCGGTGCCACTGCGCCACTATAATGTATCTCTAATGATCCAAATATGTGGGCTAAACCAAACTAACACAGCATACATAAACCTGCCAAACATAAAAGAACACAGTACACAGCAAATATATAGAAAGACCAGAGACTTATAGGTGAAAAAGACAAGTATGTACCAAAAAAGGGGTAGGAGTCAAGTACAACCCCTGGAGGTCAACCTCCCCAAAAAAACTTTTAACCAAATTTTACATTACCTACTATTTCTTAACAAAAGGTTAATTGATTGTATGATAAAAAACAAGGTCAAAATTACTAAGGGGAGGAGGAGGGAAAGGAAAAAGGGGGGGGCGCAGAAATAAAGGGGCTAAGAAAAAGGGACTAGGGTACCATTTATCTTCCATGCAGTAGAATTTGTCTCTCAGGCCAGTTCTTGAAAAGGGTTTTTATTCCTCCAATTCTCATGGGCACCTTAAATATATCTATTAGGGGAACTGAACAAAAATGGCATATTAAGCAAATGATACTGTAATTGCTGTGTGACAACCATAAAAGGCTCGAATGCATATTAGTCCCAGTCCATTACTCAGTGCCTTTCTTCTAAAAAATGGGAGCAGTTTGAACTGTTAATTTTTACCTTTAACATTTGTGTGAGCTCCCAGCCTGTAAATCCAAAATGCTTCTCTCTTGTTCGATGCCAGTTCTCTGTCACCTCCTCTGGGTCCAGTTCATACTTGTTCCAGCACTATAAAAGCTAGAGCGTGCTCATCCTTTCTTTCAGCATTTTTAATATGCACTGCTAAGACATAATCCTTGTCCTCATTTTTCACTGCTCTAACATGGTCCCCCACTTGCCCCTTAAATTTTCCTTTATTCCTACCCACATAATGCACACTGCATTTGCATGTGGCCAGATATACCACACAGGTAGTATCACAGTTGATAAAGTAAAGGATTTTTCTCTCCTCTCCTCTTTCTGATGTTTTAGAACTCACTGCATTCTTTTACATATGGGCAGTATTTGCATTTGCTACATTGTTCACAGCTTTCAGGTAGTGCTGGTAGCCATGTCTGAGGTTTATTATTATCCTCAGCTAGCCTTGCTCCGTCAGCCACCAACTGGTTTAAATCCTACCTCATTGGCAGGACCCAATCGGTGAGAATCCTTGATTCCATCTCCCCTCCACTTCCCATCAACACTGGTGTCCCTCAGGGCTCAGTGCTTGGTCCCCTACTCTTTTCCATTTTCCTTAATGATCTACGCACAACCTGCTCATCCTCTTCTATCCACATGTATGCTGATGATACTGTTTTGTACAGTTCCAGCTAAAAACCCCGCTGCTGTGGAAACCAGCTTACAGCATGCCTTCAATCAAGTTCAGCTCTGGTTTGCTTCTCACCAGCTTTTTCTAAATGCCAAGAAGACAGTCTTAATGACCTTTGGCATCAGGCAGAGACTCTCTAGGCTCCTGGCCCTACCCACCTTCCACACCCTTGATGGGACCATCTTGGAGGACACCTCCTCATTTAGATATCTGGGAGTTTGGCTGGACCAGCATCTCAGCTTCTCTGTGCATATCGATGCTATCCTGAAGAAACTGTGCTCCAAGCTTGGTGCTCTGTACAGGAATTGTAGTTGCATCCCTCTGACTGCGAGGTGCGAAATTGTCCAGAAGATGATACTCCCCATCTTTGTCTACTATGACGTAGTCTATGGTGCTGCTCCCAAATCTTCTCTGACCAAGTTGGACACTCTCTTTAACTCCTTCTGCCGATTTGCTGTTGACTCCCCTTCCTGCTCCCACCACTGTGAACTCTATCGATCTCTAACCTTCCTTCCACTATCTCACACACACATTGCTCACTGTGCCAAACTAACCTCCAAATTCTGGTTTGAGGGGCTCCCCTTCTATCTCTCATCCTCTCCACCTCCCCCCAGATCTCAGATCAAATGACTATCGCACCTTGACGGTCCCTCGCCACTCCACCCTCATCAGTCAGACTGGTTTTGCCCATCATTTCCTTAAAATCTGGAATTCCTGCCCCCCGAAATATGACATTCCTCCTCCAACTACTCCCTTACGTCTGCCCTACACAGTTCCTTTTCCCTCAGCTGTTCCTGCTTTAACCTACCTTAATACCTATCCCCAGTTTCTGCCTTCCTACCATGACCCTCCCTGGCAGGGTTATCTACATCCTGAAGGGGGAAATCAGGAAATGACTACCCCTTCTCCTCATATTCAGTTCTTGCCTCTCCCCCTCTCTTCTCCACCTGCCCTTCTGGGTCACCAGTGTGCACAACCTAACTGCATCCTTTTTACTCCAACAGCACTTGTGTACTACCTCAAGCCTGCTCCTGGTACACTCATGCACTATAAATGGTTCTATCGCATTATTCCTGTTTTGTACATTTATAGGTTCTTTTGTTTGATTTTGGACATGTATTGTAATTTACCCAATGTTCCACTATTGTTTATTGTACAATACCTTGTGTTCAAGCTGCTGCACAATCTTACAGTGTTGTATTGTTTGTACTACCCACATACTATTGTAACTGATCATCCTTCACAACCCTATGTAACCCCTTCCCCCAGGTCACATCGTGAGATGAGCAACTTGTTGTTCAGTGTGCCCTCCTGGTGAAACAGTTCAATAAATAAATAAAAAAAATAATGGGTTGGACTGAGTGTATTAGCTGATCCCTCAGATTTTTGCCCTCCTATACAAAAATCTGGGGAATACTTTGGCCATTTCCTTTAGGTGAAAATCATTGCCAGTTCTTTTTAATGATGTCTCTAATTTTCCATGACCTGACATTGCAGGTTGTTACAAAGTTAATTTGTGTATATACATGTTCCTTCCTGCTTGCTCCATTCTTCTGTTTCTTTGACAGCTAGTTGATTTTCTCTGCTTATTTCATGTGCCCTTGATTTAACATTTTCTATACTGCTTTGAGTATACCCCCTTTCCTGATATCTTCTCCCAAGCTCAAATGATACTGTTTCATAGTCTGTTTTTTTCACTACAGTTATGCTAGACCCTTTAATGCTGACTTTTGGGGATGTTGTTCACTATATGCAGTGGGTGGCAACTGCTTGCCAAAATTATGGTGTTGTGGTCTGTAGATCTTCTATAGAGTCTTGTGCCTTCTGTACTATCCTGCTTCTTTTGAATTTTTATGTCCAGAAATGGTAACGCCTTAGCACTAGCATGGCATGTGAAGCATACACTTTCATTACTTCCATGTAAATACAAAATGAACTCCTTTAATTCATTTTCGTCACCTTTTCATACAAGAAATATATCATCTATATATCTTTTCCAATTTGTTATTTTAGAGAGGAAGGGATTTACATGTTTGTTCCAAATGTATGTTTCTTCCCACATATCTAGATATAGGTTCTCATAGTTGGGTGCAGACTTGCACCCATAGCTGTATTGCATGTAAAAATCACCCATAAATACAAACTTACTCCTTTTTAGCACCATTCTACATATCTCTACCAGCATCTCAGTATCGCGTCTGATATTTTCTCCCCTTTTGTTCAAATAATATCTTAATGTCCTCAGTCCTTCTATGTATGGAATATTGGTGTACAGTGATTCTGTACTACTCCTATTACTACCTGACAGAATGTTGCAATTGTTATGTATGTGTCTCAGTTATATTACCTGGAATGAATTCTCTCTTGTTTTATTTGATTGTGTCTTCTGGAATTCTGTTTTGTCTGCCATTTCTTTGTACTGTATCTGATTATATCACATTGTCCTTGACAGGAACTCCTTGTAAATGAGCATGCTCAATGGAGTTTTCCTGGTGAATAAACCTGAACTTGAACTATGGTATATTGAATGTTAGCAAGAGACACTAATCATCTACATTTATATCATTAGGTATTTTTAGCATGTCTCCTGTATCTGTTACATAGGATGGTACAGTAGTTCCACAACAAACCCGTTAATGTGATCATCTATGTACTGTACTAGAAGTTCCGTTACGCTGTCCACCACTGAAATTATGGGTCTACCTGGTGATTTCAATAAGGATTTATGTATTTTGGGTAAATATACATCAGAGCTCATAGGGGGAACGCTACTGTAAGATACTCTTTTTCTGTTTGATCAATAAGCCCCTCAATAGTGCCCAGTCCAGGAAACTGTCGATGTTCCTTGTTGCTAGCATGGGATCCAAACCTTGTGGTTTATAGAATTCTCTCTTGCTAAGCTGTCTGTTTACTTCCTCAGTATAATCATTTGTGTCCATGACACCATGCTGCCTCCTTTTTCTGCCGGTTTGATAGTGATTACTTCCTTGCTTTTCAGGTTATCTAGTGCTACCCTTTGCTCCCTACTTATGTTGATAAATCTAGGGACAAAATCCTCCCTGGCGTAGTCTGTCTAGGCCTTGTTCATGTACAGTAATTTTTGGAAAGTAGGTGCTGCTGGGTTGGAGGAGGGAAAAAAGTGCTTGGTTTCCTTCTGTTTACAGTAACTTCCCTCTCACTGTTATCATTAAGGTCCTCATCTCTACTATTTTCTGTTTCAAATTCACATAGTACTTCTAGTACTTCCTGTATGTCAATTACAGCAGCAAAATCATATTCCTCAATTTTTGAACCCTGTTATACTGTATTCAGTACTCTCTTAGTGCAGCCCATGTTGTCTCTATTTCCTGAGAAAAAACTATGTAAATTCAAAACTCTACACAACCTTTACAAGTCAACAGTTGTTTCAAAGAAATCTAGATCAACATTAGGCACAAATGAAAGTCCCTTGTTAAGTTCTGTATCTTCCTTCTCTGTTAAATTATAACTAGAGTGATTAATCACATTATCGGAGTAATTTACCTGGGACTGTTGACATAGGGTCATTATGTTTTTTATTTTATTTTTTTATTTTATTGAAATCTAGGATTACAAATACCTTTGAGCAGGAACTGCTTGT
Source organism: Neoceratodus forsteri (assembly GCA_016271365.2). Classification (NCBI taxonomy): domain Eukaryota; kingdom Metazoa; phylum Chordata; order Ceratodontiformes; family Ceratodontidae; genus Neoceratodus; species Neoceratodus forsteri. The sequence continues at coordinate 810,001,200 of CM028133.1, forward strand.
TTACAAAGGTTCCACGTCGAAGGAATGGGGGGTATACATACATACAAAGGTCAACATAATAATACATAGTTACACAATAAGACATAACAGCGTGGCAATGTATCGCGCTATAAATACAGCGGATACATTGCTGCCACTGAGACAAACTGTCAAAACACATACTTTGCTAAAGCCTACTGGGTGAAACATTAGTACTGTTTTGTTCTTCTCTGTGAGGTGCCTTATGGGTTCCTGTGAATAAACTGCTGTACTTCTGAAACATATTTTGAGTGTGGACAGCAGTTTTTATTGTGAGCCTGGTGAGTTTGTGGCTTTTTTCTGCTTGTACATTTGGAGTGCTACAGGGAGCCACAACTGTAGCTGAGTGGCTATATTACATCCTGGTTTAATTTACTATTAAATAATTTAACATGTCTCCCAATTTTGGCTAAATTGGCCTGATTCCAAATAGATAATTCAGTCCCCAAAATATGTGTGGCAGACCTTAAAAATGCCTGTCACACTAGGAAGACCTAACCCTCTTTTCCCATATTTAGTAACACCCCATGGTGTTCTATAGAATACTTCCCTGCTACAGGGTTTTGAGCTCATGTTTTAAATGCTGCCATAATGTCAATTAGCTTTACTGTATGAAATTTAGAACTGTTTGTTTTGGAGCAATGACTGAATTTGGCCATGTTCCAGTTAGATAAATTTAAAGTTACAGATGCATGCATGTAATTTACAATATTAATTAATACACCTGAAAAGAAATAGCAGTTAGGCCAATTTTTTGGCCGGGTTCAAGTATAGGGCAATTTTCATAATTTTCAGAAACAGTTTTAGAAATGACAGTAAGGTAAATAGATTAAGTAAGAATATTGTTCAGCTGGCAGAGTCTCTTCATTGTGACATTATGAAAACAAAGGCAAAAATCAGAATTTACCATAACAGTAATGTTAGAGTCCAGCATGTTGTAAGTATACATTTTGGATTGTTAAAGTTCCATTAGAAGTGATTTGAGTGTTTGGTCAACCTTTAAAAGTTCCTTTCTGAAGGCGGGCCACTTCAAGTGATTTACCATTTAAAAGTACATTAGAATCAGTAAATGTCCACATAATGTCCAGCTGCAAAACAGGAGAGTTAACAGCAGTCACATTGACTTACAGACTGATATCAGAACCTTGGTGTTATGTAATAGGATTTGAGAACCAAAACCTGAAAGAGGCATAAGATGGATGACCAAGGGGTCAACCAAAAAGACGAAGTGAGGCACATTTCTTTCCTTTTTGGGGTCATCTGAGACTTTCCCTGGAGTATCTGGATCAGGGACTGGGCCTGGGATTGACTTCACCTGGACAGGAACTGGAAATGGACCAGGTCTTGTTTCTGTTTCCTGGGGTGGAACTGGATCCTTCTGGTTGGGGTGTCCTTCCAAGATATAGTCATCTGGGTATGTTCTCATGGTACTGGAACAGATGTCTCCCTCTGGTCAGGTTCTTGGATTGGATTTCCTTGACCCAAGCATGGCAACAGGGTCATAAGTAGGTAGGCCTGGAATAGGCCTACCCAGGATCGCCTTCCATCCATGGGTTTCAGTATTTATTATTTCTGACATCTAAATACAGAAAACAGGCCATATGTTAAAAATACATGTTCCTTCTCCAATAAGTGGGGAAGGGGTCCTACAGTTGAATACTTAAAAACCCTTAAGCAGCTTCAGTTGAGTTGCATGGTGCCATTTCTCAGTTGGCTGTGCTCTTTTTTGGTTAAATGCTCCCAGTTATTCAGTAGTGTGGGGCCCTGCTACTGGTTCTTGAGTACATGTCTGGTATGCTTCAAATAAGTTCAGTAACATGGCACTGTGTAACCTATAAGTGTTGTTACTGAAGCAGAATCTAAATTCTGCCATATTATAATTGATGAGATTTAAAATCACAGGGATGTGCATAATTGCACATTATTTACAAGGGTACCTGGGAGTGATAATGCAACCAGACCACTAGTTGGTCTGTGCTTCTGCATTGGACATTGGGTAGGTTCTTCTTTTGTTGGGGAACAACAATTTGAAACATGACAGTGCTAGCAATGGAATGAAGTGCACAATGCTGTCTAATAGTACCATTTGGAAATTGAGCATGAAAATGTGGGTTTATGAGTGCAGTGTGTTTGTATAAACCTGGGTGTTGTGCTTGGGCCTGGTGTATAAACCAGGTACCATTTGGTGGAGCTTGTGTATGTCTGAAAAAAGCAAACTGTAAGCAAGACATTGATTATTTGTAGACATTTCTTTTCTGTGACTCTGGAGAGATATTGATATACTTCCTTTATTTCTGGATTTGCCAACTATGGCTCAGTCAGGTCCAGAGTGACTTTAGTTTGGTTGTTTGCAGCCACCATAGGTGTTCCACTGGAAGGGAGCATGATTCATACCCCCCCCAAACTCCTCCTTTGGTGAAAGAGGCAGCTCAGTTATTGTAGTAATGGATGGGTTTGTGTGGGTTGGTCAATGCTGGAGCATAGGCCAGAGAATAAATTAGTAAATTTTGTAACAGTTTTATGTAGAGGTCAGATGACATTCCATTGACAGTAGGGGTGCAGACATCCAACCACAAAAGTGTTGGCAACCTTACCTGCCCATTAGTTAGCACCCTAAAAGGTGCCTGCTGAATAGATATCAGTGGGGTGGCCCCAGAGCACCCCAATGTCTTTTAAATTTTTAACAGCTCCACATTTCAAAATGGCCTACTCCGTACATTACCAGAGGTGGTTTGTAGGGTATTCAGTGTTGTTACCCCCCTTCTGGAGGGTTGGGTCTTATGTCTTGATTCAGTCCCTGGCTAGGGGGAACCTTTTTGTCCTGATAGAGAAAGAAAAAACAAAACAAAAACAAAACACACAGAAAGAGCAGGCGCGGTGTCTCTGTGATAGATTAACATTGATATTTAAAATGATGCTGCATTAGCCTTACACTGATGTATGCCTTTGGCTATCCCTACCCACTGTGCCATTGGCAAGGTAGATGGTGGTGTGACTGCCAGCCACACCTTACTTAATTTCTAAAAATCAAGTAAAACCAAACACAATCTAAACAGAGATCAAAAGGCATCCCTTTTCATCTCGGTTTCAATTTACAAATACAGTCTTAGCTGAGTCATACAAAATCCTGTACATTTTATTTACATGTTAAGTGAGTCACACCATACCTGTAACAAAAAGTGTTAAGACGAGTCAAAATGATTAGAAAAATCTCCCTATTGTTCCTGGATGTCATTCCTAGATTAAATGCCCCCTGGCGTATCTTATGAACACAGTAGGTAAGTGAATAAAAAAAAAAAAACATAGTTTTGTTGTTTTTTCCTTTAGCAGTTAAAACTGCATAGCAAGGGACCTTGCTTTTTTTTTTCCTGTGAGCTGTCAAAGTAAGCAGCTTGTAATGGATGCTGGGGTATTAGAAAATCCATGTCTATCCCCCTTATTGCCTTGCCTGGCAAGGGAATCATGTGGTAATGGGACTGAACCCCACCAAAAGTCGTGGTGAGTGCAAGCATGAAGCTTAAGCTTTTGTAGAAAAAATTAAAGTAACATTTCAAAAATCACTAGCTAATGTGTGTTTTTGAAACAAATGCATAAAAGAGAAATAGAACATTGTTTAGCCAGGACAGGCACACCATGTCCGAGATTTTGAGATATGTGGTATGGGAATACAAGGAGGTCAAATGACTTGCCAAAGGTCACGCAATATGCAAGTGGGGCTGGAAGAATTTAAACTGAGGTTACCAGGTTTGTATTTGAGTGCCATTGATAACTGCGTTTTACTAGCAGTCCACAGGAGGTTTATGCCTCTTGTGGCAAACATTGTAGTTGGCAAAAATTAACACTGTATAGTAAACTGTAAAATAAAGTAGTTTATTAAAAGGCATGGGGGCTTATTTCTCTTAAAACACAATGCTATATTTACATATTAACCATACAAAACAAAATACAGGAAATCATATTTATAATAGCATTTAAAAACCAAACAAAGCTTTTAAAGCTTTTGTTTTGGTCTTCTGGTGATGTCAGTGATCGTGATGGCTGACTAACCCTAGAGCTCCAGCTCCCTGCCGTCTGCAATCTTAATAACTCACCCGCTCAAAGATGTCATCGCCGGCTAAACCGAAGTGTAATAAACTGGGTAAGCCCCCAGCGATGCCAGCACAAAAACTCAAGGAACTACTCCAAGCAGATAAGGTAGAATTCCTTGATGATCGTGATACTCCAGGAGATCAACACCAGACCCTGTCACATGGCGGCCTATCTCAGGATAATTTAGCTGAGATGATCATGCAGACAGCTTGTACAGTAACAAAAATTGATCAGACCCTCTCTGAGCTGCACTCAGATATGAACTGCATTGACCATAAGGCTGAGCAACTAGAATTGTGCCTTACACAGGTATCGGAGCAAACAGATAGGCATGATCACGTGCTTCTATATCTCCTCGCGTGGGACCGGGAACTCACCCACCACTTGGATGACCTGGAGGGGAGGGGAGGAGCAGAAGACAAAATGTAATGGTCTATGGGGTCCCCAAGGATCTGGAAGATAAAACTGGGGACATCATTACCTTCCTTCAAAACCTACTATGGAATGTGCTTTCACTGCCAGGGGACTTTGACCTCAACATGGACCGAGCGCATCGATCCCTCAGGCCACAGCCCTGCAATCCTGAAGCGAGACCCAGATCATTTATAGCCCGCCTGACCTCATAAAAAGGTATAGAGGAGCTGCTTCATCAAGCGTGGCAACAAGGGGCCCTGACATACCTGGGGCACAAAATTTCAATTGACAATGATCATACAACGAGGTACAGGTGGCACGTAGAACCCTCTGGCTGATAATAAAGCAGCTCCACGTGAAGATTATCAAAGCTCACACCCTTTACCCAAAGAAGCTCAAGCCTCCCACTGAACATGGTGTCAAAATCTTCTGGGATCTTCTGGCTGTGGCACCCTACCTCGAACAGCTTGGAATCAGTACTCCTCCCTTGATCAAGGAGAGACTGGAAAGGGATTTGCTGGCTTCCGCATGGTCAATAGTACAGAAGGGGACTGCTAAAAAGGTATCTACACAATGAACCCCCCCAGATGAACCTCCGAGCAGACGTCTCCTCAATGCTCCGAAAGTTTGGAGATCCAGCTGTAGTAAATCACAGAGCGTCCCATCTTCAAGAAAACAACAAAGGATCAGATTCTGAGGGTGCAGCAGACCCAACCCCAGTCTCAGACACTGGAGGGGACAAATTCTGACATCTTCTTGAGGCTCACACTTCCCCCATAATTGCATCCCTCGGCCCTTGAACCGTCTGATACTCCTGCCTCCAAAGCTCCACGGCTCCTGAGTTTATGGAGCTATCCCCAGAGTAGGCCTTCTGACACAGACCACGGAGAAGTTCCTCAGCATGGTCACGGTGAGTGTGCGGGGGCCCTAATATCATCTATTGGCTGGTTTGACTTCCATTCTGTTGCTGCAGGTGGGGGCCTGCTACATCCTTGCTGTACCTTTTACATAGTTAGAGATGTTTTGACTTTCCAGCTTTTTCCCGATGGCTGAGGCATCGGTGAGGTCTCGACTCTCTTCCTTGTCGCACTTAGCTTTCCCCTGATAGACTCAGGACATAATATAGATACCAAATCAAATGCTGACGTACCTGCCTAGCAGAGAAAAGGGGATTGGAGAAATCGTGGGGACAGATCAATAAGTGATGCCTTTAATCCATCCAAACAATCTACTATGGACTTGCCAAAGATTAGTTAGGCACAAGAGTCACTGAGAAACTGTCAGTGAATGAGCAGAAACCGGGATCATATAGTTCTCCTGTCAATGTTCATTTATTTTTAAATTGTTCTTCCTAAAGCCCCAGGTTACTTTGCGGCCTAAGGGCCTCCATTTTTGAGGGTGTGGGAGGAGGTGGGGGATGCTCAGGGTGAACTGGCACAGACATCTTTCACACAACTGAACCTAAGATTTGTAACAAGAAAAGGGCGATCCTACTTTATCTTACTGTAAAACAATCCAGGTGGGGAGGGGGGGAGCAATAGTGGGAAATGCCCCCACAAGGGAATGCTGACAAATGAAAGGGTGGCCATACCCAGGATATTTCCAAGGGGCCACAGGGAGTTCTCATTGCACTACTGAGCTCCCTATTTCTGACCACATGTGCGGACACCTTTCGACTGAGGTCCATCTCTCAGCCATCCCTTGGAAGTCATTTCAATAAATACTGGGCAACTTGGTTTCGAGAGATCTCAGCCTTGATATGCCTATTACATCGACTGCTCATGGCTCGCAGTTGGAAGAGGACAGAGCACCAGTTTTGCTGTTTTTATGTGTTTTTTCAGAGTATGTCATTAGAAGTAGAGTTAATGTTTATCTGTTCTTTCAATATTGTGTTTAAATTTCACCAGCATACACTGAGTGTTAACTTAAAATATCTTCAACAGGGTTAAACAAGCACACTTTTGTGCTTTGGAAATTAGCTGTTATCATACATTGGTTTCCAAATGGCTAAACAATTTTTGAAGGTTCTGTCTTATAATATAAATGGGTGTTCAAATTCCATTAAAAGGAAACAGATTCAGCTTTACATAGCATCGCAAAGATGCAATGCAGTTTTCTTACAGGAGACATATTTGTCCCCCACAGAGGCACTAAAGTTGAGATCAAAACTCTACCCTCAAGTGTATTACTCATCTCTGCCCTCGGGCAGGAAGAGAGGAGTGGCAATTCTGCTCTCAGCTGCACTCCCTTTCCTGCAACAGGAGGTGGTGGAGGACCCTGGAGCACGATATGTTATGGTGATAGGAGCTATTCAAGACACCCCAGTCACTCTGGTAAATGTGTATGCCCCACCAGATTCTCCACTGTCATTCTATTCCTCCTTACTCCAGCTTCTCACCGAGAAAGCTAGGGGTCTCTTGATAATGGGTGGGGATTGGAATATGCTGTTTGATAGGGCCCTGGATACCACATCTCAAATACCTAAACTAGAGCTTAAGAAAGCTTGTTCCCTAAAATTGATAGTGGAACAGATGGGGATGGTGGACATCTGGCATGAAAAATACCCCAGGGCTAAGGAGTACACCTGTTATTCACAGAGGTTCTGAATTGTTTCCAGACTTGACACTTTCTTCACCTTCACTAGAGATCTTCCTAGCTTTCCTTCCATGTGGGTTGGGACCTCCATCCTTTCAGACCACAATCTGTTTTTTTTGGAAGTTGAACTAGGACTGCCCAGATGGACAACCCATTGGAGGCTGAACACCTCCCTCTTTCAAGACAAGAATGTGGTGTCAGAACTCAAACAGCACATTAAAAACACCCTAAGTGAAAACAGCACACAAGGAACTACCCCACAAATTCTGTGAAACACCCTCAAAGCCTTTCTTAGAGGAAAATTAATATCTATAGCCTCCCACAAGAAGAAGTTAATGCGACAGAAACATCAGGCACTTCTCTCCCAGATTAGAGAACTTGAGGGAGCTCAGAAGGTTAGGTGGGAGGAGGACAGAGATAAGGAGCTGAAATCCTGCAGAAACCAACTGCAAAAACTGCAAAAAATAGAGCTTGAGAAAGCCGTTTTCTATTTGGAACAAAAATACTATGAAGGTGGTCCCAGAGGAACTAAGCTCCAGGCCTACAGGCTCAGGCAATATGCAGCTAGTGCAACCATCACTAAAATTGTGGCTCCTCACTCCAGCCGGCTAGTTAGGCAGGCAACTCAAATTGCAGAAGCATTCGTGTTCTTTTATTCCAAACTTTATAGCCCTCAGATAGAGACTCCCCCTTCGGGAGAAGAAGAACTACCTCGGATCTCTCTCCCTCCCTTCCCTTCCCCAAGAGACAGCTCAGGCACTCTCCAGACCCATTACCCAGCAAGAAATTCTAAATACTATAAAGAATCTAAAAACAGGAAAATGCCCTGGCCCTGACAGCTTTGACATCGAATTTTATAAAACGTTTAAATCAGAGACTGCCCCTGTACTCCTAGAGGTTTACTCGAACATCTGGACCGAAGGAAATCCAACCCCCCCTTCCTGGCAATATGCCACCATTTCCCTCATCCATAAGGAAGGAAAAGACCCCACTCACTGCGAATCTCACCACCCTATATCTCTCCTCAACTCAGACTATAAAATATTTACTCCTATTATAGCATCCAGGTTAAACCCCATCTTACCCAACATAATCCACCCGGACCAGACGGGATTTATCATGGGCCGACAAGCCCCAGATAGTGTTCGTTCCACCCTGAATTTGGTAGACACCATCCAACGCTCCCACACTCCATCATGCTTGATGAGCTTAGATGCTGAAAATGCCTTTGATAAGGCCTCTTGCAGATTTTTATTCCTGGTTCTGGAGTATATGGGCTTCCTACAATCATTAATTAAGGCACTTTACTCGGGCCCACAAGCCTATGTTAGGGTGAACAGGGAGATCTCCAATACATTTAAGCTGGGCAGGGGCATCCACCAAGGATGCCCCCTTTCACCTTTCTTGTTTGCCCTTTACATTGAGCCCACAGCTGAAGCTATTCGGAAATCAGAGGAGGTGCGGAGGATAGAGGTGGGAGGCCTACACAAAAAAATATCTCTTTATGCAGACGATGTGCTGCTGTGCCTCACCCAGCCCCACCAGTCCATACCATGGGTGTGGTCCATCTTGGAGGAGTTTGGAGGGCATGCTGGATACTCCCTTAATAAAACCAAGACAGAGATTCTTAGCTTCTTCTACAACCCCTCAGAGGAAATACGTGTCCTTCTTCCCTCGAACTGGACAGCAGGGGAAGATGAAATACCTGGGGATATATGTTGCTAAACATCACTCTCAACTTTTCAAAGTGAATTACACCCCCCGATTAGCTGTATGAAAAAAGATTTTGAAAGGTGGTCCCTGATCAATCTTCCTATGTATTCCAAGATCCATACTGTCACAATGAACTTACTTACTAAATTTCTCTACCTGTTCCAATGCTTACCATTCTTCATTCACAAATCATATTTCCAGGCTTGGCATAAACTGATTTCAAAGTTTGTCTGGAACAAAAAAAAAGACCCCGAATCAACTTGAAAATCCAACAGACTCATAAAAAGGGTGGGGGGCAATCCCTCCCAGAGGTTGAGTATTACTTCCACGCAGCCAGTGTTGGGTAAGTTGCTTTTTCTATTACTTTCTATTATGTTTGGAAACTTATTCCAGGAAGGTCTGTGCAGTCACTAGCAAGGATGGAGAAGTACTAGAAAAAGTAATACATCTTACAGTTATAGTTACTTATTTTTTTAATACAAAAACAATACAAAAATAATAAATAACTGTAACAGATTACATTTTTTGAAAGTAATAAGTTAGTTACTAGTTACTTTCAAATAAATGTAATCAGTTACAGTTACATATTCCTTTTGTGTAAAAAGACATAATTAAATGTAACTGTAAGGTGTATTACATCTTCCAGTACTTCTCCATCCTTGCTAGTGACTGCACAGAGCTTTCTGGAACAAGTTTTCAAAAGTAATAGAAAAGGTAACTTACCCCAACACTGCTCACAGCTCAACTGAAAAATGCACTCCAGTGGTCTAACCCAAACTCCTCGGCAGGCTGGAGGGAGGTGGAGAGAGGAGAGGAGAGGAGGAAGAGCAGGGCCCACCTCTTGAAACCAGATTGGTCATGCCCTCTGACACTCACAGATCCCCTTCCCTCCCAAGCTGACCTCGGGTAGAGACACTGTAAGAGCAGTCCACAGGATATGGCAAAAATATAAACTAAAAACATCTATCTGGCCTTTATTCAGATTGGCCTGGGACCCTGGGTTTCTCCCAGCATATCAGGATCACACCTTTTGGCTATGGGACAGAGCCGGACTGAGGCGCCTGGCTTAGTTCCTGATGGGAGATGCAGTCCTAGACTTAGACACTCTTAAAAACACATTTGGCCTGCGAAACTCAGACCACTTTAGATACCTTCAGGTCAGGATCTACATCATCTCACTGCAGAGGAGTGATCGGGACCCGGCCAGAGCTGCCCCTTTCTTGCTGGCCCTTTAGAAGGGCAAGGCTGCTCACACCCAGAGGGGTCTGATCTCTACCAATTATAAATCCCTGGCTGAACTGAGGGGAGACCCTCTTATAAAAATCAAAGTGAGATGGCAGGGAGAGGGGGATCCTGATCAGCTGGACCTTAACTGGGAGAGTATTTTTCGTACAGTCAGGGGGACCACACGGTCTCCCCATTGGCAAGGATTTGCCTGGAGAACCAGGGTCTGCTACTTCTTTAGTCCCCAAGTATTAAATAAGAGAAACCCAAATAGCGCAGCACTTTGCTGAAGATCCTGTGGAGATGGGGAAGCAAATCACCTCCATATTTTCTGGGCCTGCCCAAAACTCCATACCTTCTGGGTGGAGGTGTCCTGGGTGTTAGAGGACATTTTCTCCCTGGACCACCCTCTGGACTGGCATTTTGCAGTTTTGGGAGCCCCTCCCATGGTACTGAAAGGGGCAGACTCATTTTACCCCTGGGCTGCCCTTATAACCGCCGCCCATAAAGCTATCATGAGATCATGGCTGAATCCTCTTCCCCCAACTAAACAAGATTGGATAAAGGTGGTGCAGAGCATCTCTGAATTGGAGGAACTCACCTTTAAAATAAACCGAGGAGCTGCCCTCTTTACCCGAAGGTGGACCAGATGGTAAATCTGGCTAAATTCGGCCACTGGAGTAAATACTCAAGTGCCTGGCTAGCACATAATTTAGAGTTAGGGTTCGCCCAACTGGTACTGGGTTGCGGGTTGGAAGTGAGGGTGAGGATGCTTAGAAAGCAGAGAAAAATCCTTAAGAACTGGTGATAATTGTCTGTGTACAAGCATATCAACTGTAAGTAGCTGATCAAAACATTTAATAACTATATAAATGAACTTAAGGAATGTGCAGCTAAGTATACACTTTTGAAATCTTAGAGTTTCTATATCTGTATTTAATATAATTTTGTACCGACTGATGTTAATAAACTTGAATTAAAAAAAAAAGCTTTTGTTTTGGACAATGAAGGGTGTGAGAGAACACAGCTGTGTTATCAACTAGTCAGTTACGCATCCTGGCCTGGCTGGCTGCCACGACTGATGACATGGTGTTAGGTTGACGTATCAGTCTTTGGTAAAAAAACAAACAAACACATTTTTTTTGAAAGGAGAGAAAGCAAAAGAAAACTTTTTAAAGCCAACAAAGCATCTCAAGCTGCTATCAAACCACACTCAAATTGCAAGTTCCTTGCACAAACTTAATCTTTCTGCGTCATACACCCAAGACCGTCGCGAACTCCCTTTCACTGACAGTTCAAACCAATTACATAATTCTTTAATCTTTGGCACATAAACCAGCCAGTCCAATTCTCTCTCTAAACAAGTCCAATTATAAAAAAACAAAACAATTTGTGAATAGGGATTCTTCCCATATCATTCTAGCGACTAGATTTATAAAACAGTATTCAGTGAAAACAGTCTTGGCGGGAAGACTTCTGGTGGGTGCACCAGCCTAATGGCAGCCTGAATCGGTAGCTCTACCCCGTCCAGATTAAATCCACCAAAAACATAAAAGAAATCTAACCCATCCATCGACAGGGCTCAGTGGAGATTGTAGTGATATGACTTCCAGACATAAACAAAGAGAGAGGACCACCAACCAGACGAATACACAGCTAAAAACATTACTGGATTATGCCCAGCCTCAATCAGCTTGTACACCGGAATCCTCGCGGCAGGCCGGGGATATCTCGGAGGAAAGAGAAGAACGAGAGTGCACAATAACCTCCAAACAACTATGCACCATGCTGCAGAAAATGAGTGAATCTTTGGAGAGACTGGAAAGGGGGATGGAAGAAAATAAAAAGAAATTAGAAAGCCTGGAGGGGAAAATGGGGCAAGTAGAAGAAGGCCTAACAGACTGTTCAAATATAGTAGATGTTCACAACGTGGCCCTTATAGACCTACACAGGAAGGAATTGCAGCTGGAGTCCAGATTGGAGGAACTTGAAAACAGAAACAGAAGAAACAACATAAGAATTCATGGACTGCCTGAAGGTACGGAATCTGAAAAGTATTCTGACTTTTTTCAAGTCCTTTCTAGTGGAGATACTGGACTGGCTGGCAGAAAAGCCTTTAAATATAATTAGGGCTCTTCGCTCCCTCATACCTAGGCCAAAAGACCCGAAAGTTCGTCCCCGGTCAGTAATAATAGCCTTTTTGGACTTTCGCACTAAGGAAGACATATTAAAGTGGGCGTGGTCAAAGAAGGAGATAATATTCGGGGATACTAGATTGTTTTTCGATCAAGATTGTACACCACAATTGTTGGCCCAACGTAGAAAGGTTCTAATGGTGGTTCGAGCTCTACAACAAAAAGGCATCAAAGCATTTGTAGAATATCCGGCTAAACTAAAAGTTGCAACGGAAAATGGACCTAGGAGATTCACTGACCTGTTGGAGGCAAAGAAGTTCTGGTCATCGGTGGAGGTGGAGATTCCCCAGGAGGTGATTCAGGCAGAGGGAGACAGATTGCGACTTGGGGGATGGCAAAGTGTGGGAACAAAAAGAAAAGAGTTGCATGACCACACGGATGTTTCCAGTTTGTGGAAAATGGTGCAAGGCCAAGGAGATTTCACTATGAATTGGGAGATTACCCCTTCGATAGAACACAATGAGGAAAACCTTCAGACTTGAACTATAGCTGCATTGATCTCACACATCCCCTTCTAAATCTAGCAGCAAGATCATGTTGACGTGGATTTTCCACTGAACCTTCAGTAATAGATGGTATTTTTGACCTTCTTGCAAAAGGATGGGTATAGTAGGGCTAATATAGGGAAATTGGACCGGGTGGATATATTCTTTCCTTTCTTTGTTTTACTACTAAAGCACTCGGGTACAGTTGTGGAGGAGAGGCCACTTTGGGTAACCAACAGCCTGCGGTCCCCGGTTGAAGGGGGAGAGGAGGGAACAGGGCAGCTGCACTCTTGAAGGGGGGTTCATATATTTGAGATCTGGAAGCTTGGGCGATCAGGGGGCTTGGGGTGGAGGCGTTCCGATCGACATGACGATCAGTTGGCAAGGTAATAACTCTCAATATTTAAAGGCAGCCCTAGAGGTGAGATTGTGACCCGACGGGGTTAGCACTGATGAAGGGCTGTTTCCTGGTAAATGAGAAGCTTTGAAACTAACACCTCAACCTAGGTTGGTACCTCTATAATGAGGGGCCACTAGAGGAGGCTCCTGCAGTTACATAAGACAAACATCAAGAAAAGAAAAGTGGAAGTAATATAAAGAAACACTGGTTGTCTGTCTGACTTAGGGGCGCCCCTCCCTCCCCCCGGACCCCGAGCTGGCTGTCTACATTATTACAAATAATCAGGTAAATCTCGATAAATATTAAACTGATTAACGGTAGATTACTTATGGATGTGAAGGAAAGAGTGCGGTTCTTGGCCTTCAGGGCCCCCCCTCCGAAATGTGAGGAGATCGCAGTTGGGCTGTGGGGACCCGGATAGCTGGCAAATCCCCCACAAACTGATATATAACCTGGACATTCAGGTATCAGATTTCCTGATGGGTTTATGGTTTGAATTAAGTAATTTAGTTAGCCGAGTGATATGATCAGGATAAGAAACAGGTGGGGATTCGACCCCTTTTTCAGGCTGGTCAAAAATGCTTCAATTAGCTTTGAAAGTGTGGTTCATTAAGAGGGCTGGTGCAGAACAAATACCTGGCTTTTAGGTAGCGATGTTCAGCCAGGCGGACGGCCTATATTTAAGAGGTCATCCATCCACACCTCATGAAATAACACCTTTGAGAGGGTGGACACAGGGTGAAACCACCTTGAAAGCATTCCTGTTCAATACGTTGCAATGTAGTGTAAGTTCTCAAGTGTTATGCAATATGTTTAGCAAAGTTTTTGTTTATTTGTGGTTGACAAAGCACAGATGCTCACGAATAATCCAAAAGCTAGCAATGTCCCTTGGTAAGGAGATGATACTCCTTCTCCCTCATCTAAAAGATAATGGCTCATTTAAATATAGTTACACTCAATGTAAATGGGGTAAATAATCCAGTAAAAAGGGCAAAGATTATACAAGATCTCTGGAGGAGAAAGGCCACTGTTGCATTTATTCAAGAAACTCATTTAACTGCGGCAGAACATCTTAAGTTAAAAAGGTCTTGGGTGGATGAGGTATATGCCTCGCATTTTGAAAAGAGTCCACACCGTAGAGGTGTAGCAATCTTGATCAAACGAGATGCTCCACTGGTGGTAGAGAAGGTTCGCACAGATCCAGAGGGTAGATTTGTACAGATACAAGGATCATACAAGGGCCAGAAGTGTACCTTTTTGAATATTTATGCCCCAAATGAAGAAGCCCCCAGATTAGCCTTTTTGGAGAGGATCATTAAAGAAGCAGTCACGGATGTACAGAGTTTAGTAGTTATAGGTGGGGATTTTAATGAAGTAATACACCCAGGGGCAGATAGATCTGGAGGGGCTAGGGGTGGGACCATGTATGGGGAAACTAATCCAAAGACTAAATCAAGAATTAGGCCTATCAGAGATCTGGCATTTTATGCATCCAAGGGAAAGAGATTTTACTTATTATTCCCCCAGGCATGGGGGTTACTCCAGGATAGATTACTTTCTTCTATCGTCTAACTGGCTGCAAAAGATGGAAAAATGTGATATTGGACCAATTACCATTTCAGATCATGCCCCAGTTACCCTGGCGTTGGTCTCCACATCAGCTCCTCCGCAGTCCTGCTGGAGGTTAAATGTAAGCCATCTTCTAAGGGAGGACTTTGGGGAGTTGGTAGGGGATGTTATCAAGAAGTTTGAACAGCACAACCTAAAAGAGGATACAAGTGAAGGGATAAGATGGGATGCACTTAAATGTTGCTTAAGGGGGGAAATAATCCAGTATTTAACCAGATTAAAGAAAGAGAGGATCCAGACTAGATTACTACTGGAACAGAAAATCATTCAGTTAGAGACTCAGCATCAGGTGGGACAAGATACACAAATAAAGCAGGAGCTGGACAAGGCAAGACAAGAACTAAATCAGATGCTTGATAGACAAATTGAAGGGCAGTTAAGATATGCTAGGCAAAAATATTTTGAACATGGGAACCAAGCGGGCAGACTGTTGGCATGGCAGCTGAGACATGAAGCTACTAATAGAGCAGTGGTTCGGTTAAGAGGGGATGAAAGAGGCCCCACGACTACATCCCTGACGGAGATTCTAAATAGATTTAGGAGATTTTATGCAGACCTCTACACAGCGGAAACAGCTCCTGGGCACCATAGAGCAGTACAGGACTTTTTGGAGACCTTGCCCATCCCTATGTTGAAGGACTCGGCCCGGGTGAATCTTAATTCCCCAATTACTGTAGGAGAGGTGAGGTCACAAATAAAGCACCTTAGAAATGGTAAGGCCCCAGGTCTTGACGACCTACCAGCCGAATTCTATAAAAAGTTCTCTGCTAAAATAGAGGACTACTTGGTTGGTACATGCAATGAGATTTTATTACAACACAAATCAGCGCCACCTTCCTGGAATTTGGCCCAGATTTCAGTCATCTTGAAGCCAGATAAGGACCCTGAGCACTGCGGTTCATACCGCCCCATTTCTCTGTTACCGGTAGATCTAAAAATATTTACAGGGATTTTGGCGGAGAGACTTCAGACATGTATTGCCCCTCTCATTCACCAAAACCAGACAGGATTTATTGGAGGAGATTTCTCCAAGACAATATAAGGCACTTATTAAATATTATTACAGCCCAGAAAAGCAGCACAGCCTTCCAGATGGCCATTAGTATGGACGCTGAGAAAGCCTCCGACAGGGTGGACTGGCACTTTATGTTGTCCACCCTGTCGAAGTTTGGGTTGGGAGAAAATTTTGTTTCAGCCATTGGAGCACTTTATCATAAAACAGAGGCAAGGATCAAACTTAACGGATTGCTATCTGATAGAATACCTTTAAATAGAGGAACAAGACAGGGATGTCCCCTCTCCCCTCTAATATTCGCTCTGACATTGGAACCATTGGCAATATGGATAAGAGAGAATCCCGAAATTAAGGGGGTGAAAGCAGGGGGAATAGAACAAAAAGTGGCACTTTATGCCGATGATTCTCTTTTCTTTTTAAGAGATCCTCAAACCTCCCTACCACACTTACTAAATGCTTTGAACAAATTTGGCACACTGGCTGGTTACAAAATAAATTACACTAAATCAGAAGCAATGGTACTAAGTGGGAATCCTCCGAGGGATCTCAGAGAGAATTTCCCGTTCAAGTGGGCCAGCAATAACACTTTTTGTTACCTAGGGATACAGGTTTCGACAGATATATCCCGTCTATTCACAGATAATTACATGAAGCTGTATAAAAGTATGCAAGTAGATTTTGCCCATTGGAAACTGTTGCCCCTGACCCTATATGGTAAGATTCAGGTAATTAAGATGAATATTCTACTGAGATGGTTGTTTCTTTTTCAAACTCTCCCGATCCCTGTAAAACCCGGTTTCTGGAAACAACTACATAAAGAAATTTCTAACTTTATCTGGTCAGGAAAACGCCCACGAGTTTCATATAAGACCCTAACACAGTCAAAAGGAAGAGGTGGTTTAGGACTACCCAATAAGTAATTTTACTACTTAGCAGCTATGGGGTCACAACTAGTTTCATGGGCCAAACAGAGGATAGACTTCAGTTGGTACCTATTAGAAAATAATTCAATGCATAACTATAAATTATGGACCCTGCCTACGTCAGAGATATCTCCCCTGAGTTTTGGCATCTACAGATAATCCATGGGTTAAACATTCTTTGCGTATCCTTATAAATTTAAAAAAGATAACACATACCCCGAATACATTGGGACCCTTTTCCTTGATTAGGTATACATCGATCTTTCCCCCTACAAGGGTGGATTCTGGGTTTGCTTATTGGGAACATAAGGGCCTTACCACATTTAAACAATTCATAGATGAGAATGGTTGTCTCCCCTTTAGCTCTCTACAGGAGCGCTTCTCTCTCCGCAAAGAGGATTTTTATAGGTTCCTCCAAACACAGCACTTCCTTACAGAGGAAGGAAATTTCTTAAAGATAGGCAGGGATCTTACTTCACTTGAATCGTATTGGTGGGACTCTATTAAAATTAGGGATAAATTGCGATACCTGTCCGCATTATATACAATTTTAATAGATTCAAAGGGGACCTCAAACTTAGAAGAGATACGATTAAGGTGGGAAAGGGATGCCAAAATAACTATTACTAGAACAGAGTGGGATCGCAGGCTTCAAAGGGGTTGGCAAGTCTCCTCAGCCACGATGTGGTGAGAATTTAACTGGAAGATACTCACTAGATTTTTTAGAACTCCCGAGATAACGGCACAGTACAATCCACAGGCCCCTTCGGCATGCTGGCACCTATGTGAAACACAAATGGGTACACATTACCACATATTTTGGGGGTGTGACAGATTGTTAAGGTTCTGGCGACAGGTACATTCAGTGATGGAACGAGTAGCGCTTCTCTCTATTCCTTTCAGGACCTAGTGCTAGGCCTCCCCACCTTATCGATTGGAGGATGCCAGAGAAGGGAACTATGTCAGATGTTGAGGGTGGCTGCCTTGAAATGCATCACTACTAAATGGTTATCCCCAGAATCCCCCTCCCTAACAATGTGGGTCTCAAAAACAGAAGAAATAGAAAGAATGGAAAATATTACATATACATTGCACCTTAAAGTGGAAAGCTTCCAAAACATGTGGCGTCCTTGGAGGCTGTGGAGGGAGGGGTGGAGGGGGGAATAAGAGGAGACGGGATAGAAGGGGAAACATGAAGACATACAGAACAACAACTTAAGCAGATGGCCCATATGAGAACTGAGGGAAGAGACACAAAAGGGAAGAAGGAAAAAAGATATGTAAACTAAGGGAAATAGAGGTATTGTGATAAAAAATAAAAAGGAGAAATGGGTGGAGTAACTGTGCAAAAGTTTATTTTTAATGTTGTATATTTGTAGTTTGTAGAATCACACGGACTTGAGTTCATTGGTCCGGGGAAAGCTGAGAGCTGTGATGATAGGAGATGAAACACAGACTATATCCCCGAAGGAGCAAGATCAGAGACAATAGTTTCGCTGCAAGAAACTGTGCCATTACATCTGAAGCTCAAAGCAGCCTGCAGTGAATTTTTTGTTTTCCCAGAATCCATATCTGGATAATCAGTCGCTGTAACTTTAGGAGGTTTAGATTACTTAGTTTATCTCAGTAAATGAAAGACCAAATGTCAAGTTAACATATCTGTGATGAGAAAAAAAGATAACTGAACTGTATGGATCTATATTGGTATGCTTTTAATGATCAAAATAAAAAGTAAAGTTTAAAAAAAAAACAGTCTTGGCGGCAACTGAGCTCCCCTGCACATGGTTTATCTTAACTAGCTCACATATAACCATGGTGCTGTAAAATCACACACGCCTCTTCACTGCTTTTTTTAAACTAAAAAAAAAAGACCTTTTCTCTGCATATTTACATAGCACTTATGAAAACTGCTAGTTTTTAGAACATTTAGATAAAACAACAAAGGAATAAAACTCATTCTTTACAGCTTGTAGTGTATGTACAGTGTATTTTGTTTTGCTCTGAGCTTATCCGGATCAGGAGCTAGAAAAACAGGTTCTCAGAAGAGTAAGGAAACAGAAAGCATAGTTTGACTGGTCTGTGTCTTTTTAGAAAAAAAAGAGAGAGCATGAGAGAAGTACAGTTTAGTTTTTAAAGATTGCATAGGACAGTTATGTGAAACATTATGTGGCATATTGCATTCAAAACTTCAAGGCTGATAAACAGCACATACGGCAAAGCTTTTACATAATCCTTTTCAAATGCGTTCTATATTTTACATGACTAGTTTGCTGTTTACTAACATAATCTTTCCTTTACAGTTTGTTCTTGGGGTGGGGGCTTGCTGGTGACTGGGGCTAGGGGTGGAGCTCTACTAGGACTCATGCGCTTAGGAGGGATGGGAGTTCCCTTTTCCTCTCTGGCATCATGCCTGGGGTTTCTGACACTCCATGTGGGCTGGCTTTCAGGCTCATCATCAATCATTTTGTCATCCTCCAATGATGCAAGATCAATGGGGGACACTTACAAAGAGGCTTTTAACATGACTCTTAAGATTGCAAACTTTTTTTATGCCCTTTCCAACAACATTTTACATTCCTACATATCTCTCTAGTTGCTTGGCAACAATTTTGCTTCAAGGACAAATTCTCAGCTTCTAGTGCCTGACTCATGGAAAACAATATTGATAACATTTATCCCCTTCTGATCTGTATTTTTTCTTCGTCTCATGTTTAGCATCTGAATGTAGTATGCCCAAGTAATGCACGAGGTTACTGTAGATATTTGCATCTGATGCAAAATTACCCCACCCTGCATGTGAGGTAAAAAAATTAGAAATATCTAACCTAAGCTCTGCGCTAATACTACTAGCTGCCCTATTTTTAGCAGTCATTTCGAGAGCACCTTCCATATCCTGCTCTTTAATAGAAGCAAAGAGTGTACCAATCTATCTCTATCTATATACTCTATCTCTGAACAGTTTACATCACTGTAGGAAAAACTGCTTCTGACTCTAAATCCTGTTCTAGTTCTGAGCCACTGTCGCCAAATTATGTTAGGTATCTTGCTGGGCTCTGTTGGACACCCTCTGACTTCATTATTATGATCTAATAAATCCTTAGTTACCTGGGGAACGTCAAGAGATTACTACACCATAACAAAACATACAATATCCCTTTTACAGAGGCTAGGACTAAAGAAAGAATAATAAAAAGAAACAGAAGCAGTTACAAAAGCAACATAAGGTTCTTTTACTGTCCTACCAGCTTGACTATAGGACAGTCATTATACTTTGCATACTAATTATGTAACATATGCACCTGGGAGTCTGGTTCTGTCGAATACTGTAGTGTCATGCTGGGTCTGCCTGCAATTTCCTTGGAGAGGCTGCGGGGTGCACAGGGTTTTATACCCTGATAACATCTAGTTCTGGTGATAGATACACCAGCTCATGTGTGTGTGATGATCACACTTACTATTACTTCTAGTGATCAAATTGGGGGGGGCAGCAAAATATTATCTCATTTGCCCTTTTGAATGCTACAATGTGTAGCATTCTACTTACAAGAATATGCTTATGTCAGTGACGTATTCTCATGGATGAAACATTTTGTAATGTATCATCGTGCTCTCTGAAAGGCCCATTCATACTGTATATTATAGCTGAGACAGCACATGGCACCTTAGCTGTAGAGGGGGCTCCAGGACTTCCTTTGTAATTATTAGATATTATGGCAGCAGATAGCAGTATGTGTCTATAGAAACACATCATTTGAGATTGCTTATTCTCTCCCTACATGATCACTTGTAAGGCAGAGATCTTCCTTCAATAGCAGTGCATTGCATAGCCTGTGTCTAAGTAAGGTAAATGGTATTCTTATTAGTAGAGCTGCTTTCTATATTATATATATAAAAAATAGTGTTACCTAGCATTATATATATGTGTAACCCTATAACTTACTCTGTGTAAGTGTCCCTTGCTCTATGTGTGCATCCCTAGTGTTATGTGAAAAATGTGTATCCCCCCAAGTGTATAATCCTAGCTCTGTACTGTAAGTGGCATGTCTGTGTTGCTATCTCACTTATAGCTGTGAGCTTGTGTAAATGTAAATGCCAACTTATAGACATGGGTGTATGTAAGTATCCCCACTTATAGATGTGGGCTTGTGTGTGTGTAAGACTATCCCACTTATGGTTGTGGGCTTGTGTATGCATTATCTGCATGAGCATACAGGTAATCATAACGCACCTTGTGTAGGTCATGCTCATGTGGGTAAGCTTTGTAGTGATGATGTACCTTGTGTACATCATGTGCTTGTGGGTGAGCACATTCTTACAGTGCACTGTTGTGGCTCATCTCACTGAGCCACAGTGGCAGCTCGGTGGACCACTTCCCAACAGAGGTCTTGACCTCTGCGGCACTCTTCCTCCCCACCCATGTGCGACAGGGTACAAAACTGTGTGCAACATATGTGCCTTGTGGGGTTTTGTAACCTCTCACACTAGTACACCACACTATATGTTCCATGCAGTACTCTATGCATGGTTCTGTCTGTGACATATTGACCCAGTAGAGGGACTGTTCTACTACTGGTGCCTCCATTTTTGGCCTCTGTTGTTTCTGGGACCCCCGTTTTCCTTGTCTTGTTTTCTTATGTTTCCTTGGTACCATTTCCTCTGATTGCTGTGCCAGGGTTGTCTCTCCTGTTCCTGGTTTAAAAAACCATGCCTCTAATTCACTAGCGCTGCTTGTACCACTTATGTCTGATGCACTGGAGATACCAGTTTGTTTTAAAATAGATGGGTTCAAAATATACTTTATTTTTCTTCTTACTGTTGCCACCTTGTTGTTTCTGTCTGGACTAATGAAGGCTATTTCCCAGTTTGTAGTCATTTTCATCCCTGGTAAAGTTCCTCTTTTTAGTGGCACAAATCTTCTTGTCTTGGTTCATTATAACTTCCTGTAGTTCCTCCTTAAATTGTCCAAAATTGCTGTGTTCTTTAAAATGGTTTAGTTCCTCCTCCCTGGCTTCCAGTTCCATTTTCGCTGCCAGGTGTTGTTTTTCAGGCATCCTTTAATATCAGAGCCATACAATTAAATGATGCTTCATGAGCTATCTCTCTCCCCGTGTTCACAAACTCCTCATCCTCTTGTCCAATTGTTGGATTTTTGTGACCTGTAGACCCCTTGAAACACGTTTAACTTTTAAGTATGCCTCTGTAGATTGCTCTTGCCAGTAAAGTCTTCTTGCACAAAGTGTCATTTTTTCATATGCAAGAAATGCTTCCCTTATGTTGCTTGTCTCTGAGCTCCCCTCCATGGCAGGTCCATGCTCTGTTGACTGATTTTCACCTTGAAAAAATGGATTTCCTTTGTTGAGGTTAGTAAAAATACTCTCCATTATGCCTGCTGCTTTGGCTAGGTACATTCAGTTTTCCTCTGTTCATTCTCTAGATACTGCAGTCTCCAAGCATGTTGCTGTTAGTCTCTCTCGAACATAGCTCAAAATATGAACATGCTTGATACCAAGAGCTGCTCAGAGGGTTGAGTGCCAGTGACAATTAAGCACAGTCTGTAGAAAAAGTCACGCCACACCTGACTCATAAATAAGGCAGTCCAACAATGGAAACTGTGGAGCTCCCTTGGTATGTAATGAAAGAGTGGGCTCCCTTAGTATAGAATGAATTTTTGATGAAACCTGATACATGGAACAATATAAAACATACAATGTAAATACTGATATAAATATGTAGTTTATTTACACGTCAGGTATAGAGGTTAAATATAATACATGTTTTAATGCTGGCTCTCCTAGCCACAATCTCTGCCACTTCAAACCCTAGATAAGTATATATCTTGTACTGATATAAATAAGGAGTATGGCAATTTAGTGTGGAGGAAAAACAATTTGTGTATGTGCTGTAAATGTTTTTATATGTATTAGAAAAAGGGGGACACAGTTTGGGGGAGTTAACTGTGAATTCTAAATACATGATGTCATTTTAATGTTGTAAATGATTAATTGATAACAACTGAAAGCCTGCTCTTTAAGCATGGTTGCTCCAGAGAGCACCAATCCTTTGATAAAGCCGACTAGGTGAAACATCAGGATCTTATTTGCTTATGTGATGTGCTGCATTGTTCATCTGCATGTATCGTTTTGCATTAAAAGGTAAAGAGAATTTCCATTGTTGTACTGCCTTATTTATGAGTCAGGTGTGCCGTGACTTTTTCTACAGACTGTGCTTAGCTGTCACCGGCACCCAACCCTCTGAGTGGCTCTTAGTATCAGGCTAATACAAAGTCACTCTCACTGGAAATTCTACTTGTAAAAATGAATAAACCTGTTGAGAAATGAGATCACTAGATAATATCTCATACGAATAGCAATCAGTGTCCAATTTATACCATGTTGTAGGATCAGTATTCAGTTCTAGAAAAAAATCTGTTTTCACCAGCTATCTCAGAATTTCTGTTTCATATTTCTCTCAATCTACAATGATGGAGCCCCCCATCTGCTGACTTGATGACTGTATTATTGCTATTATTATTATTTTGTAATCTTTCAGTGACCAGTTTTTTCCTTTTGTTTGCAATTAAAATATCTTTGGGGGGGGTCTTTTTGCACGTAAGTCCAATATGTCTCTTTAACATAGTTTTTCAAACACTGAGACTGCTGGATAGTAAGCTGGCACATATGTTGATTTTTTTCTTAAAGGCCCAGTCCTGTCCCGGTTGTGTAGAGAAAATGACATTAGATTCATCTGTTTGACTGTTTACATGCTCCCCCTCCACATCTCTGCTGATTGTTCCAAAAATACAGATTTTAACATAAGGCTCCATGTGAATGCATGCAGATCAAGAATTGTATCAAACTCCCCAGTCAGGTTTGTTGGTACACATGTGAGTCCCCTTCTGCAAAATGGCAATATCAGCATTCTTAAGATTATAAGAACTTATATTTACCACATTTAATTGCTGCATGTCTCAAGTCCCTGTGGATACTGTTGTTGTTGATGCCTGCCTTTGTGTGGTGTTCATTGCTGCTTGCCCTATTGTTGTAGGTATTGATGAATGTTTCTGTTTTCTTGATCTCTTCTTCCACCATGATCTCCGTAATGTGGTTGCTCCTGCATTCTGATGATGCATAGACTCTTCCTTGGTGCATTGTCATGGTATTCCTGTCTTCCTGGGTTTTTTCTTTGTCACGTTCAGTCAACACTTACCTCTTTCTAGGGAGTTCCCAAAATCTTTCTCCCCCTCCTTCAATTTAAAAGACTGGCCACTGAGATGTTGAATTTCCGCCTCAGTGCCCTAGCCCCTTTGCTTGTAAGATGAAGGTCATACCCTTAAATAGCCTTCTATCTCAAAACTACTCCCAGTCACTCATAAATCCACATCCTTCATCCCAACATTTCTTCAACTGTGCACTTAATGCCTTGGATTCCTCCTGCCTCACTCTTCTCACCATGCCCATTCCCTGTCCCACACTGACAGCACCTCTGAAAAGGCCAACAAAGCTGCCTTTTCTTTCAGCTACTTCCCCAGCCTTCAGACATTAGTCTTAGTAAACTCCAGAACATGTTTGCCAACTCATTTGTACCCAAGTATATTAGGGCATGTGGCATCTCTCTAATTCCTTCTAACATCCTCCTGGCTCGGCCTCATCATTCAGAGCTGATGCTCCAGGAAAGCATCTTAACTCCCCACCCATAGTTCCCTCCTCACACACCCTGCCATAGCATCCCCAACTATAATTACTCTGTTACCTATTTTTCTTACTCCCTCTACCCTGCTAGGGGCCTTCCTCTCACTCTGAACTTTACTGAAACTCTCATTCCATGCCTAGTCCTCTACAGAGACTGGCTCGCTGCCTCCCCTGGATGAGTCAGGTAACTGTGTCTCTTTCAGGGATGCTAAATTGTTTGCCATCACTACAAAAGAACCCTTTATACTACTCGCAATCTGCTTCTGTCCCTTCTTCCTCCATTGCCCTTCCCCCTTTCCACTACCCTCCACCCCCTTGAGCCATGGGGCCTCTAAGGCAGAGGGGAACAGGTAGCAGCTCAGGAGCAGAACTTACTTGTCTGTTCAGCATGAGTATTTCTCCTTGTGCTGCTCACAACTGTACGTGGAGATCCTCTAACCTCCTGCATATGGGGCAATGACTGGTCCTCCAAAGCATGGCACCCATAAGAATAAGGGTGTAGTCCCCAAGGAATTAAGATGCATTCTGTTTTTCTCTGCCCACAGTAACAGAGATCTCTGAAGAACATAGGCAGTGCACGTCAAATAAAATAAACAAGCCCACTGATGAGAACACCAGGTATATAAGGATCCCAAGGGGGGGGACAAGTGAATAAAGATTAAAAGCAACAATGAAATAATAGTGAAAATATGGCAGCTGTGGTATTTCTTATTTTTATAAAGGCCTTTGGTTTGGTTCACCATGGTCATCTGTTTGCCAAACTCAGGGACTTGGGATGTTTTGAAACTCTCTTAGGTTGGCTTGACAATTTATTTGATTAATAGAACACAAAAAGTTTTAGTTAATGGAGTTTTTACACCTACAGGCAGAATTGATATTGGAGTGCTGCATGGATCAAATCTTGGTCCTTCGGTTGTTTAGTATTTTTTAAATGTATTTATTTATTTGTTTGTTTACTGGGTAGGTGCTTTGATCCCAATAGACCGTTTTCAGGCACGACCTGGGCCATAGAGATGGCAGATGGGTAATACAGACAATGCAATTACATTAACTGAGAAATGGCACAGGGAGTAGAACAAGTAGAATACGTTGAAAACAGTTGAGTAAATGACTTATTGCTTGGGATTTTAAGTCATTTACTTTATTTTATGCTGATGACATTGTTTTTTTTTCAAAGGAAAATAAATAGCTCCTTTGATTTCTGCATTACAACAGACTTTATTTTGGTTCAAAAATGGTTGCAGTTAAATGGTTTATTACTGTTTCTAAGACCAAGTCCATTGTATCTGCTTGTAAACGAAAAGTTTTATCTACCCTGTCTTGAATTGATATAAGAGAGGAACAGAATAGTGAGGTTGAAATGGTAGATTCTTTTAAGTATCTGGGTTTTTAGTTAAATCAGTTTTTATCTTACGATGTCCATATTGTCTTTTTCTGATTAAAACTGTAAATAGTAGACTTATTTACTTACGTACTACTTGCCAGCAGAAACAGGCCACACGGTTTATCGAGTCTGCTTGAGTATGCAGATAGCACCCCACTTTCTGCAACTGCCCCTCCCCAGTTACCCCCCAAGACTTGGCCAACTTTATAGAATATGTAATTGTCTTTCTTTTAATTCTAAATAGTTTTTGGTTCAGTTACTTGTATTTTCCATTATTGATTATGGTTTGCCAGTTTACTCTTCAACTACTGAAACGGCTTTGACCAGAGTCAACATTTCATATCATTATGTTTGCAGATTTGTTGTGAACTGTTCCAGGTAGACACACTATCCTAATTTATGTTGAATTTATTTCATTCGATGCTCACTGTTTTTATTTTCATTTGCTTTCCTTTGGGCGAGTTTTACATGGCTCGGTATCCTTTTATCTGATAATTCGCTACAGTTTAGTGGGACTTCTCTTACTACACGTTCATCCATCACATCAAAACTAAAACTTCCTGTTTATGCAACTGTTCTTGCCCAAGGTCAATTTTTCTTTAAAGCCGTCAGAGACTTGAACTTGCTACCTGCTGACTTTTCGTTGCTCTAGGACTTATGACTCATTCAAAAACAAAATGAAACAATATTGCATAGATGATTCAGTTTGTAAATGTTTTACTTGATTAGTATATTGTGATCATGTTTGTATTTTTTGTTACCTGCTTGTCAGTTATTCTGGGTCCCATGTGAAAATGGGCATTCGATGCCCTCTGAGTTAACAAATTTAAAATGAAATAAATAGTAAGTAGTGAAAACATTTTTGGCCTACCTCCTGCCACCTGGGTCTCCAAAGGATGACCTCAAACAACCAATTAAAGTGGTATGGGATATGTGGGCTCAGTGGCACAGAGGACTGAGGTGTTGGTACCTCACCTGCCACCACACTAGCAACCGGGGTTCGGTAACGGGCTCCACCTGCTGGATGTTGACCTGGATGGGAGAGTATTGAGTGTCTGCTAACTGCTGTCCTCTCCAGAAGAGGGAGGAAATGCAGCACTGCTCATACACTGTCAACAAGTGGAGGCATGGTGGTAGGCTAAAGGGAACACAACAGCATGGGAGTTGGCCGGTGGTCAACGTGTTGCATGTGTGCATCCCCATGTACACGTAGGGTTTCATCCTAATATGCTGCCAGGCCAGGGGAGGAAAAAGGGCAAATCGGGGTCTGGGCACCAGGAAGTCCCACTTTCCCATGCCAACTTTGGCCCTCACCATTGACCTGGGACCCTTCTGACTAAACTTGATCCTGACTCGTGGGGGGGGGGGATGTCTCTCCTCCTCCTGGCCCCAACTTGTGGGGCAATGCATGAGGAACTTCAAAGGCAGTTAAGTCCTGGGGGGAGATGGTAGCCAGTTGAAGAGGTGAGCAGGGGCTGACAACCCAGCTAGCACTCCCAAGAGAAACAACTCTATAGAAAAAATGGTATGGGATTGACCCACACCTTTATTAACAGTATTTACATCCGAGTGCAGTTGTATCCTGACATATATATAAACAGTTCAGTATCCTTTGCATTAAAAAAACAAAACAGTCCACAATATAACCTATAATCATCAAATTAGAATCGACATTCCCATTGTCCTATCAGTGGAGAAGTAACCAACTGGAAGCAGAGCGGTTAACCTGCCCACACCACACACTTTAGCTCTGATGTGAACCAAAGCAGCTGCAATGGCAGGACCTTGATGTGAAGCAGGCATCCTTTACCACGCTTCAATGCAAATCAAGGCCTGATGCAGCCTAGACACCAACCACTGTCTGCCTTCAGTCATCTATACTGACCAGGCCTTCCTTAGTTGGCTGCTGAGCTCATGCCCACATGCTTCCTCACCCCCAAGTGCCTTTAGGCATCTCTGTTTCTAACACTGCAAGGTTGGCTTCCTCCCAGCACACCTCCATTGCATCACTGATCCCCAGCAATAATAGATCCAAACCAACACACAGTATGTGCACTCCATCTGGTCGCTGTAACCTGGACAAACCCTGGTGAGGTTTGGGAGTTTCAGACGTCCACCATTGCTTCAAAGAAAGTTGTTACCTTGTGGCTGAATTACTTTCTTACCTTGTCCTTGGCTCTCTCACTCCATGCCTAGCACCACATTCTCCTTTTGACCACTTCTGACCAGACCAGCAGTTTATGCAACCACCTGCTCTCGAGTTACCAAAGGTCCTCTTGCACCTGCAACCATAACTATTTCCAGGGTTCCAACTTGTTCCCTTCTAGGAGGGCAAGCAAGATGTCGGAGGTTCAGCTTTCATTCTGCTTTGCCCATAAGATGGGCAGGAGTTGAGATCACCTCATACCCCTTGTACGCAGCATTCCAGCTTTGCTGCCACTGGGTTAATATGCAGATGCCTCCCATCAGGCATCAGTGTTTGGATCCCAGCCTGTTACATAATGCAGAAAGTGGTACCCACAGGACCAAATCAAATAGTGCAGTCTGAAAGCCAAGAGTATAAAAATTGTCAAAGGTTAGTCTGGTGTGGAACTGCCTGATATAGGACCTGCATCTGGCTGAACACCATCCACCAACCCCCTCACACTCTGTTCTCCAATTCCTACTGTAATCATCTCCAAATCAGCCACTACACAGAAGGAGTGGGTGCTGTAATGTTACAGGTCTTTGCCCAGGAAGGCTTTGGCCATCTTGGTGACTGCTGCTGCGTGGTACTGTGTCAGTGGTTTCCCATCCCCACAAAGGAAAAAGGGGTAGAGCTGGGTGGCCTGGTTGCTAGGAATTCTTCCACCCCTTTCCATGGACAGATAGCACCCTTTCTGCTCACAATCTGAATCACATACCTAACCCAATCTGGTCTGTTTTTGAGCAGTGCAGTGTGATGGCCAGGCCCTCAAGGCACACCTTCATGTCCCATAGGCCCAGTAAATCCCCAGTACTGGCAGAAATGACAGATTCTGCTACCACCTCCCCCCACCCTGAATGCCCCAAAGAAAAGTGAAAGGAAGGCTGCCCTGAACAGGTAGGCCTTGTGGGCTGATATGCAGACCATGTTCAAGCATTGCGTCATTTCCAAGACTTGGGGGCATAAATAGACAAGCAGAAATTCACCCTCCCACCCCCAGCCTAGCCCTGCATTATCTTCTGGTCCACTATGGACTGCCCAGGGTCTGGGACATCCTTTAGCCTGTTCATAAATTCTTTGGCCCTGAGATGGGCCTTGCCCATGACGTGGGCTGCCCCTTCCTCCTTGAAATGCACAGTAAAGCTCATCACATTGCCAACTGGTATTGACCGCCTTACCTGCAGGCTGCATCTGCCCAAAAACCTGTATAAAAAGCCTTATGGAAGCTTCCCTGTCTTTCATGAGGTTTCCAGATCATGCTTATCTAAAAAGAGCACTGACTCTCCCCACCTAATTTCCCATAACAGGGTGGCACTAAGGTCTATTCTGCATCCAATTACAGAGTCGAGTCTAAACACCTGAAAGTGCATCAGCAATGTCATTCTTGTACCCCTTAATTTTCCTTATTCTGAATGAGAGGTTAAGTTTACCATACCAGATCTACAGTAGCTGCCTGCTTGTTAATCACTTTCAGTACTGCTCTGTTATCCTACCAGAACTTAGCCTTTTTGTTATTGAGGGCTTCCTCCAAATCCAGGTAGTCATAATGATTATGTGACCCCTGGATCGCTGTGTCTGGGTTCACACACCTACCTGGTGACTGTACAGGGCCCACCTGCTTGAGGGGGTTGGGTTTGTTCTTTCGTCTGCGGTTGGGGGGGGGGGTCATCCCAGGACAAATAAGAAATAGCATGGTGCCTCCACCCTGAGAGAATAAGTGGGTTAGATGTTGTGTGCAGTACCACCCTCTGGGATACAGTATCTACCACCTCCCTACACTGGACTGCACTACCCCCTGGGGACCAATAAGACAGTTGCTACCTTCACTAGTAAACACTTCAATCAGATTACACAAAGTGGGTGCCCACACAGACGTCTGAGGGGATGTCAATATCCACAGTGTCCACATAGCCTTTCAAATTCACACAGGATGGGGTTGCATTCCCATGGGGTGGGGCCTCTGATGAAAAGAAAATCATCAAGATAGTGCAACACTGACCTGAGCCCCACCCTCTGCTGGAACACCCACTGCAGAAATGTGCTGAACTGCCTAAAGGCTAAACAAGCCACCAAGCAACCCATGGGCATGGCCCTATTGAAGTAATATTGCTCTTCCAATTAAAACCCCACAGGACCCCCATCATCTGGGTAAATGGGGATTAGGTGAAAGGCCAACTCAATGTCACTCTCTGCCAGCCAGATACGCCTGCCCCGATCCCTAAAATGGCATGATCTAAGATTGTGTATGCCCCTGAGCACCTCTTTTTTGGATTGAACTCATTTACTGAGAGTCTGGCAGAGTATGGTAAGTAGTAAATCAACCTAAAGGCCCTGGTTATTCTCAGGCACTAATCCGGGGTGGGGTGGGGTGGGGTGGGGTGGGAGAAATCTTTGTTACTCTGGGGAGAGGAAGGCAAAGGACAGACCCTTTCTGCCTCACCTCTTTGTTGATTTTCTGCCTGGCTGCCTCAGGATTCTGCTGTAAAGACTTGAGGTTGTTTGCCTACTGGTGGCCCCCGTATCACAATCAAAAACTTTGTAAAAAAAACTATATATAAATCTGTTGCCACTGCAGTATCCAGTCACTGTTTAAGGTAATCATTTCTTACCAGGGAGTGGGCCAGTAGGTTGGTGTCCAATTCCCATCACTGGGCTACGGCTCACTTACCCCTTATGACTTTCCCCCTTTACCATGTAGAAACCAATTTGCCTCTTTCAACCTCGAGGGAGCCCTGACTGTTCTTGCCAGTTGCAGACCCCGCACTTGTCACATATGTGTCTGCATTTGCATTGTGACCTGCTGCATGCTCTCTTGCTGAAATCCCAGCAGGAATTTTAATTACAATTTGCAAGGGTGGGGGCCTCTGCCTGACCTGTACTCCAACTCACTGGCTGCCTGAGGGTCTTTGTTTCCAGTTAGTAGTCTGGGTGCCTAGTGCCCCATCAGACATGCCCATGGCTGGTCATTGGCTGCCTAAATTTTTCGTTCCTGGTTATGAGCATGTGGGTTAGCATGGGAATAGCTTGGTGGAGCTGTTTCTGCAGCACCACTGTCATAAGTTGTTTGAGGCCAGTAAACCAAGCATTGATGTGCCCTCTCTTGCTCTGCTTATCCCCAGGTTTTCTCCCTAAAAGGATAATTTCGTGAAATTTCTAAAGAGTTTCTTTCTGCTGCCCCTACTACATAAATGTAGAAAGCAGGAGATGTGTCTACAAATATCACAGAAATGTCAGGTAATATTTGGCCATATCTTTGGCTGTGACTGTACCTACGTACTGTTGTCCTCCTTTTTCAGCTCTCTCTACTGATTCTTTACTAAGCAGCATAAAAACATTCACATAATTCTATATTTTTTCCTTTGTGGCTTGGCTGTTGTGCTCCCCAGCATGCTCAAAGGGCATTATCCACACTTCTGGCACAGCTAGGGCAGCCTGACTTGCTGCCTGTCCAGGGCCCCAAGAGCTACAGAACAGTGGAAAGCAAATGGTGCTCACTGCCCCAGCTGCACCCCATCTGAAGCCCTGGGGTGGGCCACCTTATCCTGTTGCATGGCTAGAAACTTCTGAAACAGGACTTGCTGATCACCAGGACTACTCTGGTAACCACCCCCATGCCTGACCCAAAATGACATTTAAAAACCTATTCACTGCAGTGCAGACTGAAGGGTTGCCATTCACCTACCATGTCCATCTGTGCCGATCTTGGCCTGAGCTGGAATCTCCATCAGCATTGTTGCCCCCTCTAACTATGCTGCACCTTTTTCTGTGGCATCTATTTCACTTTTTGCTGCTGAGGCTGCTGAAGCAACTATGCCTGGGTGTCTCTCCTTGCCTTGAGTTATTTTGACTCATCCACTATAGCTCACAGTTACTGTACCATCTCTGCTTCTTCCTCCATCATGTTCACTGGCTGGTGGAGTTCCTCCACTACCTTCCTTTTCTGAGCTGCTCTCCTGTCTTTGCTAGGTGTCTCACTGGATTTCTTCTCTCTTGTGTATTGATCACTGTGAGACTTGTTGCAGTACTGCTGTGGGCCTACATCACTGTGCTGCAACCTCTGCATGGGGCTGCTTTCGAGTAAAGTTGCAAGCTGCTGTAAAGCAGGTCTTCTTTTGCTGAAGTTCTTCTCCCAAATGGCTGCTGCAACAGTGAGGGCTTCCGCTAACCTTGCAGCTTCCTATATGGGAGTCTGGCTCTTCCCCCCCAACCCCAAGCCACTCCCAGGGACAAGCACTGCCTGTCTACTCCATCTGTTGGTCGGAGCACCAGGGATTTCTGCTTCCTGACTTCTTCCCCTACTGCCAGCAAGAGCTATCATGTGAAACTATGGTAATACAAAAAGAAGTAGTGTGTAGTCACTGGAGGGAGGTGATGAGGCAGATTATGCACGCCCAGGTGTGCACTAGCTCCCTGCACAATAGTTACAGCCTTTTGTTTTGAACTTTTTGGAATGTCATTTGACACTGGTAACATGACCTGCCACCCCCCTCGCCCCACACCCACAGAGTGCAGGACTACCTCAGCAGCCCTAACAGCTGTGGTGGGGGGACTGAGCCATTCCTGGTTTCCTGAGCCTCCTCCCTGAACCATCCAACCTGGGGGGGGGTGCAGTTCCCCTAAGGCACAGCAGATCAATGCAGCCTGTCCATCACTTTGCTTCTCCTCCCCCTTTCCTTATAAAAGCCATAGTTGTGAGCTCTGACTGCATGGTGATACAGGGGAAAGGAGCAGGAGACAGGAGAGCTGCCTGCGTCCTGTTGTGGTGGTGGTGGCTAACAATGCAGTGTCGCCTTAAGTACTAGCTACATATATTGACAGTAGAAACAGTACAAACCTCCTACTGATCTGGTAAACCAGCTAGTCTGGAAATCCAAATCACAAGTGGTTAGGTTAGTTGAGGCCCAGCATTGACGGAAGATGAACATACAGTACCATTTAATGCTGCTGTAGCTATTTGTAATCCAAATACAGGGAAAAAGCTTGCATCCCAAATGCAGAATTAATGTGATCACAGATGTAAAACTCAAAACCCTTTAGCAGTACTCTGCAGGTGTACACCTTGGGTGCTCTTTTACATACATCTAGCCAGAGTTTAACAGTTCCTAATTCTAATGCTCTTTTACATACATCTAGCCAGAGTTTAACAGTTCCTAATTCTAATGCTCTTTTACATACATCTAGCCAGAGTTTAACAGTTCCTAATTCTAATGCTCTTTTACATACATCTGGCCAGAGTTTGACAGTTCTTAATTCTCATGCTCTTTTACATACATCTGGCCAGAGTTTGACAGTTCCTAATTCTAATGCTCTTTTACATACAACTAAGCCAGAGTTTAACAATTCCTATTTCTAATGCTCTTTTATATACATTTAGTCAGAATTTAAAAATTCCTAATTCTTTAACTAAACTTAGGTACTTATGGTTACTAGAAATTACACCCTGGTTGTCAAACTGCCTTCCAACCAGATTCTGAATCTCAGGACTTCTGGGCAGCTGGTGTGCTGAGTGGTGGTACCCATAGCATTTCCTGATCACTACTGGGTTCTAGCCAACATTGTTCCTCTTTGAGGACTTTTCTCCTCTTCACACCAGCTTGCATACTTCTCATTCACAATCAGCAAAGTCGAACAGTCCTTTCTGGATGTCCAAGAGTCTGGATCAAAACACAGTCAGGACAGGTTACATGCTGTCTACAGAGCCTTCACTCTGCAGCATTCGCATTTCTAATGCTTGAGCCCTGAATGGGCTCTGCTCCCTCAAGCTGTCTGTTGAGCAGCTGGCAGGCCTGTCTCACTGGAGCTTAGACAAGGAGCTCCTCACTCACACTTGCACTGGTTGATCTGGCATGTGCTGTGTCTAAAACCAGCTATCAGTCAAGGACCACCTTTGGTTCAGGTTTGCCTATACTGTGGTTGAGGGTGGGCTGAGAGGCTAAGGCTACCTTATGGCTTGGTCCACTGATACGCAGGTTTTTCCTATGTTCCTTCTGACCCCACACCACAGAATATGTGCAGGGTCAGAGGGCATGTTCTTATGTTTATTCTTTTGTACAAACTTCTGTCTCGTGGGGCAGCCCAGATGCTGTCTTTAGCACCACTGCAAGTACACCTCCTACTGGTGTGGCTGTTGCAATAATGTTGAACACCTTCTGGGGGGTTATAGACAATGATGCCTTCATTTCCTGTGTCCCTGTCCCTGCTTGTCTCCTCAGAGGACTAGAGAAGTGTCTCAAAGTCCCTACCACTCATACGCAAATGGGCGATAGGGGTTTTGCTGTATCTGCTCCCAGAATTTGGAACTCCTCCTCCCCCCCAGGTCTGCTCCTCACTCTCTCACTCATGCCTCCAGATCTCCCTCTGGACTCACCTGAAGCTTCCTCTGCATGTGGTTGTCCTAAACCACCATAATCCAATCATGGTTCCCGCTCCGGGCTACTATGTCCCTGCATGTCTGGTGGCCCCTGCGTGGGCCTGGAGGGTGGTTTTTATTTGCTTAGGTCCTGTTTGTAGCATATTGTACATACTCTCTGCTCTAGGTGGAGTTTTGTCGGATGCGCTGTTCGGTGGTCCTTGTTTGTACAAAAATGTATTATGTGATCCAATGTATGCTCTTTCCTACTCAGCTGTGTTATATTCTTTACTGTTTACGTAATGAGTTGCCACCTGGTTCTACCTGGTGTTGTGCTATGTTCTACTGTTTCTTATTGTTTTTGTATTTGTACTCTCCTGGGTTGTACCTGAAAATAGGTAATTGTCTTGTCTAGTGTGCTTACCTGGTCAACAAAAGCTAATAAATAAATAAATGTCTGTCCTTGCCCCGGTGGTGACTCAGTTCCAGATAGGGAACATAATTTGAGACTGCATCTAGGGGGAGAGCTGGATTATACAAACAATGCAAATGATGCCTTGTACAGTATATAATACTCCTTCTGGACTAGGTTTCTTACATGTACCAGGAACATATCGGGAACTCCATTGTAAGTCATTACTGGCCTCACAACATGGTGTTGAAGGCTACTTTGGGATTGCACGATGTTTGTGATCCCAGGTCACATACCATTTCCTTGCATCCACAAAAACAGTTTCAGCCACTCGGGTAAGGAGGCTGGGGCTGGCATGCAGCTGACCCATAGGGCCATTCTGAAGTACATACAGCAGCAGCCTGGTCAGGATGGCTTGAAAACCTTTGTGACTTAACTTGGTTACTGGTTGATGTAGTGTAAGTGTGTGCAGCTGGTGGCTAACCAGCCACAAAACCAGCTTGTCTTGGGGAGTACTGGACCCATGGGTAAAGCTTGGGTTAGTAGTGATGGAGAAGGGAACTGCTTGACCACCAGGGAAGTCCATCATGGGGTATGGGAATGGAACATAGAGGCCATAGGACCACTAGCGCATACTCTGATGGAGTTGGGGGTCAACTGGATCAGAAAGGGACCTATGCATAGGATAAAAGGAGCAGTGACTGGAATGGAAACAACAGGCCACACGGGTGCCCAGCACTGGGAAAGCTGAACAATGTTGTTTGTTGTAATGCCACAGTTTGCATGTTTGTGGGTTTACACCAGAGTGTTAGCAGCTACACCCACCAACATTTAGAATTGATTTGCATTGTGCTATGCTTGCATAGGGGGAAGCTCCCCCCCCCCAACAAGCAGTATCTGACTTTTAAGAATAGCAGATTCAGGTGGCAGTACAGTGCTGTGGGTTCTAAACACCTGTTTTGCACTGCCCCAGACTGTGACTGAGAACAAAGCCCCCATACTATTGATGTATCAGGTTGGGTCATTTTAGCAGGCGGAAATCATTTTGTTAATACTGTGCATTTACCAAAAAATCAGATTATCAGTTATTTACCTTCAGACCTCCAGCACAGGCATTCTTTAGGTCCACCAGGATTACTCTTGATGAAAGGTACATGGAATTCAGCTACATGTAATCCTACAGGAACTGCAGTTAGTGGGAGACGAAACCTGTTACACAATTGTTTGTATTGTTTCAAGGGTGTGGGAGCACAAAATATCATTTATAACTGCACTGAATTTGTTACCTCCTTTGTACTGTTGTAGAGACTGACAGTATTTGTTGTTGTACCAGTTCTCTGATTAAAAAGCCAGGCATTCCAGTTCTACAGAGCTGCCACTTGCCGTCTTCCTACACATCCAACTACACACATAGCAAAGGTCAAAGAGCCCCCAACTGCTTCTATACTGAAGCTTTTTTATGGGGTCACAGGGTTATGAATCTCAAGACCTCATTACTTCTAAATGAAAAGATGGGCTTGCTAAAAACTAATAAAATCCTTCTGTGTCCCTTGAGCATCTGTAAAGTGTTCATGACTTACAGAACAATGAAAGACATTGAAAGGCCAGCATGAGTGGATATGATGCCAGACCATGCAGCACAAAAGTGTGTTTTAAAAATGTTTTCAGCTGCTAGTGTGTTATTAGTATTATATCTGCAGTGCATGCATTTGCTCATGTGTTCCAATGTAAAAGGCTTATCTTTCTCTCTCTCTCTCTCTCCTCCCAAAAGTTCAGAAACAGAGTCAGATCCTTATGGGGAATCTTTTGCTGAGACTGCTGCTCTAAAAGCTTCACCCTTCAAACCCGCAGCAAGCAGTGCTCATTTACGAAGGCACGCCTCGCTGAACAAAAGTTACGTAAAAAGAGAAGAATGGAATGTAGCATCCAAAGCTGTTGATGGTAAGTAAACCTGAATGAACTAAGAAGTATTTATGCTTTAGCTCGTGCCAGTCAGTTTTGTGGTTTTGAGATAGTTGAGAAGCCAAATTATATCCCTCATTAAAGTCTTGTCAGGTTTTACCATCAGTGTCCTATGGTCTTTGAGTTGGGTAGGGTCTGTTTGAAGAGGGAATGTTTCCAGTCATGTTAGTCTTTGGAATACTGGATTTGCTGCAGGCAGTGCTGGAATCACAGGGGGCTTGCCAGGGCTCATCTCTCCTAGCTCTGAAGCGAGCCCCGGTAGCTCATGTATCAATGCCATTGACTTATAATGGGAAGGGGGCCCAATTTGAAGATAAGGGCCTTATGGGCCCCCCTAGTTCCCAAAACTTAAAAAGTGTAATTCCAACACTGGTTGTAGGTTGTAATTCTTCCTGTTACTGGACCAAGAACTTGTACGTAGATGTTACAGTCCACAAACCTTTGGAGCAACTCATGCCCCTTCATCAGGTGTACAAGCAGATTAAGAAGAAGAAGCAGGTTTTATATTAAATGTTGATGTAGAAGAATTGGTATAGAGAAAAGGCAGGCAGAGATTTCTCAGAAATGCAAGGGAGGAATGATCATGCACCACTGAGCTGCCGTGGAAGCTGATGATGTCTCAATTGACATTAACACTGACCAGACATACAGTACATGAAGGGTTTACAGTGGAGGTTGGCCACTGTCAGTAGCTACTGCTCTCAAACCTTGGTCCAGGAAGTCTGCCTCTGTCAGAGCATTGTAGATGACTGCATAGGAGTTCATTTATACAGTGAGCTACTATACATTCCAGTGTGACAGTCTGTCTGTCACATAGTGACACTAGGCAGACCACACTCCCCTATATGCTCAGATATAAGTTAAAAGTCTAAAACAGCTGCAGTTCTGTGAGGAGGAGGAGACAGATGAGAGGCTGGGAGATTCTCAGTGCCCTATCCCCCTCATGAATTGAGTATCATGGGAAACAAATGCCAGCAGAGTTTCTTTTTCCTATAAAGGAACCACTGGAGGTTTGGGTGAGGATGGGAGATATACTTCAAAATATTTTCAAGTAGGAAGAGGGGGACCAAAATGACTGGTCAGGGTAGCTTATACCCACCATCAAAGAGCAGGGGGGACATTGTTTTTACATTTGTTTGCTCCTTCTGGGGCCGGAGTGGGGTTGGTTAAGGAGTGGGTTCTAAAAGATGGTGTTAGACAGGGGGAAGGACTAGCAGAATGCCAAATAGTGGGGCTTTACTCTTTGGGGGCAGGAAAGCCAGAGAGCAAAGCAAATCAAACTTTATTTATATAAGGCGCCCTTCCAAAACTCAGGGCGCTTTTACAAAAATACCATACAAATTTTTAAAACTCAATACATAAAACAGCATCTTAAAAATAAACATAAACTTTGTTAAAACCGTTCACACCCACAGTGTGGTAGCTATAGTATATCAAATTTCCAGTGAATCAGCAATAATCAACAAATGCTTGTACAAACAGATGGGCTTTCAGGGATTTCTTAAATTCTTCCATGGTCAGGCTATCACATATCTGATGCGGTAGAGAATTCCACAGGGTAGCAGCCGTAAAGGCAAAAGATCTACCTCCAGATGTTTTCAAACATACCCTGGGAATCTCTAGCAATACCTTGCCAGAGGATTGGAGCGAACAGGAGGGACAGTAGTGTAACAGCAGATCTTGCAGGTACTGAGGTCCCTGGTGATGTAGGGCTTCATAGGTCAACAACATGACCTTGAAGGTGATCCACCATTGCACTGGCAGCCAGTGCAGTTCACACAGCACAGGTGTTATGTGGCTGGATCTGGAAGCTCCAGTTAATAGCCTTGCCGTCACATTCTGCACCAGCTGCAGTCAGCGGATATCCACCCCGGTAGCCCTAGGTAAAGGGCATTGCAATAATCAAGATGAGTGGTGACAAAGGCATGGACCAAAGTAGGTAGATCTTCAGATGGAACCAGGTGCTTCACCCTGGAGATGTCCCTTAGATAGTAAAAGGAAGACTTGACTACAGTTGACACCTAAGCCTTCAGGGTCAAGCCTTTGTCAAATATCACCCCCAGATTCCGCACCTGGCCCGAGGCATTGAGCATGGCCCCCCCAAGATATAAACCCGGGGGCCTCCCCTCTATGTTCCGACTGTCCTCATGGTCAACAACCAGTACCTCTGCTTTTCCAGGATTCAACCTCAGCCAGCTCACACTCATCCAGTCCTGTATGTCCTGCAGGCAGTTATTAAACACCGAGAGTATCACGCACCTGGTCTGGAACAAAAGACAAGTAGAGCTGAGAATCATCTGTGCGGCAGTAAAGACTCACCCCATACCGTCTAATAATGTCTCCTAATGGTAGCATATACACCACAAACAACATGGGGGACAGCACCGAGCCCTGTGGAACCCCACAGAGCAGGCCCCTAGGGATCAAGAAATACACCCCAGACTCCACCTTCTGGGACTTGCGCTTAAGGAATGACCGAAACCAACCGAGGACCACCCCCCTCAGCCCACAGAAAAACTGCAGGTGCTTGAGCAACACCCCATGATCCACAGTGTCAAATGCTGCTGACAGATCCAGGAGAACCAAGATGGAATGAGCTCTTTGATCTCTAGCCATCAGGAGATCATTAAGTATCTGTACCAGGGCCAACTCGGTGCTATGCCTTTTCCTGAAGCCTGACTGGAGAGGGTCATAGATATTGTGGATTGTCAAATGATCATCCAGCTGCAGTGCAACTGCCTTCTCAATAACTTTACCTACAAAAGGCAAGTTAGAGACTGGTCTGTAATTAGCTGGACAGTCTGGGTTAAGGAGGGGTTTTTTCAGGAAGGGATGCACCACTACCTCCTTTAAAGAATCTGGAGAGATCCCTCTCTCCAATGATACCCTTACTATTCCAGCAAGGACCAGGCCGATGACCTCAACATACCTACAAGAAGGTGAGTTGGGCCCAGATCCAAACTACAGCAGGTTGGCCGCAGAAACATAGATACATAGATACATAGACAGTGTCGGCAGATAAGGGCCTATGGCCCACCTAGTCTGCCCATTTGAGCTTGTAAGTTCAGTTTGTTTCCCTAGAAGTCTATTTCCCCTTACTCCTGACCTCTAGAATTCCTTTATGTCTATCCCATGCATTCTTAAATCCCGTGATTGTTTCAGCCCCCACCACTTCCTCTGGCAGGGTGTTCCACTTGTCCACCACCCGCTCTGTGAAGAAATTCTTTCTCATGTTTCCTCTGAATCGTCCTCCCTCCAACTTCATCCCATGCCCTCTAGTCCTGAAACATCTTTTCACTTAAAAATAGTGTTTTCCTGCACCCTGTTCCTCCCTGTAAGATACTTGTATGTCTCTATCATATCCTCTCTCCTCCTCTCCTCCAGGGAGTACATGTTCAGTTCCTTCAACCTGTTTTCATAGGACTTGTGATGCAATCCATGCACCATCTTTGTTGCCCTCCTCTGAACCTTCTCTACCCTGTCTATGTCCTTACGTAGGTATGGTCTCCAGAACTGTACACTGTACTCCAGGTGGGACCTCACTAGTGTCTTGTATAGCGGAATTATGACCTCCCTTTTCCTGCTGGTGATGCCCCTGCCTATACATCCCAGCATCCTATTTGCTTTACCTGATGCCTTGTCACACTGTTTCCTACCTTGAGGTCATCAGAGATGACAACCCCAAGATCCTTTCCTGCTTGGTGCATGCTATATCCTCACCCCCAACTGATATATTGTGCCTGGGTTTTGTGCCCCATATGCATTATCTTGCACTTTTGCATTGAATTTCAACTGCCAAACCCTTGACCATTCTTCAAGTTTCTGCAGGTCCCTTCTCATTCTGTCTACACCCTCTGGTGTGTCTACTCTGTTACAGAGCTTTGTGTCATCAGCGAACAGTGAAATTCTGCCTTCTAGATCCTGTGCAATGTCACTGATGAAGATGTTGAATAGGACCGGTCCCAGCACTGATCCCTGTGGTACCCCACTGGTCACTCTTCCCTCTGTGGAGTGACAGCCATTTACCACCACCCTCTGTGTCCTGCCACCCAGCCAGTTACCTACCCACCACACTACTCTCCTGCCCACACCCATATTCCCCAGTTTGTGTAATAGTCTTCTATGTGGCACAGTGTCAAAGGCCTTGCTGAAGTCCAGATAGGCCATGTCCACTGCCCTCCCCTGATCCACCTCCCTAGTCACCCAGTCAAAAAATTCAATGAGGTTGGTCTGACATGACCTCCCCGGTGAAACCATGCTGCCTTGGGTCCTGTAGTCCATTGACAACCAGATGTTCCACCAATCTCCTTCAGTAGTGCTTCCATGATCTTTCCCACTACCGAGGTGAGGCTGACTGGTCTGTAGTTCCCTGCTTCCTCTTTGTTCCCACTTTTGTATAAGGGGACTACATCTGCTGTCCTCCAGTCTTTGGGTACCTCCCTGTTTCCAGTGATTGGCTGAACAGGATAGCCAGAGGTTCAGCCACCACCTCTCTTAGTTCTTTAAGGACCCTGGGTGCACCCATCTGGCCCCATTGCTTTATCAGCTCTTATTACCCAGTTCCTTCAGGACCTTTTCGTAAAGGGACTTGTGTCCATTTCTGCACCATTCTCACCCCTTGTACTCCTTCAGACCCATTACCCCCTCTTCCTTAGTAAAGACTGAGCAGAAATACCTGTTCAATATGTCAGCTTTACTGTTGTCATCCTCCACGCCCCCATCCTCCCCTTCAGTCTCACTATCCTCCCTTTGTCTTTCTTTTTCACTTATGTACCTGTAAAATGTTTTGTCCCTTTACCCACTGATTTTGCAATGTGTTCTTCTGTCTGAGCTTTGGCTTCCTTACTGACTTCCCTGCCTCCCTTTGTTTCTCCTGGTACTTCTCCCTATCCCCTTCTGCCTGTGTCTTTTTGTATTGCCTGAATGCAATCTTTTGGCTTTCACTTTCTTTGCTACCTCTTTGAAACCATAATGGTCTCCTTCCTTTTCCTCTTACTAACCTGCTTAATGCATAATCTGTTGTTCTTATAATCCCCATTTTAAATACTGCCCACTGTTCCTCAACCCTGATTCCTGTCCCATTCCCCTTAATGCCTCTTTCAAGTATCTCCCCATTTTCCCAAAGTCTGCCCCCCTAAAATCCAGGATACGTGTTTTTGTGTGGTTTGGTTCTGCTCTTTCTGTGATTTCAAACCACAATGACTGGTGGTCACTGTTACCCAGGTGCTCCCCCACTTTTACCCCATCACACTGTCCCTGTTGTGAGCACAAGGTCCAGTATTGCCTTCTGCCGAGTTGGTTCCATGACCAGTTGCTTGAGGAAGGCACCCTGAAGGAGTCCAGGATAAATCTGCTCCTAGTTGATGCTGCTACTGGGATGCTCTAGTCCACGTCTGGTATATTGAGTCTCCAACCAGTACTACTCACCCTTGTCTGCCATCCTTTGGATGGCTAGCATCAACTCCTATCTGTTTCTTCCTCCTGGGCTGGTGGTCTATAGACCACACATGTGCGGATGGCTGCCCCATTTTCCTTTCCAGCTAACCCACAGTATCTCTCCCCCATTTTGTTCCTCCTGGATCTGTGGCCCTTATGTCATTTTTCACATACAGTGCCACCTCCTCCCTTCCTGCCTGCTCTGTCTCTTCTGAATATGTTGTAGCCAGGTATGGCCATCTCCCAGTCATGGTTATCATTACACCAGGTTTCAGTGATGGCCACAATGTCCAGGTCTGACTGTACCATG
The DNA here is from genome assembly GCA_016271365.2 of Neoceratodus forsteri. Taxonomy (NCBI): domain Eukaryota; kingdom Metazoa; phylum Chordata; order Ceratodontiformes; family Ceratodontidae; genus Neoceratodus; species Neoceratodus forsteri. The sequence continues at coordinate 810,043,626 of CM028133.1, forward strand.
ACAGCCTCAGATCTTCCATCTTGTTGCTAAGGCTCCTGGCATTTGCACACATGGCTTTCCATGATTTGACCTCCTAGACTGCTTCACTGTTCTACTCCAGCCCCTTCCTTGGTTGTCATTTATCCCTGGTTCTCCTTGCTGTCTGCCCTTCTGCTGAATTTTGCCCTTTTCTGCTTATCCACCTTTTGGACACTAATCTCCATCTTTTTGCACACTGCTTTGCAGAGATAGCCACTCCTCTGGTTCACTGGTTCCACTGTTAGCTGTGGGGTGAGCAAGTAGGTACCTGCTCTGCTGGCTCCACCCCTTTGCTGAGTTTAAATGCTTGTCAATGTAGCATTTAAACTTATCATTGAGTGTTTGATTCCCTCCAGGATGGATGCAGGCCCAGGCTTGAACAAACCTCCATCCTCCAGGTGGGTCCCCAGTCACCAATGAATCCAAACCCTTCCTCACAGCACCAGTTCTTCAACCATGAGTTAAAGTTCCTGGTGCATGCACTCTATGCTCTCCTTGCTTCTCACAGGTAGTACTTCTGAGAAAGTGACAGAAGTAGCTACTTGTTTGAGACCCCTCCCAGTTTCCTAAACTCTTCCTGAACTTCCTTTGGCTCCCCATTTGCCAAGTCATTAGTACCTAGGTGGATAATGACATCCAGCTCACCCTCCCGTCTTGCCTTCCCAGTGATCCCCAGTATCTTCCTTCCATCCCTCCATGCCGTGGCACCTGGTAGGCACCTCACCTCCCTGTCCTCCGCCTTCTGTGTTCCTAGCTGGATCCCTCTTACGATGGAGTCCCCCACCAGGATTCGCTTCCTCCTCTTCTGGGGTCCACTGCTTTCCCCACTGAGGTCACCTCCTTGGCTAACCTCCACATCCTTTCCTTCCACTTCTCTGGGTACCTCTATTTGGTTGTCCTCATTTGCCAGTGTGGCATATGAGTTCTTGAGAGGAATAGGATCTGGGATGTGCCTCTGCCTGACTGCTCTAACCCTCCCTGAGCCCACTGTCATCCAAGTACTCCTCGTCTCGGCATCCTTTGAGGCAGCTGCATTGGACTGGGTGGTCCCTGGATAGGGGTGATGGTACTTCTGACCCAGTTTACTTCCGCTCTGAGTCTGGCTACCTCATCCCGCAGTCCAGAGAGATGCATACAGATAGGGCAGCACCTCAGTGTCCAGAAGGTCTGCCTGAATATGGCTGCCCCACAGCCACTGCATTGCACCACCCCCCACATTATACTGCAATTCCACTACTTCTCTGCTACTGAAGCTATAGAAACATAGAAACATAGAATTTGATGGCACGTAAGGACCACTTAGCCCACCTAGTCTGCCCATTTCCCTACCTAATGGATAAGCTGCAGATCCTAGTTAACCAACAGCCTACTTCCTCCTACTCCCCCACTAGAATTGCCTTATGTCTGTCCATGCAGTCTTGAATTTTTCTCTCCAGCCTTCACCCCTGTCTCGTCAACTCCCTTAGCGCACCATCAAACCATGGGGCACCCCGATGAAGAGTAAGGGGGCAAACATGAACCAGAGCAATGACATCCAAGGCCCCGGACACCACCCTATTACAGGCAAGAACCAGGGCTCCTAGGTCAGAGCTATTAATTGGAATACCTGAAAGGTCCAGCACCATCGTTACGCCTTCAGAGGTAACACCTCATAAAGGACAGTACTGAACCATTTCCTTTGGGGCAGACCTACTTCAGGGTGTTGCAAAACTGAACCTCGGGGCATGATGGTCAGACCAACCAGTAGGATCCACCTCCATACTGGAGATGTCCATCCACAAGTGGAACACCAAGTCCAGTGAGTGCCCCCCCCATGGGTAGCGGCGGTAATAACCCATGTCAGGCCCAATGAATCCATCAGTTGGAGGAGGTCTTGACCAAAAAGTGATAGTTCATCATCGACCCAGGCATTGAAGTCCCCTAGAATCAACCATCTGGGAGCCTCCAACACCAGGCCGGCGACGAAGTCCGCTACCTCCTTCAGGAAAACTCTCCCATCACCTGGTGGATGGTAAATGAGAAGGATCCTGAAGCCTGCACCTGCTCCCACTATGCACTCAAAGGAGTTGGCCAGCCCCACTGGCAACTCCCTGACATCTAGTTCTTGTCTAAAACAGACAGCGACTTCCCCACCCCTATGGTCATTTCATGTGTATCACCGAACTGGCTCTGGAACTGCAGAAGGCAATATAGGTCCCATATTTTCATCCAGCCAGGTCTCTGTAATGCAAGCCAGGTCTGTGGAGGCAACAAGATCTGCTACCACCGCTGTCCTATTTTTAACAGACCTGGCATTGTATAACACCGCCCGGGAGCGATGAGACTCCGAGGATGACCCCACCACCTGCCTGTTCAAAACAGAACCCTTGGATATGGGCACAAGGCAAGACAAGGAGGACCTCAATCCCATGTCCATTTTGCCCTAGGGTGAGAGGTAGTGGGATACTCATGATGGGGCTAGCCCTGGCGACCCAAGGGAGAAGGAATGTTTTCCCTGTTTATTTACTTTTTTTTAAATTAATTCCTTAAAGAACCAGTGGAACCAAATGAGATAGACAGGAAAATGATACACATTTTAAGAAGCAGTTCCTTTCTGAAATATTTTTCTTTTTCCTTTTGCTCATTAAGAAGTTTTTTATGTGGTAGTATTGTGCTGGATGTGTGGAACAGCGCTCAGCCTGGCAGCTGACATATACAACATCAGCATTGTGATCTCATTGACAGTGACATCACAGGCAGCTGACCTGGCAGCTACTGAGTAGTTGTTCCTAAGCAGCAGTGATGCCATAGTCAGTGAGGTCACAATGCTGATAATGTAATGGAGGAACAGAGCTAAATATGTCAGTTGCCAGGCAGAGTGCTGTTCCACACAACACACGTCCTATCATCAAGTAAGCCATCTTCTAATTAACCAAAGGGAAAAGAAGTACCACCTCAGATACAAAAGGTAATGGATGATGCTTTTAAAAACTAACATTAGTTTTAGTCAGTATACTAGCTTTTTAATCTAAATATGCCAGAGTGGTGTATGCCAATAATTATTTTGTTTCAGAAAATGAATAGTCCATTCATAGTATTGGGGAACTAATATTCATTACTCACACAGCGCTGCTCCTTGATGCTTATATAGAATTCTGAAAATCTTTTAGACGGATTTATTATACCGCTGTTGAACAGAAGCAATGCCATGCAGTGGTTCAAGGGTGAAAGTGAAGGAGCTTTGAAGGTGGGGGGATGGCACAGTTTAGCTTCAGCATGAGGAATTTTTACATTTTACCGTCTTATATGTGCACATGAACAGTGCAGTTGACACTTTCACACTAGTGTAGCCTGAAGGAGTTCATGTTATGGATGTTTGGAATCCAAACATCCTGACTTCTAGAACTGCACGCTAGATCTGTGAAATGATGGGCCGGTATTCACAACCCTAAATAGGGGTCTCTTTCAAGTTCTGTAGGTGATATGACCTGATCCCTTACTTCAGTATGAGAGATAACATAACAGGATATTTCAATGCACTGACACACTGTCATCTAGTCTACCATGCATACCTCTCAACTGTACCACATTACGAAGAACGTTCCTCATTTTACTTCACAAAAGCTCATCATTCCACATTGTGAGGACTTGTCCCACATTCAGTGCTAACATTTTAAAGCAAATATCTATAGTAAATGATGCAAAAAATATACTATTCAATTAATAACAGACTTTCTGAACATAAATGCAGATATTTTAACAGTGTTCTGAGCTTCTCAGGTAAAGATTTGATTAAGTGTTCCACATTTTGCTCATTTGTTCCACATTTTGAGAGGCAATGTTCCACATTTGGGGGACACAAGGTTGAGAGGTATGCTACCATGGGGCCTTTGTGATATTCTAAATCCCAGTCAGGGCCCCTAGTTCTCTGTAGCACTTCAACCATAATTTCCACAGCTGCTGTGGTGGCACTGGCCACTGTTTGTTTCTGCAGTGTAAATTGCTTCTGTGGCAGAATGCGGTTCAGTAATAGGTTGCAGTATCATGTGATGTCATCTATGACAGACAGGCATGGTGGAAAAGCTTCAGGCTATGCAAAGAGTGGTAGGGAGACAGGATCTGTGACAAACCAGTACATTGTAATAAAAAAAAAAAACACCACAAATAATGAATTCTTCCACACTGTTTAGATGCACTGGCAGGGTGTGAACTCTATGGCTAGTTCTGTATCCACAGACTCAAAGAATTCCAGGTGCCTTGTTGATTACAGTGCATGTCCTTCTTAGTTTGATGAAATGTGCAGAATATCCCACCACATATAGCAGAAGTTGATCATGTTGTTCTGTGACGTTGGCATTATGCAACATCCGGCAGTGCTTATGAAACAGTCAAACACGGTGTTGTGGTGTCGGAGGGGATTTAGGGTCCATCTTGTCTGCAGCCCCTGCCACATGGCAATGACTATATTGAGGATGACTCCAGAGACACATGCAAACTTTATCAGCCAGAATGCAAGGTTGCAGTTCACTGACGGTATTGGAGCTCTGCAGTGCTGCATTTCTTGAATCATGGTGCCCTCTGGTGGCACATATACATTCTTTTTAGAAATACACTGCACAAAGTTAAATGCTGCCAAAGATGGTCTTTGAATAAATAGCATTATTTGGGCAACACTTAGGTTTTACATGGAACAGGTCTTGCTAATACCAACTGTTACACATGGGAGGAATGATGCAAAAGATTACATGACTTGAACAAGGTCACACAGTGAGTAAGTTGCTGTGATAGAACTGAAACGTGTGAGCCCCTGTTGCACTGCTAAGTGCTTGGACCATTAGACTATGCCTTTCTTAACTCAACAGGAGGCCTTTAAGGCCCTAAAGGACCATGGAGGGCCTTCAAGAATACTTCCACCTGGGATAAAACTAACAATACCACCCCCTCCCAAAGAAAAGGAACTGCAGAACTGATCTTCTATTTTAAATTAAAAGGGGTCTCTAATATTAAGCACCGTTCAGGCTATTTTTGTTTTATTTTTGTTAAAGAACAAACAGATGTCAAAAAGTCAGCTTATGCCAACAGACTGAGGGTAAAAGAACACATTGCTCCAGAATTATTTCAATATTAAACTTGCATTCACAAAAATTAAGCCAGTGGCTTTCCTCAAAATTGGCTGCAGACAGGCAGGCATTTGAAGTGCTGCTGATGAGACTGCTCTCAGTGAGAGCAGTAAGTCTGTGAGACTGTGGCAAAGCTATACTTTTCCTTATACAAATCCCTACATACACTTCAGTTATAAATTAGATATATAAGGTCCCTTGTTTTGATTACCACAGGCGACCTTTATGAAAAGTGTAAACATGGAAGTTATGTTATCATTGGCAAACATACTGGCAGAAATTATATATCCAATCTAAAACTGTTCTGTTTATAGGGACTAGTATAAGAAGGGCACCACCCAGCTCTCTGAGCATGATCTCTATGTCTGTCAGCAGCAGCACTTCCCGTTCCTGTATGCGTCCTACCGGTTTTGAGGAAAGTCACAGGCTTTGTTCTTGTGAATAAAAATTTAATACTGAAATCGTCACCCCTCTGTAAAAATAATTTGCCTTTTTAACATAAAAACAAAGAAGTTGTGAGCAGAAAAGGCCCTGCGACCAATCTAGTCTGCCTTTCCTTATCTATACTGTTGGCAATGGTCCTAGCAGCCCTTTACTCCTCTATTCCCCTTCCCCTTTTTCTGATGTCCCTACCAGTCCCAGACATCTGTCCCTCTCATGTTTGAATCCCCCCTTGGTAGTCTGTGCCACACATTCACCATCTTTTCTATATAGAAATACTTCTTGATGTCCATCATAATATCACTCAGACTTCTCCGATTGCAGTGTGGTCCACCTGGAACGAAAAACAAAAAAATGGGGAGGGATCCACTCCACGCACCTTCAAAAGACACCCAGCATAGTGGAGAAACTGACCCACTCACTGGTAAATTTATTAAAAAGTCACTGATACCTCAAGAACAACTTTGAAAGACATAATATTTGGACACAAAGCAGCTTATAGTTCTCATTAGCTCTGTATTCCTTATCCCTATTATATATTAATGAGGGCATATGCATAAAAACAGGAGAGTTGTTCAGGTTCATCTGCTCCTATTGCTTCTTCCAAACCTGATGCCATAATACTCTGCTTGTGACATCACAGTTACTCTCATAGCAACAGACTGTGAAGTCACAACAGATCATTATGATTTCAAGTAGACAGCAAGCTAAAGAGGCAGATGAATGCTAGGGATAATATATTGTTTCTATGGGAATTTCTTCAGTAATAAATAATGGAGAGGAGAAATCTATAAAAGATATATGAAATACAAGCAGAATTGTATCCAGCTATTTTGTTTTCCAATAATTCCCCAATGGTGTCAGCTGCTCTTTAAGTATCTTTTATTTGAATGCAGTATTTCACAACCAGTACACTAGCATATCCCAAAAAAACTGTCTGTCAATGTTTTTTGGTCTCCCAATATACAACCAACCACTTTTTCAGGGCTACCTGATATGCCCTGTCTGAGCACCTGTGCTTTTACCCTTGATAGTTAGAATCTCACCTGTGGGTTTTAACATAACATGCACTTACTGGTGCTTTTTAGATTCATTGGTGCTCTCTCTCATTTCTCTACAGCTTGAGTGCTGTTTATTTTAAGGAAAAGATACTTAATACATTTACAAGTAAGTGGGTCAGTTTGCCCACTGCAATGGACATCCTATATCTTTCCCAGCTGCCAGCATCGAGGTCCCGCTGATGCTTGTTTTCCCATTCAATATGAGCAGTTTTTTGCCATTGACTTTATTTATTCGGTGGAGGGATTTGCATACCTCAATCACATATCCCTCTTCATTCTTGCCTCCAGTGTGTACATATCGTGGTCTACCAGCTTCTTCATGTAAGCCCTTCCCTGCTGTCTCTTAATCACATTGGTTACCTTTTTCTGTGCCACCTTCACCCTGTCCTTGTTATTTCTCAAGTGTGGGCTCCAGAATGGCACACAGCTCCCCAGGTGAGGATGCACTAGGGATCTGTACTGGTGCAGAATCACCTCTCTTCCTGCTGATGCTCCTTTCTATGCAAGCACATTCTAACAAACTTTTCACCCTCCCCACTGCCTTAATGCACTGCACTGATGTTTTCAAAGTGTCCCATATTATCAACCCCATATCCTCTTCCTCAATTATTCTCTCCACTACTACCACCGACCTGTATTCTGTTTTTAGGTTTTTGTACCCCTATTGCATTGTCCTGTACTATTTTTGCATTACATTTCAAATGCCATACCCTTGCCCATTTCTCAAGTCTTTCAAGCTCCTCCCTCATTGTTCTTGCTCCCTCCTTACCATCCACTTTTCCACAAATCTTGGTACTGTCTGCGAAGAGGCAGATCTTCCCCTTGATCCCTACCCCATTATCATTAATAAATGTGTTAAATAGGACCGATTCCAAGATAGATCCCTGCAGCACTCCACTGGTGACCTCCTTGACCTCTTAGTGTTCCCCAGTGAGGACAACTGTCTGGGTTTTCTCACTTAGCCAATTCCTTACCTATTGTGTAATTCTACCCCCCAACCCTCGGTCATCCATCATCTTGACTAACTTTTCATGTGGAAGAGTCTCAAAGGCTTTGCTGAGGTCAAGTTATAGTATATCCATCACCTTTGTCACTCGGTCAAAAAAGTTAGTACCTCCCTCCCATGAACCCTGCTGTCTAGTTTCCTGCAGTCCAATTTCTTCCAGGAAACCCACTGACCTCTCCTTTATTAACATCTCTAGTGTTTAGATAGAAGAACAACTAATGTGAAAGAAGTGAGGAAACAGGGCTCACTGACAGAAGAACAAGTTGATAAAATCTTAACCTGGAATATAACTGGTTTCTCAGGTAAACTTGCAGCTAATGTTTGCATAAATCGTATAAAAGAATATATTATAGTAGCCATTCAAGAAACCTGGTTCCTAAATTGTATGGATAAAAGGATACAAATGTGTATGTAGCAAGGCAAGAAGGGTAGCACTCACGGATGTCCTAGTGGAGGTCTGCTTAAACACTAGTAAAAGCAGATAAAAGTATAAGTAGCAAAGAAAAAAATGCTATATATGATTATTTTATATTACAATTCATTGAGTGGCTGGATGAAACCTTAATTCTGAGAAACTTGTGTATTCCCCCATAACTCTGAGTACTATAAAGATGAATTATGGCTATGGCTTGCAAGTGACATGAAACAAGCTATGAATTGGTCTCCTGGAGCTGAAATACTTATAATGGAAGACTTAAATTCCTGCATAGGGAATAGAGGTATAATTCCAGATCTTAAGGGTACTATTGCAAAGAAAAACCTCTGACCTCTACGTGAACAAAAGTGGAAGGAAAATCATAGACCTTCAGGAATCATTGAGTCTCTGTGTGTTGATATCCAGTTCCATGGTCAATGTGGCTTGCATCATGGAGACCTGGCCGAGTGACAATGCAGGCCCTGTTTGGAAGCAGCCATCCTAGCCGGATTCTCCACGGTCCACTTCCTCAAGAAGAGTTCATCGGTGGAGGGAAAGGTGCCCATCTGTTCTAGATACGAGCTGACAATGGTTGTATCCGCTGTTTGAATGTGTGGCTGTGTGTTGGGCCCAGTTGCAGGTTATAGGATCCTCCTGGTGTACTGACCTCCAGGACATGAGGGGGGAGTTCCTTCTGGAAACTGTGGACTTTGTTGCTCGACAAGTACTTCTAGGTGATGTCAATGATAAACTCTTGCTATTCGGACAAGATTTTCTCAGGGTGACGGACTTCCTGGGCCTCGCACAAGTGGCTACTTCCGTGACTAACCAACATGGTCATGCAGCAGCAGCAGCAACCAAATATTTTTTTACTTAATAATCAACATTAACTCTCTGCACAACCCGCTTCACTCCAATCCCAAACCACAGCAGGATCCTGGGTCATACCACCTGAAACACTGAGCTCCGATCCAGGAGCAAGTTAAGGAAGCAGCCTGATAATAGTCACCCCCCACCCCCTCCTCCTCGACTTCTTAAATGCCCTAGGTGAAGTCTTGGGATTGGGTACTTGAAGGGAGGTGGGTTCTGTACTCTGTAGGTTGATGTGTAGAGGACTCATGACAGAAACTGGACTGGCATTTTTGCTATTCTGTTGTGGCTTAAAGGGGCTTTCTATTTACTTTAATCAGCAGTTGTACTGACCCCATGCAATTAAGCAGAGAAGTATTCCGGTCATGATGCTGCTTGTGAGTGCTAAATAAGAGACTGAGTAAGTTGAAATTGTATAGTTGCTTTGTGAAAGATAAGTGCTGTGCGGTCATAGGTAGTTGGGCCTTTTAATTAAGCAACAGTGTGAGGAACTTCAGCAAAAAAACAGGTAAACACACCTACCTCGTAATTATTGATGAGAAAATAGAAAAAGGCTAAGTAGGGTGTTTTATTTTAAAACTGGCCTTACCTGCTAGTTGCTATATTAGCTTTGATTGAGGGATCCTAAACTGAGAAGTACTGTTAGCATTACCCCTGGACTTATTATATTAGAGAACTGCCTTATCTAGACTGTATTAGAAAACTGCCTTATCATATGAGCTGATTACCTTAATCACTTGAATGTTTTATCTGATATTGTCATATATGATCTATTGAAATCCTGCGTCCAGTATTCATAACAGCTGCCAAGGTGTTTCCATCATGTCTTTTCTAAAATGTGACAGAGTAGCCCCACAGCTCCTTACTGTTGTTAGTATCCCTGTGACATATCGGGGGCAGGAGACTCAAAGGAACCATAGGAGCGGTTCCTCCAACAAGAGACCACAGTCCTCACATCCTCGAATGGCAGGAAGGCACCACTCTGCCTCGGAACTAACGCCGCCACCACGGATCAGAAAGGCACTGCACCCTGCTGCCCCAGTTCGATTCCTGCAGTAGCTGCCTAACACTATGCTTTCTTGCCTTTCCTCCCCATGAAAGGAAAGCACCCCATCTGCAACAGACTCCATGGCCCAGTCGGGGGCAGGAGACTCAAAGGAACCGCAGGAGTGGTTCCTCCAACAAGAGACCATGCTCCTCACATCCTTAAATGGCAGGAAGGCACCGCTGTGCCTCAAAACTAATGCCGCCACCCGGATCAGAAAAGCACTGCTCCCTGCTGCCCTAGTTCGATCCCTGCAGGAGCCGCCTAACTCTACGCTTCCTTGCCCTTCCTCCTCATGAAAGGAAAGCATCCCTGCCGCAACAGCTAACGTCTAGCTGCAGGCAAAAGTGCTCCCACTGGAGCTGTGCAATTTCCCATTGGCTCATATTTAAATTTGTCACTTCTCTTACTCTCCGGAGCCTGGATCCTGATTGGTGCATCTGGGGTCTCTCAGGCCTGCAGATTGGCTACACCCTGGACAGCCAGGAAGCTTGTATTTGCACCTACTGAAATCTCTATTCTGTTTTCGGTACTGCATAAAGTAATTCATTTGAATGCTGCATTTCTTAAAACTTTGCACAACCTGTTGATTGTTTTATTTTGCTGATGACCATGGAGTTTATTTTAAATGTTAACCTCTGTCAGCTACTAAATAACTGATCACAAAACTGCTCTAAATTCTAATCCTAGTCTACTGCTAAATAACTGTTTGCTGCTGACCATAAAACTGATTTTAAAATTTAAACACAGTTTGCTGCTACTTAACTATTACCTACTGTATTTCTCTACCCTCTCTGAACCACTAGCTGTTCCAACTCTTCCCTATCTAAACTACATCACCCTATCTCTATCACAGCTCTCCCTGTTAGTCTCTCCACTGTAAACTCACCTCCCTCTTGATCTCCTCTCACACATGCCCCGTATTTCTCTGCCCACACCCATCTCTTTTGTCTCTGCTAATCCTGCCTAGTTTTCTCCCTATTTATATCTCTCTCTCTCTCTCTCTCTCTTCCCCAGACTTCATGGCCCAGTCGGGGGCAGGAGACTTCAAGGATTTCTCCAACAAGAGACCGTGCTCCTCTCATCCTTGAATGGCAAGAAGGCACCACTCTGCCTTGAAACTAACGCCGCCACCACAGATCGAAAAGGCTCTGTTCCTTGCTGCCCCAGTTCAATTCCTGCAGGAGCCGACAAACACTATGCTTCCTTGCCCTTCCTCCTAGTGAAAGGAAAGCACCCCAGCTGCAACAGGTAACATCTAGCTGCTAGCAAAAGTGCTCCCACTGGAGCCATGCAATTTCCCCATTGGCTCATATTTAAATTTGACGCTTCTCTTACTCTCTGGAGCCCGGGTTCTGATTGGTGCATCTGCAGTCTCTCAGACCTGCTGATTGGCTACTCCCTGGACACTCAGGAAGTTTGTATTTGCACCTACTGAAATCTCTCTTCTGTTTGCTCTATTGCTTCCCCAATGGTGAAAGGCTCCAGCTCCCCACCCACCCTACCTGGACTCTCACTTATATACCTATTGACTGACACGTGATTTTAACAATCAGTCCATTTTCCAATTAGCTCCTTATACAAACCTACCACTAGTTGGCATTTCACATCTTTCATTGTTAGCAAGTATATTGGCAGATCTTGCCTTCTCGAATACCCTGTTACTTTTCTTAGTTACTTCCTAAACTTTTCACTAAATTTTTCATGTCCATCTCATCTGCTTATTTATCTAAGATGGCTGCTCATTCTCTCATCGTCTTGGGATACTCACTTGTCTTACTCTCACTTACCTTACTTCTGGCATGGGACCCCATGTTATGCCTGGCTCATCTCTTAACTTAACTGACTTCTTCTCAAACCTGATTGCTGGACCCTCTGCGACAGGTGACTGTATGCCTCTGCTAATCCCAAGACTGACTTTTTACAGTGCAGCAGTCATTGACACCTGTCCTATCTATGACTATCTATCCCTGCGCCCTCCCTATGCCATCCGTAAGCTCTGGTACCTGTTATTCCTTGTGCTTCTGCTTTCAGGTGACATTGAGCTGAACCCTGGCCCCTTATATGCCACACAGGGCAACACTGTTGGACCAATGTCAAAGGGGCATATGCTTTATGCATCTTAATATCAGCAGCCTGCTGTGCAACTTTGCTGAATTAGAGGCATGAGTTGATGTACATTGGCCTGATGTTCTTTGCCTCATGGAGACTTGGTTGAGGCCTGCTATCCCTGATTCCACCTGCTCCTTACCCAGCTACAACCTGGGCAGACAGGACAGATTATCCGTGAAGAGAGGTGGGGGAGCTGCTATCTACTACAAAGAAAATATGAATCTATCAATCATACCTAGCACCACAGTATCTTCCTGTGAATCCCTTCATGCCCTACTGTCTCTGGGTTCCAAAAAGCTACATATCATATGTGGCTATAATCCACTGAAAGCTGGATTCACTGGGCTTGTAGAACTCCTAAATATGTCAACCACCATAGCTGGTCGCAATGAGCTACTGATCATGGGCGATATGAACCAGAACTTGTTGGGGTACACCCGTAATACCCTTCTATCCCTTATCCATAGTCATAATTTACACCAAGTTATAACTGACCCCAGTAGGATCTCATCCTCCTCTACTTCCAGCACCCTTCTTGAATAGATCCTTACTAGCCAAGTACATAGGATTATAGAATCAGGGATGCTACCCGATGCAATTAGTGATCACAGTCCTATCTATTGCATATGGGGTCTATCCACGGTCCCCCCTTCCCCACCCCGGGAACATCACATTTTGGAACTATGCTAATTTGGACCCAACTAAGTTCATACAAGATGTATCCTTGATAGACTGGTACCCTCTCTATCAGGCTAATGATGCTCAAACTGCACTACACCTTTTTCTGTCTAGCTTCATGCCCATCCAGGATGATCATGCACCATTTTGCACCAGGAGGGTATGTGGCAAGCAAACCAGATGACTACAGAAAGATCTGCTACGGAAACTAAGCTCTTGGGACAAGAGCTGGAGGCAATATAGAAAGTCAGGCCTCTTATCTGATTATGATAATCACAGAGCCCAGCTAAGGTACTGTAAATGTCAAATTAGGCTGGCTAAAAGCACCTATTACAAAGGCCTCCTCTTGGATGCATCAGGTGACTCCAAAATATTTTGGTCTCACATAAAAACTTTTCTGGGTGCTACTCAGTCCCACATCATAAATGGATATGGTACTTGACGGGGCCCACTGTAACGACCCAAATACCATTGCCAACTCCTTCAACCGTTTTTTCTCTGACCTCTCCAAGTATACGTCTTCCTTTCTGAATGGCAGGGCTGTCGAGTCCTTCCCAAAACCACTGTACTTTCAGTCTACCTATCCATCTTTTTACTTTAAGGCTGTTGCCAGACTGGAAGTCCTAAAGCTACTTGGGCATATATCAGACAGTATCAGTGTAGGCTCAGATGGCCTAGAACCCAGGCTCCTAAAGTTGGCTGCACCCATCATTGCTTCCCCCTGGCCAGAATATTCACTCTATCTCTGTGCCAAGGCCACATTCCTGACATATGGAAGAGTGCCTGGATTATACCAGTCTTTAAAAAAGGGGATAAAAAAGACATTGCTAGGTACCAGCCCATAGCAATATTACCAGTTCTGAGTAAGATACTCGAGAAACTGGCATCGATACAAGTGATTGATTTTCTCACCAAATATACTCTCTTGTCACTAAACCAACATGGTTTCAGGAAGGGCCACAGCACCTCCACTGCCCTGGTTCAACTAACCAATGACAGACTATGCGCTATGGATAACAGCCTTCTTACAGGTGCTATCTTCATAGATTTGACAAAAGCCTTCGACCTCGTTGATCACTCTCTCCTCCTGGAAAATCTCTTATCCTTTGGTTTCTCAACCCAATCTGTGGCCTGGTTCCAAAACTATCTATCTAATAGAATAGAATTGGTAAAATTCAACAATGCCCTATCTGAACAAGCATTTATTAACACAGGTGTCCCTCAGGGGTCAATTCTTGGCCCGCTCCTCTTCACTATCTTTGTAAATAACATATCCCTTATCCTTTAAGTGGATGACCTGGTCCTGTACTCTAGCGCCAGGAGTGTGTCTGATATCAACCTCAACCTCTCCACTACCTTTCAGGAAATCCAATCCTGGCTAACTAGCCATAAGGTAGTTCTCAATGTGGCCAAGACACAGGCAATGCTATTTGGATCAGCTACCAAACTGAATGATTGCCGTGAGCATTTTACTGTAACCTGTGCTAATGGCTCTTCCCTCTCTGACATTACCACCGTTAAATATCTGGGAGTTCTACTTGATGCCAGTCTCAGCTTTGACCTACATATCCAGACTACCTGTAAGTCAGTAAACAGCAAACTGGGGGTGGCCTACCAAACCTGTTATGCTCTCACACCCTCAGACGGACTAGCGATTGCCCATGGCACTTTTCTTCCATGTCTGTCCTATGGATCTATCATCTACATGAATGCATCCAATGCCACTCTCTGTAAGTGGGATGTTACCTACAATAACATCTGTCGTTATGCCTCTGTGTCTCTTCGCCTAAAACACCATTGCCAGCTTTATGCTGACCTCAGTTGGCCCTCTTCGGCCTCCCTATGGCTTCTTGCTCTAGGGTCCCTACTGTATGGCATCAATAGATCAAATACTCCTTTGTCACTTGCCTCCCTGCTCACACCACAGACCTCACAATATGGCCTGTGCTCCTTGAACTTATCTCTGCTACAAGTCCCCAGATGCAAAACTGTTAAAGGTACCAGTGCCTTTTCCCATACTGCTCCCAAATACTGGAACTCCTTACCACTCGATGTCCGTGAGGCGCCTAATCACCACATTTTCAAAAAGAGGCATCACACCCTGCTTGCTGACCTTGCCATGTGCACCTGTTTTAACCCACCATAGTTTCCGTGCCCTTGAGCCCTACACATCTACCTAGTTTCCATCCCCTGTACCTTGCTCCCTCCCTCTCTCTGTCTGTCTGTCTCTCTTGAACTTCTTCCCCCACCTTATCTAACTGTGCATCTAGCTTTTACTAGGCCTAGTGCAACCTCATTTTAATAACTCCTTTAGTTTATCTTTCCCTGCCCTGTCCCCAGTCTCTTCCCTCTTTTCCTTTACCTCCTCTCTCCTTGATGTATGATATAATCCCCCTGTCTTACCCCTTCTCTGAACCCAGCACCCTATTGTTTGGCAGTTGCTGCAGTTTTCCTACCCCCTGCTTCATATTCCCCCTTGCACTTATCAGTTGCTTGTCTTATATCCTCTAAGATCAATCTGTTGTGTATTGCATTAGTATACCCTTTGCATTTTCTGTCTCAGCTCGGCTTAGTCTCTTGAGCTTTCCTCTAATCTCTCTTTTAACTTTACTGCCTAGCACCAGTCTGTTTAACTGTCCCGATGCTTTGATTTGAATTTTTTGTAATGCCTTGACCTGAATTGTGTGTTGTTAAATACTGCTTTATATGTAGTAAATACTTTGACCTGAATTATATGTTGTGACCTTGTTTCATATCCTGCTGTACACCTGTCATCTGCTTTACTTGTAATGTTTGCAATGTTTTTCCTTGTAACCTCCTAGGTCATGCCTGAAAATAGTCATCTCTATGGCTAGCGCAATCACCCGGTAAACAAAAACTAACTAACTAAATAAATAAATTACCTTCATGTTTCTGATGTTAATCACTGTAGATTATTTCCCCCTTCTAGTGGGTCCTAGGGTAAAACTATGGCACCCCTCTGAATCAGATTATACCTTATCTAACCTCCTAGCCACTGGGAACTTGAAACTCTGCCCTATCTGGTGCATAAATTTCAAGGCTGTAATGTTCTCCACTAAATTAATCAAATGCTTCCAGCATAAAACTAGTCCGTCCAGAAATCGCCACTCCTTGATGTGTCTTGTGTGGCTCCCACTGTTACTTATTGTCTTGGCAGGGGACATTGAGCTAAACCCTGTCCCTACATCTCCTCTGACTTTTCCACTCCCCCTAGCTGGTTATCTGTTAAGGGATTGAAAGTGGCCCACCTAAATATTCGTAGCCTCATGCCCAATCTGGCTGCACTTACCTCCTGGGTTGATCAGTATAAACCAAACATCCTTAGCGTTACTGAAACGTGGATGAAGACTTCAACTCCCAACTGCATGTGCTCTTCCTGGCTTCAACAGTATTAGGCTTGACCAACGGGGACAAAACATGGTGGTAGACTACTGTTTTATTACAAAAATCACCTAAACTTGTCCATCGTTCCACACCAGCAACCTCTGTTGCCCTCAAGTGAGTTTCTTCATGCATTTCTTCTGTTGGGTAACACTAAAAAATTGTATTTAGTCTGTGCATACAATCCCTAAAAGGATGGAGTACAAGAGCTAACCTACCTCCTTGACTCCATCAACCCTAAAGTCTGTGGAAATTAGCTAATAATTCTAGGTGACCTTAATCTAAATTGGTTAGGTGGCAATGCTAGACAGTATGAACCCCTGCTGGCAGGCCTCACCCTCTCTCAGCTTATCTGTGAGCCTTCCAGGCTGCCTACAGCTAGTGGTAAAAGTACTTTCCTGGACTGGGTGTTGTCTAATAGGCCTGAGAGGGTAGTCCACTCTGGAACAGTCCCTGACTTGATCTGAGATCACACCTCCATATTCTGTGTCTTGAAGGTCTCCCCCCAAAAAAAAATCCCATGCAAAATTCTCCTTATAAGGGATTTCTCCAACTTTAATCTGGAATCCTTCCACGCAGACCTGGACATACAAATTGGTCTAGAGTGTTAAATGCTCCTGACACTCCTACTGCCCTGAACAACTTTCTTGCCATTTTTTCTGCCCTGCAAGACAAACATGTCCCTCTTATCAAAAGGTGAGTAAGGGGTACCATTACAAAATGGTTCCATGGTAGCCTACTTGCCCTCATGAAGTCTAGGGATAAATGCTGGGCTAGTTTCAAGGTCTCAAATGACATGGCTATATTCCAGGAGTACAGATGCCTCAGAAATGTGTGTAAGAAAGCTATTAGGTCTGCAAAGAGTGAATTCTGCAAATCTGCTCTGCTAACCTCAGCTAGAGACCCTAGGAATTTCTGGCGAAATGTCAAAAATATAGTTAGTGGTTCCTAAAAAGGGGATGTCTCAGACATGATTATAGATGGTACAAATTGCAATAATGCTTTAACAATTGCTAATGCCTTTAATTCTCATTTTTTAGACCTGTCAGCTTATACCTCCATATTCCCGGTTCCTTATTCTGATAAGCAAGCAGTGCCTCATAGTTCCCAGTTTGAGTCTGCCTCTTGCCCTCCCTTTTATTTCAAGGCAGTGTCCACCAGAGAGATGCAGAGACTTCTCTCTGGTCTCTCCCCAAATTCTAGTGCTGGCCATGACAATATGGAGTCCAAACTGCTCCGCCTTGGTGCCCCTTTAACACCTTTCCCATCTCCCACATTTTTTATGTGTCGCTTACCTCATGATATATCCCTGACCTCAAGATATATCCCTGACCTCTGGAAGGTGGTGAGGGTTGCCCCATTTTTTAAATATGGTGATTCTAAAAACCTTGAAAACTACCAGCCTATAGCCATCTTATCAGCAGTTAGCAAACTTTTTGAAAAAAATTGTTGCTTCACAGCTTTCTGAATACCATCCAGACTTATGCACTGCTGTCACCTGCACAGCATGGCTTCCACAAGGGTTATATAACCTCCTCTGCCCTTAACAAGGTTACCTCAGAGGTCAGGGTTGCCATGGATCAAGGTAAATTCACTGGTGCTATCTTCATTGATTTTTCCAAGGCCTTCAACCTGGTTGATCACACACTCCTGTGTTCGCAGCTCTAGTCCCTTTGGCCTGTCAGCCCCCGTCTTTGGGTGGCTTTCCAACTACCTCCAAGGAAGGCAGCAACTCACAAAATTCAATAAGGCTCTCTAGGATCTCACCCTGGTTAAATCTGGAGTCCCTCAGGGATCAGTCCTAAGGCCCATTCTTTTCTTGGTATTTGTAAATAATCTCCCCACTGTACCGACTCACAGCAGTGCCACATTATATGCGGACGACCTGGTGATCCTTACCCACTCCTGTGACATCAATGTTATTAACCATCAACTTAATGTTGACTTTAGAAATTTACAATCCTGGCTTAGAGCAAATAGACTTGTCCTCAATCTCAAAACAACCCAGCCATGCTATTTGGATCCTAGGTGAAAATAAAAACATCCCCTGCACCCCTGAGTACTACCTGCACTGATGGATCCCCTGTGAAGATTGTTGACGCCATCAGATATCTGGGTGTTACCCTTGACCCTCAGCTTGACCTCATCTAGCATATCCATAATGTATGTAGAACAGTAAATAGTAAGTTGGGCCTGGCATACAGAGCAAAAAACAAACTCATACCTGCCGCTCGCCTTGCCCTGGCAAGAGGTGTGTTCCTCCCCATGTTCTGTTATTGACTCATTTCATTTGCACAAGCAGCTAAATCCCACCTCTCCAAATGGGACGTGGCTTATTATAACATATGTCGCTTCACACTTGTAGCCCCTTGTCTCACTGTAGAGGTCTCATTGTGACCTCTACAACAGACTAACTTGGCTCTCCCCAGGCAACCATCGGAACATTGTCTTAGGATGTTTCACTGACAGTGTTATCTGAGCTGCCACTCCACCTATCCTGGCAGAGCTCCTCAAACTTGCCTTCTCCTCATATTCCCTAAGGTCACATGGCTCTGCAGTACTTCAGGTGCCATCAACACATGCAAATGGGCGACAGAGCATTTGCAATATGTGCACCTAGACTATGGAACTCTTTTCCAGCCCATGTTTGTACTACCCCCTCCCACACCTATCTCTGAAACTCCCTTTGGGATCACTTGCTGCTCTCCTCGGCATGCAATTGCACTTAATGACACTTGTGACCTTTTCCACAAGTATTACACTTGATTTTGGCTTTCCATGCTTGCCACCTTTCAGAGCTCTGTGTTGGTTGCCCACTTAACGGTACCTGTTCATAGTGTTTCTTGGGATATGTATTTTTGTATTTTAAATTGTCTCCCTGTAACATCTTGAAATGTCTATGTATTGTTTACCTGAAACTATGTACTTCCTTATCCTGTTTGTAATTGCCTCCATATTTCATGTAATCTCCCTGGTTGTACCTGAAAATAGGCATCTGTTTTGTCTAGTGTGCTTACCTGGTTAACAACAGCTAAATAAATAAATGCTTTGGACTTGGTATTTTCCCCTGGAGCTTGAGGCTCGAGGTGGAGGGTCTCCAGACTGATCTAGTCAGTTGGTGAGATAATTGCATGTTCTCCTTCAGGGGTCCCCTTGTGGCTCACATATAGCACATATAGTGGAGATGGTCTGATACCACCCTTTAAGAGGAATTCAGCCAGAAAAACTTCAGGTGGTACTAGACATTCACAGTGGGATGGCAGCATGTGCTGTGGGGTCTGGGGAAGTGGTGGTGATCTATAACATGGCTATCATAGTGGCCTTTGATCTTGTGGCACCTATTCACATATGCCCCCTTGTTTTACACCATGGCTCACCCTAGTATGATGGTGAGCAAAGGGAGATGAAGGTGAGGGGGCAAAAGTTGGAGAATTGTTAGATGAGATCTAGGGCCAAGGAGGACAGATTGGCTTTGAGTATTCAAAGAAGAAGGCAGGTTTTCTTTCTGGGGGATTGCTGATGGGAAGAATTGACCAGCTCAGCTGTTCCAGACTGTAAATAGGCATCTCCATCTGACCTGTCTGGAGCCCTTGATATTTTTTTCGCCCACTAAATATGAGGAATTTGCTTGACTCTTTTGGCAGGATGTCTTCCATTTGGGCTGAGATCACACAGAGTGGGCTATGACAACCAGTGGGGTTGAGCTGATACATCACAGATACACTTAGCTTTTGTGGGGAGAGTTAAGACCAGTGATGGTGGAAAAGGTGATATGGGTGATCTCAGAGATGCAACCAACTTATTGTGAACTGGATCCTGGCCCAATGCAGTTACTAATGGGTTGTGTTAGGTGTCTGGGCCTGGTATTTGCGAGGATTGTCCTGTGCTCCCTGATGTAGGGGGTTTCCTAACTACATTCAAGGATGCAATGGTGAGGTCCCTCCTGAAAAAGCAGTCTCTGGACCTGGACAAGCTAGTGAATTATGGACCAGTCTCCAACCTGCTCTTTTTGGGCAAGGTTATTGAGAAAGTGGTTACGTTGTAGCTTGAGGCACACCTCATAACCATTGATATCTATGAGGCTGCCCAGTCTGGATTCAGGGATATGCACAGGAGACTGCACTGGTCAGGGTGCATAATGTCCTTCTCAGGGCAAGAGATAAAGGGGAACAGTTAATTTTCATCATCCTTGATCTGTCCTAAGCCTTTGACACTGTAGACTATGGATTGTTGTTGGATCAGCTGAGGGAATATGTACGTTTCACTGGCCGAGTCATCTACATGTTGGAGTCCTATGTCAGGGACAGGACACAAAGAGTGGTGTTGGGGAATTTCTCCTCACCCCCAGTGTCTCTGCCCTGTGGTGTTCCCCAGGGATCGGTCCTCTTTCCCATGTTGGTTGCTGTGTACATGCTGACCCTGGGTGGGATCATAAGATGGTACAGTCTAGGTTTTCACTGTTATGCAGATGATACCCAGCTGTGCCTGTCTTTAGCACCTAGAATGCCTGGTGCAGTCAGCATGCTTAATAAATACTTGACTGAGATCACGAACTGGATGATATTGAGCTGGTTGAGGCTCAACCCTGACAGGACTGAGGTGTTGATGGTTGAACCAAGTCATAGGGGGAAGGGGAATGTGCATGCTCAGAGTCATGGCTTCATTTTTCAAACAGAGAATATAATATGATACAGTGCTCATTCTGTATACATACAGGTATTGCTGAACTCTGTTCAGTGGATACTATTATGTGAGCTATTTATTTCATGTGCCCCCAAAAGACTCATTCATGCACAAGTTTGGCATGAGTCTCAGCAGTATGGCAATGCCATGGATGCACAGACAGCAGCTGGCAGCAGATAAGGTCAATCTGCTTGAATTTAATTTTTGTCCCACATACTCATTCTAGGAAGGAAATGTGCTGGCATGTATCTTGTTGCTTATTAGTGCCTGCTAAGAGCACTCCTTTTACTATCATTAAAGGAAAAGGAACAATCTAAACAAGAACCTTACAATGTCCTTTAATAAAGCCAAAAGTAAAGTCGTGGTGTACAGAGGGTAAAAATTAACAAATATGAACAAAGAATAAAAAAAAAACAAAGAGTATGGCAACTGGGTTTCAATGCGAAAAAGTGCAAAATAATGCACATGGGGTATGGAAACCCAAGGGCAGAAAACAAAATGGGAGGAGTGTTACAAAAACCAAGCGAGACAGAGATTTAGGCATAATCATCTGAAATCTAAAGGTAGCCAGGCAGTGTGATAAGGCAGTTTGAAAGGTGAGCGGGATGCTGGGTTGCATAGGGAGACAGATTACCAGCAGAAGAAGAGAGGTGTTGTTGCCTCTGTATAGGTCATTGGTGAGACTCGATCTGGAATACTTTGTACAGTTTTAGAGACCACATCTAGGAAAAAACATAGACTGAGTGGAGGCAGTCCAGAGGATGGCAACTAAAATGGTGAGTGGTCTGCATCACAGACCCTCTGAGGAGAGACTGAGGGAACTCAATATGTACACACTGGAGGAGAGAGGGAGAGGGGTATATGACAGAGACCTATAAATACCTAAATGAGGTAAATAAAGCACAGGTGGGGAGTTTTTTTTTTTTTTCCAGAAAAAAAATATACTCAAGAACAAGGGAACATGATGTGAAGCTGGAGGGGGATAAATTCAAGAGAGATGTTAGAAAGTATGTCTTTATAGAAAGGGTGGTGGATTCCTGGAATAGCTTACTTGCTGAGGTAGTTGGGGCAAAAACAGTAGGAAAGTTCAAAAAACCTTGGGATAAGCATAAGAGTATATTAATGGGAAGTAATGAGGTTGGGAAAAAAGAGCCGGAGATCAAGCAGGGTCTGCTTTGCTACTGTAGATAGGGAAAATGGGCAGACTAGGTGGGCCAGTTGGTCCTTATCTGCCAATAAAATCTGTGTTTCGATGTTCATATGTTTAAATGGGTGCTAGAGGAAGGTCTGGAAATGGTTAAAAGTTATTGCTACCTTGGCTTACATCTGTCTAGTAAGAAATGGGCAACCCACCTTAAGAAAACAAAAGTAAAACTGACCAAGATAAAATCTGCATTAATAAAATTTAATGTGAAATATGGAGGATATACAACTGAATCAATTTTAAAAGCAACTGAGGTGAAGATGACCAGTGTAGCTGTATACATGGCTGAGGTATGGCAAGATAAACAGTTACAGAGGCTTGAACATCCATTCATCCAACTCTGTAAATCACTTCTACAAGTTTCAAAGTCAATCCCAGGCAAAACAATAGAGCCAGCCAAAGCATGCTGCGAACTGTGCATTTGCATAGGGCCCCAAGAGCAGAGGGGCCCCAGAAATCCTGAGCTATCCAGTTGGCCTTTTTTTCTTCTTGGTCCTCTATGTTCTAGTTCAAGTAAAATGCAAAAAAATGACACAAAACTAGCTGAAAATAAAGCTACAGGGAGGCCACGGAAGGGATGGAGATGTTTCTTGGAGGCTTCATGACTTCTGTTATGGGTCCCCAGCAAGTAGGTTCGCACAAGGCCCTAGGACAGCTAGGGCCAGAAATAACCCTAACAGAACTGGGAAGGACAAACGTTTTACAGTATCATTTAATTTTATCTTTTCCCTTCAATAAATACTATATATTGGAATATTTAAAATGTCCTTAGTTTTAGGGACTTAGAGGCATATTTCTGTTGATATAATTAAAGGAACATGACCACATTCTGGATGTATAGTAATTTCTAAGTTGTTAAATTTCTCATGATCCAGTTGATCAACAGTAATGTAATCAGTGACAGTTCTCACATTAGGCCCATAGTATGTGCATTTCCCATCATAATCCGAATCGAGCCTTCCATTAAGTACAACTAAGTTATGTTCTTCCACTATTTTCATTAGTTTGCTCCCATTTTCCTTTATTGTTTAATCATCTGCATTTCTTATAGCATTTCTATAAGGACATTGGAGAATAACTGAATCTAATAGTTCACTTCTAATTACAATCCTTTTGTTAATATTCCCAACCAAAAGCAATGTAGCTTTTGAATATTCCAGTGCTATTTCAATTATGCTGTTAAATACCTATTCCTATACTGATTCAGTGTAATACTTTAAGCCATGGAGTAGAACATAAACATTTATAATTATATATTGTATCATATGAAATTCTGCAACAACCAATGCTATATTTTCTAAATGAGGACTTAGAAATGCATTTAAGTGAAGGTACATTTATTACTTTTTATTTATAAAACAAGTTTCACCAGTTTTTGATAAAACAGGCAAACAAAGCTGCTTGCAGTTCAAAGGCTATACAAATGTACAGTTTTTAATAACATTAACAAACCTACCACTGCTCTGCCATTCTGTTTTTATGTATTTGTTGGAGGGAGAGTGGATTGTGTAATAACCATTAAGCATAATCTCCTCCACTGCCCATGTTTCCAGTAAACATACTACAAAATATACCTCTATATATTTTACCCACTCGTTATCAGATAATTTTTCATACAATAAATTCTAGTCACATTCTGACTCATTGCCCTAAATGCTTCTGGTACAGAAAGTAAATCATTACCACATTCACCCAGTTGCATATTATCAGAAAGTAGCCAGTTTTAGCCATAGTCCAGCATATTTCTATTTGTACTATAGATGTGATTATAATTCATATGTGGTTCAGTGAGATTTGTAATCAATTTTCCCATATGGTCTAGTCACAAGATTCTCTTTGGATTTGATCAGCTAACAGTCTGTTTCTAATCCAGATATCCACCTGACCCAAATTTGAATCACCTTCAGATCTGCACACCCTTTTCACACCTCTGAAACCAAGTTTCACTGATAACATATTTGAAAGGACAAAACAGATTACTAGCATTAAGGATGTGTTACTTTTATTCCATGGTCTTCAGACCAAACATTGATAGAATGGGGAACAAATTGTTCCTTTCAGGATTCAATTCATGTAAATTAAAAGAACTTTTCCAGTTACAAGAGGTCAAATAACCATGCACTAATTTATTTATTTAAAAGTTTCACCATGAAGGCATACTGAAGCGAGTACTGCTCGATTCAGATGTGTCTTGGGGAGGGCGAAGTGGAGAAATATAAAATAGTAACATTGAACATTCTAGTTTAAAGCCTTTGGGAATGTAATTAAAATGTTTTTCAAAGCTTCTCTCAACAGTAGCTTACAAGATTGGTGAGACTATTTTGAGCCCCAATGCATTCAGTCAATTAAATGTTTTCCAAACTTGTTTAGAAAATGAACTTTTTATTTGGAGGCATCTGATTGGCTGGTACCCATTCCACAGGGGTACATTAACTTTCAATAGATGCCCACCAAATAAAAAGTCCAGTTCCAAACCTGCCTGATGCCCAGCCAGATATCAGTGTGCCCAGCCTGCTTCATCATTGGCTGAAGCAGTGGGCACATCATTTCAAACTACCGCCATTTTTTTACTCACTTAACGAGACAGAGATCGAGTGAGAGCTCCCCCCCCAGACTCAGTGTGCTACCAATCAGTTATTTCGAAAAAAAAAAATTACAGCACTGCACATCATTTAAAACAAAGAAAAACTTTTTTTTTTTTTTTTTATTTATATACTTCACAGACCGAGCGTGGAGCGTGACAGCTCCCAAGGACAGTTCTTCTCAACTGCACTATGCCCCCACAGTAAAAGTTACTTTACTAACTACCACGTTTATAATTATCCTGCATCTACTGCAAAACCAGCCACACTGTCTGCAACTACTGATCAAATACCAGAAGTACCTCCTTACCACATCCTATGGCTTTCTCGGTACCAGAGCGTTCACGTCTTCTGGCCATCCTGCCCTATCCTGCCGAGAGCAACACAATGTCCAATCCCTACTTCAGTTCTCCTCATCTCACGGTACAATAGCGCTGCTGCAAATGAAAAACACATACCCCAAAACAAAACTGACAGCAACTTCGGAATACTAGTAAGTGTGCTCAGCGGGGGCGGGGGGATATTCACAGTCAACGTGATCATGATGGGAAGGGTAAAATAGTAAAAACATTGAACAAATCAATAAAGAAAAAAACACAAGAAAATTACTTTAGCTTAAACCCCTGAGTGTGTGTAGTTGGGAGGGGGTAACCATGACAACCACATCCAACGTAGGAGCTCCGGAGGCTGCATTAGGACAGAAGTCCAAGGTTAAAAAAAACAGGCATTTTAATGCAGGTGGAGGAACTGTTTGATTAGAAAAGAAATCAAACTGGCAACAGTTTCAACATGTAACTATAAAAACGTTTTTTTTCACCAAACCTATATAAATCAGTGGCCCATTTTCTAAGCGCAATAATACCCTCCAGGGTGGGCGGTATGGGCTATACCAGACCTTCCAGGGGCTATAAAACCCTCTGTCTCTGGCGTCGGGCCTCATTATGCCCCTCGGCGGTCCGGTATAGCCAATACATGCCCACCCTGTCTGGTATTATTGCTTGCTTAGTGACTTCACCTTCAACCATCAGAATGTACACTGGTTTATCAGGAGTATCTAACCTCTTACAGCTGTTACACTTTTGTTTTTATTGTTCCCTACCCCAAGCTCTGATTCATTTAAATAATGCATTAGTTCCAGCAAAGCTTCATTAATTAGTCTCATACAGTTTTTCAAAAAATGCCATTTAACTGAACTGCCATTTCTTTACCCATCAGAAATATACCATTAGGCCTGATGTATGTCTCTATTGGGACTCCATGTTATTCTCCATTCTCAGAAGTATTCATATCTCTAATACTTTCTTCATTAACAATTAGTGGGTTATTCCACTGCACATTCACATGAACATACTGACATACTAAGACGCCAGCAGAAGAAGGCCATTTGGTCTATCTAGTCTGCTCATATTGCAGGATCCACAGCTTGAGCTACTGACTCGGCCCCCCTTCCCCTCTCCTCCCAACCTTTATATCCTCCCTTCCCATGATTCTTATCTTCTTCCTATGCCTATCCCAGCCTCTCTTGAAGCTACCCACCATCTTCAACAAGACCACCTCTTCCAGCAGTGCAATCCAAGTGTCCACCACCCTCTCCATGAAGAAGTGCTTCCTGACCTCACTCCGAAATCCCCACCTCCAGCTTAAGACTGTGCCTCCTTGTGTCATGGTTGCCACTTAGCTTAAAGAGACCCTCCTTATCCACCTTATTTATCCCTTTCATGTAATTGAAGGTCTCAGTCATGTCTCCTCTCTCTCTCTCCTGTCCTCCAGGGAGTACATGTTCAGTGTCCTCAACTTCTCCTTGTATGCTTTACCCTGCTGACCCGCTATCATCTTTGTAGCCCTCTTCTGGACCTTCTCCAGCAAGTTGATGTCCTTTTTGAGGTGTGGATACCAGTACTAAACTCTATACTCTAGATGTGGCCTCACCAATGACCTGTATAAGGGCAGTATAACCTCCTCTCTTCTACTACTGATCCCCCCCCAGCTACGCATCCCAGCATCTTGTTTGCCATTGCTGCTGCTTTCTTGCACTGTTCTCTTGAGCTGCATTAAATACTTCTTGTTAAACTACTTTTTTCGCTATCTGCTGTACAGGTGTACAGTTTTGTTCTTGTTATTTTTTTTCACTATTCCTGTTCTTTTTTCTCTTTTTATCACCTATTGCAGTCTTGATCTCTTTCTTTTCCGTAGTGGAAATGTCTGCCTCTATAGAGAAGAAAGAGATCAAGACTGTAATAGGTGATAAAAAGAGAAAAAGACTAGAAAGAGAAAAAAAAGAACAGGAATAGTAAAAACCAAGAACACAACTCAACAGAACAGTGCAAGAAAGCAGCAGCTGGAAAAGGTTCAGAATTAAATCCTCCATTTCATGTCACAATACAGAACTTAATATTGTTTTTTTCAAGATTTTCATCTTTTCTTTCAATAATTCATGAATATGAAGTTTTACTTGCTGAAAAAAAGTTGTAATTGGTTCTTGTACATCCAGTATAGTTCCCTTTTAGTTTTACCCTTTTTTCTTTTCCTTGTCTTATTGTTTTACTTGATTGTTTTCCCTTGAGATTGTATCTGCTGAATTTCTGTACTAATTCATACCTTTTTTACCTTTTTTTACTGACTGGTTAGTAAAAGCCTGTTGTTTAGGCATTATCTGAATGTATGGACATTTGTAAATAACCAGTTGTTTTTGACAGAGGAGTAGGTGTTATAAGAGTACCAATCATTTGCCATATCAGGATTCTTCCTTGTGAACTTAATTTGAGTTTCCTTTTTTTTTCTTTGTTGCTGTTATTGACCCATCTCGATTTATCATTTTCCTACTGCATGTAAACATTTTACCACTTTAGTAGCAGCAAGGCTTTGCAAACTCTTTCAATACAGATACATGGGACTGGCAGTATAGCCTAGATGTTAGAGTAATGACCTGTGAATGAGCTTGGTACATCCAGCAGACCTCAATTTGATTCCCACAACCCTCTCTTGCATACTGTGTGACTCTGAACAAGTTGCTTAACCTCCCCAGTGCTCCTGGGTTGCCCCTGAAAACAAGCACTTGTGCCTAGTGGGCCTTACCCGGTTACCAAAGAATAAAAAAAAAAAACAGCAATATATATTCTAAAAATTTCAAATTTCTTTGAGGCAAGTAGACAGATGAATTCTTTCTTTTTAAAGTAACAAGAATAGTGGTGATTGTTCATCATTCCAGTAGAACCAGCATTTTCTAAAGTTGAACGTGACTGGTTTATATTTAAGTCATTACGTTTTCTTTTAGATGAACAAGAAACAGTTTATTGAACACATGGCAGTCATTTGGCTGAAAGTAAGAAGTACTGAAATAATAAAGTCTTATCTTATTGTAGTTCATCAGTATTCTATCAATTTCCCTTACTGTTAATGGCATCGATAAGATTAGAGACAAACAGATTTGGTAAACAGGCCGCCTACTCACCAGAACTATTTAGCTATGCATCAGTTAATTTAGTAATGTGACTTCCAGACATAACATAATTATTTCCAATGCTTTGGGGTGTCCCCACCCCTTCCTCAGAGAGTCTGGTACATATCTAAAATATTTAAAATATTTATATGTATTTACATTCCTTTCTTATTTTAAGAAAATTACATTTAAAAATAATGTATGCAGAGTACATGCATCATCTGGACCATACTTACATTATCCCAAAAAGCTCAAACGTATCAATATACATCTGCTTCTATGTATATACGTTGAATAAAAAACAAATACAGGTTCCCTTAAGTCATTCTGACTTTTGACTAATTATTTGATCTTTTTTTTTTTTATTACGATAAGATTATAAATGGACTCTTTGCATCAGATTGTTGAAACTAGCTTCACTGTCTTCCTTAATAGGGAACTGTTACTATGCCATTATAAAAGTGCTTACAAGCTCTGGTCATTCTCCAAATGTTCTATAAATAATGTACATATGAACATAGGAAGAAGCCAGCAAAAGGCGGCCATTTGGTCTATCAAGTCTGCTTGTATTGCTGGGTCCACAGATTGAGCTAATGTCCCTGCCCTCCCCCACTCCTCCCATCCCCTCTACCCATGATTCTTACCTTCCCTCTATGCCTATCCCAGCCTCTCTTAAAGCTGTCCACTGTCTTCAATGAGATGACCTCTTCGGCAGCGCATTCCAAGTGTCCACCATGCTCTCTGTGAAGAAATGCTTCCTGACCTCCCTCCTAAACTTCCCACCCTCCAGCTTAAGACTGTGCCCCCTAATGTTATGGTTGCCACTCAGCTTAAAGAGACTGTCCTTATCAAACTTATTTATTCCTTTCAAGTACGTGAAGGTCTCAATCATGTCCCCTCTCTCTCACCTATCTTCCAGGGAGTATAGGTTCAGTGCCTTCAATCTCACCTCATATGCCTTACCCTGCTGACCTATCAGCTTTGTAGCCCTCCTCTGGACCTTCTCCAGCAGGTTAATATCCTTTCTGAGGTGTGGGTACCAGTACTGAACTCCATACTCTAGATGCAGCCTTACCAGTGATCTGTACAAGGGCAGCATAACCTCCTCTCTCCTACTACTGATCCCCCTAGATATGCATCCCAGCATCTTGTTTGCCTTTGCTGCTGCTTTTTTTGCACTGCATGGAGTGCTTCAGGTCACTAGTGATCATCACTCCCAGGTTCTTCTCCTCCTCTGATGCTGATACTCGGACTCCACCCAGGTAGTACTTTGTCCTGGGATTCTTGGCTCCAATATGCATAACTTTGCATTTCTTGGCATTGAAGCCAAGCTGCCAGATCTTGGACCACTTCCCCAGATTTTCTAGATCTTTCTGTAGGTCCTGTATCCCTTCAGCTGTGTCCACTCTCCCACAGAGCTTACTGTCATCCGTGAATAGGCACATTTTGCCCTTAATGCCATTTCCAATGTTATTGATGAAGACATTGAACAACACCGGCCCCAGCACCGAGACCTGCGGGACCCCACTAGTTACCTCTATAGTGCCAGATAACTCTCCCCCACAACCACCCTCTGAGTTCAGTTCCTCAGCCAGTTTTCCGCCCATCTGGCCATCTTTTCCCCAACCCCAAAATCCACCAACTTCCTGATCAACCTTTTGTGGGGCACAAAGTCAAAGGCCTTGTTGAAATCAAGATAGAGGATGTCTACTGCTTGGCTCCTGACTACTGTCTTAGTGACACAGTCAAAGAAGTCAATCAGATTTGTTTGACATGAACCCATGCTGCCTTGCATCCTGAAGATCATGCTCCTCTAGATATTCCACCAACCTTTCCTTTAGTATGGTCCCCATGAGCTTTTCCACAATGGAGGTCAGACTGACTGGTCTATAATACCCTGGGTCATCCTTGGGGCCACTTTTGTAGAGGGGCACTACATGTGCTGTTCTCCAGTCCTGCGGTACCACTCCTGACTCTAGTAAACTATTAAATAGGTCTGCCAGTGGCCTTGCCAGCTCCTCAGCTAGTTCCTTTAGTACCCTTGGATGTACTCTGTCTAACATACATACAACATGCAGAGTAACATAAAAGAAACAAAAAAGTACAATAATTAAGAAGTAAGAAGACCTAGGGCTGCTGTACCCAGTGATAAACTCACTCTTATGGGTTTGCTCTTATATAAAAATATATGTTCTTCTAGAAAGGACTGGTCACTTTAAAACAAAAATTAAAAGGTAATATGCATGTAGGCCCCGTTACAGACTTATCTAACGTTTAAAATAAAAAATTTTAAATACAAAAAAAACTGAGTTGAGATTTATTTTAAGTGAAGAGGAACCCAAAATATAGCTTATTTAGGATGGAGATTAGATCAAATTTCTGGCTGGCTAGCCATAGAATGGTGGTCTATGGATGTTTTTTGCCTTCATTTCATTGGGAAACTCACTCTCAAAATAAACTCGAAAATAGTCCATCCGTAACTTACTCAGACTTAGTATTACAAGTCTAAAGACCGGGACAATAGTCTGAACTAAGTGGAATTTATATTTTGTAATTTAAGAAAGTGCTAATACTAGTGCTAATATCAGTTCCTGTGCAAATTCATAGTGCAAAGATACTGAGCAGTGCTGGAAAAAATGATGTCCGGTAGTGTAACCCAAACCACTTCAGTGCCAACTTTTATCTATCCAGTATACGTGTAGTGAAATGAAGTCATGTGACTCAGGCAACCTGGGAAATTTGAAACGTAACCATACATCACATTGAAATATTATTTTTCATATACTGCTTTTGGGCTAAAACTTTTTTTTATATATAGGTTTTTGTCCCCTTGTTGTCCCTTCTGTCTGATACCCCCCGGTCCCATCACCCGGTTTCTCTGGCACTTACCTTCTTGCCAATGTCCTGGCTTGCTGGACTATGGTGGGCTACCAAGTCACCGGTATGGGACCTGTGAGGACCTCAACATCATCCTGAAGTCAGAGTTTTTTCCTGCTTGGTTTTGTTTCTGCCTGGGACTCACCCATGCAATAGTGTGACAGATGAGATACATCTCTGTGGAGACATCCTCATATACTTGGACGTGGTCACCTTCTTCATGTGCTGGACCAGCACTGCCTCACAGACACCTTCAGGTGGCAGAATAGTAATGGGTCATGTTGCTCCCTATTCCCAATGGAGGAGAGCTTTCCTGCCAATGCCCAGTCCTCCCTCCCCCAGCCAGCCCCCAAGCGACCTGCATCTATTCTCAAACCAGGGATGACATTGTGGCAAGATGTAAGGCTCACAGTGCCTCAACCCTCCATGCCACTGGGCTGGCTCCTGGGACTCCAACATTTATTAGACATTTTTTCACAAACTCTTTGTGTTTTGAATCTGAAAATTATCATTCAAAAAACAAAAGTAATGATTTTCTCTACTAAAAAAAATACAAAGTCATCTTGGTTTATTAATAATGAGGTTGTGGAGGATGTCAGTACCTACTTACAAATACTTGGGTTACACTGCTGAGCAACTTAAGTTGGAGTCCTCATTTAGATACAGGGTACCTGGAAGAATTTATACAAACAGAAAGATTTGCATTCAAGTATGGAGGTGATTCTTACACAGCAATAAAAATGATCTTTGACTCTAAAATAAAAAGTAGTGTCCTTTATGAGGCATAGATTTGGGGAACATACTGTAACTTAAGAAACTCGGAGGTATTACAAAATAAATATTTATGGTTTATGCTAGAGGTTGCAGATTATGTTCCTGCAGCACATTTACATGCTGAAACAGGGAACACTTTCACTCACAAGTTTAGTACTAATTCAAGCACTTGACTATTGGAAGAGGTAAATTTTCACTTCTTTGAGGACATCTCTTTCATCAGGCCACACCTTTGGAACGTATAGATGTCAGGCAGCAGGACAACATGGAAACTTTTGCAAGCAGTGCCACCAGGGTCCGCCCATGATAACATTAGGCATCAGCGTGCCTATAAGAGTGGGCGGTCCCTCCTCTTCTCAGGTTTTTTCCTGCCATTGCTCCCACTCATCAGTCGCCATGCAGAAATGCCATTGGTTAGCATATTGCTTTCTTTTTTTAAGTGATTAGTTGAAGACCTGTATGTCGGCAAAAGAGCCGTTGAAGTTATTTTTTTTTAATGTGAGTGTGGTGATAAAATGTACACCAGCGACTTGCATGGCATCTGTGTTTGTTGCTTAGGCTCCAACCATTTATAAGTGCTTTACTTCTGTGGTGAGGCGATGCCACAAAGCACCTTAGAAACATTTTTACTAAAGAAACAACTTGCCAAAATGGAGAAGCAGCTAACAGCACAGGCTGCTTTGAAGCAGTCTCAGGAGACTTCAGCATTGCTGGCCTCCTCCACTGCTTCAAAGTCTTCCAAATCCAAAGATAAGTCCAGTGACAACCACAAGCATAGGGACAAGGACAGATTGTCCCTGCTCCACTCCAGGTCTCCTCACAGGGCTGTTACAGGTATGGTCTCAGGTGCTGCTGTCGACCACTCTAGTGGCAATGCTTTCAGCCCCCCTGCCTGTCAACCTCCCACAGTGGTTGGGGTTAGGCGTAGATGCCACTGGGTTTATGATACATATGTACCATCAATGTTGATGGTTTTACCTCCACCATAACCCCATCACTGTGTCCCTTTCTCAACCGTACGGCGACACACAAACGACTCTCATCACATTCTCTGAGATGATCTGCTGACTACTGCCTGGCTTACCTTCCGCTGTCCCACAGTCAATGGGAATGCAGACTCCTCTCCCCTTGACAATGCCAGACCCCTCTGTGCCAAAGGAACCTCCTTCACAGCAGCCGCCATCGTCACTGGCCTGCTCCTTCCTGCCTGTCAACAGACTTAACAATGCCATTGTGAATGTAATCCAGACCTTTTCATGCAGGAGGAGGAGGACCTCGAAGAGCCAGCTGAGCTACCCTATGAACAGGGTAGCAGCTCTACTATCACAGCCTGTAGTGAGAACTCTGTCATTAACACTCCCAGCTCATTTCCAGAAGACCCTTCTTTTCTTTCCATGATGCAGCAGCTTCAGACTGCTATGGAGTTTGCCCTGGAGGAATAGGACACCACCAAAAAGAATTTACTAGATTTTCTGGAGCTCCCAGAATCTCCTATTATAATTATGTCTCCTCTTTTACCAGCTTTACAGGATGCCACTTATGCTGCTTGGCACAGGCCCAATAACATCCCTGTAATCCCTAGAAAGGCAGATAAATTGTATTTTCCCCAGAAGGCAAACCATTTATGCCACACAGCCTGACGTAGACTCAGTAGTTATTACTACAGCCCATGACTGATCCAGAGCACCCAAACACCTTAACTCCCTCGCTCCTGACAAGGAGTCTGGGAGGCTGGAAGTCCTAGGCAAATGTACATATGCCTCAGCATCTTTGGGCCTATGCATTGCAGACTACCAGGCCCATATGATGAAATATTAAACTCCATCTGGTGTAAGGCCAAGACTACTGCCCAGGCCTTGCCTGACAGTGTAGAGAAGCAGTAATTACTTAAAATGTTCACTACAGGAACTGATGTGGGTGAACATCTCCTTCAAGCAGCTTATTATATTTCCAATTCTTCTGCCAGAGCAGCTGCTTTAGGGATCTCATGGCTCAGTGTGGCAGGCTTTGCCTCTAATGTCCAACATGCTGTACTAAATGTTCCCATTAAGGGCCTTAAACTATTTGGCCATGATGTGCAGGATACTTTAAGGATCTAAAAGCTTCTGGTAGAACCTTAAAATCTTTTCACTCCCTCTACCACACCCAGCCTAGGGGTCAGTTTCGGGGTTCCTACCATCCTGTGGGGATCAGAGGGCAATGTCCCCTTCCAGACAACAAGATAAAGGAAAAGGAGCAGCATTACCAACTCCAACTCACACTTCAGTTGCTCACTCCAAAGCCCCATGAGGTGGTGGAGTGGGGGAACAGCCCCCACTGCTACAGCCTGACTCCCACTCCTCCCCCAGCAATGTTTACCTGCAGGAGTGGCTATAGAGGGTCGCATCTCCCTCCACTTACCCCAGTGGAGGGAGCTCACCTCAGATGCTTGAGTTCTAGAAATTATAGATAAGGACCATTCTCTGGAACTCTTGGACAATCTTCCAGACCATTCACCTATTCAGACAAATTACTCAGTAGAACATCTTGCCCTGTTACTGGAGGAAAGTCAGTCCCTCCTCTAAAGGCGAGCCATTCAACTGGTTCCTCTAGAACAATGGAACACTGGCTTTTATTCCAGGTACTTCCTAGTCCCCAGGTGGACAGGTGACCTGCACCCATACTAGATTTCAGGGGTCTCAACTGCTTCATACAGTACAAAAAGTTCAGGATGGTCACCCTCCAGGGGCTATTTCTACTACTACAGTGAGGAGACAGGCTGTGTTCCCTAGATATGAAGGATGCCTACTCCACATCAAAATCAGGACATCTCACTGAAAATATCTGAGATTCCTCCTTCAAGGGACCCATTATCAACTCAGGATATTGCCTTTTGGCTTGTTCTTGGTGCCACATGATTTTACCATATGTTTTGCCATAGTGTCAGCGACTCTTCACAGTGAAGGCCTGTACGTGTTTCCCAACTGGGATGACTGGCTCATGAAAGCCACTTCAGGGATCAGCTCTTATGTACCCTGGCTCGAACCCGGCAAATGTTCAGTACCCTGGGTATTACAGTCAGTGTACCAAAATCGGTACTGACATCTTGCCAACACCTCCACTACATTGGGGCAGTGTTAGACACTTGGAGATAGTATAACACAGTGGGTTAAGGCTCTGAGCTGCAGATCTGGAGACCTGGGTTTGAATCCCACAGCCACCTAGGTGCATACTGTTGGATCCTGAACAAGTCACTTAACTTCCTTGTGCTCTCAGGTCATATCTGGAAACAAGCTTAGGCTTAGTGTGCTACTCCTGGTTAAACAATGTTCCCTTTCCCTTTCCCCTAGACACCTCTCGGAATGGTCTTTCTACTAGAGAACTGGGCTGATTGCCTCATTGTTCAAGCCCACGTGATTTACACTAGTCGTTATGTCACCACCAGGTCATTCCTATGCCTTCTTGGTTACATGGCAGTGTCCACTGTCATGATACCTTTAGCCAGACTGCACATGCACGTCCCCCAGTGGGCCCTCAATGTCTGATGGCAGCAACTGAGGGATGACTTGGACCGAACAGTCTTCATAACTACACATCTACTCAAAACACTGTTATGGTGGATGGATCATGGGAACCTTCTCAAAGGCATGCCATTCCTGCCTCCTCCCCTTCTATGTATACTGACTATGGATGCTTCAGGCATGTGCTGGGGTGCACACCTGGGCCCTTATGATACCAGGGCACCTGGACCCCACTGGAATACACCTTACACATCAACATGCTAGAACTTTATGCTGTCTTGAAAGCTCTTTGTGCATTCTTCCTATATCTGTCTCCAGGTCTTTTGATAATACAGATGGACAGCATCACTGTGATGCATCACATCAACAAACAATGGAGGACTCATTTCTATCTGCTGTGCAGAGAGGTCATGAGACTATGGTATTGGACCCTGGAACACGGCTTCACCCTCTCCATTATTCATGTTCCAGGCATCCAAAGTGTCTTGGTAGACAAGCCCAACAGATACCAATCAGTGATTCACACATGGGAACTCATGGCCTCTGTGGTAAAAGACCTTTTCGCAAATTGGGGCAGACCAGACCTGGACCTCTTTATGTCTCCATACAATGCAAAACTGCCCAGATTTTCTCAATCAAGCCAGAGTCTGCAGTTTTCTGGCAAGATGCATTGTCCCTCTGCTGGACAGGGAGGTTCCTATATGCTTTCCCTCCCTTTCGTGTCATTCAGAAGGTGCTCCTCAAACTGAAACAGGAGGGTGCCACACTAATATTCATTGCCCCATTTTGGCCTTGGCAGATTTGGTTCCCACTCCTGCAACAACTAGCAGTGGAGCCCCCAGTACCATTGCCACTCCAACATGATCTTCTGACCCAGAACTAAGGAACTCTGGTCCGCCCCACGCTGAAGCCCCTTCACCTTCACATCTGGCTTCTGAAAATATAGCCATGGCTTGCTTTAGAGTATCAACAAAAGTGGCAGATGTTCTGGTGGCTGCTAGGAAACCTTTCATCAGATGTACCTTTGCCCTCAGATGGAAATGGTTTACCATATGGGCCACCTCTTGCCATCTGGACTCTTTTACTTGCCCAGTAAAACAGATTTTGGAATACCTGCTCACCCAATTGGATATAGGCCTTCAGTACTTTACACTTAAGGTACATCTCTTGGCTATATCAGCCTTTCCTGCACCTCTTGACAGATGTCCGGTGGCTCAAGTGGCAAGGACATTCCTCAGGGGGCATTCTACATCTAAAGCCCACTACGCAAAATCTGGTGCCCCATGGGACCTTAATTTTGTTTTGGAAAAGCTTACATTGGTTGCTTTTGAGCCTGCCATGAGCTGCGGCCTACACTTTCTCTCTGGAGCTGCAGAGTGACAGTGTTTGTGAAGAACTCTCAGAACTAAGTGCTGTTTTCAATATTTTTTAAATTTCAAATAATTTTCTTTCATGTCAATTTGGGTGATTGTGAAAGAGAACACTGTGGTCTCCAGGAAGGTATAAAATTTGTGTGGTAGACATTGGTTAGGAGTCAGGAGGATCACCACCTTTGTTTAGTGATTTGTCAACTCTGATGTGGTTAATTCTATTACTATATTTTTAACTATTTTTGTGTATGTGCCTTTTGTGGTCTCTGATCTTGAGGACCTAAGTGTCATTTGTGGGCATTCTGGTTGTTTTGATAGGTGCCTTTTCTCTGTTAAAAATTGAGTATATTATGCCTAATACATAGAAAATTCTAGATGGGCAACAATGTAAAACCAGTGTGTTTTGCCACCGAGGGGTTCTGATTCCCTGTGACCTTGATAGCGAAGCTCGAGAGGTCTCTGGGACTCAGAACCCTGAGAGGGCAGAACATACACTTTGGGTATAGAGTTCCCCATCCAGTATTTTTTATAGTATATGGTGTCCCTAAAAATAATATTAAAAACAATTTGCTTGTTTTTTTTTTTAATAGAAAAAGCACTTCTTGTTGCTGTGTCTTAGTCTGGGATTTAAGACTGGTTGCTTGGGATAGTGGTGTGGTTGTCAGGGATCAGTTATCCCTATGTGTACAGCACAGGTTTCTATTGGTTGTGAGTTTCATTTGGGCCGGATTTCAAAAAACAATGGTGATTGTATTTCTTGCTAAGCAAGAAGATGATTGTTATTGTGAGGAATTCTGATTGATTATGTGAGTAATTTTAAATATCTGGTTGATCCTGTGGTGTATTTTTTTTCACTATATCTGGTTGATCTTGCTTGTTTTTGTTTTTTTTTGGCATCTGACTGAGCCTGCATCTGTGGGGGTTGTTGGACTCACGGGTTTGTGTGACCATGCCGCCGCTGTGAATGTCTAGCTGGTTGATCCTGCCATTTCTGTTGCCTGTGGCTCGTGCACTTTCCATCTCAGCTCAAAGCTGGTGTAGCACAGTTCAAAAGGTCTTGAAACATGATTGTAACCCAGAAGGGAACAATCGCATTCCATGACCTCTGAACTGTGGTACAACAAGCTTTGAGATGAGATGGAAAGCATGTTAGAACCACGTCCCACCACACACTGTATTATAGTACATCATACCTTTTTGAGCTGGCTCTGATTTTTTTATTTTCTCCTATCTTTTAGAGTTGTTTTGTTGCTGTGGCAGCACGTCAGTGGTGTGGTGCTGTGGTCTTATCTGTAGTTTGCGGAGCTTTCTGGGCTGCTAATTTCTATTGGTTTCTACTCTACAGTATTTTTAAAAAGCTACAACAGCTTAGTATATTTGTCAGCTGTTTGTTGTTGCCAAGTGGCAGATGTTCTGGCATTGTGTTCTGGTTCTGTGATAGAATCTGTAGTAGCAGAATACTGAATTCATAGATTTCACTCAGTCCACTGATTTTATATGTTAACACCACCACAGAGACCACTCTTAACACTTGTAAAAATGGTTTCACATGCATTTGTAAGGTATCAGAACTGCAAACCAAACGTGAGCAGTTCTGATATCCTAAGAATGAAATGAAACCACTCTTTCAAGCGTAACAGTGGTCTCCACAGTGGTACTGTATTAATATAGTATTGATCGAGCTCAATCAGTAACATATATATATATATATATATTTTTTTTTATTGTTCCAGAATGTGCCTGTTTCCAGGGCATATATGCATAAGACATACTTCACAGAATAAGAGTATAGTATATGGGTACTGCCTATTGTGCATGGATTTCAGCAACTGCTGAAATCTTGTTGTAGTACAGTTCAAAGGTCAAAAAAGTTGTTGTACTATCGATGTGACGTCACATCCATAGTACAACAACTTTTTACCCTTGACCTTCCGCCTGATTGGCTCAGACGTGGCTCTCAAGAAAAAAAAAAAAAACATGGCAGCGCGATTTAGCGATCGCTGAGCAGCCGAGTCATCGACGTTGAAGTTGGGAGTCACGACACGGAGAGCCATACATGGCTCCCTTTCTGAACACACTTTTTTTTTCTCCACGGTTTTAAAACTGTGCAGAGGAGAAACTGACAAGTCGGACGGAGCAAGAACATGAGCGAGCAGGAGACCAGATGGAACAGAGCAGCAGCGCTGCGTGCAGCAATATGAAAAAAAAAACCCAATGTAAAACAAAAATAAAACCCATATACTATATAAAACAGTGGATGTGAACATCCACAACTAAGGCTGCATTCCCATCTCGGGC
The DNA here is from genome assembly GCA_016271365.2 of Neoceratodus forsteri. Lineage (NCBI taxonomy): Eukaryota > Metazoa > Chordata > Ceratodontiformes > Ceratodontidae > Neoceratodus > Neoceratodus forsteri. The sequence continues at coordinate 810,082,500 of CM028133.1, forward strand.
AGTTGATGACATCAGCTAGGCCTCTCGAGCTTCGCTCTCGAGGTCTCTGTGATGTCATCAACTCCCTCGATGGAAACACAGCCTTGTTGTGGATGTTCACCCATTCACTGTTCTATATGTCTCATACGCAGAGGAAAGGAGCACTTCAGTTGGCCAGGAGTACTACCTCAGTATGTAATTAGAATACCAGGGATATAGTTTTAGAATAGCAGCGTTTTGTAAGTCTTAAAAAATAAATGTTGATTTAGATAAGATATGATACAAGTGAAAATTATATCTATATTTATGAAATAGGTGTGGACATAAATCCTATGTGATAAATCTGAGCTACTATGTGATAAATGTGAAATTTTACACTTATACACATAGTGGATGCATCATCACAGATTTATACAAATAGCAGATATATCACAATCACTTCAGAACTCATTTAAAATGTTCAGCCTCAGTACCAGTACTAACTATATTCAAATGCAAGTAATTTTAAAATGAAACAAGATAGCACAGTGCTGTGAGCATGAAAATTATTCAGCACAAAATTATCTACAAAATGAGTGGTATTTCATTTATAAATACCTTATAGACTTTTTTATAATTAGCAAACAAAGAGCAGAAAATTGAATTTTTTGTTCACTTTTTTTTACAAATATATGCAAAAAAAGATAAACAATCAAAAGCAAATGTCTCTGCACTGACAGAAATTATCCCTATTGCATAAATGAAATATACAATGGTGTGATGTCAGATAAATGATTTATCTACACTTTTGCTGTTTGACCTCGAACATCTCACTCGTAGCTTACATCACTCATGAGGTTACACAAGGTCAGACAGCACTTGTGTAGATGCATCATTTGTCTGACAGCTCAACATTGTATGTCCCATATTTATGCAATAAGTGTGGACACACATCCTATGTGATAAATCTGAGCTGCTATGTGTATAAATGTGAAATCTCACATTTATACACATAGTAGATGCATCATCACAGATTTAAATACATAGTAGATATGTTACAATCACTCCAAAACTCATTTAGAATGTTCAGCCTCAGTACCAGTACTAACTATATTCAAATGCAAATAACTTTAAAGCGAAAAAAGATAGCATAGTACTGTGAGCATGAATGTTGTTCAGCAAACAATTATCTACAAAATGAGTGGTGTTTCATTTATAGATACCTTATAGATTTATTTATAATTTTTAAGAAACAGAAGAAAATTCTATTTTTTTGTTAACTTTTTGACAAATGCAAATAAATTTAAAATTAAAAATAATTGCATAGTACTGTGAGCATAGACGTTGTGCAGCACAAAATTATCTATAAAATGAGTGGAGTTTCATTTATAGATACCTTTTTTTTTATAATTAGCAAAATAAAGCAGAAAATTACATTTTTATCCACTTTTTTGACAAACAAATGCAAATTACTTTAAAATGAAAAAAGTAGCATGGCACTGTGAGCATGCCATTTGTTCAGCACAAAGTTTTTTACAAAATGAGTGATTTTTCATTTAATAGTAACCACTACAGAAGGTGAAAATACACTAGGAAAGTTAACAAAGAGTCCCAGAAAATGTCATTTAAAAAAAAGATAAACAGTCAAAAGCAAATGTCCCTGCACTGACAGAAAGCATCCCTATTACATAAATGAAATATACAATGGTGAGCTGTCAGATAAATGATTTATCTACACTTGTGCTGTTTGACCTCGGATACTTCACTTGTGGCTTACGTCACTTGTGAGGTTACCTGAGATCAAGCAGCACTTGAGCAGATAAATCATTTATCTGACAGCTCATCATTGTATATCCCTTATATATTTATATATTATATTTATGTAAGGTTAATGGAGGTGTAGGAAGTACTCCATATATTGTGTTTCTAGTGGTGAGGAATTAATTCCACCAATTGTTATTCTCTATGTTATCAAGGCTGTTATTCTCACATCTGTATCTGTGGTATAGCCTGATTACCTGACAACATCAGAGTTGTATTTGTGATAACGTGAATCATACACTGCCACCGTATCTTATGCAGTAAGCCTGTAACAGCTAGTTGGCAGTAGATTTACTCCATCTGGGTGGGAATTACAATCTAAACTAAGTTGATATTAAGTCAAGATTCTTTCTCGCTAATAGAGTTCCTTATAGTATGTGGTTCAGGAGTGAAGCATTTAGTTGGTGGGACTAGGGAGCACTCTTCTCCAGGAATGTGCTCTGGAGGTGGGGGTATTGCCCTTTCTGCAGGACCATAGCAGAATTTCATGTTCAGCTAGCAGCAGCAAGAATAGAGCTATCTCAGCTGTGCACTCAGCTCAGCAGGAGCTCACCCCCAGCACCTTGACTCCCCCAGAGACCAACTGGTCCAGAGAGATGGAGGGTGGCAGGGCATGGGGGGAGGGTCTGCCATAAGGAGGTTGTCTTGCCCAGTACCATTCAGACAGTGAATCACTTTGCACCCCTGAAGGAGGTTCAGGTTCCTGACTCAACCACGGGGCACTCTGAGTCAGTCAAGGGGAAGGGCAGGACATCATGTTGGCACCCAAGGGGAGCAAGGCTAACAGAAAGGTTCTAGTGGTTGGGGATTCAGTGATCGGGAGAGGTTGGATGGCAGGTGGTTGGTCCGATGCCTACCTGAAGTGTCAGTCAACTGGGATTTAGAAAGAACAGAGAAGATGGTGGAGGGGGAAGCTTGGGGTGCTGATACACCTAGGTACCAATGATCTGGCCAACCAGTCAGTAGAGACAGTGAAACAGAACTTCCAGAGGCTGGGGCACAGATTGATGGCACACTCAGCCTCCATGGCCTTTTCCAAGGTCCTTGCTGTGTGAGGCAGGGAGGGGAAGGGATGCAGGACATAAATAGGAGTAATGAAATAGAGGAATTTAACAGTTGGCTTAAGGGGTGGTGTCGGGGCATGGGGTACAACTTTATTAAATGATTGGGGGGATTTCTGGGACAGGAGAGTCTTCAAGGGTGATGGACTTCACCTGATGAGAGGGGCTAGTGCACTAGGCAGAAATCTGATGTCTACATCAGATATTTAAATTGACTGTGGGGGAGTCCAGGTCTATGGGATCCATGGTAGATGGTGAGCAGAAGGGGAGCCTAGCTAAAACTTCTCCATGTCCATTGGACAGTAACTGCAAAGAGGATACAGGGAGTGCAATAGGGATTACAGAATCAAGTGGAGAAATACCAGTGAGGAAGAAAGTAAAATGTATAAGCACAAACAAAGGGGGGGGGGAGAGAAAATGCAAAAGGCTAAAAGGACAGTAGCAGAGTTAGAGCAGGGGTCAAATGGAGGGGGGTAGGTTGGAAACAGTGCAGTGCAGTGCAGAGTAACAAACATGATTCCAGGCCAGCAGGGCAGATCCTATGAGGTGTGCATCAAGGCATTAAATATGTACTGACTGGAAACCGGAAATGAGAGGGAAGATATGATGGGGACCTTCAAGTTCCTTAAAAAAAATAACAAGATAAACAGTGAGGAATTCTTTACCCTGAATACCAACTCATGGTCATGTGGTCATGAGTGGAAATTAACAGGAGGGAGATTCAGGAGGGATATTGAGAAGTACTTCTTTATGGAAAGGGTGGTGGAACCTTGGAACTGTCTGTTGGCCAAGGTTGTGGGTGCAAACACAGTCAGGGGATTAAAGCAGGCATGGGATAGAATGAAGGGAATAGCGGTTGCCCGGGGTGACAAGACCAGGGAGGAACATGGGGATAGGATGGAGTGGGTTAGTACCCTGGAGGAACAATAGGCTCCAGGGTGGTTCCAGGGATTATAGGGAATATTGGCAGACTGGGTGGATTTATGGTCTTTTTCTGCCATCATGGTCTATGTTTTCATGGCAAGCTTTATTTTTGGTTGCTATTACTTCTGCTCAAAGAATTTCAGAGCAGAAGTAATAGCAACCAAAAATAATACTTAACCAAGACTTTCATGTGTGAGCCTTCTCATTTGATTTTTCATAAAGATGTGGTGTCTTTGAACACTTAATCCTAAACTTCTTTCTAAGGTGGTGTCTGAGTTTACTTTGAAGCAAGCCATCCACCTTCCCATGTATTACTCGAAGCCCGCTATACCAGGGGAAGCATCTCTCCATACTTTAGATGTACACAGAATCCTGAGATACTACTTCAGTTGCACCAAGGCCTTTAGAACATCCTGTCAACTTTTTGTTTCATTTGTTCCTGGGAAAGAGGGTTCTTCTCTATAAGCAATGCTTATCTAAGTGGCTAGCAAATTGTATCAGTTTTTGTTACTGGACGTATGACAAGGAACTTCCTGGTCTGGGCCATGGCCACTCTGCTAGGGGGATTGCACCTCTATTGCTTGTTTCCAAAATGTGTATGCTGTTGACATTTGCACAGCTGCCAGCTGGAGTACTGTCCACACCTTCACCAAATATTATGGTATGGACATCTACTTTTGCAAATGTGCAGGCTTTGGACTTGCAGCCCTGCAAAGACTCATTTCCTGATTACACTGCCTGACCTTTGGAGTACTACTTGGTACTCATTCCAAAGGTGTGGCCTGATGAAAGAGATGTCCTCAAAGAAGATAGTGCAGTTATGTAGGTACTTACCATAACAGTAGATCTTTGAGAGAATCTCTGTCATCAGGCCATACTGTCTCTCCCTCCTTCCCCCTTCTGGACACTGCTTCAAAGCATCCTGTTGCCCTCTGCCTCATCTATCTTGCAGAGGGCTCCATTCTCTACTGGTTCCCCCAAAGCCTGTCCTCTGAGTAAGACTGCTGGTGGGGAACTGAGGACAGGAGGGGGCTGCCCACTCTTATAGGCATGCTGATGCCTGACGTCATTGTGGGTGTCCCCTGGTACCACTCCTTGCAAAAGTTTCCATCTTGGTCCTGCTGCCTGACAGCTATACCTGTATGTTCCAAAGGTGTGGCCTGATGAGAAACTCTCTAGAAGATCTACTGCTACAGTAAGTACCTACATAACTATACTTTTCAGTGCTGACAGCATACCAAAACAAATGTTAATAGAATAATCATTTAATTTTGAAATTGGTAAACATTTTCACAGTTGGATACATACTTAAATGAAAGAATTATGCACTTTGTTTTAATTTATTACAAAATCTTTAATCAACAGTGTAGAGCTGAACCCTTCTTCAAGATTGTGAAAGGATGTTTTATTGATCCAGAAATGTGGCACAATATTGTAAGAATTGAGAATTGTCATATTTTAACTGATTATGCATCTTTCAAGGGTCAGTGGGGCATAGAAAAACATTTGTCTTATTGTCTGAATGTATTGTATAGGAGAAATCTGGCAAGGTTGCATTTTCAAATGTTTAGGGGTCATAATTGCAATAACTCATGTAAATGTGGAAGTAAATACTCTTCAATAGGTATGCATCTGCTTTTTTAATGTGAACTAGTGTCAGATCTGAGAAACAAAATGGTTAAGTCCTTTTGAAGTGATAGAAAATATTTTGCTGACATAACTATATTTGGATAATGTTATCATCAAAAGAACCATTTATTGAATGCTCTTGCAGTCTTTGTCACCAATGCAAACAGACTTTTTAATTTGTTCATCTACTTTTGCTATAACTACAACTCATCTTTTGACATTAGTATATGTGTTGTATAAAATTATGTTGCTAACACCTGCCTCTAAACTTGTTATATAATTTATTTATTTATCTGAAAATTGGTGACCAGGAAATGCACACTGAGCCGAGGCTTGTTTCCAGGTTTAACCAGGGGGAGGGCAACAAAGATTAAGAACAATATATAACTTCGACAAGTTCCATGATACAAAAAGTGCAAAGTCAATTGCACACATAGACCATAGAAAGTGCACAATATTCAAACAAAAACTGGCAGTTAAGCATTGCACCAGGTGTAAGGAGACTGTTAAGGGGAGGGGAAACAGGAGCAAGGGGGAGAGGGAAGGATTCTCAGTTGATATCTGTGTGAGGCAGGGGAGACAGTGAAATGGAGGGAAGAAGGAAGTTAATTCCAGAGAGATGGGAGACTATAAGCAAAGGCAGATTGGCCAGCTGAAGTATAAGGATGAGGCAGAGCAAAGGTGCATTGATCCCTGGAGCAGAGAGAGCATGCAGTGGAAGGAACAACTGAGAGGAGTGATGAGAGGTAGGAGGGAAGGGACCCAAACCAGTATTTAGCTATAAAGGAGATACAGTGCAGCTGGCGACGGGATGACAGAGGAAGAATGGGCAGTGATGAGTAAAAAGAACAGTGATGAGTTTGAGAGGTTTAGTTAGTTGCAAAGTGACAGAAGCAGTTACAGATGGTATCCAGTCTGGCCAAGGAGGCAGAGGTGGCAGACCCATAGACCACATCTGCAAAGTCAAAGAGTGGGAGTGCCATTTTGGTGACAAGCTCTCAGTGAACCTGTAGGGAAAGACAACCTTTATTCCAATATATGGTACTAAGTTTAGGATGGAGCTTGACATGGATGTCCTCAATGTTCACAGAGAAGTCAAGCTTGATGTCAAGTCACATAGAAACATAGAAGTTGATAGCAGATAAGGACCGAAAGGCCCATCCATTTTGCCCATTTTTTTCTGCCTTATGAATGTGCTATAGGCCTGTACTCTGTCAATGGCTCATCTATTCATACTCATCTGTATTACTCCCATATGCCTATCTGATGCCTGTTTGAAGCCCTGCACTGTATTCATATCCACCACTTCCTGAGGTAAGCCGTTCCATGCATCCATCACCCTTTCTGCGAAAAAGAACTTCCTCATGTTACCCCTTAATTGGCCTCCCTCTAATCTCATGCTGTGGCCTGTTGTCCTGCTATTTTTCTTATACTGAAACATGTTAGACTCTTTCACTTTGTTAATGCCCTTAAGATGGTTGAATGTTTCGATCATATCACCTCTCTCCCTCCTTTGCTCTAGGGTATACATATTGAGCTCTGTTAATCTGTCCTCATATGTTTTCTGATGCAGTCCCTGCACCATTTTGGTTGCCCTTGTCTGGACTGCCTCCATTTTGTTAATGTCCTTGTGCAGGTTTGGCCTCCAGTACTGCATGCAGTACTCCAGATGGGGCCTAACCCATGTCTTGTAAAGAGGGATTATTACCTCCCTCTTATGACTTGTGATACTCCTACTAATACATCCCAACATCCCTCTAGCCTTACCTACTGCTTTAGTGGTCTGCTTGGATGATTTCAGGTCATCTGTGATGATGATGCCCAAGTCTCTTTCTTCCCTTGTGATTGCGAGCAACTCCCCTCCCAACCTATAGGTGGCTTCAGGGTTTCTTTTCCTTATGTGCATGATCTTGCATTTCTTTGCATTAAACCCCAGTTGCCACTCTTCTCACCATTTTGCCAGTTTATCCAGATCTCTTCTCATTCTGCCCGCCTCATCTGGATCATCTACTCTGTTGCAGGTCTTGATGTCATCTGCAAACAGACAGACCTTACCCTCCAGTCCATCTGCAATGTCACTGATGAAGATATTGAAGAGGACTGGCCGCAAGACTGATTCCTGAGGTACCCCACTTGTGATTTGCATCTCTACTGACTGTATACCATTTACCACCACTCTCTGTTTTCTGCTCACCAACCAGTTTGCCACCCAGTTGACCAACTCCTGACCCACCCTGAGCCTACCCAGCTTATTAATCAATCTTCTATGTGGAACAGTATCGAAAGCTTTGCCGAAGTCAAGGTAGGTGACATCAACTGCACCCCTTTGGTCCACCACTCTGGTTACCCAGTCAAAGAAATCAATAAGATTAGTTTGACAGGACCTTACTGTTGTAATCCCATGCTGTCTTGGATCCTGTACTCCTATGGATTCCAGGTATTGCACTATCCTTTCCTTGAGGAGCGCCTCCATAATCTTGCCCACTACTGAGGTAAGACTGACTGGTCTGTAGTTCCCTGCTACCACTATTGTGGAGTGGGATCACATGAGCCCTTCACCAGTCTTCTGGGACCTCTCCTGTGCTCAGAGACTCACTATACAGTTCTGATAATGGCTCTGCTAGTTCCACCCTTAGCTGCTTAAGTACCCTGGGATGTATACCATCAGGTCCTAGTGCCTTGTCCACCCTGAACTTAGCAAGCTCTTGTAGGACCCTTTCTTTTGTGAAGGGATTTGTGCACACCTCCCTCCCCCCTGTGTCCATGGTGCTGAGCTGTGGGCTTTGCCCTACCTTCTCCTTGGTAAATACTGAGCAGAAGTATTTATTTAGGATAGAAGCTTTTCCTTGGTCCTCATCCACACACTCCCCCTTATCCCCTTTGATCTTAGCAATACCCCCTCTGGACTTTCTCCTTTCACTAATGCATCTATAGAAAGTCTTGTCCCCTTCTTTTACTGTTCATGCTAGTGTTTCCTCAGTTTGGGCCGTTGCCTGTTTAATGCCTTCCCTGCTTCCCTTAGGGAAGTTTGGTATGCCTCCCTATCTTCATCCCGCTGCGTTCCCTTATATTTCCTGAAGGCCAGCCTTTTGGCTCTGACCTTTTCTGCTGCTGTTTTTGAGAACCAAAGTGGTTTCCTACTTCTTTTGCTCTTGCTTTTCTCTCTAACACAATAGGCTGTTGCTTCAAGTATTGCATCCTTAATGCTTGCCCACTTTGCCTATACCCCCTTATCCATATTTCTTCTTGCCAGGGCTAGCTTAACTCTGTTGGCCATCTTATCCAAGTCAGCTCCTCTGAAGTCCCATAGTTTTGCCTTGGAATGGGATGATTTAGTTCTAGTGGGCAAATTGAACCATACCATGTGATGGTCACTGGCCCCCAGGTGACCTTCTACCTGGAGATCTGTGATACTTTCCCTGTCAGTCAGTACTAGATCTAGGATAGCCCTGTCTCTTGTGGGTTGTTGTACCAGTTGTTTGAGGCCCTCCTCCTGCAGGGAATACACTATGTGTATAGTTCTGGTGGATGTTTCTGCTGGTATTGGCCAATCTGTATCTGGCATGTTGAAGTCTCCCATTATCATAACCTCCCCTTTAGCTGTCATGTTTTGTATATCTTCTAACAGGAATGTGTACTACACCAGGGTACTTGAAGGAGGGAACCACTTCAAGTAGGGAACTATCCAAGGTAAAGAAAATGGGCACCGAGATGAGTCTGGCAAGTTTTCAACTGGTGCCAAAGGTCATGGACACCGTTTTTTATTGTTGACCCAATGCTGGTTTGATTAACCATTGTAAGACAGTGTGGAAGTCTTGCTGTAGCAGACCATCCATATCAGCAGTGGAGGGGCCAGAGGTGTAGATAACTCTGTCATCAGCATACATGTGAATATACAAGTTGACACAGATTGAAGGGAGGTCATTAAGGAAGAAGGGGAAGAGTATTTGGTCCATGATAGAGCCCTGTGGGACCCCACTTGAATGGGGATAGGAGGTGCCAGGGTGCTACCTACCTGTACTGACTGTAGACTTTCCATGAGATAATAATGGAACCAGTTGACTACATCAGCAGAGAAGCCAGCAAAACCCAACTTATTCAGAAGGTGAGGCTGAGACACCAAGTCAAACACCTCTGCCAGATCAGTGAAGACAGCTGCCGTGATGTGACCCTGATTCATCCCTGAGAGGATATGATCAGTTACATGCAGGAAGGAGGAAACTGTGGAGTGGTCTTTCCTGAAACCAGACTGGAAAGGGTTGAAAAAATCTAAAGTGGAAAGTAAATCAGAAAGTCTATGGTAGACAAGCTTCTCTTGCAGCTTGGCAAGAGAGGGGAGGAGGAAGACAGGCCGATAGTGGATGAGGAAGGCCCCCTCTTTGTGTAGTGGTATTACATTAGCCAGTTTTCAAGACTGTGGGCCACACTGAGGGAGAAGAAGAGACTGAAAAGGTCAGTCAAAGGAGATGCAGTAGCAGGGGCAGAGATATTCAGAAGTCTAGGTTCAAGTCCGACTGGGATAGAGTTATTGAAATTCACAGAGTAAGGAGCAGTCAGGGTCTCCTGGGTGGTAACAACAGAGAAGCAGAAGCTCTGGGAGGACAAGGAATTGGGAACATGGTTTAAAGGAGATGTGGCTAGTGGGGAAGATGAAGACAGAGCACAAGTGATGATGAACTCATTAAAGTATGAAGCAACAGAGGAGGGGTCAGATACCGGTGAACCATTAATCAGTTGAACTGAGGGGCTAGACTGGATGGGGATGTTGAAAGGGGAGTGAATTATCGTCCAGAACTTCAAAAGGTTGTTGAGGTTATTTTGGAGGTTCACCTTGAAAAATTGTGATTTCATAGCCCTGACAGCCTTTGTGCAGGAATTCCTGCTAGACCAATACCTGATGAGGTCAGAAAGGGACTGAGATTTATAGTGTGACCAGGCCAGATCACAAAACTTGCACTGATAAATATTTCAGGGGTAATCCAGGGATGGTGATAAGATTTTACCCTAGATTTCCTCAGTGTGATGTGATTGTCTCAGACAGAACAGAATGTAGAGTAAAACAAGGAGAGGGCAACGTCAATGTCATTTATAGTGTAGAAGACTGTCAAATCTGATGTAGCAAAGTTGCTCAAGAGGGCCTGGGTGTTGAATAACCTCAGGGACCTGCACCAGGTGTATTTTGGAGAGGAGCGAGGGTGTCTAATGTTCAGGACATAGAATGTCATGCAGTGGTCCCTGAAAGTGTCAGGCAAAATACCAGCTGCAACAATACAATGGGGATGAGAGGAGAGAACCCAGTCCAAAAGGGTGTGATTTTTGTGTTTGTGGGTTGTGTTGAGTAGGATCTAAGATAATCTGCATGGGATTAAGGGACTCAACCTTTTGTGCGATTGGCCTGGAGGCTGAGAAGAGCCAACTGACATTAAAATCCCGTAGAGCAATGGTAGGCAGTAGTAGGGATAGAATCAATCAGAGAGGAAGAAGAGATTGTAGGTGAGGCATATAGAGAACACAAATGAAAATGAACACAGAGGAGGGAAAAGACAGCCTAATAAGGAGAAACTCATGGGAAGAGAGTGCAGCCTCTCTGAGAGCCACACTGGATGAGAGGCACTAATGTGTAAAGATAGCAACCCCACCCCCATGTCTGCCTCTGTCCTGTCTGAAAAATTTATAGATAATGCCAATTTAGAATCTGGGATCCTGGCAGACAGCCAGAATTCAGAGATACATGGGGGAACCTAGAGAATATTGTAATACCCAAGTGGACATTAGGTCAAGTTTTGGAAGAAGGCTCCAAGCATTAAGATGAAAAACACTCATGCCTTTGGCAGCTGAGGATACAGTGAAGGATGGGGGGTGGAGCCTGGCTTGAGTTCCACATCAGCAGACAGAAGAAGCATCGGTAAAAGGAGCAATAGGATGGAATGTGTTTTCCATCCCTTTGGGGGGGAGGGGGAGAGAAGTGCGCGATGGAGAAACTCAAAGTTAAGGGAGAGAGACGATAGGAGACCAGGGTGGATAGGAGAGGGGGGGGGTAGGGAGGAGGACTGAGGGGGAGGGGTGAGTATAGATGTGGGAAAGTTGGAGGAGTTTGTAGGATGGGGAAAGGAGAAAAAGCTAGTGATGTTAGTAGGGGGAAAGGAATAAGGAAGACAAAGATAATATACATTGTATACATGAAAAGAGATGAAACACCTACCTAATAAGCAGTACAATAAATTGATGAAAATAGTATACGGTGAAACATTTAAACCCCCCACCTATTAACAGGTCTAGGTAGTGAATGGAAAACTTACAATGTCATTAAATAAGCAAGTGACTTAATATAGGATGAATTCAAGGACTTAAGAGGTGCTATGCAGTATGGACACACAATATGCTGGCAGAGCTTAAGCACATTCAAATAGGCAGTGCTGTCTGACAAAAAGCATTAAAAAACATACATTATACAATGGCAAGAAAAAATCCTGGTCTCTGATTGGTCAGTCTTCGGCTGGACCCGTGATGTAAACCAGTACAACATCACGGGTCTAGTTTCAGCAATGTGAACCTGCAGATGAGCCATTGGAGCTAGATGATTTTTTGGATGATGAGCCAGATGAGCGTTTTTTTTTTTCTGCATCTCCTCTCAAGAAACAAAAATATTTTTCCACACTAATAAAAACATTCTTTAAAATTATTTTTTTATTTTATATATAACAATGAGCCATTGTATAATAGCAATAATGCCCTCCAGGGTGTGTGTCGTTTGGGATAACATCAAGCCTCAGTCGTTGGACACACTCGGCCTGCGGCCTCATGCCCAACCATCTGAGGTGTGACGTTATCCCAGCACGACACACACCCTGTCGGACATTATTGCTTAAGTGATGAAAATAAAATCCTACAGACAAATATATAACAGAATGCTAGGCAGCAAAATGGACACACCCAAAAGGGGTTAAATTATGAGTCAGCAGTAACACATTTCAGTGTGACACAAAACTACTACAGGACTAGTGCCAGTAATACAGTAGCAGAGTTACATGGATGAAGATACAGACTGGCAATAAAGCACAACGAACCAGACAGGATGACTGCAAATGATAATGAATAAAGACTGGCTAGGTAGGGTGAGCACTAGAAAATACAAGGCATCAACAGATTTTTTTATAAGGACTCATGTGCAGCACAAATGTTCAGGGTGCAGGAGAGAGAGAGGATGGAGCTGGGCGGAGAGCGACCTGGTAAGCAGCGTGACCAGCTGAACGTTTTACTCACTGCTGACTCCAAGCAGACACTTTGATGCCCTTATGCCTGCAGCCCTTAGAACAAGATTTTCTTATCTCTAAAATTTCTGTACAGATATTCTGTAAAAGGCTTCTTAATTGAATTTATACAATAGGGGTGAAGGATAAATGAGTGTGATAAAAACACATATATTCACCAAAGTGAGATAAATTTAAGGGCTGACATTTATCTCATGGCTCAGAGTGTGATAAATGTAAGAAATGACATTTATCTCATGGCTCAGAGTGAGATGACTCACTGCTGCTTGCAGCTGACTTAATTACCATGGCAAAACATCCTCACCTGCTTCCCACACACTCTCACTCCCAGCTCATTACTGTGATACTCTTAGCTGACTGCAGCCAAAATTCTAAAGCACATAACTTCACAAAACAGTGTCTTTCTCACTGCTGCCTGAAGATAACTTACTTAGCATTGCAAAACACACTCAGCTTTTCCCACAGAGTTTGTAACACTGCCAGCCCATTCAGAAAATGTCACACACAGAAACAGCAACAGAACACAAAAAATCATAACAATACTTCTGAAACCCGTACCCCTATTGTATAAATTGAACATATGATGTGCAGATCGTGTGTTATGTAAAATATCTTCACTCCTGCATCGTGAGCTCTGGATACTCTCACTCGTGCCTTTGGCACTCGTGAGTATCCAGAGCTCACTCCGCAGGAGTGAAGATATTTTCCATATCACACTCTTGCCCATCATGTATCCCCTATTTCTGCAACGCAACTTTTAACAATATTTTTAAAGAAACATAGATATTTAAAATGAAAAATGTTTTGTGAAATGTGTTTTTAAAATGGTGATAACCTGTAGATTAAAATAAAATGTAAATAAAAAAACTTGAATTGAAATATATGTACAAATAGCAAGTTTGTTGTTTCTTACAAACAGATAATATTCTTTTAAATCTGCAAAAGTTCAAAAGTGCTTAGAGTGCCTAAAATGCTGATGCTAACCAAATCAATCATTTGGAAACACCAAAGGTCTATTAAAATATATATTGGCCCTAAAATGCCCCTAAAATCTCCGTTCTCAGTAAGATACTCTAACCTGTGTCTTCTATCTAAAAACTACACTGAGTAATAAACATTCAAATGGGGCTACACAGAATAAATCATTTAGATCATAAACTCAAATGTTCAGAACCAAATTCAGTAGTTAGCAGGATATTTTTCAAATGATCCAACTTAATATTAAAGAGTCCCTTGAAACTCTCTTTTATATCTTCTTTCTTCCACTCACAAATCTCTGTTTTGCTCTTTTCCAAATCTCTCTTCTCTACAACTCCACGGTTCCCTGGACACCTACAACTCTTTCCTCTTCCTAGACAGCTCTCAGCCATCTAGTCAAGGACTCGCCAGTCTACTTCAGCTGAGTGCTTCACTCCAAATCAGTATGGCTCGACAAACAGCTTCACTTTTCTCCATGGCAATGCAATAACAAATAACCTCTTTTCAAGGCAGTACCTTGATAGCATGACTACAGGGCATTAAACTCTCTTTTTAATAATATAGATGGCTTACTGTACATAAAATAATCAATTCCTATAAATCAAAAAGTTGGTTTACTTTCTCCCCCTGGTCCTCACATACTGGCATTCTCAGTTGCCTTCTTGGATCATACATCTGGTAGAGGAAAGGTAGATCCCTCTTCTTCCATCTGACTGTCCCTGCCTTTGTTTTGCATTTCCTTCATGTGTGATGAAAAAAGTTATGTCCCCTTCATTTCCTCTGCTGTTTTCAGCTCAGCATCATTACCTTCCTCACTGCCTTGCTGGCCTCCTTTATCCTGTTAAGATACATCACCCTAGCCTCCTCCACCTGGCTGGTTTTGTATTTTTGAAGGCCTTCTTTTTTCTCCTTCACAGCCTCCCTACCTCTTTTATGTAATACAGTGGTTTCTTTCCACACGTGTTCTTCCCTATGACCCTTACACAGAGACTGGTGGCTCCTAATAACCTATCCTTGATCAGGTCCCACTTGTTGTACACCCTGTCTACTGTCCCGACCTCTTCAGTTTCTTTCTCCACAGCTCCTGCATTCTACCAAAATCCACCTTTCTAAAGGCCAGAACCTTTGCATGTGACAGCTTCCTAGCCATTTCTAATTTGATGTTAAACCACATGGCCTGGTGATCACTGGTTCCCACTGAGTCCTGCACTGTGACCTTCCTGATACTGTCCCAATTTGTGAGAACCAGGTTCAGTATGGTTCCTTCTCTTGTATGGTCCTCAACTCACTATAACAAAAATGCTTCCTGAAACACCTCTACTAGCAACTGACTCCTTGCACTTGCTGACAAACATCTGTTTTTTCACTTTTAATTGCATTTATAATTATATATAAAAGCAGGTTAATGGGATGTTGTGGCTCAGACACCTTTTTCCACAAATGCCAGTGGCACCGTGGAGCATATGGGCTATTGTGTAATAGAGTCTCCCTTCAGCCAGAACAGAGGCTTCTAACATCTGATGATATGCCTGTTCCAACATCGTGCCTTTGAAACATAGAAACATAGAATTTGATGGCACATAAGGACCGCTTGGCCCACCAGTCTGCCCATTTCCCTACCTAATGGATAAGCTGCAGATCCTAGTTAACCAGCAGCCTACTTCTTCCTGCCCCCAACCCCTAAAATTGCCTTATGACTGTCCCGTGCATGCTTGAATTCCACCACTGTTTTTGACCCCACAACCTCCTCTGGAAGGCGTTCCATGCATCCACAACCCTCTCTGTGAAAAAATACTTCCTTAAATTACCTCTGAGCCGCCCCGCTATCTTCAAATTGTGCCCCCTTGTTCTTGCACACCTCTTTTTTTGAAAGATGCTACCCTCTTGGACTTAGTTGATTCCCTTGAGGTACTTGAAAGTTTCTATCATGTCCCCTCTCCCTCCTTTCCTCGAGGCTATACATATTAAGCTCCTTAAGTCTCTCTTCTTATGTCTTCCGTGCAGACCCTGCACCATTTAGTTGCCCTCCTCTGGACAGCTTCCATCCTGTCTATGTCTTTGCAGATTGGGTCTCCAGAACTGCACGCAGTACTCCAGATGGGGTCTCACCAGCTGTCTGTACAGAGGGATAATAACTTCCTGTTTTCTACTGGTGATGCCTCTCCCTATGCATCCCAGTATCCCCCCAGCCCTCCTTGCTGCCCTCTCACATTGCTTGCCCACCTTTAGGTCATCTGATATGACTACCCCCAGGTCTCTTTCCATTTTTGTTGTTGTTAGTATCTCACCCCCCATTGTGTACTCTTCCCCTGAGTTTTTGTTTCCCAGGTGCATTACCTTGCACTTCTTAGTATTGAATCTAAGCTGCCATACATTTGACCATTCCTCTAACCTTGCCAAGTCCCTTCTCATCCTGTCCACCCCACCTTGTGCATCAACTCTGTTGCAGATCTTTGTGTCATCTGCAAAGAGACATACTTTTCCTTCCAGTCCCTCTGCAATGTCACTTATAAAGACATTGAAGAGGACCGGTCCTAATACTGAACCCTGAGGTACCCCACTAGTAACCCCCCTTTCTTCAGAGTGGACTCCATTTACTATTACTCTCTGTGTCCTATTCTCAGCCATTCTTTACCCAGGCTGTCATCTTGGGACCCACTCCCAGGCTGGCTAACTTGTATATTAATCTTTTGTGTGGGACTGTGTCAAATGCCTTGCTAAAGTCTAGGTAGGCCATGTCCACAGCCCTCCCTGATCTACTACTTTGGTCATCCAGTCAAAGAAATCTATCAGATTCGTCTGGCATGACCTTCCCGCTGTGAATCCATGCTGCCTTGGGTCCTGTGCCACTCTGGCCTCTAGATACTCGACAGTTCTTTCCTTCAAAAGTGATTCCATCATTTTCCCTACCACTGAGGTTAAACTAACAGGTCTGTAGTTTCCTGCTTCCGCCTTGCTCCCACTTTTGTGAAGGGGAATCACATCTGCCCTCCTCCTTTGGTCTTTAATGTCTTCTTTTAATTCACAGGAGTGAAGCTTTCACAGTAAAGTGGGTAGTGAGTGAACTTTGCAGTCTTTTTTTACTGAGTCCTGCACTGGATGGCCAGTTTAGAACTATACTACTATAAGTTTGCAGCTGTTACATGCATACATTTAGTGCATCTGTCACTAGTAACATCAGTTCCAAATATATTTAGAACTGCAACTGTCATGGCTTGCCCTGAAGTTGCCACTAACTGTGTAAGGGTGGCCACTGTTATTCTATGTCATACATTTTATAAAAAAAAAAAAAAAAAGTGACAGCTATTCAATTCACAGAGTAAATTTGATGACATAAGCAGTGCGGTATTAAATGCAACTCAAACAGCCCAGGGCAACACAAGGTCAGTCTGTAAGGAAAAACCAAATTGTCAACAAAAAGATAATCTGGTATTTGCATACTAGCTTTTCATCAAGGAGAGGTAGAAGAAAAGCAGCTGCCCATACTTTGTACCTGTCATGTTATATCTTGTTTGTTCCCTGTTATATAGAGCTAGTCTTACAACATCAGATTTTTCTTTTATTCGGCTATCTCTCTATAAAAAAAACTTTGGCTCACCCGGGGTATTTCAAGCTGTAACAGCTGTACAAGGTTATGCATTTTTTAAACATCCTTGTTTACATTTTTTAATCTAAAATGAAAATTCCGTTTTCTTTGCTATTCCGTATCACATTTCAGATTACATTTACAAGTATTAACATGCCCAAGTGACAAAGAAGGTAAATAGTTAGAAATCAAGGGCAGAGTTTTTAAACTAATAACTCAACCACTAGGCCTTCAGTTTTCTTGCTTTAGCGTGTAGTCTCTTAGATTATACTAGTCTGAAAGAACAGTCCGATTTGTTGAAATAAAGTCAGCTTCTGCCTGTAGATGTTTACAGAAATCATACCCTGGGTTGCCACACAAGTTAAAAATTAAAACATTTTGTTCAAGTGGTTTTCTTGATAATAATTACTAATAATCAATAGCATTAAATCGGACCAATGCACTAATAGGCTGGTAAGTACCGAGGTGCTCAGCTACAGACTGTGCATCCTGTCCCACAGCAGTGCCTTGGGCCTCCATTCACTACTCCCTAGAACCACCTCGTCTCAAATGCATAGCAGTGTGGAAGGAAAGGGGATTGCCTGGGGGAATGGAGTTGGCCAAGGTGCAGTCTTCCAATCAGAAGACCAGCTGCAGAGTAGATCCTCTGCTTCAAGGGTGCAGAGTATCATGGGGTATGGCAGTCTTCAGCTAAGGCTGCCATATATATATTTTTTTGGGGGGGGGATTTCATTTTTTCTTTTATATACTTTCTCTGTTTACCAATGCTTATCCACCTTTGCCAGACAACCTTTCAGCACCATCCATGGCTTTCTTTGTCAATTACCTGGTCCTTAGGGGTCCATTGAGGGCATTTCCTCACTAAAGGTCATTTTCTTTATGGTGGGTTCCTTGGGAATGTCATCATCAGCTATGATCTCCCCAGGCCTGTGCTGAAGGTGGGACAAGAGTTGACATTCAGGAGTGGTGGGACCTGAGAGTGCTGCCTTTATGCTGCTTTGCATCCAGGCTTTTCCTTTTGGTGCTCCCCAGCCCTCAGGATGCCAGTGGCAAGGGTACTTTGCATGAACACACCGATATGTGTCCACACATGGGGCCAGCTGGCATACGCCTTCCCATTCTCTGCTCTAGCTGTACAACAACTTGTGGTCACCCATGTGGCAGTATAACAGCAGAGCCAGTATACCTCCCTCCCCCAGAGAAGGAGAGAGCTCTGGGATGCTTGATTTCTCCAAACCCAGCTAGCCCCCGACAATCCAGGTTCATTCCCAAACCCAGATTGCTGGCATCTCGGACAGCATCACCGCTGCTGCACCAAGTCTCCTCCATGAGAGGAAAGGAGAGCTGAGCACAGGCTGGCTTCAAGTGGCCTCACTAAGCCACCAGAAGGCAACACGGGGGTGGGGGGCTTATGGCAGGCTTTTGCTGTCATAACAGTCCTTCGCAATAGAACCATGTAACCTGCTGTATCATTCTTAGGAACACAGTGTCCCAACAGAGACTCTAGAGGAAGGGAATTTTCCAGGTATACTGAGATAGGAAGTGAGTGGGAGCATTTGTGGGTCATGAAGCACCAGTTAGTATAAAAGGTGACTTTTTACAAGTAATGAGTCATGCCTATCAAATAAGTTTCACAAGATTAAGTGCCTGGATTTAAAGGAAGAGTGACACAGGCATATGAGGGGCAAGGACAGGGAACTGCTTTTTTTTTTTTTTTTACATATTCCATAAAACTACTATGCAGAGTTGCTGAAGGTAAGTTGCATTCGTTACTGGCTGCCCACTGCATAGTCAGTTGGGTACAGTCTTGATGCTGAATAGTGGGCTAAATTGTTAACACATTCTTTAATACAAGTATCAGCCAATGTTATGTTCCTAATAGTTGGAAAGGTAATATTTATTTATTTATTGAAAAGTTTAACCAGGAAGTACATACTGAGCTGATAGCAACTTGTTTCCAGATGTGTCCTGGGGGAGAAGGGAAATGGGGATAGCTGAACAAAATTACTAAAAAAAATATAAGTAATCAAATACAGTGGTAGAGTATTACAGGCAGAATCATAAGTACTACAGGCAAAATAGTAAATGAGTAAACGAGTGCAATTAGAAAATTTAACACATTCTTATAAGTATAGAAGGGAAAAATAAGGAACAACATGAACAGGGCAAGGAGAGAGATGGGAAGTAAGAAGAGTGTCATAGACAGTTGTAGGTATGATAAGAAAAGTCATAGAGAAGAGACTTAAGGCATGAAGGAGAAGATGCAGATCGAATAGAAAAAGGAAGGGAGATCAAAGTTTAGGAAAGTGGTAAAAAAAAAAAGCAGATTGACCAACAGTAGATTTTCTGGTAGGAATAAAGAAAGAGTGGGGAGTAATGTTGTGAAGAGGGTTGGAGGAAGAAGAAGAAGAGGATAGAAGGGAAATTAAATAAGAGAGACGGGTGCCGAACCAGAATTTGGATAAGAAAGAGACACGGTGAGAAAGGCACCTAGCATCAAGAGAGGGGGGGAAGAGAGGGCCGAGTAAAGCAGTGATGAGTATGAGGGGAACAGTCTAAAGAAAAATGACAACAGGAGTGAAAATGGGGGGCCAGTCTGGCAAGGGAGGATTTGGGGGCACCCCTGTAGACAAAATCACTATAGTCATAGATTGGAAGAATAGTTTTTAATACAGTTCCTCTTCCGGTAGGAAGCAGAGTGTTTGCTTTATTCCTGTACAATGCACCAAGCTTAGGGTCAAGTTTAAGGTGTATTGTATGTATATGTACTGAGAAATCAAGATGCTGGTTGAGGCTGACCCTGAGGTACTTAAAGGTGGAAACATCATCAATCTTAGCACCATCAAGGGTATTAAATAGCGGGAGAGAAGTAAGTTTGGCAAGCCTCTGTTGGGTACCAAAAGTCATGGAGACTGCTTTTGTGACATTGAGGGACAAATGGTTAGACTTGAACCAACATTAATTGTTGTCAAAATCCAACTGAAGCTGGGAGGCAAGATCATGGGAAGAGGAGCCAGATGCAAAAAGAACTGTGTCATCAGCGTACATGTGAATGGATGCAGAGGAACATACACTGAGAAGGTCATTTAGGAATATGGAAAAGAGAATAGGCCCCAGGACAGACTTTTGAGGGACACCTGAGCTAATGGGAAGAGGAGATGAAATGGATTTAACTATCCAGACAGCTTAAGACCTACCTTGAATGTCAGAATGAAACCAATTGACAGAGGAGTCAGAGAAACCTGCAGCTTTAAGTTTGTCCAGAAGGAGGGGATGGGAAACAGTGTTGAAAGCTTTGGCAAGATCAACAAATATGGCAGAAGTGATCAGTCCTTGATCTATACCTGTACATATGGAGTCAGTGAGCCAAAGGAGGGAGGTAGAAGTGGAGTGGGATTTCCTAGAACTGGACTGGAACGGAGTAAAAAAGGAGGAGCTGTCGAGAAAAGAAGTGAGCTAAGATAGAACAATGTGTTCCTGTAACTTTAATATATTTAGTTTTTGTTGACCGGGTAGACACGCTAGACAGCAGAGCTGCCTATTTTCAGGCACGACCCGGGAGGTTACATATAATGGAGTAGGAAACAACAGTGAATGCAAAATATGTCAGATGACAACAAGCAGAATAATTAGCCAAAGCATTAGACAGGTAAGATGTAGCAATTAGCCAGGCATGGAACTGATATAAAAGTGCACATTACAGTGGCATAGACAATAAAGAATGGGCAAAAAAAACAGTGGCCCCGCACAGGACATTAATAACGTTGTACAATTAGAGGATAAGTACAAGGGATAATTGGTTCTAGTATAGCTCAGGGAGAGTAGCTCATGGAGACAGGAACAAGTGCCAGGGCAAGAGCAAAGAGGGTCAGGCGAGTAAGTATTAACACCCAACACAGGAGTAGAGTTCAGAACTGGCAAGTAACTTATGGAGTTCCTGTTTGAAACTCCGGGAGGTTTGGGAGTTCCATAATTTCAGAGCAATAACAAAGAAGGATTTTCCCCCATTTTGGTGTTACACTTGGGTTGGGCAAGGTAGGACATATCAGCTGATCTCAGGGGGTAGGCAGAGTGAGCAGGTTTTAATAGTAGCACCAGCTTGTCTGGTTTCTAGGAGGTGACGATGTTGTTGACGAAGCAAGTGGTAGTGTACTGACAATACGCTGTGGGGGCTAGCCAGCTCAGGCCTGAGTAGAGTGAACAGTGGTGAGTGAGCTTGAGTACAGACAGAGAAAAGCAGCAGATGTTATTATTGCAGACATCCCACTTGTGGAGGAGCCCTTTGGAAGATTCTGGAAGGGCAATCATCTCATGGGCAAGTTTAGGTCTCAGAACTCCATAAGCGATAGCCAGACTTGCCACAGTGATGAGGTTGTGCCTAACTTTATATGCCAGACCAAGTTGTAAGTTGACAGATTTGATAGTAGTAGAGAGGTGCAGGTCAAAGTCCAGGGCCAGATCCAAGGTAACCCCAAGGTATTAAAGACAGTGAGGCTGGCCCAGTGGCGTTGAGGGTTGAGGTGCTGGACACCACATCTCGCGCCATGCCGGTGACCCGGATGCGGGAACAGACTCGAGTTACTCCGGGGTTAGCATGGTGGAGGAAGGACTGAGTGTCCGTTGACAGCTCTCCTTCCTGGGGAAGGGGGACAGCATGGCGCCTTGTTTGCCTGACACCTAGTGGCTTCTGTATGTCAGCACAAGTACGCCATCAGAAGGGAGGGCCCCATATACAGGACGTACAGCTGCCAATGTGAGGTGGAGTCCAGCCATTTCTGCCCATTGCACGTATGGAGGCTTAGGGAATAAAGTGGCACAAAAATACTGGGAGTTGGTAGGCTCCGTGATGGCCCAATGTGCCACTGCACTAGCAGCCCCGATTCTGGATTGTGCTCTGGGGTGAGGAGTAAAGCCAGAGCTTCTCTCCCTGGCCCCACTGTGGGGGGTAATTCATGGGGGAACTCTGGGGCATTGTTGGGGGGGCGATCGGGGCCAGAGAAAGAATCACTCCCAGGGAGGGCTGGAGCCACCTACCAAAACTCTGCGGAGGTGAGAAAAAAAATAAATTATAAAAAAAAAGAGACAGTATTGAGCGGGGTGTGGTCAGATGCACTGATGCTTAATAGCTGGTGGCATGCCCTAATTTTGGATCCAGAGCCAAAAAGCATGGAAACTGTCTGTTTGTTATTGAGGATGAGTCTATTTTGCTTCAGTTAGTGCTGGATGGTGTTGTAGTTGAGATTAAGGTTCTGGTTGATGTCAGATAGGACAGAGGAGCTGGAGTATAGTACCATGTCATCAGCATACAAAGGGGCAGAACATGAGCCAGACAAATGTGGGGAGATCATTAACGAAGATCGAAAAGAGTAGGGGACCCAAGATGGATCCCTGAGAAATAACTGATCCAGGTGTGGGGGAGAGAGAAGATTTGGCATTACTGATCTGCACAAATTGCTGATGCTCTGAGAGATAACTGTAGAACCAGGTGGTTGCAGAGGTAGAGAAACCAAGGGTGGACAGCTTGGACAGGAGCAATGGGTGGTCCACCAAGTCAAAGACCTTCATGAGGTCTATGAAAATCGCCCCTGTGAGAAAGCCTTTGTTCCTAACCAGCCTGACATCATTGGTGAACTGGATGAGGGCAGTGGAAGTGCTGTGACCCTGCTGATAACCATGCTGATCTGGAGAGAGAAGATTGTGGAGGTGAAGGTTGTCCAAGACCTGGGCGGCCACGATTTTCTCAAGAATTTTGGATGGAGTCAATAGAATGGCAATAGGGCAGTAGTTGTCCGTATTCGTGGTGTCACTCTTTTTGTGGACAGTGACCACGTGTGCAGTCTTCCAGGGGGAAGGAACATGGCCTGTAGTCAGAAACAGATTGAAGAGGCATGGAGCTGGAGTAGCAATGAGGGGGGCAAATGGATTTCAAGAATTTGTGTAGTAGCCAAAATAGGAAGGAGAGATATTGGATGGAAGTAATATAGTAATCCCTATTCACAAAGAAAAGGGAGATCAGAAGATCCCCTCATATCGTACTTGTGTATTGCCTCATATTCTCCATAACTATATTCATATTCAGAAGCAAACAGTGTTTGTTGCGTAAACTTAGAGACTTAAAGTTTAATAAAGCTGTTTTGAATATAATAAACAATTTACGTACAGGTACATAATCTCAAATTAGATATGTGAGAAACAGCCATTACTACTCCCTTTAAACTAATTATGAACTTAAGCAGGGATGTGTATTGGCTCCTTTACTTACTAACATCTGCATTAATGATATTCTTGTAACATGGACAATAACGATTACCACCCTCCTGCTATATTAAAAAAATACCAATTTTAGGAAATGTCGATGATCTTGTGATAGTCTCATTGTCTGCAAATGGACTTCAGAGATAATTGTTAAAACTATCTTATTTGTTTGATAAACTAAAACTTACATTCTACATTTTGGTAAGAGGATTTTAAATTGTAAATGAACAGCCAATTATATATCAGAATTTAGGAAACTAAGCAGCATACCTATTTCTGTGTGGGATTTGATAAGAATATATAATGGAAAGAACACATAAGGAATATGAAAGGAAAACAGTCGTAATCTCATGGCCCCCACCCCCAAAGCCTTACCCCTGATTAGGCATTTTGCAAGGATATGATATTCTTCAGATAAGGGAACTTAATTTTTTTAAATGTTGTAAAGTTTGGGGTTCTGCAAAATGTCCAGTGCTGCACAGTTCCATTTCACGGGAAAGTGCAGCACTGCACCCCTCACTTCAATACACTTGTATTGCTGCA
Source organism: Neoceratodus forsteri (assembly GCA_016271365.2). Taxonomy (NCBI): domain Eukaryota; kingdom Metazoa; phylum Chordata; order Ceratodontiformes; family Ceratodontidae; genus Neoceratodus; species Neoceratodus forsteri. The sequence goes on from CM028133.1 coordinate 810,106,526, forward strand.
AGCATGGAGATCAATTTTTATTTATATAATTGTTGTACTGAAAAAGGAAACCACTCCACAGCAATTGTGTAAAACAATATATGGGATAGTGTGTAAATCTCAAATTTTATAGACACCCTTGGTGTTGGATGCTTGTATAAAGCCCTCAAGCAGCTGCAGGAATATTAAACTGTGAGCTGCATACTCGGGCAGACTTGATAGACCTATAGACCTTTTCTGCTAGTGATTTCATATGTTCGTATGTTCAAGCTTCACTGTCGGGGTTTATGTAGCATCCAACACCTCAGGTGTGCATAAAATTCTCATTATACACACTACCCTATGTATTATTCTATATGAAATGTACACCTTCCCATGTATTAATCTATAGATAAACTAGAAGAATGAATTTGGTTTTCTTTGACAGAATATTGTTAGTATTTCTGATGCAGTAGCTAAGACAGAATACTGTTAGTATTTTTGATGCAGTAGCCAATATTATGCAACCCCCCCTGTCAATTACCCATACTCTTTCTGTTAAGGTAATGAGCAGGGTACCTCTGGGCTCAGTTCTGGGGCCTGTCCTCATTAAACTATTCATCTGTGACATAGGGATGAGTGATTAAGGCAAGATCTGCCTATTTGTGATGCTGCCATGATCTGCAGAAGGGTAGAGAGAGATGATGGGATCAGTACACTGAAGGAGGACCTACGATGGCTGGAGAGATTGTCCAAGGTTTGACAGATGAGTTTTAATGCAAAAAAGAAAGTCAAGGTTACGCACACTGGGAACAACACCCCCCCCCCCCCAATGCAATACCTAATGGTGATGGAAAGCACTCAAAAGGAAAAGGATTTGGGAATCGGTCAGTCTGAATTCTACAGGGCAGTGCAACAAAGAAAGACAATGGGGAAGCTGAACTGTATGTTGTGTTGCATAAGAAAGGGAATCAGCATTAGAAGGCAGGTGACCCTTCCACTCTACATATTACTGGTACACCTGCACCTGGAAGACTGAGTGAGGTTGTGGAGTTGCAGCCATGAAAGAATTGTGAAAAGGAAGAGGGTGTACAGAGAAGGGTGACCAAAATGATCCAGGAAATGGGGAGAAGACATGAGGAAAGACTTGGGGACCTTGATATGTACTCTTTAGAGTCTAGGAGGAAGAAGGGGAATATGATAGATGCATGCAAATACCTACATGGGATGACCAGGTGTCATACAAAGAACTGTTCGTCTTAAGCACAAATGCAAGATAACATTCACTAAAGCTGGCTGGGGAAGATCCAAGAAGGATGTCTGCATGCACATTTTCATGGAAAGAGTGACTGATAAAATAAATGGAGGGGGAAGGAGAAGGAGAATAATTTTGTATATACTGCTTTTCATACACATTGTATCCCAAAGTGCATTACAAGCAATGACTGTTATGCACGAACGCGTGGGTTGTACACACAGTTCATGTGTACAGAGCCCACACAGCTCTGTATCCTGAGACAGATGTGCACCAGCTGGTATTCACAATTGCTGGCCACCTGTCCACATCCCCACACCTCCAGCATGCAGCTGCACAGGGGTGGAATGCAGCTGCATGAGAGCAGATTGTGGAGCACAGCCAGACATCAAATCAGATGCCCATCCTGGGTCCTATTATGGATCCCCTGCTACATGTGAGCAGTGGATTCTGGAAGGCACAGATCCCGGAATTTTAAATGTACGGGCAGGAGCCCAACTGGCTTCCCCAGCCCTACCATGCAGCTAGGAGGCCTGGGGCATCAGGTCAGGGGAATGCTCTGTCTTGCCAGTGCTGGTGGGTGTCATTGGTAGGGGTGAACACCTGTTACGGCAGGATCCCCACAGCCATAGCCTGTGCCCTGCTATGCCCTGCACTCTGTGCTTTAGTGAATGGCACAGAGTGCGGGCATGCCTCCATCACTCTGCCAGACCACCCATGATGCATTGCTGTGTAGGTGACTGAGGGATCGAATGCACACGGGGATTGTACAACAGCTGTGAATGCTGCCACAGCGTTCGGATTTAGGGTTGCCTATGGATCTCAAATACGTGTCTCGTAGGCAGCCCAGCCTTTTGTGAATAGGGGCCAATGAGAGACTCATATTATAAAATGGCCAACTAAATGCTCAGAAGTGGATTGGTCAGTCTGGGACATTATCTGTGTGTAAATCCTACAACAAACAAATGGATAAAGACCCAGCTGACCACCACTGGCTGCAAAACGCTGCGCATAGTGTTATTAAATTACAGAGTGTTCGCATTGTGTTGAACCACCATTTTTTTAAAACCACAAACCGGCAAGTGAAAAAGAAACCACTGTCTGTAAAACGTAAAAGGCACACAGCCTCGAAGCAAGTTAGCAAAGTAATTAAAGACAGATATAATGCAGAGTACCTGCTTCTCATTAATAAGTTGCTCCGTAGATGCATTTCTGTTAAGTTTTCCGTCCAGTAGCCCCTGTTGGGAAGTCACCTTGGCAGACACCACGGAGCCCAGAACTGGCTGTCTGACTCTGAGGATGCGGTACCAGAAGCAGGAACAGCCAGTGAATGAATGGCAGAAGCAGCAGAGTTACGAAGCAGCACCAGAGAGATTTTCCACATTCTGCTTCCTGGTTCCCAGCAATCACCAAACGTCAGTACTAGCATGGCTGATGACTGGGCAGCGATTTCTCCCTCAGAGAATCAGCCAACAAATACAGAGCCAGTCCGGGGGCTGCCTCCAATAAACATTTAGGCTCCACCCGAGGTAAGGCCCACTCTGCCCTCTGCCATCACAAACACTGCTGTCTGTGGTTGGGGGGAGTGGGAATCTGTATACATTATTCAAAACCCTCCCTCAGTCCATGATGGAGAAAGCTTACCAGCAGTACAATTAAATAAGAAAGCTGAGCCATATATATAAGCAGAGCTGCGATGAAACAGTAATACAAGGACAGGGATGGAGATCTTAAAGCGACAGCACAGTCCTGTCTTTGAGCAGTCTGCCAAAACTGTCCCTCAGTAGTAGACCTGTCAACTGTGCCTGATTTTCAGGGATGTCCCGATCTTGCCCCCAAGTTTTAATCTGTCCCTCCTAAAGTTTATGTTTGTGTGAGTGATCTGTGGGGAATGTAAGCACAAAATATTGTCAGACAGCAAAGTGATAGACTTGTTCTTCCTCAGAAACCATATCAAATAGTAGTCACCTTGTACACTAACAATGAATTGTTATCGTTAGTTGTTTAAAAAAAAACTTACTGAATCTCAATGTGTTACTTTATGGTGTCATAAATCTTCAGCCTACATATAAAATCACACATAGTCTTTGTTTAGCAATCATTTGTTTCTGTGTTTATGGGACTATTTTGTTGCATAGGTGGATGAACAAAATCCTGAAAATCAAAATGAAAGAAAATATTGATTTATCAACAGTTAAAACTGCATTTTGTTCTTGATTTATTTTATAAAAGCAAGAATGCACTCCAGGGGGTGTGTTGTTGTGAGATTTACACACGCCTTGGGTGGTTTACAGCACTCGGCCTGTGGCCTTGTGCCACACCATACCCAAGACGTGTAAATCTCGCAACACACCCCCTGTTGTGCATTATTGCTTAAGTGAAGAAACTGTAAACTTGTTTTAGCAGCCATTTCACACATCAATATCCACATACAGCCTTGGACAATTGTGTGAACTGGTACTCACCACGATGTCTAAGATTACATTATCCCTGGTTGCTTCCTTTACATAGTGGTCCAGATTACTGTAACCTTTTGCTTGAAAAACTAGTTTTCTTGATAAAGTTCTGGTTATTTTTTCTTCACAATTACTATCCCTATGGTTCAAATCACCCATAAAAATCATATCTCCTCTCTCACTTGATGACAACATTTTTTGCTTAATTCACATGTCTTTTTCCTTATCTTGTTCCAAAGGTCTGTAACAAATCCTTCATAACAAATCTTTTCCTCTGGGAGCACTGATTTGGTCCATAATGGCCTCTGTTCAGCAATGTGCATAGCATGCTACACCCTACATAAGTGCCCCGCATGAGGGCTGCACTCGCAATTTGTGTGCACATTTTGACTAAACAAGATGCACAGCCATGGCACACTGCATGTGTAAGCACTGCATGTGCATGCCCCAGGGAGGCTCCATGAGCGGGGGGCAGGCACATGGCTATGCGCTGCATGCAAGGTGTAACGCGGATGTACTAACCAGTTTCTACCAAAAAGTTGCATGCGTAGGCCACAGAACATTTACGCCAGGCAGACCCCTGCTGTAAATGTCAAACTGAGGCACCATCAGCCGCCACCCCATAGGGACATACCCAAACACACCAGTGGTAACCAGCCCCCCCCATGGTCACACATTCCACTGAGGTCTGTAGCTGTCAGTCCCAGACACATAGCAGTGGCCAGTGGCACAGTCAATGTCCCTTGCAGGCGTGCCTGTTGGTGCACAGCATGTGAGGTAGCTGCAGTGGACTCTCTGTACTACACAGTACAAGCCATGTGTCCCCGGTACCCTGTGGTACACACTTCTGTCACATCACCTGATGTATCCACCCTATGATTCCATACACAATGGTGTATCTATCCCCCCAGTCCCTCGAATGGGAATCCATATATTTCTCCACCCAAGTATCCAGGCCCCCCGTACCGACAGAGAAAGCAGATGACACAGTAGGCTTCAGAACAGTTCAAAATTCTAAATACTCTGAAGGCATTGCAAGGCCCATAACACCAGCAGGAAACAAAAGCAAATGTGTGCACATTATATTGCACAACAGGGGAGGTGTCCCTAATAGTCCGTCTAGGGGTATAGCTGGGAGAAAAATCAGGAATGGGGCCATGTGCCACTATGTAGATGGTATCCTGAATTACAGCATTCCTGCTTGTTATCAAGTGACCTGGACATCACCAGTGTTGAGGCCACCCTTGATGGGGTTCAGTGCTACCCCTGTGGCTGTATAGTAATAATTAAGGGGGTCCGGCTTGGTGCAGGGCTTGTTGAAAGGGTCCATGATGTCTACCGAGTACTCTGTTTTGTTTCCCTCAATGTCCATGAACAGGACACACCACTTTGGTATGGACAGCCACTTGTAGACTGTGCACATGAGGATCTGGCATGCACCCAGGCCTCCAGGAAGTGCAACAGTGCACTGTTCTTCCCCAGTCCAAGTTTGGCATTGATTTTGTGTACGAGTGCCTTGTACACCCAGTCTTCACTGTACCTTTTGAGCTTATCCCGGAAGGCAGGGGTAGTTGTATGTGAGGCACTCCACCTTCACATGATGGTGAATGAATCTCTCTGCCTGGGACCACTCGGGTATCATACATACATGGCCCTACTGTGTCTCTCCTGGTTGCAGTCAGTATCCTTCTGGTACTGGATGACATGGGTCATTCCAGTGTCTGTGTCTCCAATGGTGGTGGCCGTTGCTTGTGGCAGTCCTGCAGTGCCACATCTTCCTGCCCATGTTCTGTAGCCTGTGATCACCTAGATGGCCCTGCATCAGGTGGTACCACCACGATGGTCCTGGTGACCATGGGAAGTGCTGTCACCACCGAGGCATGAGGGGTCACCTGTGTGCCCATGTGATGTTCACACTAGTGTTGGTCCATTGGGGCAGGCCCCAGTGCTGTGCCACCCCATGGCAGTAGCCACCATGCCAGTTCCATTGTAGTCAGCCCAGGTGGTGCAGTGGCAATGTAGATAACACTTGCAATGCACAGGTCACTGGCTCCAGTCTTTGCCATTTGATGCCCCATGTATCCTGATAGGATCTGCCCTTGACACAGATGCTGTCATCAGCATTTCCCCAGAGGGATTACAGCACCCATATCAAAGGCTTCTTGTCATGATGTCTGGTCCTTTGTGGCTGCACTTATCTCAGCGGGCATGCTCCTGGGTGGCAGGCTCGGCGTTTGAGTCCTTCACTATCTACCTTTCCAGCATTTCCAGAGAAACCATCACTTCCCATGAATGTCCTCTCCTGGCTATGTCAACACCCTGCAAACAAGACACACTGATTAGTTCCAGTCCCATTGTATATTGTACCCTCCTGTACCACACCTACACAGCATCTGCCCTTATACTGTATAGTTAGGAAGGACAGGACTGCTGATGAGTCGCAAAAGCATACATATGAGTCAGTTACAGCTTGCACACATTCCATTGTGCATTACCATCTGCATAGCTACCTTCTGTTGGGATGGATATCCTGGGCACCCTATCTGTATGTCACCTCTGTGTGGCATGTCCGGTATGGTGCACAAACTGGTCCCTGTGCCCCTTGGTCCCCCCTTACCAGCTGCTGTACTGCTAGCATCATCCCTTATTGACATGGTACTCATCGACAGGTCTCTACTGCAGGCACAGCTCTGTGTTTCACATCCATGTTGCTTGCAGTATTGGGCTAGCCCCAAGGTATATGGACTGCAGCCTGGAGGGAACATTCAACTGTTTACCGAATTAGGATGGTGGTGACTGTATGACTCCTGACTCCATTTGTCTCCCTGCTTGCACTGAAGATGTCTGCCCAGCAGCATGAGTACACTGTGTCCCCGTGCATGCCACACTCACAACGTGTGAATGGACTAATCACATGCAGGAAACAGGGGTGGATGGCAACACTTCTTGCATACTGATGGAGTATGGCATACTCCTGGCCATGAGTCACAAATTGACCCAATCACAGATGAACCTTTCAAAGTGGTTCATATGTCAGGGACCATCTCACATGGGTGCAGGTGGGGGATCTCAGTCCTTGGTATACGCGGTGGTAGTGATGTCATGTCAAGGATCAGGGTGCATGGGTAACACAATGGACAGTACTGGCCTCTGGTACCATGCAATACACATCCTTTCCCTACACACATCTTCTGTGCCCACAGAGGACAGCTTCATATACCGCTGTGTGTACAGTCTATGGCTGCATGACCCCTTTAGCGGTGGACTGTGAGACATTGGTGTGGACATCACATCACTGGCCTGGCATCCATGGCTGTGGCCCTGTATTTTACACAGCACTGCTACCATGTTGGCTGCCCTGCATGCATGTGAGTGCATGGGAACTGGGTGCTGTGCATCTCTGCCATTGCAGATCACTATATATAGTGGGGTTAAGGAGTGTTCTTGCCTTTGGTGGTCCCTCCCATACCTTGCTCTGCATGCTCCAGTGCTCCCCTATACACCACACCATCTATATATAGGGATGTTGGTGAATACTGCAAGATTTGCATGCCTCCACAGGTGCGCACCTGCACACACCCCACCCGTTTGGGGTATAAATGGCCATGTTCATGAACAGAGGTCAATGATTTCATATTTAAATAACAGATTTTATTTAACTTTTTTTTTGTTCTATCTATTTTTGCTCTTCCTCCCTTCAGCTCCGGTCTCCTCAGGAGCACCTAGGAGTCATCCCACTGTGGTCCACTCCTACCTGGTCTGGTCAGTCTTCCATCACCCATGTAGCCTCAGTTTACCCCCTGGGTGGGGACAAGGTGGGCCCCAACACCCCGAATTCCTCTGGCAGCATCGGTCAGAAGGGAGCCAGGAGTGTGGCCACATATCGTGGGCAAGCTCCGGTGCTCCATCTCCACCGGAGCTGAAGGGTATTTTCTCCTGTTCTGGGGAGTGGCTGGCACTCTGATGTCAAGGTGTGCCACCGATGTCTGCCACTCCCTACCCCTTTGCTTCACTTAGTGCTTGCTGTATCTCCTGCTTCCTCCAGAGGTCAGCCAAGCGCCGAACAGGGACCCTTGTCCTACCTGGGAGAGGAGAGCTGTCCTCCGGATGCTTGATTCTCTCTCTCCCCTGCCGACCCCCAGTAACCCAGGCTTGTTCCCAAAACTGGGTTGCTGGCGTGACACAAGGTGTGGCATCCAGCGTCTCAACCCTCAGCACCACTGGCCCTAAAATAGCTGGTTTTAAAGCCAGCAACTTCTGGTGTTTATATGCTACTGATGTGCATTGAAAATGCATTAACAGAATGGAATGGTATTGGAATAACACTAAGTTTCACTTAAAAAAAAAGTAGTTCCTAGCCTTTATGGTTCAAGAGTTTGATCTCTTTAAAGAAATTATCTTTAAAAAGGGCTGACACTTGAACTGTTAGTGCTGGAAATTTAATTTCTTTTTTAAATGAAAGTGTGAGTCAATGTGTATTTTTTTATTTAGTTTTTGTTGACTGGGTAAGTGCACTAGACAAATCCTACCAATTTTCAGGCATGACCTGGGGAAGGGGATACAGATGAATGCCAACTGACCTTGAATCAGATTAAGCTGTTAGTGGTATTTTTAGTGAATGAGGGAATTCTGGCCAGGACACCGGGGGAAATTCCCCTACTCTGCCTGCAGGGGGATTGCTGCTCCATTGCGGAGCGGTGGTCAGTTGCAGGTTGGAGGGTGAGGAGGATGGATGTCTGGTGCAGTCTGAGATTCTGTCCCTGACCTCGGCTGCTTCTTTGCCAAGGGATTCTGTTACTTGTGTTGAGAGTAATGTGGTGCTATGTCCGGAGAAGATGTCTGCTACGATGCAGACAGAGGTAGTGCGAGCACCAAGAGCGACGGAAGATTTTCTGGAATTACCTCGTCTGGAAACAGCTGGTCCAAGTGTTTCCTCTGAACATGCTGTGCTGAGTGGTATGGCTGTGGGTGCTAAGGATGTGACTCTTGCTACAAATGGAGAGGCAGCGGTGCAGTCCCTGCCTCTTTCAGTGGAGCCTGTCTTGACGTCTGCTGTCCAGGGAATTTCGGCATTTCAACAGCCTGTGATGGAGCCAATGACGACATCGGATAGAATACTGAAGTCTTTCGCTATCTTGGGGCTGGCCGCAGTGCCCGGTTTCGACAAGTCATCAAAAGAAGAGTCTTTGCATAATGCAGGCTGGATTCAAACCCCACATGAAGCCTGGGTGCCCGATTCGGCTTGGGAGTCCTTTTCTTCAACAAGGAGTATCCCTGATCAAGGTACTGTACAACCTGGAAATGGGGAGGGAGAGCAGCCTGTACTTTTGATTCTCGCTAGGTTTGGAGATTCTGTGACTGTACCTTCTGTGCTGGGTGCCACTACTGATACGTCTGAACAATCTAACTTTGCTGGGCACTGGGAACGTTCTCCTAGTCCACCCCCTTCCCCATGTCATGAAGGCTGTAGGACTGGGCCCAGATATTCAGATGTATTTAAAAATAATAAAGTTGAGCAAGCTCCTAGGCGTAATGCTGTATGTCTTCGTTACGGGGGGGGGGGGTCTGCAGGAGCACCCGGACAGGCTTTATGTGGCTAAAACCCTTTTAAAAGGTTCCATGGGGTTTAAAGCTGCTGATATTTTTACTCTGATTACTATCAGGGGGGAAGACACCTTCAATATTAGTTTCAGGATCTTTGCAGGGCTTGATTAATTTTGGAAAAAATATATGATATGTATAAAACATTGCGTTTATGGACTCCTTTTTGGGCTATCCCCCTTACTAAACCTTTGTATAAATTGGTGGTTGTGATGTTTTGAAATGAGAGGGTGAATGTTGGGGATATTTATTACTGGATGGAAAAGAAATGTCAGGTTATGGGGCCTCCTGAAGCTATCATTGACAGTGAGGGTATTTGGAATGGTAGTTGGAGGTTTAAGGTAAAGTTGCATTTACTAACATACTAACATACTAACATACTAAAATGCCAGCAGAATAGGCCTAACGGTCTTTCGTGTCTGCTCATTTGGTCAGTCCCCAACCTGGGTGCTGACCTTGCTGTCCCCCTCGCCTTCTCTGGCTTCTCCCTTCCCAGTTCCGGATATTCTTGCTGCATTGGATTTTGCTTCCTGAACCCTTCCCCTGTACCTGTCCCACCCCCTCTTGAACCCCTCCACTGTCTCTGCCTCCACCAGCCCCCTAGGCAGTGCATTCCATGGCTCCACCACCCTCTCAGTGAAGTAGCACCTCCTTCTTTCTCCCCTGAATCTTCCCCCCTCCAGCTTCCAGCCATGCCCTCTAGTGGCCCCTTCCTCCTTCCTTCGAAGCACCCCGACTGTTCCTCCCCTATTTACCCTCTTCATGTACCTAAAGACCTCTATCATGTCCCCGCGGTCCCTTCTCTCTGCCAATGTGTACATATTTAGCTCTTCGAGCCTCTCCTCATAGGTCCTGTCCCCCAAGCCCCAAATCATTTTGGTTGCCCTCCTCTGGACCCTCTCCAGGAGGTTAATGTCCCGCTTTAAGTGTGGCCTCCAAAACTGCACGCAGTACTCAAGGTGCGGCCTCACCAAGCAGTTATACAGAGGGAGTATCACTTCCCTCCTTCTGGAGGTGATCCCCCTAGCGATGCATCCCAGCATCCTGTTGGCCTTGGCTGCTGCCCTCCTACAAGTCTCAATTGGAAATGATGTGCAGCATATTCCTAATAGCTTTTTTTTGAGAAAGGATAGAGGAGTGTTTTTTTATCCAGGACAACCGAAGGCTTGCTACAAATGTGGCAGTCCCAGACATCTTAGTAGCACTTGTGACAGGGTCATTTGTGCTTTATGTGGGGAATATGATCATCCTAGCTCTGTTTGTAGAAATGTATTTAAATGTAATCTTTATATGAAATTGGTCACGCTTATCATCAGTGCCCTTGGGCAGGCCAAACTTGGACTGGTGGACCTAACCAGGAGAAATTGGTCTCTGAGGCCCAAGAGAGATATAGGCCTTCCAGACCAGAACCTGGACCTGATGTCCCGGATACGGCCTCTAGGTCTACCTCTCTGGTCCCTACCAAGGCTGCTTCATCTCCAGCTGCCCCCACTGCTTCTACTGCCCCCACTGTTTCTAGTGTTCCCAGTGTTTCTCCTGCTTCTGAACAGGGGGTAGTTCCTGATTTAGAGGGTGACATGGGGCAGATGCCCCCCCCCAGGTGGATACTGATTTTCTTCCACAAAAATGGGTGACTAGATCTTCCCTGAAGCCCAAGGTCTTGGTTGGCCCTGTTCCCACACAAAATTCTTTTCAAGTGCTTTAAGATCAAAAGGGGGGTTTTGAGTCTGATGTCTCCTCCTTAGCTGGTGTGGTTTCAGAAATGGAATGTGAAGAGGATACTCCTTGTAGTGTCCCAAATTCTAAGAAAAAAGTAGGGAGGAAGAGGGAAAAAGATAAGGATGAGGTTTGAATGTCTTTTTCTATTTGTAACCTTATAAATGGCTTTTTTTCATCTGGTTTCCCTGCAATATTAAGTCTTTTCGAAAGCAAATGGCTTTGTTGGAGTTCTTTTGACACTGTCTGTTTGATGCCTTACTTATTCAGGAGACCAGACTTGCTTCCTTACAAGATACTGCCCAAATTAAAAAACATTGGGCTTGGGGGCCCTCCTTTTGGTCCTTTGGGGAAGATGTAGCGGATGGTCTTGGGATTCTTTTTCAATCACCCCAAATTCGGGTTCAGAAGGTAGTAGACATTCTGCTAGGACGAGCTTTGCTGTTAGATTGTGTTTGAGTTTTTTCTATACGTATCATAAATACTTATGCCTCTCATAGTAAAAAGGCAAGAATAGAATTGTTTATCCTTATTAAACTTTTTCTATTTTCTTCTAGAATGCTATTTTGGGGAGGTGACATGAATTGTAGCCTAGATGTGAAGATGCGGGATAGTGTACAGCAGAAGGTGTACTGTGATTCACATGCATTACATAATATTATTCGCATTGCAGATTTAGTGGATACATATAGGGTGTTGCATAAGGATGGGGGATTTACATATAGGCAGAGTGCATATTGTACCCGTATTTATTATTTTTTTATTTCCTGTAGGTTGATGGTTCATGGTTTTAGTTTAAAGATTTGTGAATTTTCTGATCATTGTATTTTACAGTGTGATATTCAATTTTCACATGTACCTCCCTCTTTCCCTGGGATGCCTAGGTGGTGGAAGCTTAATTCTGTTGTTTTGGATCATCTTGAAGTTAAAACCAAAGTGGAATTGTTGTTTGAGTTTCAGGGTTCTGTGGCGGTCCTTTATGACTCCTGGTACTCCTGGTGGCGGGATACTAAAATGGAGGTTAAACATGTGTTTGTTGATTTTAGGAGAGCTAAGGGAAGTAAGGACTATTTGGGGTACTTGGCTTTAAGAGATCAATGTTATAAACTCATACCCCTCCCTACTGTAGCAGATTATAGGATTAAAGCACAGCTTGATGTTGTGAAGCATAAAATGAGAGACTGCTTTTGTATATACTACTTTTAAATTTGTTACTACTAAATCTCCTTTTTCTGATCCGTTTGAGGCATGTAAAATGAAGTTGGCAAACAAAAAAATGACTGGTCTCTATGATAGCTCTGGTCATTTGCATACATCCCGTGCCGAGATGTTGGACGTTATGGCTGAGTATATTCAGACTTCCCTGGGACAGGAGTTTGTCCCTCATATTGCTTGGGATACATTGATAAATTGCTCCTTGCCTGTATTGTCTCCTGACATTGTGGCTGATATTGCTGGTCCTGTTACTTTGTCTGAGGTTTTGGATGTTATTTTTAAGTTACACTCAGGGGTGTCCTTAGGAGAAGATGTGCTGACAAATGAGTTTTTCAAAACCTTTAAGGAACTGGTGACTCCACTTTTAGTGGAAATTTTTAATGAATTTTTGATGGCTGTGGCTGTTCCACGTTGCCTTTCCTCAGCTATGGTGGTTTACCTTTAAAAGAATGGTGACAGACTGGATTTAGGGAACTGGAGACCGATTAGCCTCTTGAATTCTGATTATAAAATCTTTTCACAGATTTTGTGTCATAGATTGCAGAAGGCTGCATCAGTTTTGATTCACCCTGTTCAAACATGTTCCATTCCTGGGAGAAATATTCAACAGAACCTCAAATTATTGAGGGATGTCTGTGAGTTTGGGAAGCAGAGGAAGTTGCAGGGGTTTCTGATCACTTTAGATCAGAAAAAAGCCTTTGATAATGTGTCTCATTCCTTTTTATTTAAAGTTTTGCAGGTTTATGGTATCCCTTCATCTATGATTACATGGATTCACCTTTTATATCAAAATGCTGTGACCATTCCTATGGTGGGTAGTCTGATGGGGTCACCAGTTTCCATAAAAAGCGGGGTCAGGCAGGGTTGTCCCCAAGTCCCCTTTTGTATACATTTTGTTTGGACCCTATGATTAGAGTAATCCTGAATGATCCTTTTATTGTTGGGTTGTCTGCCAGTCCTGAGGTTTTTCCTCAAACAATTATGGCGCATGCGGATGATATTTGTCTGTTGACTGCTTCTGTTCAGGCTGGCATGTATGCTTTAAGGGTATTAAATACTTTTTTGGGGATTACTGGGACAGGCTTTAATCACCAAAAAAGCATGGCCTTGAGCTTGGGGACGGAGACCCTGTACGCTCAATAGGTACTGTCCAGGTATCTCAGCATTTTATTAAGAAACTGGGTATAAAGTTTAGAGAACAGGATATGGCATGGGTAAATTGGGCGGATAGGCTGCAAGTCGGAGAGGCAGAGGTCTCACACTGGAAGTCCAGGGGGCTGGGGAAGAAGAAAAGGGTTTGTATTATTAAGCAGTTTCTCGTCCCAGTTTTTTTGTATATTGTACACATTTTTCCTCTACCCACTGACCTCGAGACTAGACTGTTCAGCTGTTTTTTCCAGATGGTCTGGGGTAGTAGGTTGAACCCGGTGAAAAGAGATTTTACATATCTTAAGGTTTCTATGGGAGGACTGGGTATGTTAAACCCTATAGTGTTTTTCAGCCTTTTTGTATTTTTTCTTCCTTCCATAGGACAGTGGGACTTACTTCACATTGGGCAGAGTGAACTTTTTGTTTGTTTCATCTTTTTTTTCAAAAATGGGAGGAGACTTTTCCCTGATTCAGTGAGTCTTTACGGGTTCCTGATTTTGTCCTTCCTATGTTAAAAAGAGTGAAAGGGTGGAACTTAAGTAAACTTGAGATTACTTCCATGCAGAGAAAATCTATATATGGCCTTGTGATGGATAGACATCATGCTCTGCGGGTTGATTTTCCTCGCTGCCTCCCTACTAAACTTCAGTTTGCATTGAATATTCTTAAAGATGTTAGGATCCCTGTCATATCTGGGATGTTCAGTGTCTGTGCTGTCATGGAAAATTGGGGGTTAAAGGTAATTGGAAGCATAAACCCGTGACTGACAGGTTGCGCTTGAGATCTTCCTGTATTGGCATGGAAGAATCACAGGAACATTTTTTTATTCTATGTCCATATATTAAACAGTTTTGGATTGATTTAGCCACTAGCTGGCATTTGTCTTCCCTACAGCATATTAAATATGAATGTTTGATAGTGGGGGATTATTTGGGTATTTATTCTAGGTACCATCCCAGTACATTAAATGTTATTTTTGCTTATATCCAATATTATCTTTGGCAGGCACGTTGTCAATTCTATTTACAGCATGTGAATACTCCCAATGTAGTGTTGATTAATCAAATTACGGAAGCGTTGAAGCAACTCAAAATGAAGGAGTCCAAGGATATTTAACAGAGGGAAGTTTCAGTTATTCTGGAAACACGTTTTTTGGCTGTAGTGATTGCTTGCTTTTTGTATTTTTTCATTTTTATGTGACTCTGATGATTCTGTATATGATTGTTTTCTGTTTCATCTGTTCTCTTTTTGCTTTGAATGTTTCTTCTCTGATGTTATGTATTTTGCAATAAAACATTCCCCTACTCTTTTTGATAAGTGCCATGGGATCTTTAACATCCACCTGAACTACCACCAATCCAGGCAGATGGGACCTCAGTTTAACGTCTCATCTGAAAGACGGCACCTCAGAAGTGCAGCACCCCTCTCATGCTGCACTACAGTGTCAGTACTGGAATATTAACCCAGGTGCCAGATGTGGGAACTGAACCCACAGCCCTCTGATCTCCCGGCCTCCTATCAATACTGTTTCGATGTATTGATCAATGTAGTGGACTTGTATCAATGGAAAGAAATTTTGTTAAACAAAATAAAATATTTTTAAACATATTGTGAAGTTTGGTCCATATAGAAACAAAACAAGTCACAGCTGCAGGATTTTTATTTTGAAAATGTGTTTCCATAGTGGTCTAACTGCTTTACAAAAACTCCTATTTTTCCTTTGGATTAACCCCCAGTTCTTCCCATGTGGAACATAATAATCAACCTATGTGTGATGACTTATAATTGGAAAAATGTATAAAAAACTCTAAAAAAATATATATGTATATATATATATTAAATGTAGTCTTCCCATTTTTGAAAGTAGAACAGTCCATGTTTTCAAATGCTAGGTGTGAGAATCTCTTTTGATTATAAGAGGCCCTCAATTAATGCAGAAACATAGCACAGTAGTGACATAAGGTCCTATGGTCCATTTTATTTACTGCTTCTGCTGCAAAGCACTGGCTGTATCAAATAAAAACATGGACAGATGCCAAAATGTATCAGCCAGAATGCTACCCCAATTATGTTATGTACCCTCAGTGCTGTTCTCCCTCAAGAATCTGCCTGCAGTATTCCTGCTTTGAAATCAGTTGTTCTTTCTAATCTTTCCCCATAGAATGCTCCCTACTCAGTGCACATCCTGTAGTTCTGCCAGCACACATCAGCTCAAACATCCCTGTGTGCACCAGTCTCTCCACCCCTTTTTTATTCAGAACACCATAATCATGTCATCTCTCATCCTTCTCTAAACTAGGTTAAAAAATTTAAGTATGTATTTATTTATTTGAAATTTTGCACACCTGGAAATTTGCAGCTAGATGGCTCCTCTAATTTTTAGGAGGGTCTTGAGGGGACAATTTAAGCAGCAAAGTAGCCTAACGAGTAATCCACTACACATATACTCAGCACCACTTCATATAAGCAAAATAAACAAATTGCAAGTGTTAAAAATGTAAATACATTTGCACAAGGGCCGGTCAAGATCAGTGCGCCTGATGCGTTTCGGATAAAATTACATCCTTTCTCAAAGGCTAAGTCACTACATATTGAGAGGCAGTTAGACTGAGACTGAACTGTGGTTTTGAATTGAAACCGTTTCTTAAAAGTAGAAAACCAAGCAGAAAAAATTTATAAACTTGTAGTCTTTATTCTGTCTAGCACTTTAATAGTAATTGTTATTATTTTGAATATGAATATTAGTACTTTGGGATTGAATGGTGGTTAGAAATTTGTTGTGATTCTTTTCAATGTAGTTAGCTATAATAGTATTTATTGCTGGTGCTGTTTTATAAACTACCCTCCTCCCCTTCTCCTTTCCCCCTTCTAATTGTTTCCCCTATTTGATTTTAGTTTGGGTTCTTTTGTTGCTTTAGTTATAGATTTAACATTAATACACTTGACAAGCACTTTAAGAACATACAGATGGAATTAATTATTACTCTATTAGTTTTAACCAATCACTGTTTTTTTTTCTATGATGTCATTTGAATTTTTGTATTTAACTGCCTCTCAATATGTAGTGATTTAGCCTTTGTAAAAGGATGTCATTTTATCCAAAACACATCAGGCTATGATACTAGTATGCTTTAAATAAACTCTTTATTTTAAGACCTGTGCCCTTGTTCATTGTCAGAGATTGGTGAGTGCAGGCCTTTATTTGATGTAGTAATTTGTTAGTCTGTTGCACCACCTTGTCCTTGTGCACTCTCTAATTTATTTTTCTGTTTGAAAGTAGTGACATTTTCCTGTGGTTGGCCATCTGGGAGTATGTCCCATCTGAAGTGATGGGGGCTAAAACAATCACAGGATTTAAGAGTGCATGGGATAGGCTATGGGGCATTTTGGGTAAAAGGGGGGGTGCATGTCGGAGCCCCTGTAGGGACTCAGGTAGCACTATTGGGGCGGGGGGGATTTAGTTCAGACTAGGCGGGCCAAGCAATCCTTATCTGCCAATAGCATCTATGAATCTCCCAAAAGACCTTACTCTTTCGCACATAATTAACTTGGTAGCCTTGTGCTTGACCCTCTCAAGCTGTTCACTGTCCTTTCCTTAAAGCAGTGACCAGAACTGAAATCAGTACTTATGGTGGGGGTCTAACAATGACATTGTACAGAGGGAGGATCACCTCTCTTCAGCTGGTTCTTAACCCTCCTGATACATCCCAGCATTGTCACACCTTGTTAAAAACATGCTTATGTAACTACCATAATTCTTCATGTCAATGTAGCCATCAGTCAGTGCTGTGTAGTAATTCTTCAATTGTTAAACAACTGGCCCTGTCTCTCTCTCTCTAAGGCATTTATCACATTGCATCTTAACTTTCTTGTACTTGTCGCTTTACAGTGGCTTGGGTCAGGCCTGTAAAAGGACCTCTGCATACTTCTCAACCTTTTGTCACTGAAATGAGGGACATGGACACTCAAAATGAAGGACAGTGACCCTCATAAAGAGGGATACATCAATGAACATGAAGATACAAGCCCAGAACACTGTGGAAATCATTGTGTTTACCTGTACAACATTTATTTTAGATTCAGCATCTTGGAATATTATGATTTTCTGCTTTAAAGACTGAATTTACAGCACAGTCTCAGTGTGGAATGCAACTTTCCCATGAAGGACTGGTGAGAACAGAACAATTTTGAGAGGGGAAAATGAGGGACGTCCCTCTTAGTCAGAGACAATTGAGCAGTATGAACCTCTGGTCCAATGTATACTTAAATTACCAAATAAATAACTAAATAAGTCAAATACATTTTGCTTACTCCCTTGATTGTGGCAGCACACTGCATTGTTAGCTTTGGCATACTGTCCTTAATTACATCCTGCTCTCTGTCCTTGGTTGTACTGTCTACTGCTGCACAACACAGGGAGTACTGTATGTACAACCAAGATTACATGCAGGTTAATCCTCAGTGCTGTTTGACTGAATCCACACTGATGATGTATTTATTTATTTATTTATTTATTTATTTAAGAGATTTACCAGGAAGGCATGCTGAGCAGAGTACTGCTCGATTCCAGATGCGTCCTGGGGGTAGGGGGGTTACAGCAGAACAAGAACATACATTGGCAGAGTACAGGCAGTAGGTGAGACAGTTCAGTACAGTTGCAGGTACAGTTATAGATACTTAATCACTATAATCTGATTCAAAAACTAGCAAGCATAAGCTGACAGGAATGAAATGTATTTTTTTTTTATAAAGGAGCATTGAGCTAGTACTTTCATATCTGGCAGTCTCACAATCTTTGCATTTCTAGTGGTTAGTGAGAAATAACAGCAATTTAAAGAGGGACTGAGAGTGTTTTAAGTTCACATGAAACACATCCCTGACAATCAGTATTAGTTTAGAGGAGATTTGATTACAGTGGCTACTGTAATTATTCAGAGAGCCTAATTTGAACATAACATTCACATGCACACACCTCACAATAGTAAAAGAAACCTAAGCTGAACAATGCTAAGAAACCAATATTATTTTCTAAGTCACTGAATGGAAGTGAAGATGAGTCTGTGCAAATGAGCTAAGAGGTGCACAAAGACGTCATAGCTGACACAAGCCTTACCTGCTGTAAATAGCCCCACCTGTTTTTGCTGGCCTTGTGGTAGATGTCAGAAGTAAAGACTATTAGGTCAGCTAATTTTTTCACATGGATGAAAATTGCTAACAAAATATGGTTTCTCTCTAAGGCACTCTCTTGACAAGAAAGGGAAACATGTCTCTGTCATACAAGTCATTCATTTGATTGCATCCCATGATGTTTCATACATTATGTTCAGTTCCTGCACACTACACAGTACTTATTTCACCCCTGCTTGTGAAGCAGGGGGTGCAGACATGATGGAACTTGAGTACCTTTGACCTTAAATTACTGTATTACTGTGGTTTCTCTTTGAACAGTTTATTTACCAAAATTAAAATATTGATGTTTTATATTCTTGGTAGGGACTGTACGCATAGTAACATACTTTGCAAACTCTGAAAAACTAGTAGTTTTTCTTCTTACAATGTCCTCCTGTAAGTAGCACTTGACAAACAACATAATCAACTTCGTATAACTCAGATTATTTGTACGTGAAGCATTGCTCTTTTAGTTAGTTACTTTCACCCTTTTACATTTTTGTCAGCTGTTTAGCAGAGACAAATCTTGACTATTTGAAAAATAATTCTTGTTTTTCTTTAGCATTACAGCGAGCCCATAGTTTTCATTCTACCTCATCTGTCAGACACCAAAACTGGAGAAGCAAAATTAAAATACGTAAGTTGTGCTTTACCTACAGCATACCTTTTCGAAAATCTGCTCCTTTTAGAAAACTGTCATCTGTAAAGTGTTCCTACTGCATCTGCTTTTAGAGTTGGAACAGTCTGATTCACTGATGTAGAGTTATGCTAGTTTCTAAAAAAGTATTCAAATCTCTCATTTATGTGAATATTATTTTATGCAAAAGAGTTCAGATCCACAATATTTGTGTCTTTCTTTTTTAAAGAAAAAATGTTTGCCGTGTTACAATTTTGATATTGTATTGTAAAAATGCCTTCAAGTAAAAATATAGTAGCAAGCATCAGAAACTGCAAGATCAATAATTTCCTGATAAATAAACATAAGACATGGATGCCGTTGGTTATCTGGGTTAAATGCACACACAGCTGCATTATAATGCATGAAGCACTTGTACAGAGTGTCTTTAGCACCAGGAAGAGGATTTGTTGGAAAGGATAAAGGCAATGGGCCTAATTCTAGAAGGGGGATGCAGGGCTTGCATCAAGCCCTGCATCCAATGCAAAGTAGGATGCAGTTGTGTCAAAGCCCCTTTTATGCAACCTGGTCCAGTTCTAGAAGGGCTGACACAACTATGACAGTTTCCCCACTCTATGGCACTTTGCGCCAAAGGTGTGGTGCAAGTGCCACGATTCTGGACACAACATTAGATCTGGGAGTAGGTGGTCTAACTTCCTGCATCCTGTGTTCCAAACTTGAAGTAGGGGTTAAGCGGCAAGCGCCTTTCAGAATCGTGGTTGCCACAATGTTTGACACAAATCGCAAGCTGCATTAAACACCCTGCCACAAGTTCTCTTTGGTAAATGCATATGTTCTAGAATCTGCTCCAATGAGTCTTGACAGAGTTTTAGCAGACAGATGGAAGTTTAGTGATCTGGCTGAAAACCAGATTTGAAGTCAGAAAAGAAACAGTGCCTAAAGTAAAGTCTAACAGCTATCCAACAACCAGTCTCTCAAGGATTTTAGAGAATTTGGAGTAGGGAGAGGAGCCCAAAATTTGAAGGAGTTTATACAGCCTCCTTTCTATTAGGGGATCAAAACAGCATGTGTCCAGATTGATGGGGGGAAAAAAAACCCGAAGAAAGGGAGCAATTGAAAATATGGGTCACTGGGTCTACAGTTCCAGATGCTGCCAAATTCAGAAGTTTGGGGTACAATCCATCAGCCCCAGAACATGAGACATGATGAGTGTGAGATAATTTGTGCTGGACCTCAAAATGAGTAATGTCAGAGGCAACACAATTTGGTGAGCTGAGTAGAGGTTCCCATTGTAGGGACCAGTCCTGTGGCCAAGAGAGGGAGAGGGGCAGTTGCCAAAGGACCTTCCACAAAGTGGGCATTTGGGGCAGTCACTATGGCTGGACAGTCCGTAATCTCACCTAAGGTGCTAAGGAGATTTGTAATGCCAGTGGCAAGGCAAGAGGGCTGGAGAAGGTTATTTACTGTGTTACAGAATTTAGAGGGAGATTGGGAGTCACTGCAGAATTTACAGTCACAGCCAAAGACATGGGCAGATATTTTCTGATATTTCTGTGATATCTCTAGAGAAATTTCCTACCTGCCTGCAGTACTGCTGTGGGCCACCAGAGAGAATCTCTTAAGATACATTGCAAAATATATGGAAATATCTGAATGCATCTATGCTAAATCTGCAGAGTGAAAGTATTGTATATGGCTTTGACTTTCCTGATAGCACTGGTACTCTGGTTTCGTGCCATGTTATAGTGTTGTCTATCAGCAGGTTCATCAGTTGCATTATAGGAAGACAGGCAGCATCTGTCAGTATAAATAAATCAGTAAGTTCAGATGAAACTCAGAGAAGTTTTGTACCCCTTACTCTGTTTTTTATGGGAGCATGTGCATCATAGATGGACAGGAAGATATAACAGTAATACTTTCCTGATGACTTAGGATTGGAATGGCCAGATCCTATGCTCCAGACAACTTTTGGGAGCTTAAACAAAAATTCAGGCCAGGAAACCTTTCTGAAAGAGCTACCAATTATACATTTGTCTGGGCTTGACTTTACAGACACAGTAAGTGATGCAGTGATCACTAAAAATGTCAGAGTGAGTGTCGGCACAGACAGTGGAATGAGGGTGGGAGGACAGCATCCAGTCAGTCAGGCAGTGGTTTGAGAACTGATTGTTGAACCTGGTTGGGTCTAGGCTGAGGGATTTACATTTTAAATAGAGTAAGGAGAATTTAATGTTGTGCTAATTACAGTTGAGATCATCTATGGTAATGTGCTCCTGTTGTAACAATTTGAGCTGAGTTACATGATTTGTGATAATGTCAATTATTGCATCTGCACCTTTCCCAAGGGATCTGTAGATGCTAGTAATGAGAAGTGGGTGGTGTCAAGTAATGTGATTGTACAATGGATCAGCTCATGGGACATAGGTACAGAGTTTTGTAATGTGAGGACAGTGTTTAGGGAAGAAGATAAAGGGCATCTCCTTCACTGCTTTTGCCTCAATTTTGTGTGTGAACAGAATAATTAGGAAGGGCAACAGCCAATGAGGAGATCTTGGCAGAAACCAGATATTCTTTGAAGATATTTCCTTCATCAGGTCACACCTGTGGAACTATAGCCGTCAGGTGCCAGGACCTCTAAAAATCTGTTTTGCTAGCAGTTCACTAGGGGCCACCCATGATGACTTCTTACATTGATGTCTACTCGTTGTAAACATGGGCAGCCCCTCTCCCTCCTAAGTTCTTTTCCCACCATCGACCATACTCACTGGACTCCATGGAGATGCTGCCACTACAGTTGACAGCTAAATCTTCAAATTTCCTAAGTTTTATTATTTTCTCACCCTAGTAGTTATCACTTTATTTTAAAGTGATTGTTGTCATCACGTATGTCGGCAAAAGCTGCCACTAAACTCTTCCATTACTGTGAGTGCAGTGGAAAAATCTACTCCAGTGATGATCACAATGTCTGTGTTTGCCATCTTGGAGAGGCCCACATTGTTAAAGCTTGTGAGATCTGCCTGAAGTTTAATCAAACTATGCGCCGATGCCTTCACAAAAGCCCTTCTTTCCAACTCAAGCAGCAGGATACCAGAATGGAGAGGGAACTCCTGGGGAAGAGCTCCACTTCATTGCCAGCCCATTCCTAGGCTCCCAATCTTCCAGGTCCAGACAGAAGTCTTCAGGAAAGCACATACACCAGGAGAGGAAGTGGAGTAAGGATAAATCCACCCTGGTATGCTTCTGATCGCCGCTACGCTACGCTTGGTGCCAACTGCTGCAGTGTCGTTGAACGCTTTGGTGGCGACATCTCCTGCCACCAAGACCTTAGAACCCACAAGGCCCTTTCCTGGACAGTGAAGGCCTGTCAATGTTGGGGCTGCTGTCATCCCATGTTGACACTGCAGGTCCTGCAGCTCAGACCTCAGTACCCTCAAGGTCGACTGGAAATGAGTTCTGCTGCACCTGCCATGACCAGCAATGGCCCATCAACTTCGAGGCTTCAGTCACCCCTGTCTACATCAAGGTGCCCCAGCATTGCAGGCCACCATTGACATGCAGATGGTACATTCCTCCTTTGTGAGATAATACAACACCTTATACCTCCTCCTAAAAGAGGCACGATGATGATGGGGCCTCTCAGACCAGCCTCCGCATCAGTGCCTGTTCTGTCGATGCGCCCTACACACTCCAGGGTGTCAACATCCTTGCTTCCTTCCTTGTGGCATTCAGAGTCCATTGACAAGGATCGGGAATACAACCCTGACCTCCTATTACTAGAGAAGGAAGAAGAGGAGAAGTAAGATATGGATAGGAACCATCTGATAGATCTAACTCTACTATTTCCACCAGGACTGAGGACCCTACATTGTATACTCTGAGGTTCACTGCTGAACACCCCTCCTACATCTCTATGATGAAGCAACTCCAAACTGCAATGGGTTCTGATGCTGAGGAGAAAGTCATCACTAGGAGAAACTTGGTACAGTTTCTAGAGCTACCAGAATTTCTCCCTCTTATCATTCCTCCTCTATTGGCTGCACTAGAGGATGCCACCCTGTCTGCCTGGCACAGACTAAGCTTGATCCCTGCCATGCCCAGAAAGGCAGACAAGCTGTACCAGGATCCCTCAGGAAAGCCATTTTTCACAGGCCAACCTGAGGCTGATTCCATGGTGATAAAGGCAGCGCATGTTAGATCTAAGGGACCTAAGTATCTCAGTTCTCTCCCCCAAGATACAGAGTCAAGAAAACTAGACCTCGTGGGGAAGAGAACCTTTGTCTCTGCCACTCTGGGCCTCAGAATAGCAAATTATCAGGCCCATATGGTTAAATACCAGCATACCCTCTGGAAAAAGGCTAAGGCGGCAGCTCAGTCCCTATCAGAGGGTCCCCAGAAGCAGGAGATGCTGAAGGTCCTCTAGACTAGACTGGTATGAGTGGTAAGCACCTCTAAAGGTCTACCAATCACATTTCAGATGCCTCAGCCAGAGCAGCTGCTGCTGGCATCTTCCTAGAAGGTTTTCTTGGATAAGGATGTCAGGATTTGCTAGTGGTGTCCAGCAGTCCATACTTAATGCTCCTTTCAGAGAGTAAAAGCTCTTTGGGGCTGATGTGGAGGATATCCTCTCTGACTAGCAAGCCTCTGGCAGAACTCTAAGGTCAGTCCATTCCCTCTACCACACACAACTCAGAAGTGGGCAGAAGGTGCAGTTTCACAGGGCTATCAACTGGCCCAGGTCAGGGGCCAGACAACAGAGGAAAGCCACAGCAGAGTCAGCTTTGCTGGCCCCAACCTCCTCCACAGGTGCCCACTCCATAGCCGCTAGAGGTGGAGGTGCGGCTGTGGCCACTGGATCTGCATCAACATGACTCTTTCTTTGACCCTCACCTTCCATTACCAAATTCAGTGGTGGTGGTAGATGGTCACCTTTCCCTCCACCTGGAACAGTAAGGGGGGGGGGTTACAACAGATGCTTGGGTCCTGCAGTTAATAGAATAGGGCCATGTTCTAAAATTTCTGGATTTGCCTCCAGACCTTCCTCCAATTCCCTCTGCTTATCCTCTAGACCACATACCAGTGCTACTAGAGGAAGTACGTATGCTGCTGCAGAAAAAGGCCATAGAACCAGTTCCTTGAGAACAAAGGAACTGGGAGTTCTACTCTCATTTCATTCTTGTTCTGAAATCCACAGAACTTGAGGCCCATTCTGGATATAAGGAATATGAATTTCTATATTCAGTACAAGAAGTTCAGCATGGTCACTCTGCAAAGCCTGCTGCCTGTCTTGCAAAATGTCGACTGGATATGCTCTCTGGACATGCATGATGCTTACCTGCATATCAAGCTTTGCACACTCCACAGAAGGTACCTCAGGTTCCTGTATTAGGGGGAGCACTACCAGTTCATGGTACTATCCATTTGGCTTGTCATCTGCACCACAGGTATTTACCAATTGCTTGGCAATTGTGGCAGCAACTCTCAGGAGAGAGGGATTGTATGTCTTCAGTTACCTGGATGACTGGTTGCTCAAAGCTCAGTCCAAGGAGCAACTGTCTCACACCCTAGAACATACTGGACAGCTGTTTGATGCCCTAGAGATCACAGTCAATCTGCCCAAGTCAGTCTTGATTCCTTTTCAGTGTCTGCAGTACATAGAGGCAGTACTGGACACAGCTCAGGGCTTAGCCTTCCTGCCTCAGGACAGGGTGGAGTGCCTTGTTTCACAGGCCCAGTTGGTTTACAACAGCAGGCATGTCACACTCAGGACATTCCTGAGACTGCTTGGCCTGATGGCAGCAGCCATTGTCATGGTGCCCTTGGCCAGGCTACGCATGAGGATCCCTCAATGGACATTAAGAGTCCAGTGGGATGACCACACCGATGACCTAGAACAGCAGGTTCTAGTCACTTCTTTTGTCTGAAAAGTGCTTTGGTAGTGGATGGAACCCAGAAATTTGCTTAAAGGGGTTCACTTCTGCATTCCCTCTCCTCAGCAGATTCTCACCACAGATGCTTCAGGGCTGGACGGTGGGGGGGGGCACATCTGGAGCCCACCAGACAGAAGAAACATAGACCAGAGCAGAGACTTCCCTCTCCACATCAATTTCCTAGAGATGAGGGCCATTCTGTATGCTCTGCAAGCCTTCCAGAAGCATCTGTCCCTGGGGCATCTGCTGGTGTAGATGGACATCAGTGTAGTACACTACATAAACAACAAGGTTTTGGTGCTGGGCTCTATAACACAGTCTAGAGCTGTTGGCCATCCATGTTACAGGAAACCAAAATGTCCTGGCAGACAAGCTAAGCAGGTTGCAATCCAGAATGCATGAGTGGGAGCTGCTGACATTGGTGGTTGAAGACCTGTTTGACAGGTAGTGTTGTCCACAGTTGGATCTTTCTGCATCCCCACTCAATGCAAAACTGCTGTTTTTCTGCTCCCTTGTTCCAGGGTCTGGAGTTTTCTGGTTAGATATTCTGTTAGAGATGGGTGAAGTCAATAAAGTTTGCTCTGCAAAATATTTCATGGATTGTGCTCAATACGTGAAGCGTAATATGCAAAACTCGCCAATTTGCTGAGTCCAGATCGGATGCAAAGTGTGGAATTTCATGGGCCAAATTCCACACTTCCCATACAAACTTTGGCCACAATGTTAAAAAATATATAAATCCCCTGTGTCTAATGGTTCCCCCCCGACGAACACCAGACACAGTTTGAATCATTTACAATCACCCCGCCGATTGCTGGCCAGTCGACCACAATGTAAAAATATGTATAATCTTTTTAATTGTACAAACACGCTCTCATTCATTAAGAGCTCCAGTGGGGCTGCTGGCCGTGGAGGTGAGTTGAGGGATATGCCGGTGGCCCGCTCAGGGTAGACTCAGGATGGGGGAGCAGGGTGGTGTGGCACTGGTGGGGCACTCCCTGATGGGGTGGGTGGGTGGGGTCCACTAGACACCAGGGATTGGGAATTTAATAAAAAATCCAGGCTGGATTATATATTATCAGTTAGTCCCTCTTTGTAGGAATGTTGGAAGGAGACATAAACTCTAGGGTCCTCTCCGATCACTCCCTAGTATAGATTCAACTTATGTTGACCTCTAATTTGCAGAAGAATGCATTATGGAAGCTTAATAATAAGCTGCGTAAAGACAAATACATATTAAACTGAATTTGGGATCAGATTGATCTGTATGTCCAACATAATATGGGCTTTATAGGTCACTCTGATCTAGAGTGGGTTGCCTGTAAATGTTTTCTCAGGGGGGAATTTATTAGATTGGCCTCTCATAGGAGACGCATTTGAGTGCAGACTATCTCAGATATTCTCAAATAAATTTCCAGTATCGAGCAAAGTCTTTTCCCAGCAACCCCAGATAGCTTTCTACAAAATCTCTCAATTTTAAGAGATAAATACGCAGATTTTATGAGGGAGAAGGCAGAATATACCATACATAAGACAAAGGCAAAATATGTAGATCAGGGAGACAAAGCAAGTTGGCTGTTAGCACTCCGCCTTCAACAGTTGGAGTCATCTAAATTGATAGCCAGTATCAGAACAGAGGATGGGACCTTCCGGACACATCCAAGAGACATAGCAAGAGAATTTGCTTCCTTTTACTTTGGTCTATATGGATCCAGAACATCCCCTCCTTCTCCTTCTGACACTACAAAATATATTAGAGAAAGACTTTACTGCCTCACTTGTCTTCTACCCAGCAAGTGCTGCTGTCCCACCCTATGTCAGAACCTGAAATCTGAAGGGCAATTATGGACATGGCTTCTGATAAAACACCTAGTCCCAACTGGTTTTCTGCAAATTTTTATAAGCTCTTTGTGGAATAGTTGGGTCTCCCTCTCCGTGATCTTTATGAATATATTTATGAGTCTGGTATTTCGGACCCAGATTTTTTAGAGCCATTAATTATCCTCTTACCCAAGCCTGGTAAATCACCAGACTCAGTAGTTAATTATAGGCCCATCTCTGATAAATTGTGATATTGAAATGTTAGCTAAAATTTTGGCCGATAGAATTAAAGATGTCTGGGAAAGCTTACTCAGTAGAGAACAGGTAAGACTGGTCCCTAATCGTTCATCCATGGATCATTCCAGGAAACTAGCCCATGTTTTTTCCACATCCAAGGAATCTCCCCTTCCAATGGCTCTTGTTTCCCTGGATGCGGAGAAGGCATTTGACCATGTGGAATTTATTGTTCTCCACATTGGTGGCTTTTGGTTTCCCACAATCTTTCATAGGGTGGAACTGGGTTTTATACTTTTCCTCTTTGGCAAGAATATGCTGCAATGGGGTGTTGTCATCGTCCTTTGAGTTAGCCTCTGTTATTCGACAGAGTTGTCCCCCTCACCCCTCCTTTTCAATTTGTATCTGGAACCTTTGATCCGGAGAATGAAGGCTTGTCCCAATATATCTGGTATTCCAATATGACCAGGTGCTTATTTACTATCCATTTATGTGGATGACATTCTCATGCATATGGTGCACCCTGAAATTTCTCTCCCCGATGCTTTTAACATTGTTGAGAATTTTTTTCTCTCTAATTACAAGCTCAATCTCAGTAAAACAGAGGTGCTACCCCTTACACCATTGGTGAATAAACAACAGTTAGTGTCTCTTGGGGTGACCTGGTTTCCCAGTACCATTAAATATTTGGGCCTGTACTTTGCTAAGGATACTTCACTTGTCCATAAGCTTAATTTAAAAGTCTTGGTACTGTGTCTACAACAAGATCTGCAGAGATGGCAGGCCCTCCCTCTGTCCCTTTGGGGATGTATATCTATAATTAAGATGAAGGCATTACCCTGCATTTTTTATCCCATTCACATGCTCAATCTATGGCTTTGACATCTTAATACTATAATCACTGACTTTATTTGGCAGAAAAAAGCCCCAAGGTGTGCCTACAAAAAATTAGCTATCCCAAAAACCTTACATGGGCTTAAGCTCCCCCACTTTCTCCTCTATTATTTGACGAGCCACCTAAGCAAACTCTTTAAATGGTTTTTACCCCACCCCCCAATAGCTTTATCCCCGGGATACAGACCAATCTGGTTAGATGTGGAACTTTGGTTGCTGCAGAAATCTGGCTTGTCCATCTCTGCTTTGTTGTATAAACCATGTTAATCACTTCCTAAGGTGATTAAAACCTCAGTTTTGCGGACCTCTCTCCAGGTTTGCTCTCAGTTCTGGACTGTAAATAAGTTACCCATCTCTAAAGATGTCACACAACCTATACTCAACAATCTGAATTTCTGGATCGGAGATCAGCTTATCAGAGTGGACTGGCTGCTCCAACTGGAGGAAGTGAAAGTGTGTGACCTTTTGGAGGGAAGGGTGTATTTAAAATGGGGATTACAAGAGCAACAGAATTATGCATTAAGCAGGTTAGCAAGGGGAAAAAGAAGAGGAGGCCATTATGGTTTTCCAAGGAGGTAGCGGAGAAAGTGAAAGCCAAAAAGATTGCATTCAGGCAATACAAAAAGACACAGGCAGAGGGGGATAGGGAGAAGTACCAGGAGAAGCAAAGGGAGGCAGAGAGGTCAGAAAGGGAAGCCAAAGCTCAGACAGAAAAGCACATTGCAAAATCAGTGGGCAGAGGGGACAAAACCTTTTACAGGTACATAACTGAAATAAGAAAGGCAAAGGGAGGGATAGTGAGACTGAAGGTGGAGGTTGGGGACCATGTGGAGGATGACAACAGTAAAACTGACATATTGAACAGGTATTTCTGCTCAGTCTTTACTGAGGAAGAGGAGGGTAATGGGTCTGAAGGGAGTACAAGGGGTGGGATTGATGCAGAAATGGACACAAGTCCCTTTACATGAGAAAGGGTCCTGAAGGAACTGGAAGTAATAAGAGTTGAGAAAGCAATGGGGCCAGATGGGGTGCACCTCAGGATCCTTAAAGAACTAAGAGAAGTGGTGGCTGAACCTCTGACAATCCTGTTTAGCCAATCACTGGAAACAGGGGAAGTATCTAAAGACTAGAGGACAGCAGATGTAGTCCCCTTATACAAAAGTGGGAACAAAGAGGAAGCGGGGAACTACAGACTAGTCAGCCTCACCTTGGTAGTGGGAAAGTTCATGGAAGCACTACTGAAGGAGAGATTGGTGGAACATCTGGTTGTCAGTGGACCACGGGACCCAAGGCAGCATGGTTTCTCCAGGGAGAGGTCATGCCAGACCAAACTCATTTAATTTTTCGATTGGGTGACTAGGGAGGTGGATCAGGGGAAGGCAGTGGACATGGTCTATCTGGATTTCAGCAAGGCCTTTGACACTGTGCCACATAGAAGACTGTTATACAAACTTGGGAATATGGGTGTGGGCAGGACAGTAGTGTGGTGGGTAGGTAACTGGCTGGGCAGCAGGACACAGAGGGTAGTGGTAAATGGCTGTCACTCCACAGAGGAAAGAGTGACCAGTGGGGTACCATAGGGATCAGTGCTGGGACCGGTCCTATTCAACATCTTCATCAGTGACATTGCACAGAACCTAGAAGGCAGAATTTCCCTGTTCGCTGATGACACAAAGCTCTGTAACAGGGTAGACACACCAGAGAGTGTAGACAGAATGAGAAGGGACCTGCAGAAACTTGAAGAATGGTCGGGGGTTTGGCAGTTGAAATTCAGTGCAAAGAAGTGAAAGATATTGCATACGGGGCACAAAAACCCTGGCACAATATATCAGTTGGGGGGTGAGAATATAGCATGCACCAAGCAGGAAAGGGATCTTGGGGTTATCATGTCTGATGACCTCAAGGTGGGGAAACAGAGTGACAAGGCAGCAGGTAAAGCAAATAGTATGATGTGATGCATAGGCAGGGGCATCACCAGCAGGAAAAGACAGGTCATAATTCCACTATACAAGACACTAGTGAGACCCCAACTGGAGTACAGTGTATAGTTCTGGAGACCTTACTTACATAAAGACATAGACAGGGTACAGAAGATTCAGAGGAGGGCAATAGAAATGGTACATGGCTTGCACCACAAGTCCTATGAGGACAGGTTGAAGGAATTGAATATGTACTTCCTGGAGGAGAGGAGGGAGAGAGGGTATATGATGGAGACGTATCTTACAGGGAGGAACAGGGTGCAGGAATGCACTATTTTTAAGTGAAAAAGATGTTCCAGGATAAGAGGGCATGGGATGAAGTTGGAAGGAGGATGATTCAGAAGAAATCTGAGGAAGAATTTCTTCATAGAATGGGTGGTAGGCAAGTGGAACACCCTGCCAGAGGAAGTGGTGGGGGCTGAAACAATCACACGATTTAAGAATGCATGGGATAGACATAAAGGAATTCTGGAGGTCAGGGGTAAGGGGCAACAGACTTCTAGGAAAACATAAAGTGAACTTACAAGCTCAAATGGGCAAACTGGGTGGGCTGTAGGCCCTTATCTGCTGACACTGTCCATGTATCTGTGTAACTATGTGTTGCTATCGTCCACTGAGATATTAAAATGTTTGCAGTTAAATAAAGCTGTCTTCGAAATCTACCAGCCGAGGCACGTCTTAACTCACTGGTTTGGGTCACGCACATGGATGTTTGATTTTTCAGGTATAATCTCTACCATTGTAGCTCTAGTCTCTCAAAAGCATGTAGTGTCCAAGCTTTACTCTTTTCTGCTCTCTTCAATTTTCCTAGAGGTGGTTGGGTCTTCTCCATACTGGGATCATTTATTTCCAAGATCCCCACTACAATGGCAAGCCATCTGGAAGGATTTATATCGCTGTATTACTCAAGATTGATTGAGAATTATCCAGTTTAATATTATTAACAATTTTTATTATACTCCACAGAAATTAGTGTGTATGGGGAAGCGGCCCTCCCCCAAATGCAGTAGGTGTGGTAGGAGAGAGCGATCATTGTTCCATATATTTTGGGAATGTTCCAAGGTGGTGCCCCTCTGGTCCATTATTGAAGCGAGTGCAGACCCATTACTAGGTTTACAGGGGCTTTTTACAGCTGAAATATGCATTTTGAGAAACTATAGCAAAATATCAGTGAGGGAGCATAAATACTTTCTGTATTTGATCTCTTTATCCCTGAAGAGACTGGTGCTAAAGCACTGGCTGGATCAATGTACAATTTCATACCAAGAATGGCTTAACGAATTACTCTATAATCTCTGAATGGAACACATGATTGTGAGTCTCAGGAACAGGTCTTCCAATTTTGATAAGAAGTGGGGGAAACTACATGCTTTATATACCAAATGCTGGCATCTTTTATTATTTAGGGGTTGTCTCTGGTTAGTTGGACACCAACATACGTACATGTTTACAGGAATTGAAGGTGTCAGTGTATTCATATAATTTTATAGTTCCATTGTCCCTTTTCCTTGGCTGTGAGGGGAGTTTCATAGGGGGAAGGGGATGGTAGGGATTAAGGGTGGGGGATTGGGGTTGTATCATGACTGTACTTGTATGTTCTTGACTGGATTATAATCAGTAATGTTTATCTAATTAAAAAAAAAAGAATTATTTATATTTTTACATTGTGTCCGACTGGCCGGAAGTTGTCAGGGGTGTGTTGGGCCATGGGTGATTGTTTTAATTTTTCAAAATGTGTCTGGCAATTGGCAGATAGCGAGAGTCCACTAGACACCAGAGAATGGGGATTTAATTTAAAAGAAATATATATATATATATATATATTTTTTTTTTACATTGTGGCCGACTGGCCAGTGATCGGCAGGGGTGTGGGATGGCAGGGTGTGATTGTAAATTATTCAAACTGTGTCTGGAAATCAGTGGGGAGGGGACCACTAGACACCAGGGATAGACTGGGGGTGGTGTTGGGGGATTCCCCATTTGTAACCTCTACTTGCTTTGCTTTTTAAGTGCAATTTTCACTTAACCCCAAAAGCAAGGTGAAGTCACACAAATGGTGAATTCCCATTAATTTGGGACAATTTTGTGAATTGCTCTGCAGAGGAAAATTTGGTCACTTCGACACATATTCACTCGTGGAGTAAAACTTCGCTGCATCTCTACGCATCGTCCTTCTCTGGAAAGGAAGACTCCTTTATGCCTTGTCCCCCTTTCCTCTCATTCGGAGGGTGCTAATCAAGCTCAAAATGGAGGGAGCCACTCTAATTCTTGTGGCTCCCTTTTGGCCTCATCAGATCTGGTTTTTGTTACTTCAGCAGTTGGCAGTGGAACACCCAGTACCCCGCCCCTATGCAAGGGCTTGCTATCACGGGAAGAGGGAAACCTGGACCATCTGGATCTTAAGTCACTCCACCTCCATGATTGGCTCCTGAAGACATAGCCATTGCAAGATCTGGAGTGTCCGCTCAGGTGGATGATGTCCTAGTGTCTGCCAGGAAGCTCTCCACCAGGGCCACCTACTCCATGAAGTGGAAGTGGTTTGCTTTGTGGGTTGCATTTGCCTGGATCCCTTCACTTGCCCAGTGAACCAGGTTCTAGAGTATTTATTGTCCTTGTCAGATGCAATACTCTACCAAAGTGCACTTGCCTGCTATTTCAGCTTTCCATGTGGCTACTGATGGCCGTACGGTGGCTCAGTTAGAGGCAGCCCATAAGTTCTTGAGAGGCATCTTAAACTTGATGCCTCCCATCCATGATCCAGTCTCTGCCTGGAACCTGAATTTTGTGCTGGAGAAACTCACTTTGGATCCTTTTGAGACAGTCACAATTCCTTTCTTGGAAAGTGTTATTTTTAGTTGCTATTACTTCTGCTTGAATGTTTTCCAAGCTTCAGGCTCTTATGTGTGAGCCTCCCTATTTGATTTTCCATAAAGACATGGGCCCGGATTTTCAAACTGCACCAGGCTGTGATGCAAGTATGGGCATAGCTCAACTTGGCTGCGCAGGGGTGTGGCCTGGTCGATATTCAAAGGAGCTGCGCCATGGCTCAGCAGCTTTGAATATCACACCCTGGCCACCCCAGTGTGCATGGTGCAGTGGCACTGCGCCAGCGCAAGTGGCCAGAGTGGAGCATGGAGATGCACTAGCGCAAGTGCCATTGCACCATTCACAGAACCTGCGATATTCAAAAGGTGACATGCAAATGGGGCCATAATTTATGCAAGGCACACATGGAGCCATTTGCATGTCATTATGGCCCCATTTGCATCCCATTTGCATGCAGGTGCGTCGATCTCTGATGACTTCGCTGCTGCCCTGCCAGGCAGCAGTTGTTGGGGACCGGCGCCTCCTGCAGCCTGATCGTGGGCATATGTGTTAAAATAAATTCCCTGTCCCATATCCCTGGTGGTCTAGTGGTACCCTCCCAACCCGCCACTGAGACCCACCACCCCCGCCGTCAGCCGGCAGCACCCCACTCACCTGCTGCCACTCCGCCTCGACGACTGACAGCTCGGTAGGGCTGCACCCGATGGTTCACAGCATGAGCCACTGGCATGCAGTCCCTACCGTACTAGACATTCCAGATATGTGAATGATTCATTCACATATCTGGAATGTGTTATACGGTATGGGATGCACGCCGATTGGCTCACACTGTGAACCAATGGGCATGCAGCCCTACTGAGCTGTCAGTCGGTGGGTGGTGGGGCAGCAGGCAGGTAGGGTGCTGCCACCCGCCGGCTGACTGGGGGGGAGCGGGATGGTGGGGCTCAGTGGGCAGGTGGGAAGGGGGGTACCACTAGACACCAGAGATATTGGATGAGGGGGTTCCTTTATTACAACAGATGCCCGCAATTGGGCAGAATGCGGTCCACTGGACCACCAGGGATATTGGACGGGGGGGGTTCTTTTATTACAACAGATGCCCGCGAGGGTAGAAAGCGGTCCACTGGACCACCAGGGATATAGGATGGGGAATTTATTTTTAAACATATGCCTGCGATAGGGCATGAGGGGGGCGCCGCCAGGTGCAGTGGGAACTCGGATGGCCACCCACAGGTGGCAGCTGCCATGTTGTGCCCTGCAATGTGGCAGCTCACCTGTGGGTGGCCATCAGTTGTTCCTTTTTTGGGGGGCTTAACCTTGTGCTGGCGCAGGTAGGGGCTGCTCATGCATGGCTCTGCACATCCCAGGCTGAATATCGGGCTGTGCAGGTATGCATGGGCACACCCCCCCACCTGTGCCTGCATACATTATTGATGTGCTCCTGTGCATCGGGATTTGTGCCGTGCACTTTTCCCTTTTGAATATCGCGCCGGGGTGCATCAGTGGGTTGCACATGGCACAACCCTTTTGAATATCTGGGCCATGGTGTCTTTACAGACCAACCCTATGTTTCTTCCTAAGGTAGTGTCAGAGTTTACTTTGAGATTGAATCAAATTATTCACCTACCAGTTTATTTTCCTAAGCATGCCAATCCAGGGGAAGCATTGGTCCATACCTTAGATGTACATAGAAAACTCAGATGTTATAGTCATCGTATGAAGGACTACAGGAAGTCCTTGCAGCCTTTTGTTTCCTTCACCTCTGGGAAAGAGGGTGTACCAGTTTCTAAACTATGCCTGTCTAGATGGTTGGCCAACTGTATCACTTTCTGTTATAGAAAGTCTGACAAGGAACTTTCTGGAGTTGATCGTGGCCGACCAGAGACATGGCCACTTTTGTTGCCTGTTTCAGGAATGATTCAGCTGCAGAAATATGTGCTGCTGCAGCTTGGACTGCTGTCCACACTTTCACTAAACATTACAGTCTGGACATTGCTTCTAGAAGAAGGGCAGCCTTTGTCTTGCCAGTGCTTCAAGGCCTCTAATCTTAGGCCTGTAGCCTCCAGCTACCCAGACTGTCTCTGTGGCAGTACTGATTGGGACTCATTCCGTAGTTGTGGCCTGATGAGATATCCTCAAACAAGATAGTACAATTATGTAAGAACATACTGTAACAGTAGATCTTTGAGAGAATCTCTTTCATCAGGTCATGCCGTCCCACCCTCTGTCCCCCTTAGACTCAAAGCTTCTTCACTTCTGTCTGTCTCTTTCTCCATGATGGACTTTCTGCTGTTTCCAACCTTGACTGGTAGCCTGAACTTCAGTTCTCTCCTGGTTCCCTACAGGGAGGTCCTCCGAGTATGATCTCCATTGGGAAACTGAGGAGGGAGAGGGGCCGCCCACGTTTACATAGAGAGGATGCTGATATAAGACATTGTCATGGGTAGCCCCTAGTGGACTGCTAGCAAAAAGGTTTCTGTGAGGTCCTGGTGCCTGACGACTATAGTTCTATAGGTGTGACCTGTTGAAAGAGATTATCTCACAGATCTACTGTTATGGTAAGTTTTTGCATAATTGTACTACTTCAGAGAATAAGAATACATCAGGGGAGGTCTGAGCTACCTTGATTCTAATAAGATCAATTTTGTGGAGCACTCTGTAAGCGTTAATATGATAAAAGTGAAGATTCTTAGATAAGGGAGCAAGGGATACAAAGGCTGACATGGGTTGCGTGGGGCTTGTTCTGGAGATGTAACTCTTAACCTGTCAGAACTAAAATGTCTAGCAGTGACATTGAAAACTCAGAGCAAATAGTGAACTGTGTCACTGTTTCAGTAACAATAAGTTAAAAAATGATGGGCACCATATACAGTATTTAGGATTTAGGAAGGTATGTATGAACTTAGTTTAGTTTTGGAATTCTTTGCATGCCCAGATTTAGCTCCAAAACAATTTTCATCTTAGTATTTCATTGTGGAGCAAGAGGCAGGTTAGAGGTAAAATGTGTAAGTCCATGTCTATTCTGTAGTACTTGAGAGGTATACCAAGATGTTGCCGAGATATACAGTACTGTAAAAGCATACAGCATGACTTACTACAATGAACTGTTCCACAAAATGACAGAATTTAAGAATCCCCCACCCTATGTCTAAAATGGTTCAAAATTTGCATTGTATTCAATGGTACAAAAGGCTGTTAATCAAAAACAAAAACAAGATAGAAACATAGACATAAATAAAAATAGAAATACCATCCTTAATGATTACTTTAGCTCAGTTTTCACTAAAGAGAATGGTGAACCCTTGCCAGAGGGTGGCATCAAAGTTGCCACTAAGGGTTCCTGGAGATGAGGCAGCCAGTATTTACAAGTGAAAGATCCAGAAAGGGCTGGCATCACTAAAAATAGCTAAGGCCCTGGGACCAGATGGGTTGCATCCACGGGTACTCAGGGAGCTGTCAGCAAAAATAGCTGAACCCCTGGCAGGTCTATTCAACAGGCAAAGAGGATGTCATGGACAACTTGGAGAGAAATGGGCTTCAGGATGGCAAACAGCACTGATTCATTGCATGGAGGTCTTGTCAGATTAATATGACAGTTTTCTTTGCCTGGAAGATGATGGAATTGGATAGGGGACACACTGGATTTGCTCTATTTTGATTTCAGCAAGGCTTTTGACTTGGTGCCTTACAGAAGGTTGCTGAAGAAGATAGAGGATCTGACTGGAGCTAAGATCATAGTAAACTGGGTAGGTAACTGTCTGGAGGAATGTCACATGTGCACTACCACAGGGATCTGTTCTGGGACCAGTCTTCAGTAAAATCATTAGCAACATTGGTGATGGTATCCAGGGCAGGGTGTTTCTCTTCGCAGATGACACTAAGCTTTGAGGGAAGGTGTATAGTGCTGAGGGAATCTAGGAAATGCAGAGTGATGTATGAAAGTTAGAGAGATGGCCTAAGGTTTGGCAACTTGAAATGCAATATCAAAAAGTGAAAGGTAATGCACCTAGAGAATAAGAACCCCAGGAGAGAGTACTGAATGAGTGGGGTGAAATTTAGCACTATAACTGAGGAATGGGATCTTAGAGTTATCAGCAGTGACTCCCTCAAACAATTGGGTCAGTGCAACAAGGCATATAAGAAAGCGAGTAGGATGCTGGGATGTACCATTTGGGCATTGGTAGCATACAAACAGAGGTGAGAAAGAAGTAAGTGCCTCTTTCTTACCTCTGTGTGTATGTGTTCGATAAATATGCACACCACACTCCTGTGTGATTGTTATGGGTATTGATAGCAGAAGTGAATAGGTAATACTTCCCCTATATAGATCCTTAGTGAGTACACAGCTGGAGTACTGCACTTAGTTTTCGCATCTTCACCTCAGGAAGGACAGAGATAGGCTGGAGGCCATGCAGTGCAGGTTAACAAAAATGACTGAGGGCCAAAAGGGCTGGTCCTATGGGGAACACCTCAAATAACTGAACATGTACTCACAAGAGACCAAAAGAGAGAGGGGAAATATGATCGAGACCTTCAGTTCCTGAAAGGAATTAATAAGGGGAACTGTGGAGAAATATTTAGCTTGCATACTAGTTCATGGTCATGTGGACATATATTAATTTATTTTATTTATTTCAAAAGTTTCATCATAGGCCGGCCCAGTGGTACAGAGGGATAAGGTGTCCCATGCCTTACTTCTTACCTTACCAGACCCAGGATCGGGAGCAGGCTGTGGCCACTGGGGGTTGGTTGGTGAGAGGTAGGATGAGCATCTGTCAGACAGCTTTCATCCTCCAGGGAGGGAAGAAGGGTTGTGGCTTCCCATCTAGCAGTGACACCTAGCAGAAGCTGGAGAGCAACAGATAGGGCCATGGAAACATGGCTGGAGGTGATAGCAGACATCTGTGAACTGGTGTAGGCATGTGTGTGGGCCACGCTGAAGTCATTGCATGTCTGCACCTCCAAGGGGGCAATGTAACAAGCAAGTGGAAACACCCCAATGCATGGAGAGAAGACATCGCTCTACTGCCATCACTCACACAGCCGGATTTCATCCTCCTGGGTCTTGAATACCTCCGTCTGCACCCCTTCCGCCTGGCAGGTAATTAGATTCACAGAGTGCCGAATGGTTGATGGCGGCCATGCCCTGGGGGGTAATGACAAGGGGGTAACCTGTGGGAGGTGGGATGGAGGAGTGAGGATCGCAGGCTGGAGGGTTTTAGGCTGGGAGGGATCAGGTGGGGAGTCGACCAATGGGGCTCCATGAGTCAGTGACCAGAGTGAATAAGTGTTGTAAAAAAAAAAAAATTTCACCAGGAAAGACATACTAAGCTGCATAACAGTTTGTTTCGAGATGCGTCCTGTGGGGAAGGGGGAATAGAAGACAATAACCAGGGCATTACAGTACATTAAGTACAATATAAAGAGCATAACAAGACAATAAACAGAGCATTACAGGTAGTATGTACAATAACAGAGCATATACAGAACAGTATTTACAGTTTATTTATTTATGTATTTTTATTTACTTATTTATATCTTTGGTAACCGGGTAGGTGCACTGATCCAGAGAACTCTCTTTAGTCACGACCTGAGCCACAAACATGGCACATTAAGCAATGCAAATACAGGTAAACACACAATAGTACAGGCTTCAAACATGAGTGTAGGATTTACAGTACAAGGGGTCTTTACATAAAGAAGTTACATAAGATACATGGTGCCGTTTAAGGCCGGCAGACAGGTAAAATACACAGTCACAAAAACACAGAGATCATACATATGGTGTCAAATTATCGGATACAATAAAAATAGAGTTTGATTGCATTCGAGTAAACAATCAGCATTCAGGTAAACTGTAGTAAACAGGTTATTATTAGCACAGTAGTAAACAGGTTATTAACAGGTAAACAGTTGTTTACAGTATATGCAAAAGCCAACTCAGTGAAAGGAGTAGAATAAGGGACAGCAGTGGCAGAGTTTGTTGGAGGAGAGGAAAGGAGGGGGGAGGAGGGGGTGTAGTTGAGCAAAGGAGAACTTTGTAGCAGTGTTGGGGTACAGGGCTGATAGAAATTGACAGCAGCCCGACCTCCTAGAACAAACAGAGTGGCAACCACAAAAGAGGAGAAACACCAGGGAAGGACAGGAGGCAGCAGGGAAAAGGGGACTGGCCACACACACACACACTGGAGCAGTGGAATGGGGAGAACAAGAGAGAAAGCAGAGCCAATCAGGGAACGGCAGGAGCTTTAAATAGCTCCAGCTGCCAGCAGCAGCTTACTTTGTTGCAGCGTCAGAGGACAGAGCTGATAGAAATCGGCAGCAGCCCAACCTCCTAGAACAAACAGAGCGGCAGCCACAAAAGAGGAGAAACACCGGGGAAGGATAGGAGGCAGCAGGAAAAAGGGGACTGGCCAAAACACACACACACACATATGAAACAGAGCAGAGGAAAGTTGTTTTTTTGGCTCCCCCCAACCCCTGCCCACCCAATAACTAAAGGGAATCAGCACACGTGATGGGAAGAACAAACAGGAAGCAAAGCAGTGAGGCAGAAAATGAGCAGTGATCAGGAGACTGCACCAGAAAAGGGAACAGATAAGTAACAACCCATTTTGGAGGAGTACAAGTCTGTGTAAAGGACTCAGTGGCATGATCAAAGCTCGGTGTAAGGGGATAACTGGAGCACGAGGGAGTGTACTAAGGTGTAGTTATTGGATTGTGATTGATTAGGAGCTCTGAGGGAACGGTTCTTTTCTCTTTAACAAAACTGTTTGTTGTTTGTAAAAATAAAATATTGCTTGTGTGACTAAAAACTTGTCAAGGGGTAGGTAGAAAACAGACATGATGGGAGTGGAGCAGTGAAGTGGCTGAGGGGCGACAGTTTTCAAGTAGACGTAGGCCTCCCCCCCCATCCAGGGACCTCCAAAACCACCCCCACTGCCTCAGAGGATGCCATTAAGGAGGTGTGGGGGTTTGGACAATGGTTGGCTTGTGGAGGGTGAGGCAGGTTGAGCAGAAGTACATCCCACCTATGGTTCCACTCTACAACTCCTACTCCATTCTGGCAGGGCGAGACTTTCCCATGGTGGCACCCAAAGTGGTAGACAAGGTGGATGCAGGGAACCTTCACAGTGGAGCCCCTGGAGGGTGGCACAGGGCCCCAGAGGAGAAGGAAGCACCTCCTGGTGGGGAACTCTATTATTGGGGGGGTAGATTTGGGGGTGGGAGAGAGGGAAGTCACGTGCCTACCAGGCACCATGGCTTGGATGGATGGGAAGCAAATCCAAAGGATCATTGGGGCAGCAGGATGGGAGGGTGAGCTAGGTATCATTGTCCACCTGGGGACAAATGACCTGGCTAGGAACAAGTTTGGGGCAGTGCAGAGGGAGTTCACGGAGTTGGTAACCTTCTCAGAAGTGGCACCTGTCTATGGCATGGGAGAGGCCAGGGAACTCTGCACCAAGAGATTCAACAAATGGCTGAAGAATTGGTGCAGAACTGCGGGATTTGCCTTCATTGGCAACTGGGGGCCCACCTGAAGGGATACAGGTTTGTA
Organism: Neoceratodus forsteri; assembly: GCA_016271365.2. Lineage (NCBI taxonomy): Eukaryota > Metazoa > Chordata > Ceratodontiformes > Ceratodontidae > Neoceratodus > Neoceratodus forsteri. Next base: position 810,146,921 of record CM028133.1, read on the forward strand.
TAGGTGGGATGTTCTGCATCCATCCGTTGGGAGGGGGCAGGATCCCAAGTGAGAGGTTTAAATGTTTCATCAGCAAGCATTTAAACTAGCCAAGGGAGGTGGTGGAAGTAAGCAGGGAAAATCCAGCTGCCCCTTCCCAAAGGTTAAGTAGTCAGAAGAGAGAATCCTAAGGATGAGGAATTAACAAAAGGGACTGAAATTGGGGGCAAGTCAGGGAAGGTATAGTGGGAAGGCATAGGGATAGGAGGGGGGCAAAGGCATTAAAACATGGAAGACAATGTGTACAAATGCTCGTAACCTGGGTAATAATATCCCACACCTAGTGGCCTTGATGGCAGAGGAAGACCTGGACATTGTCGCAGTCATGGAAACATGGTACACGGGAAACCATGACTGGGATGTTACCATACCAGGGTACACAGTCTTCAGGAAAGACAGGGAGGGCAGAAAGGGAGGTGGGGTAGTTATTTACATCAGAGAGGGAATCCAAGCAACTGAGATAAAAGGAAAGCAGGGAGGGGAGGAGGTACTGTGAGTCACCTTGAAGATGGGAAATGGCAACACCATCCGCACAGGGGTTGTCTAAAAACCTCCAATGCAGGGGGAGGAAATACATTGGGTATTAGTGGAAACCATCTACAAAATGGCAGAGAAAGGGGAAGTGTTGCTGGTTGGGGACCTAAATATGCCAGATGTTCACTGGAACACCTATGCTGCAGCCACAACCAGGAGCAGAGCCATCCTGGATGCTCTGCATGGAGCATGCTTCAGATAGCAAGTGGTGGAGCCCACCTGTGAGGGAGCGATATTGGACCTGGTGCTCACAAATGGTGACAGAATGACAGATATATCAGTGGGCAGCCATCTAGGGTCCAGCGATCACCTTACAGTGTGGTTCAAGGTGAAGACAGTAGAAGGGTCACGCCACACAAAAGCAAGGGTCCTGGACTTCAAAAGGGTTGATTTTTGCAAAAATTGGGGAATGCCTCAAGAAAATCCTGGCAAAGGAGGGGAGCGGGGGTAAAGGAGCAGTGGGAGAACTTTTAAGGAGCCATAGCAGAGGCAACAAGCCTTTGTGTGATGCAAGTTAACAAAGAAAAAAAGAAATAAAAAACACTATGGTTTTCAAAAGAAGTGGCAGGGAAAGTCTGAGAGGAAAAAAAATGGTATTTAGCAAGTAGTACAAGCAAACACAGAGGGAGGAAGACAGGGAACTGTATCAGGCAAAGCAGAGGGAGTCGGGGCAAGCAGTCAGGAGTGCAAAGGTGCAAACAGAAGAAAGAATAGCCCAGACCATAAAAGAAGGAGATAAAACCTTCTTTAGGTATACAAATACATACATAGATACATAGATACATAGACAGTGTCGGCAGATAAGGGCCTATGGCCCACCTAGTCTGCCCATTTGAGCTTGTAAGTTCAGTTTGTTTTCCTAGAAGTCTATTTCCCCTTACCCCTGACCTCTAGAATTCCTTTATGTCTATCCCATGCATTCTTAAATCCCGTGATTGTTTCAGCCCCACCACTTCCTCTGGCAGGGTTGTTCCACTTGTCCACCACCCTGCTCTGTGAAGAAATTCTTTCTCATGTTTCCTCTGAATCATCCTCCTCCAACTTCATCCCATGCCCTCTAGTCCTGAAACATCTTTTCGCTTAAAAATAGTGTTTTCCTGCACCCTGTTCCTCCCTGTAAGATACTTGTATGTCTCTAGCATATCCCTCTCCTCCTCTCCTCCAGGGAGTACATGTTCAGTTCCTTCAACCTGTCTTCATAGGACTTGTGATGCAACCCATGCACCATCTTTGTTGCCCTCCTCTGAACCTTCTCACCCTGTCTATGTCCTCACGTAGGTATGGTCTCCAGAACTGTACACTGTACTCCAGGTGGGGCCTCACCAGTGTCTTGTATATGAATTATGACCTCCTTTCTCCTTTTCAAATGAAGAGAAAGGGCCAAGGGAGGGATTTGAGGCTAAATGGGGAGTGTGTGAAGGGGACCTAGGAAAAGCTGAAATCCTGAAAGAATACTTCTGCTCAGTATTCACAAAAGAAGGGGAAGGGGAGGGACCACAATTAGGTGGTAGAAACGTGCATGGAAGAGAGGTGGACACTAGTCCATTAACAGAGGATACAATCTTGAGGGAACTCTTGAAAGTGAAAGTAGACAAGGCTATGGGGCCGGATGGGATACATCCCAGAATATTAAAAGAACTCAGAGAGGTGCTAGTGAAACCACTGACATTCCTATTCAACAAATCGTTGGGGGAGGGAGTAGTACTGGAGGTGGGTGAATGTGATACCCCTCTAAAAAAGTGGTAGCAAGGTGGAGGCTGGAAATTACAGGCTAGTCAGTTTGACCTCAGTGGTGGGAAAAATAATAGAATCATTTTTAAAGGAAAGGATTGCTGTATATCTTGAGGCTAGCGGGGCACAGGACCCGAGGCAACATGGATTCACAACAGGAAGGTCTTGTCAAACAAATCTGATAGATTTCTCTGACGGGGTGGCCAGGGTAGTTGAACAGCAAGGGACGGTAGACATGGCCAACCTAGATTTTAGCAAGGCATTTGACAGCATCCCACACAAGAGGTTAGTAAACAAGGTGGGCAGTCTCGGAGTGGGTCCTAAGGTGGTAAGCAAGGTCAGAAACTGGCTGAGCAATAGGACACAGAGGGTGGTGGTAAACGGAGTGCAGTCTGAGAAGAGGTGGGTAACCAAAGGCGTGCAACAGGGTTCAGTGCTGGGGCCTATCCTCTTTAATGTCTTCATAAGTGACATTGTGGACTGGCTAGAAGGGAAGGTATGCCTCTTTGTGGATGACGTTAAGATCTGCAATAAGGTTGACACTCCAAGGGGTGTGGAGAGAATGAGAAGGGACCTAGGCAAGTTGGAGCAAGTTGTAGGAGTGGTCAAGAGTGTGGCAGCATAGATTCAGTGCAAAGAAGTGCAAACTCATGCACTTGGGGCACAAAATCCCAGGAGAGGAGTACACGATGGGGGGCGGTACTGATGACAACAAAACAGGAAAGGGAGAGACCTGGGGGGTAGTCATAACAGATGACCTAAAGGTAGCCAAGTGATGAGAGAAGGCAGTGAGGAAAACTGGAGGGATGCTGGGGTACATAAGGAGTGGTATCACCAGTAGAAAACGGGAGGTGGTGATGCCACTGTACAGACAGTTGGTGAGACCCCATCTAAAGTATTGTACTGTGTTCAGTTCTGGAGACCACATCTCCGTAAGGACATAGAATAGAGTCAGTCCAGAGGAGCACAACAAAAATGGTGCAAGTACTACACCAGAAGCCATATGAGGAGAGACTGAAGGACCTCAATATGTATACCCTGAAGAAAAGGGGGGGATATGATAGAGACATTCAAGTACCTCAAGGGGATAAACAGAGTACAAGAGGGCAGCATCTTTTGAAAAAAGAGATTTGCAAGAACAAGGGGTTACAATATGAGGCTAGAGGGTGGAAGACTCAGGGACAACATGAGGAAGTATTTTTTCATGGAAAGGGTTGTGGATGCATGGAACAGCCTTTCTGTGGAGGTCATAGGGGCAGTAACAATAGGTGCATTCAAGAACACATGGGATAGACAGAAGGCAACCCTAGTGGTGGGAAGGAGAAGGTAAGCTGCAGATCAATTAGGATCTGGAGTTTACGCAGTAGGTAGGGAAATGGGCAGACTGAGTGGGCTAAGTGGTCCTTATCTGCCATCAGATTCTATGTTTTTATGTTTCTAGGTGCAGTCACAGGAGGGAGCAGTGAAACTGTGGAGAAGAGAGGAGAGGGAGTGAAGGGAGGTGGCAGAACAGATGGAAAAGAGGAGGGAATTCCAGCGCTTAGGGAGGTTGGAGGAAAAAGCCACCTGGCTGGAAGAAGACAACCTTGGTGGGAGTGCAAAGGAGTTAAATCCAGAGCTTTGGAGGGAGTGGAAGGAAGGAGGAGGGGGTGAAAGTAGAGAGCATAGGTAAGAGGGGAGAGAATGAAGCCAGTAAGAGCACTGCCGTAAATAGTGTCTCCATAGTAGAAAATAGGGAGAATCATTCTCTGTAGAATGGCTTGCAAGCTGGCAAGGGAATGCATCCATGGTTATGGTCCAAAGCCCCTAGCTTTGGGTGCAGCTTTTTGTGGATAGCGTACATATGTACAGAGAAATCAAGCTGCCAGTCAAGCTACACCCTGAAGTACTTGAAGGAGGTGACGTCTTCAATGGTGGACCCTTGCAGGGTGTGGAAGGAGGAGAGGGCTGGAAATCTGGAGCGTTTTTGCCTGGTTCCAAAGGTCATGGAGACTGTCTTCTTTACATTGAGGGACAGCTGATTTGAGCAGAACCAGAGCTGAACATTGTCAAAGTCCAGCTAGAGTCTGGTCATCAGATCACTTAGGGAGGAACCAGAGGCATATAAGACAGTATCATCTGTGTACATATGGATGGACTCAGATATACAGGCAGAGGGAGGCTATTTGGGAAAATGGAGAAAAATGGGGCCAAACACCAGTTCTTGGGGAATGCCAGTGCTGATTGTGGGGGGGGACTGGAAGGGGCGCCAGTTTTAACTGATTGAGTTCTATTCATAAGGTAAGAATGGAACCAGTCAGTAGTTTGAGTGGAAAACCCCTCTGCAAAGAGCTCAGCAAGTAGAAGGGGGTGGGATATGGTGTTTAAGGCTTTTGCCAGGTCAATGAAAATAGCAGGGGTGATCAGGCCCTGATCCATGCCAGAGAGAATGGAGTCAGTCAGCCTGAGAAGGGAGGAGGAGGAGGAGGTGGAGTGGAATTTGTGAAAGCCAGACTGGAAAGGGATGAAGAAGGAGGATGAGTTGAGAAGAGGTGAAAGTTTAGAGAGAATGAGGTGTTATTAGAGTTTAGTAAGAGTGGGGAGGACAGAGATAGGGTGGTAGTTGCCTGGAGCTGTTGAGTCACCACCTTTAGGGAGGGAATAACTGTGGCATGCTTCCAGGAAACATGGACAGAGGAGAGAGAGAAAAGCAGAAGTTAAAAAGGGAGGTGAGAAGAAGACAGATGGCAGGAGCAGAGAGGTGAAATAGTTTAGGCTCTAAACCATCAGGGCTCTTACCTTTAAGAGGTTTAGAGCCAGGAGGGCCTTGAGGGTGGCAGTTGGAGTAATGGGAAAAGGAGAAAAGGGGAAATGGGGAAGATGGGAGGGGTAAGTGGGAGGAGGGAGGGTTGGATTAGGAGGCGAGACGGTAAGAGTCACAGGAGGTGAAAATGCAGTTGAATTTAGCAGTGACAGAACAGGGTTCAGAGATGGTGGTGTCCCTCACCTTGAGGACTGGGGAAGAGAACTGGGTAGGGGGAGAAAAGATAGAGTGGATGACCTTCCAAAACATTGATGGGTGGTTAATATTGTTTTGGAAGGTGTCAGAAAAGGACTCTATGGCATGTTTGGTATCTTTGGTGCAGGCATTGCATATGGCTCAATATTTTTGATAGGCAGAAGGGGAGCCTTGGGACTTGTGAGCCTTCCATGCTAGATCCCTGGCATGCAGGTATGCCAGCAGTTCAGCAGAGACCCAGAGAAGATGAGAATCTCATACCCTGGATTTCCTAAGAAGGGTGTGATGATCCCATATAGCCAGGAATTGGGACTTGTAGAGATTTAGTCCTGAGTAAGTGCAGCTGGCAGAGGAGATGGGTGACCAGTCAATTGCTGCAAAATCCTCATGGAGGGAGGACAGGTCCAAAGACTGGAAAGAATGAATCAGGAGGAGATTGGGTGGGGCTTTGGGTCTGTGAACTTTCCATACACAGTTGACCATGTAGTGGTCACTGAGGGAATCTGGGAGCGTGCCTGATGCAATAATACGGTGTGGGTGGGAGGTAAGGGCCCATTCCAAGAGGGTGTGGTTTTGGGATTTATGATTGAGGCGGGTAGTGTCAGAGACTAGTTGGGTTAGGTGGAGGGACTTGATGTTATTGCAGACTTTGGATAATGAGGGAGAAAAGCCAGTCTTTGATAAAGTCCCATAGGATGAGAAGTTCACCAGTAGAGGCGTGAGAGGAGATGATGGAAAAAAAATGTTGTTATAGTAGAGGAAGGCAGCCTGGGGCATCAATAGATGCCAGCCATGGAAATGGGGACAGAGAAAAGGAGGGAAAGCTTGATAAAAAGGAGTTGGTGGGCAGAGGGGGATGAGAGAGAGAGTATAGGGACAAATTGAATGGCAGAAGTGTGATAGATGGCAACCTCACCACCCCTAGAGGTTCAATCCTGATGGGTAAGTGAGTAACCAGGTATGGCAACACAGAGTCCGGAATCTTGTGGGAAAGCCAGGATTCAAAAATAACCAAAATGTCTAGCTTAAGGTTAATCATGAGGGGTTGCAACAAGTCAGTTTTGGGGAGGAGGCTTCAGTCTTTGACATGCGCCACACTCAGTCCTTTGGGGAAGGAGATGTCGGGGGGGGGGTGAGCAGGGCCAGGACAGGCTCAATATCACCTGCAAGTAGTAAAAGCAGGAAGATGAGGAACTTAGTGGGCATATAGGGGTGTTTGCATGGCAAGTGGGTGTGGGAGTGGTGAAAGGAAGGAGAATGGGGGGTGGAGGAGAGGAGAGAGCTGAGAGTAGCAAGATGGAGGTTGGATGATGGAACAAGAGAGAAGTTAGGAAGCCAGAGGGAATGCAAGAGAGAGAGAGAGAGAGTGAGAACTGGAAGTGAGGAGGGTAGGGGAGGAGGAGGGGTGACTAGAGAAGGAGGGGGAAGTAAAAGAGAAATCAAGAGCAGGAGGAGAGAGAGGGAGAAATAGAGTGTGATATAGCGGTAGGGACCAGGGTGGAGAAAATCAGGAGAGATAGGTAGAACTTTGACATGATGTTGTGGCTGGTCAGGGATGGGAATAATTAGATGGGGAGGGTTGGAGTAAGGATCACAGTGAGAGGGAATAGAGGGCAAAGCAGATAGTGCAAGGAGCAGCAGTTGGGAGCAAAGCAGGAAGGGTGTACAGAGAAGTAAGGGCTAAAGGTCCACAAGAGTTAAGCATAAATTATGAGGAGCAAAAAATCACTAGCTGTACATTAGGCATACATGCTGGAAGACAAATATAGCAGAGTTTTAAGAAGAGAGATGTATAAACAAGAACCATAATCATTTAAAGCACATTTGGCACAACTCATTTGTATACAGTAGGCATGCATGCACGTGGGCACCTCTTGCAGAACTAATACCTAGCTGGGGCACAATGTGGGAGGGTGGAGTACAAGTAAGAAACATAAATCGATTAAAGCATAAATAGCAAAAATCATTTATTGACACTGGGCATACATGCTGGAAGGCACGTATTGCAGAACTAGAACCCAATTAGGACACAATACAAGTGAATGTTTTATCAGGTTGAGAACAGAAAACTGAACACACTCTATAATGCTTTATTGATTCAATGCAATGAATATGTAGCTATGATATAGGAGTAAATTGACAGATGTCCACCAGGTAAATTAAATGGGAACAGGCACTAGGAAGAAGTTGTATTGAGTAAAAGGGGACTGTAGAATATGCAACAATCAAGGCACAGGTACCAGTTGAGGAGCTCACTGCCAGGACAGTCATTAGCACAGGGTAGAGGTGAGAGTTTATTGAGCAGCAGTTTGATAGCAGGGAAATTGACTGACGGTGGGTGATCTGAAGTACCAGTGACTGAGGGGAGGTGTAGATACTTGCTAGGGGAATCACACTAGAGAGCTAAGGGGATACTCACTATGGGGGGATATCCCTTTGCAGTGCCGCTTTAGAGATGCCACCCGCATGCTGAAAGTAACATGTTGTAGCAGTACCTGGGGTTTTCCCCCTATGACCCTATTTGTGCCGCAGATTGCGGCAGCTATTTGTGTGGCACACCCTTCATTTTTTTGTGAAACAGGGTGGGATATTGTAACAATTTGCAGCAGAACCCCCCCCACCCCCCGTTTTGCAAAACAGTGCTGGAATTTGAGGCACAAATATGGCTACGGACAAAATAAACATATTTGTGAGCATTTTGGGGGCAGACTGAACCCAGAATCTGATTTCTCAGGCCCAGATTAGGTAAACATAAGGGTTGGTGTTTACCTACCCGAAGTATTTTTTGAATTATTTAAATTTGTTTGCCTCACTAACTGAAAACAAGATGGCGGAATCTTGACACTGCATTCTGCATTTGAGACAATAAATACTGCTTTTGCGGCAGCAAAACCGTTATTTCACATGGCACATCTAATTTTTTCCATAGGAAATAATGGGAAACTTTAAACTTTAATAACTTTTGAATGTATTAATATTTTTTCACCAAACCTTCAAACAGCACATCTGTGACCCAGACACCGTATATCCTAAAAATTTCAGACCAAACCCACAAGCTGTTTCTGAGAAATGGCATGACAAAGAATTTACACAAAAATGGTAATTTTCACTTTATTTGACACTTCGCATCTCCGCATCCACACATCTGACTGGAACGTAACTTGCCACATGAAGAGATATTTGGTCCCCGATGGTACATTGAGAATGTCATGTGAATCGGTCAAAAGGTTGCAAAGTTATTAAACTGCAAAATATGAGGTTTAACATAGAAGTGTCCATGGAATCCTAACTATAGCGGCACTACTGTGCAAGTATAATATTATAGTGGTGGGGTAGGGTGTTCGATGTTAAACCCCTAATTTTTTTTTTTTTTTCCAATTATTTAACCAGGTGAGACACACTAAGCTGAAAGCTTGTTTACAGGTGCAGCCTGGGAGCACAGGGAAGTTAAGTGACTTGTTCAGGGTCACACAGTATGCAAGTGGGGGCTGTGGGATTCAAACCCAGGTCTTCAGATTTGCAGATTTGCAGCTCACAGCCTTAAACCACTGCACTATACTGCCTCTCTAATTTTGCACCTTTATAGCTTTGGCAGCGTTCAATGAAATTGACTAAAAATTTGCATGTGTTGCCTAGAGCACAAGGTCTAAATTGGTGGATAGTTTCATGGTGTCAGTTGTACATGGTTTCTGAGATCTGGATATGTCATTTTCCTGTAGGAGTCTAATTATTTTCCCTATACTTAATATGGGATTTGGGTTTGTTCTCACCTACAACCTACATGGAATGGAATTTTTTTCCAAAACTTTCAGGGTAGAAGCCAAGTGCCTTTGGAAGGTTTCATGATAAAATATTAAATGGTCCCAGAGTTACAAGGATTTAAAGTTTTCTTTTTCTGTTCTGAGCATGCTCAGTAGGGCTTTTGAGATAACTTTCTGATACGGCATCTAAAACTCTGTGTTGCAAGACCATTTTTGGTTTCTCACCACTTGCTTCTCACAGCACAAAACATTGTGCCATGAAAGCTGCCACTTTGTTTCTTTTCCCTCAAAATAAAAAACATGGACAATACATAAAATGGTGTAGTTTTAAAAAAACAAATTCTTGAACCCAGCTAAATGGGACCTGCTTAGCTAGATCCTGTTTTTTTTTTTTTATATTTTCCAGAAATACCTTTACTGGACACCCCATAATCCAGGGTGCCCAGCTTAGTGAAAGGAGCCACTCACCTGCATTCTCTGTATGAAAACAGTTGAATTTTGCAGGCACAGCTGGAGTCCTGCTGTGGGCTGTAGTGAGAAGTGTGAGCCGCTAGTCCCCCATTCTTTCTGTCTCCATCTGTCTGGCTATCTTTTTGTGTTATTAAGCAGACTGGGGTGCCCACCCCTGGTACCGCTTCTTTCTCCCCACTCTCCCCAGGTGTCCCTCCTGCCATTCCCAATCTTTTTTTTGTTAATTCTTTTTACCCTACCATGGCAGGTCACCAAACTGTCAGCCAACCTACTGGACTCTGGGGTTGTTCGGGGACTTCTAGTGCTATGTGCACCCTGGCAGAACCTCTGGAGCCAGCCCAGAGGCTTCATCCTTGGCGACCACTGAATTTTTTCCACCATTATTGTGCCCTCTCTTACCCAAGGCCCCAGAAGTGGTGATGCATGCACGTGGAGGTGCGCATGTGCACCACAGCTTCAGACAACAAACTCTTCTGCCTTCCGTCGGCCTAGCACTGGTGCTCCTTGGATGCAGTGCTGCCGCCCAGCCTCCACCAGTGGGCAGCCAAGCTCTGAGGAGACCCCATCCACCCTCCTGAGGTGAATGGCTGGCTGTCAGCCAGCAGCCAATCAACAGCTTCTCCCTCCCCCCCACTGACCTCTGACGACCCGGGCTCATTCCCAAACCTGAGTTGCTGGCGTGGAGTGAGGTGTGGTGTCCAGCACCTCAACCCTCAGTGCCACCGGGCCGGTCTACCATTCCCAATCTTAATGTTGTGTTTTTTTTAAATAATATATGTAAGCAGACTGGGATGCCCACTCCTGGTACCACTTATCTGAACCCCCTCCTCTCCAGGGCACCTGACCCTGTTTCTGAACAGTGCTCTGACACTGGGGGTGCCCAGTCCCAGTTTCGGACTTTAACCTGAAATAAAGAAAGCCATCCCTCAGTGATTTATTTGTTTTTGGTTTTACATGTAAAAAAGAAAACAGTTCCTTATCATTCTGACCCAGCCACCCCTACCTTCCACTCAGCACCCACGACCCCACACCCCCACCACCCTCTCTCACCTGCACATGTCCTCCCACACACCCTCTCTAACCTGTAAATGTCCCATGGTGTACATCCTCTCTCTAATCGAAAACATGTCTTCCTGCTGGAACCAGCAACTGCAATATGAGAAAGTTAGGTAAGTGCGGTTCAATGTATTTCAATGGGCATTTCAACTCTGATACATAACTTTGCCATTTTTGCATATTTTGAGCCCAAATTTTCAATCTGACTTTTTTGGGACCTCGTGAACAATGGTTGCGGAATTATGCAAATCAGGGCCAAAAGGTGTTTTTGTGGTTGCTTGGCAAAATCAACCTTCAAGCAGGATTTGAAAATTTTCACTACCCTTGTTCATGAGGTGGGGTCGAAAGAAAACTGTGTTTGAAATTTGGAGTCAAATATGCAAAAAAGGCAAAATTATGAGTGTACATTGAAATTTTGGAATGAGTTTGATAATATTAAATATTTTGACCCCAAATTTTCAACATATCTATTTTTTCACATCATCTTCTGAATGTGATGACTGTCATTGTTCAAATCCTGGCCAAAATGTGTTTCCGCACCTGTGGTACATGGAATAACGTTGTTGCTTCATGAAAGTACCTTTTGGGTGGGTTTTGAAAATTATCTGCACCCCTGTTCTGAGGTGGAGTCATAAGACGTCTATGTTGAAAATTTGGGGTAAAAATATTACAAAACAACAAAGTTATGAGTTTACATTGAAATGTTGTAATGCATGCTCGTAACTTTGGTAATTTTAAATATTCTGATCCCAAATTTTCAACATAGCCATTTTTTAACATAACCTCATCAGCTTGACAACTGTCAGTTTTCAAAACCTGGCTGAAATGTGATTTTGTACCTGTGCCTCAGAATAACATTTTGGCCGAGATTTGAAAATGTGCACCTACTGGGTTCTTGAGGTGGGTTGGTATCAAGGCTATATTGAAAATTTGGTATAAAAATATTTAAAAAAACAAAATCATTGATACTTTCCTACACTCATTCATAACTTTGGTAATTTTTGACATCCATCGCTGCATAGAAGGGTAGGGTCAGCAGGGCCCTGCACTTCCGTAGGCAGATGGAGTCTTGCCTTGTTACATGGCCAAGATGGCCGTGTACGTCTGCATCTGTTCATGCAGGTCCCACGTGAATAAGGATATGATTCCACTATCTCAAAAAGAAAGAAAATGATTTGCAAAAAATGTTAATTCAGCAGCTAGGGTAACATAATCCCACAGGGAAATGTGGCATTAGGGTTTATAGCCCTAAATCCCTACCCCTACCCCCCAAGCATCAAAAGGGGAAAAAGATTAGGGTTTGGGGTCTCTGGAGTCTTGACAAATAAGTGGCAGGATATTTTTTTGGGTTGTCAACCCTAACACTCCCCCTCACTCCAGCCCATAGCCTCCAATTCGAAGCACAAAGTGCAGCTCCAAGCCACACTTTTCAAAGGTTGAGAAGAATGTCTCTCCACATGTTGCCAACACAGTTTGTTGTAGCTTTCTTCACAGAGGGCCTGCAGGAGATCATGTGTGATGTTATTTTCTCATGGAATGGGGTGAGCATTAGGGTTGACAACCCCAAGGAAGACCCTACCACTGATTCGCTGAGACTCCAGAGACCCAAAACCCTAATCTTTTTTTCTTCTGCTGCTTGGTGTGTAGGGGTAGGGAGGTAGGCCTGGAAACTCTAATGACACATTTCCCTACTTGTGTGGCATTAAGTTACCCTAACTGGTGCATTAAACAAAGCTTTTATGCTAAGAATATATAGCAGTAAACAACCTTGAAAATGTTTTGGGGTGCATCAGAGAAATGCAAATCTGAAATTCTAGGGCATGTCTTTCATGGCCAAAAATCTGAATTCTCAACAAACAGGGTTGAATGCAGAATCAGAATTGGAATCTGATCCTGATTCTGCATCCAACTGCAGTACAATCAAATAAAATCTCACCCCAGCCAGTGAAATAATAAAGGGACACATCTCTAAGTCCTCCCTTCTCCCAGACCAAACCTTTGTGCCCCCTTACCTTCATTGAGTACTACAGGGCATGTGACGGTCTACTGGAGGGTCTGGTCCCGTACTGGTTCTGGGATGGTTTGATGAAGATGTGGGTTGGTCCACTGACTCCTCCTGTCCAGTGTAAGGAAGGAGGGAGTCCTGTGCTATAGTCACAGTTCTGCAGACAATGGGCTGGGGGGCCAGCGTTTGTCCCTGAGGAGTCTCAGTGCCCCCTTCATGGTCCAGGCCATAATACATTCCCAGTTATATTATTGATTCCTTCTTCTCTGGTTCAGTGTGGTAGTAGCACATAACAACTGGTCCAGAGCCAGATAGATCTTGGTCCTCCTCTGAGCACACAGTACTGGTCCAATAGATAGCACTGAGATGACAGGGAAAATGTGGGAGGGCCTGGCCTACTAGCACCAAACCCTGGGTACTCAGCAAACAGCTCTATTGCTACCAGCTCAGCATCTACTTTAAAAAAAAAAAAAAAGAACAAGAAAAAAAACAGTGTTTTTGTGCTGGTACGCCAACCCACCCCTACATTTCCCCAAGAGACCTGGTACCCTGCCCTAACACCAACCAATCATAAACAGTACAGGACAGACTAGAGAACTTCTGTGATGGCCAGACCCAGCTGCGATAATGAACTAAGTCTTCAGAATGGCATGGCCTATTACCCAGCCTTATAGGGCTGACCATGATAATTGCAGGCAGTAGAGTTGGGATGAGAGGGCTGTAGTAGTCTAGTAGCCCAGTAGTCAGCATGCACGGCCAAATACAGGAAAAGGCCAACAAGATGGCTGTCACCATGGGGGACTGGTACAGTGACAGGACAGGAGATGTCGGGGTGGGGGTGGGGTGTCAGTGGCATGGACGGACGGGGGACACTGCAACCTATGGTGAAGCCAGACCCATTCAGTCATCCTAAAAAAAAACTGTCCAGGCAGCACTGCCCGTACCACAGCAGTCAGCCATGCAATGGAAGCCAGATGAAGTTGGAGGGATTCGGGGAATGGGCCATCCATAGAATTAGGGTAGAGAAAATGGGGACACAAGGTTGGGGAAGAGAGAAGTCATACAGGCAGATTGTGAGAGTGGGACATGTGTGTGTAGATAGCAGTCTTAGGATGCAGAATCAGAAATTCTGATTCTGTCTTCAGTTCCATCCAGTGCCTTAATCAGACTCAAAACTGGAATGTCTGAAATTCCAAAAAGTAGAAATGGAATGGATTCCAAAGAATCTAAGCACCCCTTAGTGCTAACTTTCCCATCCCTCACATTTTGTGAAATAATATTAAAACATAAAAAACTTCCAGAAAAGAAATTAAGTCCTTGAATATGCGTAGTGCTCATTTCATAGTACTTAATTTTGTGTGGGTCAATTTTTAAAATATCCATAATGTTTTTATTTTTATATGATTATTTTATATTTAAAAAATTTGAAGGTTTGGGTTCTTTCTACCACCACCACACTCACAAACACACAATAGGATTCTTGCCAAATAGTCCCTATGTCTGGCTTTAGACACCACGTTTTCCCCCCTTAAAATAAACCTAAGGCCTGGTTTTGGGAGTTAGGATTTTTATCAGTTTTTTTTCCCTGCCGTTAGGCATTGAAGGACATTGAGGAGAGGTGAAAAGCCATTGGCCAGGTAGGGTCATAGGCCACATACAAGTATAGGGCTTATGGGCAGACTGGATGGGCTTAGCGGTCCTTATCTGCTGACAAGTTCTATGTTTCTATGAGGATTTGTGCAGAGGGACATTGAGGAAGCATGACATAGGACCTCAGTGTGTTTGCTAGTAGGGGGCTGATGTAAGTGTTAGAAGGTGTGCAAGGGTGGATTTTTTTTAATTACATAGCATGCAGGAGGGGGGCACTGGCATCTGGGTTGGACACTTGCCCCACTGGTAGTTGATTACAGATCAGCCGGGTGGGGCTATGGAGGAGATGGACACCTGCTGCTGGTAGCTGAACTTTAGAAAGGGTTCTGAAAGAACTCTTAAAACTGAAGGTGGATAAAGCAATGGGGCCTGATGGGATTCACCCCAGAATTTTAAAAGAACTAAGGGAAGAACTAGTAACACCACTGACTATTACCCTTTTTAATAAATTATGGGAGGATGGGGTGGTACCTGAGGACTGGAGGAGGGTGGATGTGATTCCCCTTCACAAAAGTGGGAGCAAGACAGAGGCAGGAAACTACAGACCTGTCAGTTTGACCTCAGTGGTAGGGAAAATGATGGAATCACTTCTGAAGGAAAGAATTGTTGAGTACCCAGAGGCCAGTGGGGCACAGGACCCAAGGCAGCATGGATTCACAGCGGGAAGGTCATGTCAGACAAATCTAATTAATTTCATTGACTGGGTGACCCAAGCAGTAGACCAGGGAGGGGCTGTGGACATGGCCTACCTAGACTTTAGCAAGGCATTTGACACAGTCCCGCACAAAAGATTAATAAACAAATTAGCCAGCCTGGGAGTGGGTCCTAGGGTGGTAGCCTGGGTTAAACACTGGTTGGATAACAGAACACAGCGGGTAATAGTAAATGGAGTCCACAGTGAAGAAAGGAGAGTTACTAGTAGGGTACCGCGGGGTTCAGTACCGGGGCCGGTCCTTTTTAGTGTTTTTATAAGTGACATTGCAGAGGGACTGGAAGGGAAAGTATGTCTCTTTGCAGATGACACAAAGATCTGCAACACGGTTGATACACAAGGTGGGGTGGAAAGGATGAAAAGGGCCTTGGCAAGGTTGGAGGAATGGTCAAATGTATGGCAGCTTAGATTCAATGCAAAGAAGTGCAAAGTAATGCACCTGGGAAACAAAAACCCAGGGAAGAGTACACAATGGGGGGTGAGATACTGACAACAACAAAAATGGAAAGGGACCTGGGGTAGTCATATCAGATGACCTAAAGGTGGGCCAGCAATGTGAGAAGGCAGTAAGGAGGGCTGGGGGGGTACTGGGATGCATAGGGAGAGGCATCACCAGTAGAAAACAGGAAGTTGTTGGCCCTCTGTACAGACAGTTGGTAAGACCATATCTGGAGTACTGTGTACAGTTCTGGAGACCCCATCTCCACAAAGACATAGACAGGGTGGAGGCTGTCCAGAGGAGGGCAACCAAAATAATGCAGGGTCTGCATCAGAAGACACATGAAGAAAGATTGAAGGAACTAAAGATGTATAGCCTCAAGGAAAGGAGGGAGAGGGGAGACATGATAGAAACTTTCAAATACCTCATGGGAATCAACAAAGTCCAAGAGGGTAGCATCTTTCAGAAAAAGAGATGTACAAGAACAAGGAGGCACAATTTGAAGATAGAGGGGGGACGGCTCAGAGGTAATGTGAGGAAGTATTTCTTCACAGAGAGGGCTGTGGATACATGGAACAGCCTTCCTGAGGAGGTCATAGAGTCAAAAACAGTGGGGGAATTCAAGAATGCATGGGACAGACATAAGGCAATTCTAGTGGGGGGTAGGAGGAAGTAGGTTTTGGTTAACTAGGATCTGCATCGTATCTGTTAGGTAGGGAAATGGGCAGACTAGGTGGGCCAAGCGGTCCTTATCTGCCATCAAATTCTATGTTTCTATGTAGGAGGAAGGGAGGAGGACACCAGCAGTGGGGTTGGACATCTGCTGCCGGTAGCTTAACAGAAGATCAGGCAGCCAGGAAGTGGGTACTTATGAGGTCAGGCACCATGCACCGGTAGTTTAATAAAAGATCAGGCAGGCAGGAGGGGACTACTGGCAGTGGGATTGAGAACTGTCCAATAGTAATATAACTGTATATCACACAGGCAGTAGGGAAGTACCAGTGGAGGGGTTGGGAACCCACCATCAGTAGTTTAAACTTAGATGAGGTGGGCAGGAGAGGGACCAGTGGGGATGAACACCTGCCATTGGTAGTTTTGTTGCAAAACTATTGGGCAGGTGGAAGGGGGTACTGGCAGAGAGGTTGGACACTTACCACCATTCATTTTGCTTTGCATCTGGTAAACAAAAAGAGGTACCAGTAACAGGATTGGGCACCTGCCACCAGTTGTGAAAAGGCTGAGCTGGGTGAGGGTGGTCAGTGATGGGAACAGCCTCCTTGTCAATGGAAAAACTTGGCGGGGGATTCTGATGCTTGTGGCAGGGATGGGCTCCTGACTGTTGGCTTTGCAAATAAATGAGAGCACCCTTTTTGTGATTCAAAACAACACTAAACAGCAGTTTTGGTCATGTAACTGGCCCCTGTCATAAAACTGATGCAAGTCAATTTTGCAAAAAAATTAAAAAGACAAAAACATTTATGAGAAGAACATTAAAAAAAGTTCTACGCATATGTGAAAATGGCAGTTTATTTTCAGAATTATTTCAAAACTACTCATTTTCCAGTAGAACCCTGTGTCAAAGAATATCCTTGGGTTGAAATCGCATAAATCTGATAGTTTCAGGTATAAACACCCGGCTGATTTTGTGCTACAAATTGTAGTTTCTACATATTTATGTTTTCAACCTTCTAGAACTTTCAAACTGCTGAAACCACCAATACCAAATTTATAAGATCCAGAGATTCTGGCTCCAAATCGTGCACATGCCAAGTTTCAAGTAAACACTTGGCTTGGAAAAGATTAGTATTTCTAGTGGTTCAGCTGGCCGACTGGCCAGCGCAGCAGTAAAGTTAGCACTTGCCATCCAGACGACCTGGGTTCACACCTCAAATTCAGGATGTCTGGTTCTGACTGGTGAGGCAGAGTCAGGCATCCATTGGATGCCTCCTAACTCGGGGAGGTAGGGCACCTCCTTCCATTGCATGACCACCCCTGGTGACCCGGGGGGGGTGTCATGCAGTAAGGAACAATTGGTCCCTCTGGGGAGACCTTATGTTGGCATGTACCCACTTACCTGGCAGGTGACTCGGAGACATCACCCACCCAGAGTAGGGCTGACAGGGGAGCACCAAAGGTGGGTGGGGCTTTCCCACCCATTTGATGACCCTGATAGGCAGATTGCTGGGTCATCTCTCAGGACCATGACCTGAGGGGAGATAAAGGGAGGGCCCAGCAAGGGGACAAAAAAATACCCCCAGCAGCACTGGGAAAATGAAGCCACCCTGCCCATTATACCACAGCAGGGTCCTCAACTCTTCCCACACCTCGCTGGCTGCTCCTCATGGGCCCTGACCATTGAGTGAAGTATCTCCTTGTGGTTTGGGGAACCAAGGGGTCCTGCCCATGGGGGACAAGCCATGGGTTATGGTGGGGATATCTGGGGAGGTTGTAGAGTGAAGGCTGGTGGTGGGTAGGACCACCAAAGGACTCCTGCAGTGGGTATAAGGGCTGGGATAGGTGGAAGGAGGTCCTGGCAGCTGATGAGATGAAAATAGGGGACACAAATAGTTAAAAAAAAATTCTGATGGTTCTGATATTTCCCTTAAAACTCAGATAAAAACAAAAGTTTAGAAAGGTCAAGAAGGTATTGGAACTCAGATTTTGTAAGAAAAGTTTGGATAATTTGTAAGCCTCAGCGTAAGCTTTGCTGAATTACAGTAGCAGCTCGTTAAAAAAAGTTGACTGCTGCTACATTAACTCAGATTTCACAGAACAAGATAGTTAGTGCACCTAAAGAGAATTAACCCTGCTATATATTGATTTGAAGGCCCATGCATTTACTCTCTGTTCTATCAGAGATGTTTATACCTGCACAGCTATGATTTACTGTTTTACTATCCCTGTTTCTTTAAACATTATGTGTTGGCAGCCTTAATTCTTCTGGAATGGTTTTGGCTAAGTCATTTCACCAATAGTAGCATCAGCTGTAAAGGAGAACATTTGTGAATTAAAAAAAATGCACCCCAATGAATCCCCAATACGCCAATAAGGTCCAATTTTTTTTTTTCATCACCTGTGTGTTGTGGGTGTTTTATAGAGAAATGTGCTTTCCTCTAAGCTTCTCACCCCCGTATATTAAGACTAAAGCTGTAACACACATTTTAAGGAGATAAACAAGTACCCTGTGATGTTATGTTAGCGTGAGGTAAAAAGTTAAAAGCAGTGTTAAGAAAGTTAGAAAGAAGTTCAGTCAATTATCTGATACACAACAATGGATATCCAGGGGGTACTTCATGTGATAAAACCAAAACAACCCATCTTAAACAGTATGCAACACATTTTTCAAAGATCTGCAATCCAAATGATCCCTCAACCTTGAAATACTTGCAATAAATTTATTAAGGCTTAGATTCTTGATATTTTAAGTACATACACTATATGACCAATCAGAAAATACAGGTACAATTTATGAATAATACAGGGCCATGATACTGAATGTTATAAAAAAGATGTTCTCAGCCAAACACCTAACATTTACTGCAGACTTTACCCCTACTTGCTTATGACTAAGGCTGTAATAAATTCATGGTAAAAAAAGCCATACTTCACGGTGACTGCATGGTAGAAATGCATTTCTACATGGAAAAACACATATCAATTTTTACTTTAAAACACTTTGATTTTTAGTGTAGAAAAATGCAGTTAAAACAAAGAATAAAAAAATCATGTACATTAGCATGTAATGCAGGCATAAATATAAATAAATATCAGGATAAAATGTCCAATTAATTTTGTTGTAGCATGGAATACATTATCAGGCTTGATGCTCCGTTGGGTGTCTGTGAGCATGGCACCGTAGCTAGAGAGAGTGCAAAATGTCACAGTCCTATTGTTCGCTATGTCTCTCTCTCACTAATGTACATCCCGCAGACCTCGCTGACACAGAAAAGCGTCACGCTGTTCTGTCTCTCCCTCCAGTGTGGCTCGCGATCTCACAAATTGTGGTGGCGGGCCACAACACTGGCCCTTTGGGCCTTAACAACTCTGCAGATGGACAGAACTTCCCTTCACTGCATTGCGTAACTCTCATCCAAGCATTGACTGGGAGAGCAGTGTGCCAAGGACAAGTTTCCTCATATCTGCATACTGCACAATAGAAACAGAGAAACACAAACACGCACTGAGAAACAGGAGATTGCAGCAACTGTGGTTTACTCTGTCTCAGTGTCTCGCGCTCACTCTCTGTCTCTCCGACTCCCACACTGACATGGGTTGATAAATTGTTTTGACTCCATGTGTTTTCATAAAATAAAAAAAAAAAAAAACTAAAACCTGGCAAATTCACTGACTGTTCTCTGTTTTTGAAAAATTCACGGTAACATCCCATTTTCACGGCAATTGTGAATTCTGTGCATGCTGTGAATTTATTACAGCCTTACTTATGACCTGTACAAATCTTTTATTTCTATATTCTTTTGTCTTTTCTGCAGTTTGCACTAAATTTCTAACAGTCTGCTAAAGTGTAAACTATTTGGTCCACAACTTTTCCTTGCTGATACCACCATCCAGTTGTCTCACATTAAAAGTCCAAGAAAAACTGAGAATTTCTACGCTCTAAAAAAGTCTGAGCTTTTGTAAGAGTTGTAACCTTGGAGATATCTGAGAAATTCTCAGGCTTCCTATAACTGGAGGATGGCCCACATGGTACCACTCCATAAAAGTGGCCCAAAGGATGAACTGGGCAATTACAGACCATTAAGCCTAACATCCATTGTGGGGAAGCTGATGGAGACAATCCTGAAGGAGAGGCTGGTGTCCTTTCTGGAAGACTGTGGGCTCCAGGACCGTCATTAACATGGGTTTGTCACAGGAAGATCCTGTCTGACTAAACTGGTTGAATATTATGACTGGGTAACGAGGGAATTGGACAAGGGCCGTGCTGTGGATGTCATATATTTGGACTTCAGCAAGGCCTTTGATTCAGTGCCACATGGAATGTTGGGGGGGGGGAGTTGACATATGTGGGGGTGGGGACTAAAAAGGTTAAATGGATCAAGAATTGGCCACAGAGGAGACAGCAGAGGGTAGTGGTGGTGGTGGGAACTCTCATTTCCAAGGGCTATGATGAGTGGGGTGCCACGGGGATTGGTACTGGGGCCAGTGCTGTTTGGGATATTTATAGCAGACATCTTGCATGACATCAGGAATAAGATCAGTCTGTTTGCTGATGACACCAAACTGAGGTGGTGATAGACAATATAGCAGGATGGCAGGGGCTGCAGGATGACCTGACCAAACTTCAGGAGTGGTCAGAAGTGTGGCATTTGGGGTTAAATGCTATAATGTGCAAAGTACTAAGGCTTATCAGCTGGGAGGAGTTCAACTAGGTACCACCGAGGAGGAAAAGGATCTAGGGGTGGTTGTAACAGGGAAAATGAACACTACAGAGCAGTGCAGGAAGGCGGCAGCAAAGGTCAACAGGATGCTGGGATGTATTGTGAGAGGAATCTCCTCCAGGAGCAGGGAGGTGATCTTGCCTCTCTCCAGGTCACTGGTCAGGCCACACCTTGAGTACTGCATGCAGTACTAATACCCATATCTGACGAAGGATGTAAGATTACTGGATGGGGTACAATTCAGAGCGACGAAGATGATCAAGGGATTGGAGGACAGACCATATGAGGAGAGGCTTAGTGAGTTGAATATGTACTCCCTGGAGGAGAGAAGGATTGGGGGGATATGATTGAGATCTTTAAGTACTTGAAAGGGATAAACAAGACATGTACTGAAGAGCTATTTAAGCTAAAGAGGGGGAGGGACACAAGAAAACATGGTATTAGGTTGGGGGGAAGATATAGGAGGGAAATGAGGAGACACATTTTTCACAGAGAGGGTAGTGGCAGAATGAAACACTGTGCCGGAGGAGGTGGTGTCCTGTAAGACATTTGGTAGTTTCAAAAGGAGATGGGACAGGGTGAGAGGGGGGATAATTGTGAAGGGGTGGGGGTGGGGCAGCTGCAAGGTAAGGGTGCTAGCTGTACACTCGAGCAGACTTGATAGACCATGTGGCCTGTTTCTGCTGGCAAATTCATATGTTCGTATGATTTCTAACTGTTTTAGGAAAAGCTTGGCATAGCATTCTGCATTGGCAGTCTGTCCAATCAAGTCACGTTATTAAGGTGCAGAAATATAGGTTTAGCATTAAACTGCCTACTCTGCCCTAATACATAGGGTGCTGTCATGCCTGAATAATACTTACACTGATATGCCTTGATAGGCAGTTGGCAATGAAGTGCATAGGAAGACAGTTCTTCAAATTATGAAATTACCTACTTTATTGACAAATGAAACGGTACACAAACAAAATTAGCACCAGAAAACAGCAACTCACTCTTGTCTTACTCAATCAGACTGTATTTATGTTTATATAGTAATGTAGTTGGTTAAGGTTAGCAGTGACTGTAGGTCAATCATGTATGCCCACATGCTTCATAAGTAGGGATGAACAAATATGCTGTGCAAGCGTACTAATTTACAGAGTTCCCCTACTCACTCTACTACCCAGTGTACCCTGTGATTCCCTTGGTAATCAGAAATGTATCCAGGCTTACCTTGTAGGGTCTGTGATATTTGTTGTACTGCTGTGTATTATGTGACCCCGAATCGACCCTGAAAAAGGGACTGTAGTTGTCTCAGTGGTCTTACCAGATCAACAAAATTCAAAAAAATAAATAACAAAAAAAACTGGTTTGTGTGCACAGGTTGGCGGTGCTGTAGTTGGATAGCAGCCAGCTACCACAATAAATGCTAGAAAAAAGAGATGCAGCACTTGAAGGTTCAGAAGTATCCACTGATGTGCAGATTTATTCAGCAAAAGTGCCTAGACATATCCCTCTAGCCCTGGTGCTTCAGTCCTTTAGGGGACGGGTCTCACAGATCTAGGCACTTTTGCTGAATAAATTTGTACATCAGTGGATACTTTTGAACCTTTGAGTGTTGCATTGTAGACTAAGTGGTCTAAAATCCTCAGCATAATGTTAAGCTTGAAGCAGATTGGATCCACCATGTGTTGGAATCCCTACCATCTCCTATACAGTCTGTAAGGACACTCTTGTCAGACATCTCTAGAACCTTCACTCAGAAGCAAGCAGGGAAGAAACTGGCTTAGACCAATTTGATTTGTTCCCAGTTATTTACAAACATTGCTGGAGACAACATTTAATTCAGTGGGGAAAAAAGGGTTGCAAAGAGCACGCATCAGAGCAGAATCAGTATGCCTGAGAGGAAAGGGCAATGTACAGGGCCGGACTCCAGTTCTCAGAGGTTTCTGCCACTGGTGGTATTCCTCTCCATAGTGCCAGTATCCATACTAGTTACGTGTAGCACTTCCCAGTTAAAGAGTTAGTACCTCCAAAACTAACAGGCAGAACATTTTATTAATTAATAGTCGTCAGTTGTTATTTTTTTTTCTTGAGTATTTTTCCTTTTTCATTTGCTCACTTGAGGACTTTCAACCTGACTATTAGATCTGCTGTAAAGAGTGATACTTTACCTGAAGACTGACATATCTACCAGTATTTCTATTCCTCTTCAGATCTCACCCACATTGTGACCTCACTGACTGTGACATCACAAGTGACTGACTGCAACACGTGATTGGTTCTTCTTGGTTTGTAATGATATCTCAGACAGTGAGGACACAGAGCTCAAGATATACTGCAGGAAGAGAAACAGGACTAACTATGTCAGCCTCCAGGAAGAGTACTGTTTCACACATCACACAAGTATTGCTAGTTAAGAAAGCTCCTAGTCAACAAAAGGGAAAATAAAAAATAATGCTTCAAATGTAAGACCTAATAATGTACTACTTTTGAAAGTTAGTATTAATTTCAGGCAGTGCACTAGCTCTTTAAAGGTGACTTCAGTTCAGGTATCTCATATGATATTGAATGCTGCAGATGCCTGGATGGATGGTGACAACCAAGATGGTCCCATTGCCTTTTTGCTTCCAGGAGTTCCTATGTTCCTACATTACAGTTCTTGAACAAAATATAGCTTGAGCTTTAAATGGGCAGACTGGGTGGGCCAAGCAGTCTTTATCCGCCGTCAAAGTCTATGTTTCTATGACCCTTAAGTAGCAATTCCAGGTTATCAGCTTAAGTACAGAAAACCGTTTCCTTTATTAACTCACTACAGGAGTCAAGGACTACTTACCGACTATGCTGACATGCTTCTCCACTACCTTTTTGAACATTGTACTCAGATGTTCAGATGAAGCATGATTCACTGAAAAAGGTTTTTTTTAATGCTATTGTTTGTGCAATAGAATATACAATAATGCCAAGGTCACATCTTAAAGAGTCTGTGGTGTCTTTGGAAAACTTTTAAAACAAATATTTCTGCAATTCTACTTATATTTATTTCACTTACTTTATGTGTTTGTATATTTTTCATTTATCTATTTATTCATTAACCAGGTGGGTACACTGGTCCCAGGGACCATTTTCAGGCACGACTCCAGCCACAGAGATGGCAGAATACAAAAGATACAGAAGGCATAGATACATCAGTTGAAAATAAAAGGACATAGCAGTTTTAGATGCACACACAGAAAAAATGAGCAATGACTTAACAATTTTTAAATACAGCAACAATATGATAGAATGTCATGTCGGGCAACAGTAGTTTAAAAATATGAGGCCACGAGTCAGCAAAGGATACCAGGGGGGAAGTGTTGTAAGTGCTGCTGATGCTAATTAAATCACCCAAGGGCAGGCAAGCAGCAGCAGGCAGTGTTATTACAAGGGTGAGCAGTGCATTGAGAGGTGCAGGAACAATCATGGAGTACCAAATTTCAGGTGCTAAAACAGTTATGGCATACAACTGCAAACAGATTTAGATAAGTATCTGTAAGTAAATAAGTAATACTTTTTTTCTGTTTTGGTCCCCAATCCCGGAGGCTCTGGGTGCCATTACAGTCAAAGGCAGGGTTCGGACAATACAAACAATATTATTACAATTAGTAAAACCATGTATATACAGGGTTCTACCTTAACATTGTTTTACTAGCCCTGAACCTAGTGCAAATTGGACAGGGCTTGTGCAGCTAACCCTCTACTTGTCCGTCTTGACTAGTGCAGATTTTTCATGGCTGTTAATGAAGTTCAAAAAGTCCCTACTTTAGCAGGCTGTAGTCCTTTTGCTGATCTTCCTCAGTGTTCCAGGTGGCCTGGTGTGATAAGCAGCTCATTAAGAGCTGAAATTATCTGGCAGTTCAAGAGGGGGATCCAACAAAAGACTCAATGTGAGTCATTATCACTCAATTGTTAGGACAGTCAACTAGTGTGAATGCTGTGATCAAGGGTAAAGTGGTTAAGTCACTAGCTTCCAGTTTGCTGAACTTGTCTTTGATTTGTCTCACAATATTAAGACCAGTGTGCCTCATTTCTTAACCTTTTGAGTGCCTGTATCCAACACTGCAGTGACAGAATGCTATCATGTATACACTGTCTGCCCAGCCAGGTGATCTGTCCACTCTATACTTTCTCAGGATACCACTGCAGATTAGGCTCTGAAGTGGCCATCCACAGACCCATAGCTGATATTACTGACTGGTGTAGGGGTTCACAACTCCTCTTAATGGGTCACACCAGTCAATGCCATCAATGCAATACCACCCAGCATGTCATTTCATCCTAAAAATAATGCTTTGGAGCATGTATGATACAAAGCAAAACCTTAGTAAAATATATAATTTGAAAGGTTAAAAAAAGGTATTCCTGGTGTGCATAGATCATCCTGTATAGAAAGAGAGGTAGTACATCATCATGCCTGTATACTGCTCCCCTTCGACTGATGAAAGGACACTGTTGCGCAAAATCTGTTTGTGTTAGGGCAGAGCATGTTAAATCAATATTTTTGTGCCTGGTATATATAAACATATATATCAAAGTTTACTATATCCCAAGCCCCCTGTGTTTGTTTAACTCTCTCCAAAGAAATCCTAGAACTTTCCCTGGCTCACTTCGCAGTGTAAGAAAACTTCCAGAAGTGCAAGCCTGGTTAATCACTGGGTGAGGGATGAGACTGTCTTTCTCTGCTGGATTCTGTACATTGCCCTGTAGGTCAGGGTGGGACTGTGGTGACGTGCGTGATGAGACTGGCTATTGTGTGTACAGAGCTAGAACTGCCTGCTTGAACATTTGCTATTATGGTATTCTCTGGTTTGGTGAGGAGGGCGTGAAGAAAGAGGAAGCAAGGGGAACATGGTAAAAAAAACAATGGGGGTACACACTACGTGTGATTGGACTGTAGTCTTTTTTTTTTGCTGGGGCAGGAAGGAATGTGGGAGCAGGATAAATATGCAATAATCAGAGTATTTCTTGGCTTGCATTTTTCCTGTATAACTGATCAAAATTAACCATTATTATTGTGGGATAGTGTAACCACCTGGGGGCTAGTGCAATTTTAAATCAACTTGTCCGGCTGGCTAGTGCAAAATAAAAATTAAGGTTGACCCCTGTGTGTGTGTGTGTGTGTGTGTGTGTATATATACATATATATATATAATCAGTTTAAAGTTGTCATAAAATGCTTTCTTAAAAAGATAGGTCTTCAGGTCCCCTTTAAATGCCTCCACCACTGGGGCCTCCCTTAAAGATCTTGGCAGTGAATTCCAGAGGGCTGAGCCAGTCACCTCAAAGGAACAATCCCCCGAGGTTTTCAGCCTGGCCCTTGATGGAGGAGTGGAGGGTACGTATCAGGACAGATGGAGTTAGGAGGTCAGACAGATAACTAGGGCCAAGGCTGTATAGGGCCTTGTAGGTGAGCAAGCCCACTTTGAAGATGATCCTCCACCTGACAGACAGCCTTTGCAGATCCCGCAGGATCAAGGTCACATGGCAGGAGTTTGGTAGGCCCACCATCAGCCTGGCCACCATGTTCTGCATTAGCTACAATTGGCAGAGCATCCCTTCATTGACCCCGAAGTACAGAACATTACAGTAGTCCAGCCTGGAGGTCACAAAAGCATGTACCAGTGATGGCAAATCTTTGGGTGGAATCAATGATTCAATTTGGGTGATATTCCTTAGATGGTAAAACCCATTTTTGACAACAGAAGACACCTGGACTACCAGAGTTAGTCTGTCATCAAGTATAATGCCCAAATGTTTCACCCTGGGGGGGACCATCAGTGGGGTGGATCCCAGGACCAAACCTGTTACCACCCCAGAGGCCTCCCCATCTCGCCGTTGACCACTTGTCTTCCTTTTTGTCTTTATTTCTTAAGACAGACGCATGACAACAAGATCCTTGCCCCTCAGACTTAATCTTCTCCTGCTGCTTTTCTATGTATGATCATAATCCACTATTTATAAATCAGAATTGGTTGCCTTGGAAATGATTATGATGTAAAAATTAGGAAATTATTAACATCACATGTAGATGAGCAGTATGAGCAAATGAAGTCTGAAGGACCAGGATCCTGTTTCCATACAAATGTCCATGGTAACAGAGAAAAGGGGGAAGATAAAAAGGGAAATATAGGAAAAACAGCTGTGTATAGGCTTTCTACAAGCAGTATAGGCTCTTTAAGGAAATATCAAAATGTACAAATGAAGGAGTTTTTTTGCTTAGCTCAAATCGACAAACTACAGAATATGCCACTAGAGGGAGCAAAAGCTCCACAGTAGGATGCCCATCCCAACCATACTGACTTTTTGAAACTGACCCAGAAAAATCACGAGGATGAAATCCATTATGCAAGGCAATTTATTCAAGAACATGAGTTAGACATTACAGTGGTAAATCAGATATGATGTGCTGGCCAAACAAGCCTTGCTATAAGTAGGATGCCTCATTTGTAAGTGCACTGGTTACTGAGAAAAGCTAGGATTGGTCACAGCACAAATTTGGCTTACAGTACATGTATTGTTACTGTCACTATCAATTATAATAGTTTACTTTATACAATACATACTATATCTAGCTTGAGTTACTGCCATTACTTATAACACCAAATGTTTCCAGCCTTTAAACTGGGATATGTGATGGTACTTGCTTCTCATGCTGGGTGATGATAGGATGAACAATTATTACATGTTACTCAGTACAAAATAATGCCTGCATTAAGCATATTTGCACTCAGAGAACAATTTCTCTAAAGGAAAGAGATGGGGAACTCAGGGACAACTATAAGAGGTATTGCACTTGAAGGACACTTGTCATGAGATAGAGAATAACATCAGACTAAAAGATAGTCTATACGTTTTTGGGGCTTAAACATTTTCATTTTTAGTTAAAAAAAAAGGCAAGGGGACATTTGCATGGTTTCAGAGATTTTTGGGTGTTGCACTGCATTTTTACCACATAAAGTTATTACAGTATAATGGGGATATGACATGGAATTCAGGCCAACAGATGAGAGAAAGAAATAAGTACCTCTGCTGGGATTTGAACCTAGGCAGCCCTCCCTTACATTCCTAGCTAAGGCACTTATTTCATTCTCTCTGCTGTTTGTTTGGATTCCATATAGGTTCCCACCACACCCTTGTGAATGTGAATGTAATTATATGTGCAGCACCAGGCTGTGCATTAGAGAAAGAGTAATGTGCTTCTGGGAGTCCCAGGTTTCTAGCTATCTTGGTGGTGCAGCTGGTAGTGTGACCAGAATGATATTCCAGGTGGCCTGGGTTCAAATCCCAGCTAAGGCACTTATTTCTTTCTCTCTTCTGTTTGTTTGGATTTCATATAGGTTCCCACCACACCCTTGTGAATGTAAATGTAATTATCTGTGCAACACCAGGTTGTGCATTAGAGAAAGGGTAATGTGCTTCAGGGAGTCCCAGATTTACAGTTACCTTGGTGGTGCAGCTTGTAGTGCAACTGGAACAGTATTCTGGGCAGCCTTGATTCAAATCCCAGCTAAGGCACTTACTTGTTTCTCTCTTCTGTTTGTTTGGATTCAATATATGCACACACCATACCTATCTGAATGTAAAAGAGACATGGCATGGCTTGGCTGCAGACAGATTTTTTATCTTCATGAGTTATGAATGGACTGTCTGGTATTATGAGTGGTAGAGCAAAGTGGAGCCATGAGCGCAGTCAGACTCCATGTCTCTTTATGATAAGTGATGACAGAAAAATACATCTAGAGCAAAAACCCACAGTGTATTTAATGTACACAGTGTGGGTGAGTTTGTCATGACTCGTGGTATTGTACTGATTCTTTACTATATTGCACTGCATGGACATTCGAAATGTGATAAAACCATATTTCAACTTAAGATAAATCATTTCTCTTCATTTGGAACAGTTTTGCACCCAAAATAACATATTTGTCACGAACTTTACAAACTCACCTCCATTTTGTAAAACCACTGATCTGTATCTTAGCTTTTCCCACTATGGTGATTCAACCTGTGACCCCCATAGATGTGCACAACACCAACAGTCATAATAGCAGTATGTCTGCTCTCTAGCAATAAAAATATATCATTGAAGGCTGGAAAAAAGGTAACTTATTCTGATTCATTTGCTTGTTCTAGGCCCTACTCCCCCAGGAAGAGAAGTTCAAATATTTAAATTACTATGGACTTACATGTGTGTTTACCCAACCTGTTATTACAAGTTCATGTGTTTCCTTGGCAGCTTTTACATTCAGCAATAAAAAACCATAAACCATTTATAGATGTTACAACAGAATGATCTACCCTCTGTTGAGCATGTCACAACATAACGTATCCTCCAACAGGTGCCTGAATGTTCCTAGATGTGGAAGGTAGTGCATTGCTACGGTAGCATTTTGTGATGTACCAAACAATTGTAACAAATGCTATAACCAGTGCATCATGAACCACAGATACTACTGTTTCAAATCACGACATACTTCCATTTGGGAACTGTTGTAGACAGGGCCCATGTATAAATAAGTTATGCTGGGGGGCAGTTATTCCGCTTTCAAGGATAAAACTGAATTTGCATTATTTAGTTGGTTTTAAAGCAGCAGTGTAAATAGAAATGTTGACCTATACAAAACTTTTGCATTCTGTTTTATGTTACCTCTTGTCTTGTAAGATACTCTTTATTCCCCATTGTTAACACTTTTTTTTTTATAATTAAAATAACAAGAAAAGCCCTCTTTTTACAGTGGCAATTGACAAATTTTCATAATTTTTCTTAGGTGTTTTTTTTGAACACTCATCCTAGCCTATTAATTTAGGGAGCTGTGTCTGCTGCATGCTAGTTCATTTTAGTCATAAGAAAAGTGATGGGTGTTCAAAAATAGCTGAGAATACTAGTGAAAACCTGGAGAAAGTGATAGTAATAAGAGGGCACCTTCAGATGCAAACAAACTTAGTAAAGCAGGCTCAACGTAGGGAAAAGGGATCTCGCAAGACAAGAGATGAGGGGCAATCTAACAATGAATAAAAAAGTACAGGTCAGAATTTTCACTGTTTACACTGACTGCCGCTTTAAAGAGCCCCTGTGGTCATAGCAGCAATATTCATAAAGCACAACTGTGAGATGCGTTTCAGCTTAAATTCCTTAGATTTTCTGTGTTTGTTTAGTTTCCATCTTTCTGTATAATCACTGTGCTCACATTAGTAAGAAAATAGAATTGCTGTCCCCAAGACTTCATCTGCTCTGGCTACTTGTCTACACCTGACATTATTATCTTGTTTATAATATCACACTCCTGTTGTGAATGTAATTGTGTTATTTGAAACAGAGGATTATGATGTCAGGTATAGCGATGGAGCATATTAAATCACTTGGGTAATCCTGTTCTCATGTTAAAGAGGAACATCCCTTATCAAAAGCCTCATACCTTAGTAAAGGATTCCCCTGATTAGCACTTTTTTTTTGTGCTAAATTTTCTTCTTTACCTAGTTGTAGTTAAAAATGGATTTTATTTGCTAGATCCTGCCCCTTCCCCTAACATGTTACTGAGCATGCTGCTTTGGGAAAATCGCAGAATTAAATGCAACTAATATTACAGCCAGGGATCGGCCATGGAAGATTCAGTTGACTGCAGTGGTTATTGGACTGATCAATATCTCTGTTTTGCCATTTGCCTATCCTGCTGGCCTGCAGTGACTAAGTATGGCTTGTGCAGCCATGGTAGGCCAGTGGGATAGGCAGATGGCAAAATGGAGCTATTAATCACTCTGATAACAACCAGCATTAATTGTATCTCCCACGAATGATCCCCAACTATGATGTCCACTGTAGGAGAATCTAGGATACTCCTTGAGCAACACTGTGCTAAAATATTAGAGCTTAGTTTTACAGAGGGATAGAGTGAAATGGGCAGCTCCATATAGAAGCCTTATTGAAGTTCAAATGTGTCTATGTTTCTATGTCTAAAAAAATGAGGTTTTCCTAAAATTTGTATGGTGACGATCGGGGCTCGTTAAGCTTTCCCAGTTACCTTTTAGGTGAATTCCCAACTTTTTCTTCCATTAAAAAAACCAACAACTGGCTGGCCCAGTGGCGCTGAGGATTGAGGCACTGGACGCCACACCTCGCACCATGCTGGCGAGCCGGGTTCGAGACGGACTCGGGTTGCCGGGGGTCGGAGGGGAGGAGGGGGATTGAGTGTCTCAATGGATGCTCTCCTCCTCCAGGGGTGGTATCCCAGGGGTGCTTCGAACACCCGATGCTCCGCTGCTGGTGGAAGCATGGACACAGGGGCACAGGGCAGCTCTATGGAGCTGGGGAAGGGAAGACGTCTGGGGCACTTGACAACAGTGTGCGTCAGTACACCGTCTTTCTGGATGTCAGTACTGCATGCCGACATCCTCAGGGGTAGAGGGAGAAATGGGAGAAAAATGGATAAACACCCCCTCAACCCTGGATGACGACTGGTCCACCCAGGATCTCCTACCCACGGGCAAGACTCCACTGTGCAGGCACTCTGGGAGGAGGACGAGTAAGGTAGGAGTTGGATGGGCACACTAGGGGCAGACACCGTGGGTGGGATCCACTAGGGGATTGACCAAGTCTGAAGGAGTAGAGTAACAGAGGACAGTAAGGCAGGGTAAAAAGATAAGTAAAACAAAAAAAAAGCCAACAACTGAACAACTATTTTTTCATGCAGGATGACTAAAGCTTGGAACACTATCCCTAGTAATATTGCATGTATTGATCAATTTTCCTCTTTTTGCTCATCCCTAGTTATTTATTTAAGTAGAAAGAGGGAATGTCACTGCTTTTTAAATTTGTACCACTGTTGTCTGTTGTTAAATGTTGACAAATTACTTTTGCATGAATTATCTATTTGTTTTACTCGAATTGTCCTAAGACTTCTATAAAAAAGGGCATTTACCATTTATGCTCATTGGCCTTTCTTATTTTAAACAAACTTAGCACTTAAATCTTGTCTCAGGAAACCCCAGTAATGCCTGTCATGAACCCACTCCTGAGGGTCATGTCCACTGAGCTCACAGTGCCTACCCCAAGTGCAATCTGTGACTGGAGGGGGCAGGGATACCCTCCTTTGGTCCTTTTAGAATGTTCACTGAGGTCACAACTAAGCACCTGCCCAAGGACTCAGGGTGTCCTTCTAAACTCTGGCTAAGGGCACAATACCAGTCTTGAGTCTTGTAGCCAGATATAAACCTTGCTTGATTGTTGCACAAATGGGGAAGATCTAGGCATCACATTCTCTTTGGGGTAGCAGTGTGCTTCTGATTTTGTCTTCTTCAACAGGACATACAATAACCTGGTTCAAAATCCTTACAGACTCTTCTTTGAGACTTTGGTATTCTCCCTATCTCTACCCAAATATCCCTTACATACCCTTGTTTGATTGGTTGCTTATGGATGCACCGCTTAGCAATAACAGTTTATCACAGATTATTTATAACTGTCCCATAACTCTCACACAATTTAGAAATCTCACTCAGACAGTTTACTTAAAAACAAATGTTTTTACTAAAATACTTAAATAATAATCATACAGTTACAACTAAAAGATGTGCTAATTTGGTCACAGAATAACATAAATAAAAGTGGAAAAATATACATGAAAAATGCACTATAACTGTTACCTGAAGTCTACCTTAAGTCTGTAGTGAATTGACGTTCAAAGAAAATAAATGAAAGATTCAGTTTCCTTTGTATTGGCAATCTTGCTTCTTGTATTTCAGGAGAAGAGTGTCCCTTGTAGATGCTCAGCAAAAAAATGAGAAAGAGTGGCTCTGGCTCAATTCCTTATATTTATTTATTAAAGTAATTGGAATTACAAACCTATGAGTCATAGACTCCTCTATGAAGGCTCCACATCAGTATTTACATACATTTTTTTACAATGGGGTAAAATATGGAGGGCAATATATATATAGTAGTTAACATAATAGATACAAAGTTAAACATCTAAGGGTGGTATAAGCCCTGCGTTAAGTACAATTTTGTGGGAGGAGCAATCCCAGAATCAAGTAACATAAGAACATTCAGAGAAATAATTTTAGGTCTATGATCAATAGTACAGATAGTTCCTAGTTCACCATATCTGAAAGAAAGAATGAGAGGCTAACAAGGGACATGGACTGGGACTTGGGGATTAGTTGCAGTCACAGGCCAAACCCTCAAGTAGGAATTCCCTGAGGTGGGCTTTGTAGTGGCCAATCTTAGGCACAGCTGCTATAGAGATAGGGAGGCCATTGAGGGGCCCTATGATAGAAGATTCTTTGACCCAGCATGGTCCTAACACAGGGAACCAAATGGGGAGCCCAGGTGGTACTCCTGGATACCCTCTGTTGGGGGTTGGGCTGGATAAGGGGGTGCAGACCAGGCAGGGAGAGTTTGCAGTGGATTTTCTTGGCCAGTAGGCAGGTGTGATACTTTAGACAACCCTCGAAATTTAGCCAGTTGGAACAGGTATAAAGATCACACATGTGGGTCCATCTATCACAACCTGTCACTAGGCGGCAGGCTTTATTCAGGGTGGTTTTTATTATGCGCAGGGTGGTATCATCTGTGGAGCTGTAGAACACAATTTCCATAATCTATGACAGATGGGATCGAGGATTGCACAGCTACATGAAGGGCATCTGGAGGTAGGCAATGTTTGAGCCGGTGGAGTAGACCAATTCTGATGTTGATGGTGGTACTCAGTGTATGAATATGTGGGCAGTAGGTGAGGGATGAGTCAAGAGTGATGCCCAAGTTTTTGAAGGAGTTTACTTGCTTAATCGGTGAGCTTCAAGTATTGTAAATATAGAGGTTGAGATCCCTGAGTGGGTTTTGGCGAGAGAAAACCATCAACTTGTTCTTTTGAACTTGAGAAGTAGCTTGTGCTCTGTTAACCAGGATTCAGCTTCAGGGAATGACGTTTGGATGACTTGTTGCAGTAGGGAGGGATTAGGGTGGCTTGTGAAGATGATGGCATCATTGGCGTATAGAAATAAACGACTCGAGCAGGCACTGGGCAAGGAGTTTAAGAAGAGGCTAAAAAGGAGTGGGCCAAGTATGGAGGCTAGTGGAGAGGGTCAAGTTAATTTTAACCTGCTGGGTCCTGTCACTTAGATAGCTCTCAAACCAGGATGTAGGTTCGGGGGCAAGACCCAGGGAGGATAGGGAGTTAAGTAGGAGGGCATGATTGACCATATTAAATGCCTTAGTTAGAGCTATGTAGACAGACCCAACTAAATGTCTGTGGTAGAGGGCCTTGTGTATGAAGGTGGTGCATTCCATTAGGGCGGTGGTGGTGCTGTGACCCTTGCAGAATCCATGTTGTTCAGGTTATAGGAGATTATATTTAGATAAGTAGTCTGTGAGCTGGTCAGCCACCACTTTTTCTAGGGCTTTGGAGAGGGGTGGTAAGATGGAAATGGGAAGGTAATTATTGGGCGAGGGTACGATCATCCAGTTTGGGGATAGGGGTAATGACTGCCCATTTCCAGGGTGTAGGAAACTGACCTAGGCAGAGGAAGTGGTTAATGATTTTGGTTACGGGGGTCAATGACTGTGTTGAGTGTGAGGTGTAGCAGTTTTAGGTCTATTGTATCACCGCTATGGTATGACTTGCCCAGTACTTTAGAGAGATAGGTTTTAGCCTCTCGCGTAGTTATGACATGAAACCGGAAAGGGGGGAAGGGGCCGTGGAGCACATTACTGAGGTCTGAGAAGGCTGTGTTTAATGCGTCTTCTGTTTGTAGTTGGTCTTGTGTAGGGATGCCATTCACAGTGAGTTGGGGGGGTACAGTTTTACTGTTAAGTTCTTTAATGGTGTCCCAGAATTTGCACCCATTGCTGAGGAGAGTGTGTGCTGGTACTAGGTGGACTTGCCTGGTGCAGGACCCAGGTCCATTTGTTTCTGGTCTCCCTATATCACTGCCTATCTTGAGGAAGTCAAGAGCTTTACGCCAGAGGTAATCCTGATGGTGCATGAGGTCAAGCAGGTTCTGGGAGAGCCAGGGGTTATCACAGTCCTTTACAGTTTACTTGGTGATAGGGTCACAGAGGTCACAGGCCACACTGAACATAAAGATGAAGTAGGAGAGTGCGCTGTCAGAGGATCTGACTGTGTCAATGGGGGACCAGTCACAGTTAAGGAGGTAGAGTTTAAAGGAGGCTAGCATGCCTTTTTTTAATCTGCGAATATAATTAAATTTGGGGGGGGAGGTAGGTATCTTACTAGACCACCAGCAGAGCACAGGAGTGGTCACTGAGGGTGTCAGGAAGCACCTTGACCAATGAGATTTGTTTTGGATGATTAGTAAAAATCAGGTCCAGTAGTGTGCATGTCCCAATTTTTTGGTTAAGTCTTGTAGGGCCGACTACAACTTGGGTAAGGTCGAGAGCAGAGGTCGAGTCTTTGAAGGGGGCAGTCTTGGGGGATAACCAATTGATATTGAAGTCACCCATAATTAGTAGTACGCTATTGGTGGGGAGTTGGGTGATGTAGCTGTTAACAGCATTAAAAGCAAGTTTTTGGTTTCATGGGAGAATGTAAACAACCAGGACATAGAGGGTTTTTCCAGGGTTTCCCAGAAGTAGTTTTACTGTAAGGATTTGGGCACCATGAGTGGGGGGCGGGACTGAAATTATTGAGATTTGTAGGGATTCCTGTATGTAGAGGACACAACCCTGCCCCTCTTGGTCTATCTGTTGGACCGAAACATAACATAGCCATTTAGGTTCACATGATAGTCCTCGACCCCAGGTGACAGCCAGGTTTAGTTAGTGCCAGGATGTCGGGTTTGTGCTGGGCCATTCAGCCTTGTAGGAGGTTGAAGTTTTCTGCAACTACGGATATTTAGTATAAATAATAGACCCCTCGCATTGTCATGGGTCTGTGGTGTTGGGGAGAACCGGATTAGGATGGGACGTTCCGGACAGAAGTAGGAGGAGAATGATGTGTCAAAGAAGGGCAGCTTTTAGTAGTTTGTGTGTGGGCGGTTGTCATAGGGAGGGTACAAGCTGGTTGCCAACCCAGAGGTGGGCAGCGAGGGCGTGAAGAGCCAATGCAGAGGGTGGGGGGATGCATGATGAGGGGATTAGAGAGAGTACAGGGTGGGGTCTGAGGAAAGATCTCGGGATAAGCTTGTTCCATCATGCAGAAGGATGAGGAATGGGGGGGAGATGATGGACTCTGAGGGCAGACTATAGGAGGGAGAAGGAGGAGGGGGTGGTTTGATGGGGAGTAGGAGATATAACATAAGGGCCAACACCAGCATTAAATGAGGGGGAGGCATATTAAAAGTGACAGCCAGGTGCAGACTTGCTGTGAAGTAGTGCAGAAGTGGCAGATAAAGTAGGTGAGCAAGGTAGTACCATAGCTAGATCACCGACTATGGTGCTGAGGGTTGCAGGTTCAAATCGTGGGTGGGAGGGGATGGGAATACCTGGGCGGGTACATAGATTGGTCAGTGAGCAGTCAGAGTGAAGAGGAGATTGAGTGGAAAGAAAAGCTGTGAGGAAGGGTTAGAGGCAGCTTAATACTGACTCCTAGTGGACAGAGATGATAATCTGCAAATGAGAAAATGGACACTTAGACAGGAAATGACATCATAGGTCACATGACCAGAAGCAGGAATAAATGGAGAACCAACCTTAGGTGGAGGTGGAGGTGGAGGTGGGGGTGGGGAGTCGACGCAAAGCATTGACAAGTAAACACTGCTCCGAAGTCCACAGTGCAGGTAAAAGGCTCCGAAATTACCTTTAGATACAGGGCTTGTTGTCCACTCCCTGGGCCGCTTTCCAGTTGGCATGTGGGCTCTGAGTGAGGTGGGGGGGTTCCAACATGCACCTAATGGCGGAGCAAAACAAAAGGAAAGATCAGACTATAGGGCACTGGTGGAAAGCCAGACAAAGGGACAGTATGGGCCTCATACTGCACATGTGCAGAGAGCTGGGAAGAGAGAGGAGGAGAACAGCTAGCAAACAACAGAATCAGGTACAACATCAGTATACAGGCTAAACACTCAGGCTATATATAGCTATTCAGAAGAACAGTATTACAGCAGTACATGCAGCATATTCATATAGGCAGTAGGTGCAAACAGCACAAAATAGAAACTAAATGCAGACAAGGACAGGTCTAGATCTTCCGAGTCCTTCTTAAAGCGCCTGCTATAATGCCCCGAATAGGCAGCCGTTAGCACAATAAATGTCCTAGGAGTAACAATCAGTCCCTGTACGCCAATTAAGGCAGCGGGTAAAGACTTCTCCAAAATCTGCGGTGCAGGTAAAAGGCTCTGAAATTACCTTTAGATGCAGGGCTTGTTGTCCGCTTCCTGGGCTGCGTTCCGGTTGGCGTGTGATCTCTGTGTGAGGTGTGTGGGAGAGGGGTGTCCAACATGCACCTTTAGGTGCAGGGCTTTTCCACTCCCTGGGCCATGTTCCATCGGTGTGTGTGCTCTGAGTGAAGGGGAGGGTCCAACATGCACCTTTAGATGCAGGGCTTGTTGTCCGCTCCCTGGGCCACCTTCCAGTCGGCGTATAGTGGCATATGGCATAAATAGCCGGAGGCACCCTGCAAAATTCCTGTCTTGTCCTAAAAGGGTGACCTTCTCTTTTAGGCCAGTAGATATCACGCTTGCTCTTTCCCAAAATTGTCTTATTAAGGTTCTGACATCACAACTTCATGGCACATACAATAATAATGAACATGACTTCAGAGTTAAAACTCTGATGTCTCAGTATAACACCCTGTAAGCTAATTCAGTGTCCTGTCAACAATGGCTATTTCCCCAAATCCTGTTTAACACATCCTGGGCTCTGAAGTGACAACTTTACAACAAGGGATGGCTTCTCTCCATACCTTTAAGAGTTTTATTACCGTTGCTTCCCTCAATTAAGCCCAGAAGGCATCTCCACTCCTATAAGTGTAATTTCAGGCTTTCTGCTACTAAAATCCTGTCTGTCTCAGTTCATAGAGGGATGTCAGATATTTTTGCAAGACAGTTCTCTCCCTAGAAGTAATTTGACTTCCTGCCCGACAAGCTTCCCTCTTAGGTCAGAGGAAGGTCAAACAATTTAAAAAAGAAATCCAGCCTCTCTCACTATCCTATGAGACCTTTTCTTAACACTGGCATTCTTGTGGCTTGTACACATGCCAAAATACAACAGAATATAACATCATATATCTGTACATCTGACTGGCAGTGGCATAGCTCACCACAGTGCCAACTACTTGTTTTATTAAATGGTCTGTCTAACATATGCTTGTAAAAATTGGGTGGTAGAGAGTCATTTATTTCTTAGATTTGATTTGAAACTTTTGTCCAGGAAAAGTTTACTGAGCAGAAATCATCTTACCTACAGATATGTTTTGTGGAATTAGGAATTAAATTGTTAATTACAATTTATTTTTTAAAATAAAAGTTGCCTATCAGCAACTTAAACTTTGGATTTTGGGCAGAAAGTCTGAATTGCAGATCTAGTTATTTATTTATTTTTAAAAAAACAAAGGAAAATGATAGGGAACTTTTCATCACAAATCAGTAATGTCCCTTGGTATTCAGCACACAAGATGAGTGAAGTTGTGGGGGGAGGAGTATATACCGTACTTGCATGAGGGCAACTATTTGAAAATTGGTCCAAGTGTGTTAATGTTGTTTTACTTTGCTTTAAAGCACTACCAGTGTGGACTCATAAGATGTCAAAACTGCCCTCTACAGCAAACTCTAACACATTAAGTTCTTTTCAAGAGGAGTACTCCCAACCACAGGTATGTAGCAAGTTTTGCATTAATACATATACTGTAGTAGGTGGGTAGTACAGATGTAACTCTGACTTTCAGTATTTTCAAAGCTTCATATGACAAAGCTCGGGTCAGATTTCTTTAAAAGAGTAGAAATCCTAGAAAGTTACACAACTATATGAATTCAAACCAGGAGAGGTTAGAGATCTAGGATTGAAGTAATTGTTTGTGCAAACAACATGAGAAGGGCATCAATGTGGGGCAGAGTTTTCTGATCATATTGCTGTAAGGGACATAATGTTTTTATTTTCTCTCTTTTTTTTTATTAACTCTTTGTGCACCCCCCTCTTCAGCTTTTTCTCCATCTCCTCCCTGTGGTCCACTCGAAGAATGATGCCAGTTGCATGTACTGGCTAATTTAATTTTCAGGCCACCATTCCTTTCTGGCACAGTCCAACAAGCCATACACTGTCCAGAAACTCCCCCAGATGGGTGTGCCATAGGACAAAGCAAAACATATCCCTAGAAACAGATGAAAGGTGCACACCAGGAGGTAGAAAAAGCATAAACACAGTTTATTATTGCTTAAATATACTGTACATAAATAGCCCAACAGTGTCAGCAGCCATACTCATGATGTGTGCCATTAGTGTGTTTCCAGAGATTCCTTTCCAGCACCCTAAAGGAACTGACCCCCCCCCATATGGCAGGAATTGGGTTTGTCTAGGCTCTGCCAGCCTTATTGCCAGGAGAAACTTTAGTCTGATAGAGTGGCTAGGAGGCATTCAGGAGGCAAGCCAGCCTCTGATGACATATCTCCAAGAGTTGTTATGTATGGCTCCCAAGGAATTAGTGTACCTCATAGACATACCACTCACTATGTGTCCTCATGCTCCACAAGAGGCAGCAAAGCAGTGATAGAACATCAACCTGTCCCCAGAGAGTGTTGCCTCTGCACTGCTCCCAAAACTCCTGGCTGAGAGTTAACTTGTGCCACAGACTAAGGCCTCCTGAAGGGTAATGTAATGCACCACCACTAACACCACTGGGTGGGGCTTATTTCCCCCTTTTAATAGCTGACCTTGGTTCCAGGATTGGTGCTTCCATCTGCCATCTAACACATCCACCAGGGGCATTTGCTAATGGTTTACAACAGAGACAGTGACTAAGGAAGGAAACATCTCAGCAGTAAGAGGCAGCATTTCTCTATCCCCTAATTCTT
Source organism: Neoceratodus forsteri (assembly GCA_016271365.2). Taxonomy (NCBI): domain Eukaryota; kingdom Metazoa; phylum Chordata; order Ceratodontiformes; family Ceratodontidae; genus Neoceratodus; species Neoceratodus forsteri. The sequence continues at coordinate 810,186,694 of CM028133.1, forward strand.
AGTGCCATTGGATCCCCTCTGTTTACATTAATCCCACCATGAATGCCATCAGAGCTTTACCACACCTGTAATGCACCAAGCTGCCTGCAAGAGGTAGTCATGTACCAAGTGGATGTGTTGTCCTTCTGTGGAGGCTATGCATACCACTTACTGTGCATGATACTACGTGGGCTCTGCCACTCCAAGATGGAATTCCTAGGACATTGTTATCCTGGAATGCCTGCATGGAGCCAGTAAGTGCTGCTATCACACCATCTGTCTGGCAAGGCTTGCTAACACTGTGTTGAAGGGAGAAATCAAGAGGAGGGCCAGACACTGGCAAGAAAATCACAGCTGGAACTGACAGAATTCAGTTGTACTACATCTAAAAAAACCCTTGAATTTCACGTCATTCTTTTCTTTAATACTGAGGATATGTACATTAAATTAGACAGATAAAAATATTTATACTAACCAAATCAAACAGGCTTTAAAAACACTAAACAAAAATGGAAGTCCTGGACCAGACATGATTACTCCTAGATTTCTGACAGAAACCATTGATACAATATCTACACCACTGGCTATCATTTTTAACAAATCTCTCAATGAATCATCAGTTCCCACTGACTGGTTGACAGCATACGTGACACCAATTTTTAAAAAGGGGAATAGATCAGACGCAGAAAATTACAGACCCATAAGTCTGACATCTGTGCCATGTAAAATATTGGAAAAAATAATTAAAATCTTAATGGAAGAAGAAATACTGTACTTAAACCTTCAAGACACCACACAATATGGTTTCAAATAAGAACACTCAACAACTGCTAATTTAATTGCCTTCTACAATCAAATTCACAATAAATTAGATGTAAGAATCCCCATGGATGTTATTCTCTTGGATTTCAGCAAAGCTTTTGATCATGTATCTCACACAAAATTAATCAACAAACTGATATCACTAGGAATTTCTGTACATCTAACCAATTGGGTGAAAAATTGGTTAACAGACAGGACCCAACAAGTCAGAATTAATGGAATATTGTCTAATAGGGGCGAGGTGACTAGTGGGGTGCCACAGGGTTCTGTGCTCGGACCTGTCCTGATCAATGTCTTTATATCAGACATGCAGGTTAGTTCAAACACCCACCTATCAAAATTTGCTGATGGCACCAAACTGGGAGGAAAGGTTGACACTCCAGACAACATAAATCAACTGTGTACAGATTTACACCTAATTGAAGAATGGGCAACATTAAACGGTATGGAATTTAACAATAACAAATGTACTGTACTTCATCTCGGTAACAACAATCCACATCATATTTACAAACTAAATAATACACTTTTAAAAACAACAAAGTGCGAAAGAGATTTTGGAATAAATATTAAGAACAAATTGTCCTCAAGTGACCACTGTAACAAACTAGCAAAACACTCAAATGGATTACTCAGAAGAATAAACCGCACATTTGTATCAAAACTCGAAAACTGTATTATTCCTCTGTACAGGACCTATGTTAGACCACATTCTGATTATGGGTCACCATTCTAGAGCCCATATCTCAAAAAAGGACATAGCCACTATTGAAAGCATCCAAAGAACAGCAACAAGGATGATACCTCATTTGGCACAACTACCATATGTTACTAGACTTAAAAAATTAAAACTTTGCTCATTAGAAACCAGGCGATTAAGGGGATATCTCTTATTTCTTTACAAAATTCTGAAACAACCAAATATGATGCATCACTGTGGATTAAATTACACAAAAAGAAAATTAGTTCCCAGATTACACAGTAAACAATTAATTGTCCCAAAAGCAAACACTAACAAAAGACTACACTTTTTTTACAACCAGAGTCCCCAGAATATGGAATAAACTACCCAATGAGCTTGTTAACACCACCAATTTTGAGACATTTAAGTTCAAATTAGACTTATGGTTGAATACCATTGGCAAACAATGATCCACAACATTGTGGGAGATGCTCTCGATGGACACCATGCCTCCTTGTATCTCATCCAACCAAGTAATACCAAGTAATTTCTTTTGATACAGGCTAAAGACTGTTAGGACTAAAGTCTTATTTACAAAGTCATTCTGTGACTACTGGTGCCTTGTTACAGAATAAAAATTGTTTGCAAGATAAAATTAACATAATTAATACAAATTCAATTACCTTAAATAATTACAAACACAATTTGATCAGCAACATGCCCAGTCTGGTGACTTTTGCCTCTTATAGTTCAAATACAGCTCGGGCATATTCTAGAGCTTAGGTCATAATGTCCTGCCTGTGACATCACTGTCTCTTGCATAGTAACAGACAGTGATATCACAGGCAGGGCATTATCACTTTGGCACCAAGCTGTGCCTCTGCTGGACATGAACAGTAAGGGCAAAGATTCAGTTTTCATTTATATTTCTTAACTTTACCTACAAGAATGTCTCTGCATTCAAAAATGTATTCAATGTTTTATATAAACCTAGATTGCATAGACAGAAAAGGAGCAATAGGTCCATAAAGTCTGCCCATTTCCCTTGCTAGCTCCATGATCGGCCTAATGCTGGGCTGGATTTAGAGATCTAACTGCCCTAGTGGCTGTTTATCACCCCCTTTCCCAGGCATCCCTTTCCCTTTTCTGCTTGTGTGTCCCAATATTCCTTTGTATTTGTTCTACCTTGGTTTAAACCCTGTTACACTCTTGACTTCGGCCACCTCTCTGGGCAGTATATTTCATTCATTCACCCCATGCTCTATGAAAAAGAACTTCCTCATGTCCCTCCTAAATCTCCTCACCAGTCTCAAGAAATGTCCGCTAGTCACTATGCCATTCCTTGAGAACACAGAGAATAATGTATCTCCAAATGTGAAGAACAAGCTGGTTCTCACACTGAGTAGGTACAGTGATGTCATAAAGCATGAGAGCGAAGTTCGAGTACTTTCTGACAGCACTGTACCTATGTAGTGTGAGGACCAAGCATGTTCTTCTTTGAGGATATCTCCCACCAGTGAGCCACACCTATGGAACATAGACACCATTGACATTGGACCTATCTGGAAGCTTTTGCTCTATTGGGCCACTCACGGAGATGCACACCGTCAGCACCTATATAACATAGGTAGCCCCAAGCCTTCTCAGTTCTTGCTTTTTTTGCCATCAACTTCACATCAGACTGAAGAACTCCATCCCTGGGCTTTGTTGCTGAGTGCTTCACCAGCCTTTATCTCCTGTTTTCAGTGATGTGGGCTTGTTCTTCTGCTTCCCACATGGGCCTTTTTCCTGTGCTGCTGATGCTACCTGCTGTCTTATCATTGCTGGACGTCAGCTGTTGCTGGTCTCCCCTTTCTTGGATCCCTGCTTGTCTCCCATTGCTGTCTGGGCTCCTGCTTCCAGCTTGTCATCCCACCCTTTCTAGTATGGGTCTTCACTGGTGGCTGCATCGCTCCATTAAGGTAGTGAATGCTGGTCATATCTGTGGCCTTTACAGCCATTTCAACCATCTTTGGATGCCAAGGTCAGTTTCTGAGATAATAGCCCAGCTCCTCCTTTACTGCTGGGCTCATGGCTCCTTCAGCTCCATCACCTGCCATTGCCTTGGCACCAGCTTTGCTTTTTGGGCTGGGGTCACTGTTTTGTCAGTGTTTCTCCTTTGTGTTGGTCATCAGCTGGCTCTGCCTCATGGACGTTCCCACTCTGTCTCCAGTTCTCTTCCTTGTGCATGGCTGTGTTCACATTTCCATAATTGGCTATGCCTTCAGCTTGATCTTATAGTCAGTCTGGCCATCCTCTGGGGTACCTAAGTTGGTTCCTGGCTTCCTGCCTGGCTCCCAGGTTCTGTGGGGCCCATTGTTCCCTTGGGCCCTGTTATCACTTATCCTTTCCCCATTGATGTTCTCCCTGCTGGGTTGGGGTTGCTGTTTCTGGGCATTCTCTATTTCTGCTAGACATCATCTGGCTTTGCCTTATCATTGTACCCAGTACTTGTGCAAACCCCTGCTTTGTGCATAGCTGTTTTACCATTTTTCTGTCATAGGCTTTGCCATTGACATGGCTTTGTTGCTGGTCCAGCCATCCTCTGGGATGCCGCTGTCAATTCCTAGCCATGTTCCCCGGACCCTGTTTCTGCAGGACTGGTGGGTCAGTATGGCTTCATCTTCTGGGCTTGTTCCATCAGTGTGTTATTTGACTGGATCAGTGTTGCCATTTACAGCATCTCTGTTTTTGAATGGCTGTCACTGGGCTTTGTCTCACTGACAAGCCCACTATGTGCCAAGTTCCCTGATCTGTATAGAGCTGCATGCATGTTACTGTCATGCTCTGCCCCCAGTGACCTATGTACTCAGCTCCATGTGGCACGGGCCAAGAAAAACTACCTCAGGATGCAACTCAACTGCACAACACAGAACAACACTTCAACGTATTTGACTGTTAGGCACCAATCACAAACACCACTCCCCCAGAGGACCAGCAGACCTGGGGTTGGCAATTGGTGGGAAATTGGAAAGCTCAACTAAATAGCAAGCCCAGGGTGACTCCAGTAGCAATCAACTTGTCTAATAGGTTCCCTCCACTGTCATCCATTCCTACACTCAGGGCAAACAAGCCAGAGAAGGGGGCCCTCGTGCAATGCATAGCAGGTCAAACCAAGACCAGAATCGCTGACCACAGCAAAAAGTGTGTGCTAATAATAGGACACTCTATGGTCTGAGGAGTAGAGTCTCACATTCACCAAAGCATCCCATCAGAGAATGCAGTCAGATGCCTCCCAGGAACATTGGCATGGAGGGACACAAACCGCATCAAGGGAATTATGCAAAACATCAAGTGAGGCCGCACATTCTGATCCATATCAATACAAATGACCTAGCTAGTTGCTCTGTGGAAGAAACTAAGCAAAATCTTTCAAAACGAGGAGAAAAACTAGCTTCCATTTCATCCAGTGTCTCCTTCTCAGTGATTTTGCTTGTGTGGGGGAAGGGAGCCAACCGGAAGAAAATCAGAGAGAAGGACATCGGTGAGCTTAATACCTGGCTTAAAAATTTATGTCGGGGAAGGGCATGGCTACATCAGGAACTGGCAGAACTTCTAGGAAAGGGAGTTCTTTAGATTTGATGGCCTGCACCCTTGCACCTTACAAAGGAGGGGACACGAGCTCTCGGTCAAAAGTTCAGTGTCTTCATCAGCTGTTTAAACTAATAGATGGGGAAGGGGCACCTACACCCATCACATCATATGGGCTAGCAGATATCTCTCCCCCATCAAAGTTTACTCGGTCAGAGCCAGGACACTGCAACACAAGCAGCACATTTTACACAAATTGTAAAATCACACAAAGATGTTCCAAATGCATTAGGAACATACAGTACGTTATGGACACCGGGAGAGAAAAAGAAAACTACTCCAAGGAAGACAGAAGCATTACAGGAAAGAGGTAGTCTCAATGAGGGAAAAAAAGAAACTACTCCAAGAAAGACAGAAGCATTACAGGTGTGTGTAACTCCCCACTGGCTGCTTGTTTAACTAGTAAGCACACCTCCCATATTTTCTGTCTAGGGGTAAGAGAGGGGTGGGGGTACAGAAACAATATTACACACAAATGACCATCACTAAACCCAGGTCCTGAGGAGAGAACTTTTGCTAGGGGCTATGCTAGGTCTGAACTTCTGGAGGGGTACCCAGCAATTCCACACAGGAAGCAGTAACAAGAATGTCCAAACCAAGTTGGGGTTCTAGAGTATGGCTTTAATCCAAAGAATGGTACACAAAAGCAAAGGTGGACCCCCAAGGGTTACATTTCATGGCACAAGGCAATGCAGAACAACAACATTTGTATTGGACAGAAACTCTAATGTCTCATATTGCATAGGATTTTGAACCCTCTTCAGTGGCAAAGCCTCAGCTGAAACACAGATTTCTTCTAGTGGCACTGGCCACAACGGAGCACACAACTTCTTCTTGTGGCACTGGCCACAACTTAGAACATTTCCCATATGGCATAGGATTTAAACATTTGGAAATGTGGCAGCTGGCCATAATGGAGCACACTGGTGCTCAAAATTAGCACAACCCACACCAGGGGGTAAACTTCTCTTCAGGCATTGGCCACCATGTCCTGAATAAGCAGGCACCCTTACGGAACCTGTAGTGCTGAACTGGTCATTCCAGATGGGGGATTGCCCACCTTTTGCTTCCACAGTCCATATCCAGCCATTCTTGAAGAGTTAAACCTCAAACATTTTAGTAAAATAGTAGAACTATGCATCTTGGAATGACTGTCACATTCAGCATTAGAAACACACTACTTCTGAGTGTAAATTAAAGTCCTAAACAATGTGTCAAGTCTCAGTGGGGTCTCCACGATTGGGAGGCAACTTTAAGAAAGGATGAGAACAGTCTCAAACAGAACAGAACTTGGTGCATAATTCTTTTTGTCAGAGTACACCCCAAAAGAAAACACAGGTACATTCTTCCTGGGATACCCAAAGTCAGATTACTCACAGTTGTACACAGAAAAGAAGCTTCAATGACCTGGATCAAAGTCAGGAGATTGCCCCTCGGTTCCATTCTGCAGTCCTTCTTATCTCGCAGGGGATAAGAATAAAATCAGGAACTCCTGCTAGACGGTTTTCACCCCTTCAACTGGCAGGCAGATAGTTCTCAGCACTAGGGTGAGAAAAATAGGCTCTCCTCACAAAGCACACACTACAGCTCACTACTCCAATTGCTCACACTAGCTGCTGACACAGAACTAACTGAAAATTCTAAAGTTCCCTACTCACAGCTAGCTACCGTGGCTTATGCTGCTGTGAGAGTTCTAAATGACATCACCTCTCTCAACTCAGCTGAGACCAAGCAAACAGAGACAAAGCTGGTAAAAACCATTAAACTAGTTATTCACCAGCTACCTTCCCTTCCCTACCTAGCACTGGCACCAATGGAATTCTAGTAACCCCAGGGGACTGGGTGGTTACACAGGAAAGAGGTAATCAATGATCTGGAGCCAAGGCATTCCTTTACGGAAACTACAGAAAGGAGAGCTTCAGAGAGAAATCATGCTTGTAAAAAGAAGGAAGGTAGTACATGGAAGGGAATGGTAACTAATGCCAGAAGCCTGGCTAACAAAATCCCTGACCTTACAGCCACTATCAAAGAAGATGGACTAGACCTAGTGGCTGTGACCGAAACTTGGTTCACAGGAAGCCATGGGTGGGACATCACCATTCCTGGATTCAACATGTGCAGGAGGGACAGAAAGGGAAAAAAGGAAGGGAGGGGGTAGCATTGTACATCCAGGAGGAAATTAAAACCATTGAAATCCAGGGGATCCTAGGTGACACTGAGGCACTGTGGGTAATGGCTGAGATGGGGAACAGGGTAGCCAGTAGTGTAGGAGTTATCTACAGGCCCCCATTGCAGGGGGAAGATGGGGACAAATAAACATTGGAGATGATACATAAAATGGTGGACAAGGGAGAGGCAATTATAGTAGGGGACTTTAACTTACCAGACATTAACTGGGGTTCTCAGATAGCATTGACAACATGAGGCAGGGAATTTGTAATGGCATTACAGGGGGCAGGGCTAAAGCAATTTGTTGATTCATCAACCAGAGGTGGAGCTGTCTTAGACTTGGTTCTGACCAACAGTGACAGGGTAGAAAGGGTTGCGGTAGGGCGCCATCTTGGCAACAGTGACCATTGTAAGATCGGTTTACAAATCAACACAACTTTGGATACCAGCCATTCCAAGAGCTGAGTTTTGGACTTCAGAAAGGCAGACTTTTCCAAAATAAGAATCAGCTAGCAGAGAAACTCAGGCATGGGGGGAGGGGTTGAGGAAATGTGGGAGAACCTCAAGGGAGTTATCAAGGAGGTAACCAAGCAGTACGCCAAAAGGATCAGCAAGGCAAATAAGAAAAGGAAACCTCTCTGGATCACCAATGAGGTGGCTACTATAGTAAGGGAGAAAAGAAAGGCCTACAAGGCATATAAGGAATCGAACAAGGATGGAGACAGGGAAACGCACATAGTTGCACAGAGGGAAGGAGGAAGTAATAAGAAAAGCTAAAGCTCACACTGAGCTAAGGATAGCACATGGTGTTAGAAGGGGAGACAAAACTTTTTTTAGGTACATAAGAGAAAGGAGAAAGACTAAAGGAGGAATAGTAAGGCTAGCAGTTTCGGGAGGGGAACTAGTAGAGAAAGGACAGTGAGAAGGCAGAAGTCCTAAATAAATATTTCTGTTCCATGTTCACTGGGGAGAACACAGGGAATGGCCCAAACCTGCAAAGCAGTTGCACCCAGGGACCAGAGATAGACTCAAGCCCCTTCACAGAGGGACAAGTCCTGGAAACCTTAAATAAATTAAAGGTGGACAAGGCCATGGGGCCAGATGAGATTCACCCAAGAGTTTCAAGGAACTGGGGAGTGTGATAGTAGCGTCCCTGGTGGAGCCCTTCACCAAATCACTGGAAAGTGGGACAGTGCCTGAAAACTGGAAGAGGGTGACAGTGGTTCCACTTCACAAATAAGGGAGCAGGGAGGAGGCTGTAAATTACCATCCAGTGAGCCTCACATTGCTGGTAGGAAAACTGATAGAAACACTGCTCAAGCAAAGAATAGTAGCACATCTAGAATCCAGTGGGCAACAGGACCCAAAACAGCACAGTTTCACAGCTTGAAGTCATGCCAGATAAACCTGGTTGACTTTTTTGACTGGGTTATGAAGGCAGTGGACGAAGGGGGAGCAGTGGACGTGGTTTATCTAGACTTTAGTAAGGTCTTTGACTCAGTTACACACAGAAGGCTAGTAAGGAAGCTGGGTGAGCAACTGGCTGAAGGAAAGAACACACTGTGTGTAGGTAAATGGAGTGGTATCAATGGAGAGTGAAGTGACTAGTGGAGTGCCTCAGGGGTTGGTGCTGGGGCCCCTACTCTTCAATGTGTTCATAGCTGACATCAGTAGTGGATTGGAAGGGAAGGTGTGTCTGTTTGCAGATGACACCAAGATCTGCAGCAGAGTGGACACCCCAGAAGGAGTCAAGAACATGGAATCAGATCTGAGGAAACTCGAGTTGTGGTTAGTCGCCTGGCAGCTGAAGTTCAATGCCAAAAAGTGCAAGGTCATGCACTTAGGCAAGGGAAATCCCCAAGGTGGGATACTACCTGGGAGAGGAGCAGCTGGCATGCACTAACCAGGAGCGAGACCTAGGAGTCATTACATCAGATGACTTAAAGGTGGGGATGCAGTGCGGAAAGGCAGCATTAAAGGCCAGTGGTATGATGGGCTGCATAGGGAGGGGAATCATGAGTCACAGAAGGGAGGTGGTGCTGCCACTTTACAGGGTGCTAGTGTGCCCCCACCTGGAGTACTGTATATAGTTCTGGAGGCCGCACCTTAGGAAAGACATCGATAGGATTGAGACGGTGCAAAGGAGAGCCACAAAAATGATTCAGGGTCTGCATCAAATGGCATATGAGGATAGGTTGAGGGAGCTCAACATGTGCTCCCTGGACCAGAGGAGGGGGAGGGGGGACATGATTGATACATTCAGGTACATCAAGGGTATAAATAAGGTAGAGGTACAGGAGCTCCTTCAGGAGAAGAAAAGTGTCAGAACTAGAGGACACAATATGAGGCTCAAGGATGGGCGATTCAAGAGCAATGTTAGGAAGTTCTTCACTGAGAGGGTGGTCGACCCATTGAATTGCCTGCCCCAGAAAGTGGTGGAGGCCAAAACAGTAAACTGGTTTAAAAACGCCTGGGACAGGCACAAAGGTATCATTTCACAGAAAGGATGGGGGGGGGGTAAGTTATCCATATCGGGCAGACTAGATGGATCTTGTGGTCCCCTTCTGCCATCAATTTTTGTGTTTCTATAGAAATATAGAAAGTGACGGCAGATGGGGCACAAAGGCCCATCTAGTCTGCCCAGATCCTACCCCCCCCCACTCAGATACTTTTTGTCACTATCCCCTTGTGTCTATTCCAAGCTGATTTAAATCCCCATACTGTTTTTGGATTCAATGCTTTCGGCAGGTAGGCCATTCCATGGATCAACCACCTTTTTTGTGAAGAAAAACCTGGCATGTTGCCTCTGAATCTATCTCCCAACAGTTTCATGTTGTGGCCACTTGTTCTCATGTAATTGTTAATGAGAAAGAGCTCCTGGGTGGGGAATTTGTTTATACCCTTTAGTCACTTGAATGTCTCAATCATGTCCCCTCTTCGCTGCTCCAGGGAGTACATGTTGCGCTCCCTTAATCTGTGTTCATAAGACAACTCATGGAGACTATGAATCATTTTGGTTGCCCTCCTCTGCACTGTCTCTAGTCTGTCTATGTCCTTCCTGAGGTAAGGCCTCCAGAACTGGATGCAGTACTGAAGGTGGGGCCTCATCAAGGACCTGTACAGTGGGAAGATCACCTCCCTTCTTCTACTTGAGATGCCCCTCCCAATGCATCCTAATGCGTTGCTGTCCCTTATTGCTGCTTTTCACATTGGTTGCCCACTTTTAAATCATCTGAAATGATAACTCCCAGATCTCACTCCTGCTGGGTGATTGCTAGTCTCCACCCCCCCCCCCAGGTAGTAGTCAATACCTGGGTTGTTCTTAACCAGATGCATGACCTTGCGTTTATTTGCATTGAATTTTAGCTGCCACATACCTGACTATTTTTCAAGCATGAGAAGGTCACTTCTCATTTGCTCCACCCCCTGTGCCATATCCACTCTGTTGCAGAGCTTTGTGTCATCTGCAAAAATACATACCTTCCCACCCAACTCATCTGTGATGTCACTGATGAACACTTTGAAGAGCAAAGGTCCCAGGGCGGACCCTTGTGGCACACCGCTGGTCACTTCCCCGGCTTCTGATGCTGCCCCATTTACCATTACTGTCTGGGTTCACTGTTGAAGCCAACTTCCTACCCATGATACCACTTTCTTCCCTACTCCAGTATTCTCATTTTTATTTAGCAGGCTTCTGTGTGGAACAGAATTGAAGGCTTTACTAAAATACAGGTAGATGACATCCATGGCACCCTCCTGGTCCACCACCTTAGTAACCAAGTCAAAGAACTCAATCAGGTTGTCTGGCAAGACCTTCCCACTGTGAACCCATGCTGCTTGGTGTCCTGCTGTTCAGTTCCCTCCAGAAATGCTGTTATACTTTCCCTTGAGCAGTGATTCCATCAACTTTCCCACCAGAGGTAAGACTAACTGGGCAGTAGTTCCATGTTTCCTCTTTGCTACCACTCTTATAGATGGGGATCACTATTGCCTTTTTCCTATCCTGTGGGACTGTCCCTTCCCTCAGGGATCAACTAAATAGGTCTGCTAGGGGTTCAGCCAGTTCATCACACAGTTCCCGCAGTATGGGTCGGTGGATTCTATCTGGACCCATGGCATTATCCATGTTCATTTTTTTTTTATTCTGCCTTTACCATTTCTGCCATGAATGGGCTTGTGTCCACCCCCTTACTGTTATTTTTCCCCCCTTTGGGTGGGTCCATTGCAAGGCTTTTTCTTTGTTAAGGCAGAGCAGAAGTACTCATTCAAGACCTCTGCCTTTTCTATGTCTTCTTCCACCTTTTTCCCATCCCCGTTTGAGAGCCTGACAATATCTTCTTTGTTTTTCTTTTTGTCACTTATGTACCGGAAGAAGATCTTTTTGCCTTCTTTTAACCCCCGCACCAAGTCTTCCTCTGTCTGTGCCTTTGCTGCTCTGATCACCCTATTTGCCTCCCTCAAGCTACTCCTGTATGCCTTCCTATCCTTGTCACTGTTAGAGCACTTGCACTTCTTGAATGCTTGTCTCTTTTCTCTTACATAGTTGCTTCCTCTTTTGTGAACCATAGCGGATTCCTTCTTTTTCTTGTCTTACTGACCAGCCTGGAACATTTCACAGTTACTTCTTCCAGTGCCTTCCTTATGCATGCTCAACATTTTTCCATCCCTCCTTTTGCCTTTTTCTTGAAGTTAGCTCTGAACCAACTTCTTATTTGGGCAAAGTCTGTTTTTTTTTAAAACAGGGACTCTTGTCTTAGAGTGGCTTGATGCCTCTATCTTGCTGACCTTAAGCCAGGCAGATTGTGGTGGCTCAATCCCAATAGGCACCCCACTTCCACCTCCTTTACTTTGCTACTTTAGTGAGCACCAGGTCCAGGATTGTGTTTTCTCTCATAGGGGCCGTTACGAGCTGGTATAGACCAGCCCCTCTCAGTGCGCCTATTCAATTCATTCCTGTTTTTTTTTTTTTTTTAAAGAAGTTTCTGCTTCTAGCTGTGGGTGCTGTGCAGGAAATCCAGTCTATGTCTGGGAGATTGAAGTCACCCATTAACACAACCTCTCCCTTATCAGTCATATTCAGTATGTTTTCTAGTAATTCTTTGTCTGCTTCTGCCCACTGTGAAGGAGGCCTATATATCACCCCTAGTCTGAGGACTGATTTATTTCCTGGTTCGAGTGCGACCCAGAGGACCTCTGATTTGTTTTGGGTTCTCTGGACTTGCATTGCTTTTATGTGCTATGTTACATGCAAGGCTACCCCCCCCATGTCCCATCCTGTCCTTCCTGAACAGGTTGTAGCCTGGAATGGCAACATCCCATGTATGGTTGTCGTTAAACCATGTTTCAGTTACTACCACCCAGTCCAGTACAGCCTCTGCTATTGTGGCCATGAGTTCTGGGATTTTGTTAGGTAGACTATGGGCACTAGTCACCATTGCTTTCCTGTAACTGGCATCCTTTTTACTTTTTGTTTTAGCATACTGTGTTTCCCGTTCGACTCTACTGTGCTTTCTCTGTTTTATTTTTATACACTCGACAGGAGTTCCTTTCAGGATCTGGGAGGGTGATGACTGGGGTTCTGTTTCCATGGATTTGTTTGGTCACCACCTCCCCTCCATCTAGATTAAATGACTCATGAATACATTGAGTTTTTGCCCTAGTGTCTTCACCCCCCTCCTTGTGGAGGTGAAGACCATCAATTCAAAGTAAGATCTTTCCCAAAAATCATTCCAGTCACCGATGAAGGTGTGGCCCTTGTCTGAGCACCAGTTGCGGAGCCATGAGTTTAGTTCCTTGATTTTGGTTTCCCTAATTTTCCCTTGGTCTTTCCCCTTTTCTCGTACTGGGAGTACATCAGAGAAGGCTAGGGTGGATGAAAGAGAGGTCAGTCTATTCCCAAGATTAGAGATGTGCGCCTTTACTTGTTCGGTGGAATAGTTTGTGACATCATATGTTCCTAGGTGAATGATGATGCCTTTGATGTTACATGCCCTACGTACAAGATTCTCAGTCCGACCTATATCCCTTTTTTCTGTGGCCCCAGGGAGACACTTGACAGTTATTCCCACTTGGTTGGCATCCTGCAAGTGGGATTCGACTCCTCGAATCATGGAGTCCCCCATAATGACCTGGTTCTTTTTTCTATTGGTAAGGGCGTTTGTCCTTGCCAGTTTGTCCTGTTGATATGAGTGGTGCCGTGGCACCCTATCCCTTTGACCCACATTGGTGTTTGCTTCCTCTCCTGACTTAGGCACTCATGGGAACCTGAAGATTTGTTTTATAGTGCCTTTTAGGTTGGTGCCAGGCTGGTGCTGCTGCACGCTACTTTCCTGGTTTGAGCAGCTGCCTGATTCCCTACGTGTCCTTGCTATTAGGGCGAACCTGTTTTACAGCTGCATATCCTTCTCATGAGTGCTGCCTATTTGGTGAGCTCTGCTATGGCTGGCTCTGTCCCTTTGCACAACCTGTCAACCCGTGGATGGACTGTCCTTTGTGGTATGGGGACAGTATCATGGTGTTGGTGCTGGGGTGGATTCCAAGCCCTTGTGACCTGCTGCGATATATGATTTAGCTGTGAAATTGTTGTCCATGCTTCCTGTAGGTGGGCTCAGAGGTCTTTTATGGTCCAACACGTTGGGCAGTGGTGCATTTTGTTGATCCAGGCCCTGTAAAAGAGTGATCTGCATTGATTACAATACACAATGTCCATGTCTGTTTTTTTTAATGCAGCTTTGTGATGAGACCACAGTTTTGGTAGGTCTGTGCTGGCGTCAATCACAAGATGATTTCTGTGGATGGAAGAAAGGTGTAGGATTTATCTTTAGGGGTGTGTTAGTGGATGAAATGCAAGAAAGCTCTTTGGGAGGAAAAACAATCTGAAGGTGCCCCTGCCACTGAAAAACAAACAACAACGATAGTGAAGCTCAGTGAAGCTCGGCAGACAGTAAGACTAGGGTCTGGACCGCATTTGGCATATGCCTCCTAGGGTTGCCCTTTATGTCTGAGCTGTTGCTTCTGGGTGTTTCTGACTGAGAGCTTTCTATTAGCCTACCGCTATTTCAGTGGTGGGTACATCAGTCGGTGAAGATCAGTAAAGCTCAGCAGACAGTAAGGCTAGGGGCTGGGCCACTCTTGGCGTATGCCTCCTAGGGGTGTCTTTTGTGTCTGAGCTATTGCTTCCGGCTTAGAGCTTTTTGTTAGCCAACCAGTAGTACAAATGCAGATTTACATATAGCAGCCAGGAATTCTGGGAAAGTGTTCCAACTGCTCCTTATGCTGAGAGAGCAGCATCTGGCTGGGTCTGAGCAGAGCAAGCGAGGAGAGATGCCGCCTCAGCAGAGAAAGAGCATGGACTGTGCACTTCAAGGGGGATTCACCCAAGTAGAATCACTGGCAAGGAATCCCTGTTTCTGCACCTGTAAGAGTCTGCCTTCCCTCCATGATTGATCTCTCTCCCAGTCAGTGAAGATCAGTGAAGCTCAGCAGACAGTAAGGCTAGGGTCTGAACCGCACTTGGCGTATGCGTCCTAGTGTTGCCCTTTGTATCAGAGTTGTTGCTTCTGGTTGTTTCTGGTTGAGAGCTTTCTATTAGCTGACCACTATTTCAGTAGTGGGTACAACAGTCAGTGAAGATCATTGAAGCTAAGCAGACAGTAAGGCTAGGGGCTAGACCGCTCTATTTTTTTATGTCATCAGGCTAGGGGCTGGACTGCTCTGTGTTTCTGTGTCATCAGTTTTGCTTTGACAATGACTTTCTGCCACCAGTCCGGTCATTCCTTTGGGATGCCTTGGTCAGTTTGTGGCTTAATTGCCTTGCCCCACTGGGCTCATGGCTCCTTGTGGCTGTGGCTTGTGGCTGTGTCAACTGGCTTTGCCGTGGTGACGCTTTTTGCTATTTGGGATGGAGTTGCCGTTTGTCATGATACCGCTTCTTTCTAGTCATCACCTGACTTTACCTTGTTGACTTCCCCTCTGCTTCTTACATGACTGTTTCCCCACACACAGTTGCATGCTTTCTTGTTGGCTGTGGTTTTTGGCAGTTCCACATGTCCTTTGAGCCATTGCACTTGGTCTGTGGCCGGGCCCCCCATGATTGTGGGGCCTGTGGCTCATTTGGGCCAGGTCGCATGGCTCTGCCTCACTGACTGTTTCATTTTTGGTCAATGCCCAGCTTTGCCTCTGTGGCTTTCTTTGTCATTGGGTTTCCACTGACTTTGTAGTTTGTTCACAAGGCCTGGCCCCAACAACTTCCCTTGTTTATACACAGTCTCCATGTCTGTACAGTGGCCATGGTGTGGGTCTGCTGTCAATGCTTTTTTGTGTTGCTGGCTGGGGCTTCTGGGTGTCTTGCTACCTGTGCCCACCATCATCTGTTAGGATCACCCCGTTGTGGCCCCCTTCCTCTCCTTGGACTATGAGACATTGGCCTGTGTGTTGGTAGGCTCATATACTTTCCTGCTGGCCTTTCCCCTGTTGTCTGGGGTACTGCTTGGAATTTGTTCCATAGGTCTGGATCACTAGAGGGAGATATCCCCAAAGAAGATAGGACAGTTACTTACCAATAACAGTTAACCTTTAAGGGAATCTCCTTCACTGAGCCACAGTGTACCCTCCTGCCTTCCTCTTTGGTTTGGTTGGATCTAGTGTGGGTTTTAGGTGTCATTGCTTTACCCTGTTTACCCTGTAATGGGTTTTCTTGGTTGATTATCATTGCTGCCTTTTCGGGCTTCAACTTGCTTATCTTTGCCACTCATTGGTCTGGCACAATGTCATTTCTTTGTCTCCATCAGACAGGCAGAACTCAGGAGGTTTAGGGCCACCATCAATACATGTCATCATGAGTAGCTCCCTAGGCAAATGTTTCCAGATAGATCCGGTGCCGATGGCATCTGTGTTCCATAGGTGTGGCTCACTGGAGGAAATTCCCTTAAAGATCTACTGTTACTGGGAAGTAACTGTCCTTTTTTCACACTAGAGTTATTTAATTTTTTGTAATACAAACTGAGCATCTTTTTTCTGTTTTTCTAAGTGGAATAGTGTTTGAAGTTTCTGGATATCTACTGATACTTCATCTAGATGAAATTACTGAACTCTTTCCTTCTAAGATTGCTTGAAAGGACAGAGCAGAGAACCTTACTAGAGCAAGGGAAAAGGATTAAGACTTCTTTTGGCTAAGCAGATTTACTGTGTGTTATTTTTATTTTGTACTCACAGGGATTGCTGCTATTTGTTGCTTACATTTCATTGCTTTATTTTTCTCTGATTCAAATTGTTGTTGCTGGTATACCTTCTTCTGCATTATTACAAGGTGTGCCTATGGGTGTGTGATAACAGATTACTGCTGTAATCTTCTGATTCAAATTGTCTTTTGCAAGGTATATCTTCTGTTACTGCTTTATTTTTATTTGTAGCAAAGTGTTTTTTACAGGGTATATCTTCTATGAAATTATTACAGGTGGTGCTTTACAGGTTTTACAGTTTTATCTAACATTAGGTTAAGCTTTCAGGGTTACTGCATTTGTTGTTGACTGATTGTTTCTGCCCTTACCTCCTTGTTCTTTCATCCGTGGTTCTTCTTTTTCAGCAGAGGAAGGGCCCAGCCACCCACCTCCATCCCCAACCACCCCACGCTACACTCCTTTTATAGGGTACCACAGTTGTGACATTTTCTGTGGCAAAGCAGGAAGGGGTGGATCAGTGGGGCATCCACAAGGTGATCTCATTTACAGGGGCACTAGTAATTTAACTTGTTATAGCAAGTTATACAAAAACAAAACACAAAATCAAACCATTACTTGCATTTTCTTCCTTCTAATTACTCTGACCAGGGTATACACCCAGCAACTTATCTGAAATGGATATCATTAACTGCAGGTACTGTGGAACACTTCTCAGAAGGACAGTCTTGCAGGATTTAGGACACTGTCCTATATGCTGGGCCATTGGAGATCTTAGGGCTCAGCTCCGGGCAGCATGGGCAGAGATTGTGCGCCTCAAATTTCATATTCAAGAGGAAATACATTATAAGAACCACCCGCCATTTCCCCAACATCCAACAGAAGAACCTCGACCGTAGGAGGTAGTTGGTCCAGGAGGTTGGCAGGTGGTTAGGAGGGGGCAAATCGGGTGCCCCATCACTCTGTGCTCTCCAACATATTACCTCCAAAAACCATATAAACACTACAAACAGATATCTGCCTCTATCTCTGAAATCAAACAAAGGGGCAGAGGACACTGCAGAGCAGGACACTGCAGCACAGGAGCTAGCACAACAAAACTCGCCCAAATCAGGAACCAAAGCAAAAAGGAAATCCAAAAAACTTCTGATCATAGGAGACTCCATGATTCGGGGAGTTGATACCATCTCCAGCCAGGGTAATGGTCAGATGTCTCCCAGGTACATCAACGTGGAGAGACACTGACGGCATTGCTAAAATTGTTCACAAAGCAGGAGAAAACATTGATGTCCTAGTACACATTGGGACTAATGATCTCACCAGCCGGTCAGTTGTAGAGACTAAGGAACACCTGACCAGGCTGGGTGACGAACTATCATCCATTTCATCTGACATCTCCTTCTCTGAGATTCTGCCAGTCTGGGAGAGGGGGGCAGATGGACGGAAGGTCAGAGAAGGGGAGATAGGGGAGCTAAACATGTGGCTCAAGGGTTGGTGCCAGGAAAAAGGGCACAGATTTGTAGGGAACTGGCAACAGTTCTGGGAACGAAAGTTCTTTAAATTTAATGGACTGCATCTGACTAAGGAGGGAGTCAGTGCATTGGGGGACGTCTTTGCAGAATATTTAAACTAGCAAATGGGGAGAGGGGTGCAGCACCCCATACGTCGAATGGGAAGAACACCCCTCCCCCCTCAGCTAGTGGTCAAACAGGGATTCAGCATGTTTGCAGTTCATTTGCATCACCACATAAGAAAAAAGGTCTGTCTCCCCATACGATGCACAGGGGAAATGCCAAACCTCACCCAACTACTAACACACCGGAATATGGCCAATGGAAAATCATGTACACAAATGCTCACAGCCTGGGAAATAAGATCCCAGACCTCCAGGCAATAATGTCAGAGGCTAAACTGGATATAGTAGCAATTAGTGAGACATGGTTTACCAGTAACCACACTTGGGAGACTTCAGTACTTGGGTATGTACTGTTCAGAAGAGACCGAGGTACAAAACGTGGGGGTGGAGTGGCCCTGTATGTCAATGAAAATATCAAAGCTACAGAAATTCAGAATACACATAAGGAGCCAGAAGAACTGTGGGTCACCCTGGAAACAGGAAATGGGACAGCCATAAGAACTGGGGTTGTCTACAGGCCCCCAGACCAGGGGGAGGACATAGACACATTACTGTTAGAAGATATATAAAACATGACAGATAAAGGGGAGGTTTTGATAATGGGATACTTCAACATGCTGGATACAGATTAGTCAATACCAGCAGGAACTTCTGCCAGAACTAGACACATGGTGGATTCCCTGCAGGTGGAGGGCCTCAAACAACTGGTACAACAACCCACAAGAGACAGGGCTATCCTAGATCTAGTACTGACTAACAGGGAAGGGATCACAGATCTCCAGGTAGAAGGTCACCAGGGGGCCAGTGACCATCAGATGGTATGGTTCAATTTGGCCACCACATCAAAATCATCCAATTCCACTGCAAAAATATGGGGCTTCAGAGGAGCTGACTTTGATAAGATGGCCAACAGAGTTAAGCTAGCCCTGGCAAAAAGAAACACAGGTGAGGGTGACAGGCAAAGTTGGCAAGCATTAAGGATGCAATACTTGAAGCAACATCCCATTGTCTTAGACAGAAAAGGAAGTGCAAAAGAAGAAGGAAACCACTTTGGTTCTCAAATACAGTAGCAGAAAAGATCAGAGCCAAAAGGCTGGCCTTCAGAAAATATAAGGGAACACAGCGGGATGAAGATAGGGAGGCATCCCAAACTGCCCTAAGGGAAACAGGGAAGGCAGTAAGGCAGGCAAAGTCCCAAACTGAGGAAACACTGGCACGAACAGTAAAAGAAGGTGACAAGACTTTCTATAGATACATTAGTGAAAGAAGAAAGTCCACAGGGGGTATTGCTAAGCTCAAAGGAGAAAAGGGGACATGTGAGGAGGAGGACCCTGTAAAAGCATCTATCCTAAATAGATACTTTTGCTCAGTATTTACTGAAGAGAAGTTAGGACAGGGCCCACAGCTCAGCATCATGGACACAGGGGGGAGGGAGGTGAGCACTACTCTCTTCAGAAAAGAAAGGGTCCTACAAGAGCTCGCTAAGCTCAGGGTGGACAAGGCAATGGGACCTGATGGCATACATCCCAGGGTACTTAAGGAGCTAAGGGTGGAACTAGCAGAGCCATTAGCAGAACTGTTTAGTGAGTCTCTGAGCACAGGAGAGGTCCCAGAAGACTGGAGAAGGGCTCATGTGATCCCGCTCCACAAGAGTGGCAGCAGGGAGGAGGCAGGGAACTACAGACCAGTCAGTCTTACCTCAGTAGTGGGCAAGATTATGGAGGCAATCCTTAAGGAAAGGATAGCGCAACACCTGGAATCCATAGGGGCACAGGATCCAAGACAGCATGGGTTTACAAAAAGGAAGGTCCTGTCAAACTAATCTCATAGATTTCTTTGACTGGGTAACCAGAGTGGTGGACCAAGGAGGAGAAATTGATGTTGCCTACCTTGACTTCAGCAAAGCTTTCAACACTGTTCCACATAGAAGATTGATAAATAAACTGGGTAGGCTCGGGGTGGGTCATAAGTTGGTCAACTGGGGACAAACTGGTTGACGGGCAAGAAAACAGAGTGGTGGTACATGGTATATAGTCAGAAGAGATGCAAGTCACAAGTGGGGTACCTCAGGGATCAGTCCTGGGGCCAGTCCTCTTCAATATCTTCATTAGTGACATTGCAGATGGACTAGAGAGTAAGGCTTGTCTGTTTGCAGATGACACCAAGATCTGCAACAGAGTAGATGATCCAGATGGAGTGGGCAGAATGAGAAGAGATCTGGATAAACTAGCAAAATGGTCAGAAGAGTGGCAACTGGGATTTAATGCAAAGAAGTGCAAGATCATGCACATAGGGAAGAGAAACCCTGAAGCCACCTATAGGCTGGGAGGGGAGTTGCTGGCAGTCACAAAGGAAGAAAGAGACTTGGGCATCATTATCACCGATGACCTGAAATCATCCAAACAGACCTCTAAAGCAGTAGGTAAGGCTAGGGGGATGTTAGGGTGTATTAGTAGGGGTATCACAAGTCATAAGAGGGAGGTAATAATCCTTCTTTACAAGACACTGGTTAGGCCCCATCTGGAGTACTGCATGCAGTACTAAAGGCCACACCTTCACAAGGACATTAACCAAACTGAGGCAGTCCACAGAAGGGCAACCAAAATGGTGCAGGGACTGCATCAGAAGACATATGAGGATAGATTAATGGAGCTCAATATGTATACCTTTGAGCAAAGGAGGGAGAGAGGTTATATGATCGAAACATTCAAACACCTTAAGGGCATTAATAAGGTGAAAGAGTCTAACATGTTTAAATATAAGAAAAATAGCAGGACAAGAGGACACAGCATGAGATTAGAGGGAGGCTGATTAAGGGGCAATGTGAGGAAGTTCATCTTCACAGAAAGAATGGTGGATGCATGGAACGGCCCACCCCAGGAAGTGGCGGATATGAATACAGCGCAGGGCTTCAAACAGGCATGGGGATAGGCATAAGGGAGCAATACAGATGAGTATGAATAGGTAGGCCATTGACAGAGCAAAGGCTGATGGCGCATTTATAAGGTAGAAAAAGAAATGGGCAGACTGGATGGGCCTTGCGGTCCTTGTCTGTCGTCAACTTCTATGTTTTACTTGTTGGGCTTCATAGCCCATTACTTTAAGTTGGTGCTAGCCGTTTCGTGACAAAATTATAATTCTATGTCAGGTCCTGTATCAGAGGGAAGGGATCGTAACTGGAGTTGAACCCTTGGCAAGTCAATTCCTTCCACTTCCCAATCTGCAGGCCCCATCCTGTGCTCAGATGTTTTGTAATGTCTAAGCAGGGAGAGTGTTGGGGCACACCCCATAGAAGTCTACTGAGCCTATGGAAAGCCAGCCCGGTGGCACAGGGTTGAAGTGCTGGATACCACAACTTTCTCTATGCCAGCAAGGGTGCTGGGGGTTGGCCAGGAGGGAAAGGATCAAGTGTCTGAGGGAATTCTTTCCTCTTCTGGGGAAGGAGGTCTGGTGGTAGCGTGGAACAGGAGTGGCAGTAGTGGGCAGTGCTGCAGGCTCTGTGGCATGTGTGTGCCTCCACACACACATACCAATGTTTGTACCCTTGCAAGGTAACGTTGGGAGAAAAACAGGAGGAAAATAGTGGTGGGGAAGGCATTCATGAAGCCCTGCTCATGATCCCTCACCTGCCTCAGTGCACAATGGGAGCTGAGACAGACTGGGCCAGCCTGGTAAGTCCTGGGGCAGTTGGGGATGGTGGAGGTCAGTGGGGTAAAGGTGGATGGGAGCCTAGCCTGTCCTGGCCGAGAAGCAAAAAATATGAATAAAAAAAAATTGCTATGAAGAAAGATATGTTTAAGTAGTTTAGGAGAAAATGAAAGACACTGCCCAACTATCAGGGACCCTATTAGCAGTGGCTTTTCTTTTTTCCTTTTTACAAGGTTGCTTAAACATATAGAAAAAATTATTGAAATCTTTCTCCATAGACTTCAGTGGCCCCCCCACCGTGTTCTCACTGCTTAGACGTCACAAAATGTCTGAGCACAGGGGTATGGCAGGGAGACCTGAAAGTGGAAGGGACTGGCTGGCCCTGGGTTCTGCTCCAGTTATGATCCCTTCTCTCCAGCACAGGATTATCATGTTGGCACCAAAAGCTTAGCACCAAATTAGAGTAATGGGCTACAAAGCCCAAATGCATATCCTAGAAATGTCCTTGAAGGCTGCCACTTAAGGTGAACCCCAGGTCTCTCAGCATTGCTGTCTGTACTACCTTTACTCCTCAATTCAGTAATCCATTTTAAGATGCCTTCTACCAATATGCACACAATGCACACTTGCACGTTTTTCTTTTTTTCCCAATTATTTAACCACGTAAGACACACTAAGCTGAAAGCTTGTTTACAGGTGCAACCTGGGAGCACGAGGAAGTTAAGTGACTTGCTCAGGCTCACATAGTATTGAACTTTAGTTCCCAAAATGTAGACTAAACTTCCAGTTTTTGTAGTTCTCTTTTCAGTTCTCTCTTTCCTCAGTGTCCACTCTGCTGCAAATCTTAGTGTTATCAGCAGAGGGGCACACCTTATTCTCCCTTCCCTCTGATATTTCAAAATGAATATGTGGAAGAGTACTATTTTCCACATAAATCACTTTGGTACAATGCTTGTGACTTCCTTGGTCTCTAAGTGCACCTCATTTTGGCCCCTGTCAGTTCCCTAGCCACATGGTCAGTTTGTGCCCTATCCTTTGGTTGTCCATATTTTTGTTAACCTTCCGTATGGAAAAAAATTGAAGGCCTTGCTAAAGTTGAGGTATAACACATCCATTCCTTGGCCCTGTCCACCTTCTTTGTGATCCAGTCAAAGCAGTCAGTTAGGTTAGGTTGTAAGACCTCCATACTCCCTGTCACGTAACTTATTTACCTCCAAGAATTCCACTCTGTTTGTTAATGATGATTTTCAGCTGGTTGCCTATCAATGAAATTAGACTGCCTGTAATTTTCCAGGTCATCCCTATCCCTGGCCCTGTTCCTGTGAAGCAGTACCACATTAACTACCCTCCATTCTGCTGGAACCACCACATCTCAAGGGAGCAATTAAACATATTTGCCAATGGCACAGCCTGTGTCTTCCCTTCTTCCTTCAGCACTCAATGGTGCAGCCTATAAGAACCTGATGCTTCATCCCTCTTTAGGGTTCTGAAGCCCCTGAACACCCTTTTTTCTGTGACTGGTCCTATCCCTCCTTCCTTTGGCCTGCACCTGGCACTCCAGTAGTAGCTCCCTCATCTCTAATGGTTAATACTGAGCCAAAATAATCATTCAGCCTTTTTCCCACTCTCCTCCACCCATGTTCTTTCTTCTAATACCCTCCTTAGTTTTCCCATTCCTCTAATTACTTAGAGGTTTTCTCTCCCTCCTTGACCACCTGCACCATTCTCAGCTCCATTTCTGCTTTACTTTTTACCATTATTCTGGTCTCTTTTAGCTTTTTCAGATAATCCTCCCAGTTGGCCTCACTCTGCTCCCCATTGTATTTTTGGAGTAATCTTTTTGCCCTATACTGCCCCTGCCACCCCTCTGGAAAACCAGATCCATTTTTTGTTCTTTTGGACCTGTCGCATGTATGACACCAACACCCCCATTACTCCCCTCTTTATGACATTTCATTTGGTTTCTGCCCCTTCCACTCCCTCTGTCCATCCAGCTTATCTTTCAGTGTGACAGGGGTCACAATAGTTGGAACACCTGAGAAACAGTGATCGCCGATCAGTAGGGTTTGGGATAACCCCACTGGCTGAATCCAGCCACACAAAAACACGAATTCTTGACTTTAGGAGAGCAGATTTTGGAAAAATGGGGAAATGCTTAGAAGAGGCGTTAGCTAGGATAGGGAGGGACATAGGAATAGAGGAACCATGGGCGGTGTTCAAATCCGGGATAACTATGGTGATACAACTCTGTGTAAAACAGGTTAGCAAGGGGAAAAGGAAGAGGAGACCATTATGGTATTCCAAGGAGATGTCTGAGAAAGTGAATGCAAAAAAAAAAATTGCATTCAAACAGTACAAAAAGACATAGGCAGAAGGGGACAGGGAGAGACGCCAGGAGAACAAAAGGGAGGCAAGGAGTGCAGTAAGAGAAGCCAAGACACAAATGGAGCAGCATATTGTGAAACCAGTGTGGGGGGGGGTCCTTTTGCAGATATATCAGAGAAAAACGGAAGGCAAAGGGAGGATAGTGAGACTGAAAGGGGAGGACAGCTGTAGAGTGGAAAATGACAACTGCAAAGCAGACATACTAAACAGATACTTCTGCTCAGTCTTTACGGAGGGAGGGGACAAGAAATGGGACATAAAGAAATGCAAAGGTAGGATGAGTATGGAAATGGATACAGGTCCTTTCCAAGGGAAAGGGCCTTAGAGAACTGGAAAGAATAACGGTCGATAAAGCTATGGGGCTGGATGGGGTAAGCCCCAGGCTGCTGAGGGGGCTAAGAGATGTGGTGGCGGAGCCTCTGGCAACCTTGTTCAGCCTGTTACTGGAAACAGGGGAGGTACACAAAGATTGGAGGAGAGCTGATGTAGTCCCCCTATACAAAAGCGGTAGCAGAGAGGAAGTGGGAAACTACAGGCCAGTCAGCCTGACCTCAGTAGTGGAAAGATAATGGAAACACTACTGATGGAAAGAATCGTGGAACACCTGGTTGCCAGTGGTCTCCAGGACCCAAGGCAACATGGTTTTACAGGAGGGAGGTCATGCCAGACTAATCTCATTGAGGTCTTCGACTGGGTGACAAAAAAGTTGGATCATGGAGGAGAAATAGATGTGGCAACCTGGACTTTAGCAAGGCCTTTGATACTGTGCCACATAGAAGGCTATTAAGTAAGCTAGGAACATGGGAGTAGGGAAGATGGTGGTAAAGTGGGTGGAATATTGGCTAGATAGCAGGACACAGAGGGCGGTGGTAAATGGCTGTTGGCGGTCACTCCACAGAGGGAAAGGTAACCAGTGGGGTCCCACAGGGATCTGTGCTGGGACCAGTCCTCTTCAATATCTTTATCAGTGACATTACAGAGGACCTAGAAGGGAACATTTGCCAGGTTGTTGATGATACAAAGGTCTGCAACAGGGCAGACACGCCCGAGGATGTGGAGAGATAACCACGACTGGGAGATGGCCATACCTGGCTACAACATATTCAGAAAAGACAGAGCAGGCAGAAAGGGCGGAGGAGTGGCACTGTATGTGAAAAATGACATAAGGGCCACAGAGATCCAGGAGGAACAAAATGGGGGAGAGATACTGTGGGTTAAGCTGGAAAGGAAAATGGGGACAGCCATCCGCACAGGTGTGGTCTATAGACCACCAGCCCAGGAGGAAGAAACAGATAGGGAGCTGATGCTAGCCATCCAAAGGATGGCAGACAAGGTTGAGGCAATACTGGTTGAAGACTTCAATATTCCAGACGTGGACTGGAGCATCCCAGCAGCAGCATCAACTAGGAGCAGATTTATCCTGGACTCCCTTCAGGTGCCTTCCTCAAGCAACTGGTCATGGAACCAACTCGGCAGAAGGCAATACTGGACCTTGTGCTCACAAACAGGGACAGTGTGATGGGGGTAAAAGTGGGGGAGCACCTGGGAAACAGTGACCACCAGTCATTGTGGTTTGAAATCACAGAAAGAGCAGAACCAAACCACACAAAACACGATCCTGGATTTAAGGGGCAGACTTTGGGAAAATGGGAGATACTTGAAAGAGGCATTAGGGAATGGGACAGGAATCGGGGTTGAGGAACAGTGGGCAGTATTTAAAATGGGGATTACAAGAACAAAAGAATTATATATTAAGCAGGTTAACAAGAGAAAAAGGAAGAGGAGACCATTATGGTTTTCCAAAGAGGTAGCAAAGAAAGTGAAAGCCAAAAAGATTGCATTCAGGCAATACAAAAGACATAGGCAGAAGGGGATGGGAGAAGTACCAGGAGAAGCAAAGGGAGGCAGGGAGGTCAGTAAGGAAGCCAAAGCTCAGACAGAAGAGCACATTGCAAAATCAGTGGGTAGAGGGACAAAACCTTTTACAGGTACATAAGTGAAAAAAGAAAGACAAAGGGAGGGATAGTGAGACTGAAGGGGAGGATGGGGGCCGTGGAGGATGACAACAGTAAAGCTGACATATTGAACAGGTATTTCTGCTCAGTTTTACTGAGGAAGGAGGAGGGTAATGGGTCTGAAGGGGTACAAGGGGTGAGAATGGTGCAGAAATGGACACAAGTCCCTTTACACGAGAAAGGGTCCTGAAGGAACTGGAAGTAATAAGAGTTGATAAAGCAATGGGGCCAGATGGGTCCACCCCAGGGTCCTTTAAGAACTAAGAGAGGTGGTGGCTGAACCTCTGGCTATCCTGTTTAGCCGATCACTGGAAACAGGGGAGGTACCTAAGGACTGGAGGACAGCAGATGTAGTCCCCTTACACAAAAGTGGGAACAAAGAGGAAGCAGGGAACTACAGACCAGTCAGCCTCACCTCAGTAGTGGGGAAGATCATGGAAGCACTACTGAAGGAGAGATTGGTGGAACATCTGGTTGTCAATGGACTACAGGACCCAAGGCAGCATGGTTTCACCAGGGGGAGGTCATGTCAGACCAACCTTGTTGAATTTTTTGACTGGGTGACTAGGGAGGTGGATCAGGGGAAGGCAGTGGACATGGCCTATCTGGACTTCAGCAAGGCCTTTGACACTGTGCCAAATAGAAGACTATTACACAAACTGGGGAATATGGGTGTGGGCAGGACAGTAGTGTGGTGGGTAGGTAACTGGCTGGGTGGCAGGACACAGAGGGTGGTGGTAAATGGCTGTCACTCCACAGAGGGAGGAGTCACCAGTGGGGTACCACAGGGATCAGTGCTGGGACCGGTCCTATTCAACATCTTCATCAGTGACATTGTGCAGGACCTAGAAGGCAGAATTTCACTGTTTGCTGATGACACAAAGCTCTGTAACAGAGTAGACACACCAGAGGGTGTAGACAGAATGAGAAGTGACCTGCAGAAACTTGAAGAATGGTCAGGGGTTTGGCAGTTGAAATTCAGTGCAAAGAAGTGCAAGATAATGCATATGGAGCACAAAAACCCTGGCACAATATTTCAGTTGGGGGTGAGGATATAGCATGCACCATGCAGGAAAGGGATCTTGGGTTATCATCTCTGATGACCTCAAGGTGAGGAAACAGTGTGACAAGGCAGCAAGTAAAGCAAATGGGATGCTGGGATGTATAGGCAGGGGCATCACCAGCAGGAAAAGGAGGTCATAATTCCGCTATACAAGACACTAGTGAGGCCCCACCTGGAGTACAGTGTACAGTTCTGGAGACCATACCTACATAAGGACATAGACAGGGTAGAGAAGGTTCAGAGGAGGGCAACAAGATGGTGCATGGATTGCATCACAAGTCCTATGAAGACAGGTTGAAGGAACTGAACATGTACTCCCTGGAGGAGAGGAGAGAGAGGATATGATAGAGACATACAAGTATCTTACAGGGAGGAACAGCGTGCAGGAAAACACTATTTTTAAGTGAAAAAGATGTTCCAGGACTAGAGGGCAGGGGATGAAGTTGGAGGGAGGACGATTCAGAGGAAACATGAGAAGAATTTCTTTACAGAGCGGGTGGTGGACAAGTGGAACACCCTGCCAGAGGAAGTGGTGGGGGCCAGGGCCGGTTTTAGGACTTTGGGGGCCTCCAGCACACTCTATGACTGGGGCTCCACAGACGGGGCGGGGCCCCCGCCCCAGTAATCACTCTACAATCAAAAGCATATAGTTAAGGAACCAGAGCCAGCTGCTGCTGCTGCTTGCTGAGCGTAACAGTTATTTCTTAAAAGAAATAAATGATTTACAGAGACAGCACAGCGATCAGCGCTTACAACAAGCAATCACAGACACACTAGCACCGAGGGCTGTATCAGCGGTGGTGAGGATAGGCAGGCCAGCAGCAGTACTCAAGATCAGAATGGAACCGGGTTACCAGTTGAGTGGCTGTGGCTTAAGATGCATGCAGATAGCAGTGGTCTTCTCTGTGTGACAGTTGTCTCTCACGGCCGCGTTCTCTCTCTTTCTCTCTCCCAGTCCCACTCCCCGAGTCCGACTTTCTCTCTCTCTCTTCTTCGGCTCCTCCAAGTTCAGTTGCGAATCGATAGTGACGCCTAAGCGACTTACACAGCAAGATTCTCCTTCTCCGACTCCAACGCTCTGGAACTAGTCCTTGGTTGAATAGGTCTCCAAGAGCGCCAAAGGGATCATCTTTATGGAGCCGTCACGGACCTGAGTGGGAACCAAATGTTTCAGGTCCGAGGAGGAGGTGCAAAAAATAGCAAGGGACTGAGTGACTGAGTGGAGCCCTGTGATTGGCTCCAACTGCTCCTCCACGTCACCATGATATGCAGCATATAGGGGGAACGTGTGGAAACATGCTGCAGTTTTTACAGTCTGAGACAGGCTCTCTGTCACATCACTGTGTGGCCAGGACAATCAGTGTGGAGGGCAGGAGCCGCATGTACAACAAGTGGGCAGGATATATATATTTTTTTTTCCCTAATGGGCGAGCAGCTGAGATCGGCGGGGCCCCAAACTTCTTACGTACAGTCAGTAAAAGCGAAGGAACCAACCAACTACCGAAGCAACTATGTGATGCTGGCGCTGCCTTTTTTTTCCGTTTTAGCAAGTTGAGGGTGATGAAGGCCGGGACGGGTAAGGTAGGCGTAAGCGTTGCGTTGTATAGTAGTCATCAGGCTGAGGTGTACTCGTGTCTAATGTTACTTCCTTGCCCCAGAAATATTGCTGGCTGACTGAGAGCGAATACTGGGAATCTCATGCTTTCCCTTCCTGACAGCTGAGTGCGTCATCTCCGCACCGTGTTCAGCCCTCAGCCAGATCCAGGTCCATGTACATGTTACTTCCTTGCCCCAGAAATATTTGTGTGTGCATGCAGCAGCAGGGATTGCAATTGTATTGTTTGTCCTGGCCTTGTTGTTGTTGCATGCGGCGGGGGTCAGCGGGTGGGTCAGTGCCAGTGGGGCGGGGGCTCCAGCGGCAGCAGGCTTCATGGTGCCACTTGCTTGACCCTGGTGGGGGCTGAAACAATCAGGATTTAAGAATGCATGGGATAGACATAAAGGAATTCTGGAGGTCAGGAGTAAGGGGCAACAGACTTCTAGGAAAACAAACTGAACTTACAAGCTCAAATGGGCAGACTGGGTGGGCCATAGGCCCTTATCTGCCGACACTGTCTATGTATCTATGTAGAATGAGAAGAGACCTGCAGAAGCTAGAAGACTGGTCAAGGGACTGGCAGTTGAGATGTCACATAAAAAGGTGCAAGATAATGCACATGGGACACAAAAACACAGGAACAACATATCTGCTTGGGTTGGGGGTTGTTGAATGCTCCAAGCAGGAAAGGGACCAAGGGGTCATCATCTCTGATAACCTAAAGGTAGGGGGTCTGTGTGATAAGGTGGCATGAAAAGCAAGCAAAATGCTGGGATTCATAGGTAGGGGTATCACCAGCAGGAAAAGGGAGGTCATAATTCCACTACACAGGATATTAGTGAAGCCACACCTTGAGTACGGTTCTGGAGGCCTTACCTATGTGAGGACATGGACAGGGTGGAGGCAGTTCAAAGGAGGGCAAACAAGATGGTGCACGGAATACATTACAAACCCTACGAGAGCAGGCTGAAAGACTTAAATACATACTCCCTGAAGGAGAGAAGGGAGGGGGGATATGACTGAAACATGCAAAATACTTTACAGGGAGAAACAAGATGCAAGAAAACACAATTTTTCAGAGAAAAAGATGCTCCAGGACTAGAAGACATGGGAGGAAACTGGAGGGAGGGAGGTTCAGAGGAAACATGAGGAAGTACTTTTTCACAGAGAGGGTGGTGGACAAATGGAATGGCCTGCTGGGGGCGGTGGTGGGGGAGAAACAATTACAGGATTTAAGAATGCATGGGATATGCATAAGGGGATCCTAGTAGTTTGGGGGGGGGTAACCTAGTTCCAAGGAAGCTTGAACAAGCACAGTAAATTATAGTAATGGGCAGACTAGGTGGGCCAAATGCCCTTTTCTGCTAACAACATCAGCGTTTCTGTCTATGTATTTTCTCCATCTTTCGAACCTCTGCCATTTTGAAGTCCTGGACTACAGCTTTTGTACTGGAGTAATATGCTGTAATGGTTATATTGAACCACAGTGTATTGTGGTCACTGGACCCTAGTGGTTGCCTCACCTCTACTTCCCTATCTCAGCATTTGACAGAACCAAATCAAGGGTGGCACCCTCTCTAACTGGTCCTCTGGCCCACTATATGAGAAAACAGTCTTGCATCACATCTACCAGCACCTGACTTCTTGCACTGCTGGCTGCCAGGATTCCCCAGTCCACATCTGACATAGTTATGTCACCCACTAACACCACCTCCCGCTTGATGCCTTCCTGATCTCCTCTTGTAATTCTCTGCCCCCATCCCCTTTCTGGTTCAGTGATCTGTACACTGCTGTGATGCTAATCTTTTGACCCTCTTCCATAGTCATTCACACCCATATTGCTTCTAATCTGTGCCCCCCACGGAGTAGTATCTCAGTGGCCTCTATACATTGCCTAACATATAGTGTCACCCCTCCCTGCTTTTTTTAAACTTTATTTAGAAAGTCAGGAAAATAGAGAAAATATTAATTTGTGTGCCTTTTGTAGAGTGAGTCACCTGGTACTGCAAAGTCCCAGTGATTTTTTCCTGTTGCCCATGACTGTTAGGGCAAACTGGTCCATATTAGCCTCAACTACCACTGCCTGGAGTTCACCCTTTTTATGTTTTGTTCCTGAAGCTTCTGGCATTAAACCAGATCACTGTCTTGGACCCCTGTTTCTTGCCATTTCCTTTACCACTGACCACACTTACCATACTCATTCCCCATGATATATCACCTGAAGTGTCTTCCCTCGATGTAGTCCCTAGTCTCTGCCACATACTCCTTTCACCCTCCCTATCTATGTTGCCTGTTTCCCCCGATTGCCTCCAGCAGTTGCAGAATTGCTAGACAAGTCTCCTTCATCTAAGTTCTCCTTGTAGATGTTCCTTGCCCAGGCCTCCACCGCTAGTGTAAATGCTCCAAAATGTATGCCTCAAACCACTGCACAGTGCCTCTTTTAAGGCTGTCCAGTTTAAATATTTTCCCAGCAAAAGTACCCTAATCCACCTGGAAGTGAATCCCCTCCTTGGTACACTACCCCTTCAATCAGTATTAAACTGGAAGATTTCATCTTACTTGCCCTCTGGCTGTGCACTGCAAGGACCTCTGACAGGGTCACAGTACCAGAACCCAACATCCTAAAGCTTGCATTCACTGCTTCCAGTGGCCTTATTGACATATACTTCATCTCTTGTTGGACAGTAACATCTGGTCTCCCTCCTATTCTGTGACCAACTCATGCACCCAGGGAAGTACCTTATCTGCTCAATCCCTGGGAGGCAGTTCACCACCCTCCCCTCCTGTTCTGAGGCACAAATCACAGTGTTGGTACTGCTAACTATAAAATCTCCTACTATAAGTACCTTCTTTCTAATCCTCCCTTTCTGGCTGCTGTGCCTCTCAGCAGGTGTTGCTGATGCTGAAGTTCTGGTTGCAACACAATGCTCTGTCCTGGGAGAGAGAGTAGTATGCACCACTCTACTCATTGGGGTGAAATGGTTGCTTGTTGCAATTTCAGGGCCCCTTCCATCTCTAGTTGTGGTCACCAGCCAGCCCTCCTCAATGCTCACTATCTTTGAGCCCCCACTGTGAGCCCTTAAAGGTCACTGAGGAAGAGGATCAGCAGTGGGTATCCCAAACCCCGATTCCAACCTGCTCTGCAGAAAGAGAATTACAGCCCATGCTGCAGCCAGTTCAGAGTGGCATACCACCAACCTCTTGCAGACTGAGCAGTTCCCATACTGCCATAGTGTACCCTGGAGTAGTGTGATATTGCAAGTTCTGCAGTTAAATAAATACCTCTCCTAAGGTCCCTACATTAGTCTGCTGTACATGCCTGTAGCTGGCCCCAGTGTGATACTCAGAGACTTGCAGGCAAACTTCACTCTCCCCGGTGGCACCAAGCAAGATGTGCTACCACTGCACAACTGGCTCCACTCACTGAGTCTACCTTGATGGGTTTGCAGCCTGATGCAGAGCTCTGTTACTAATCAACAGATACATGCACTGGTACCCGCACCACCCTGGCATACATATTACTTATATAATGTGCGAAACTGAAGAGTGTCTTCAGGGAGAACAGATGGAAGGTTACCATCTTTAATGCAGTACACCTCTGATTTTGTAACTAAGAAAAAAAACCTGATTTGAACATTGATTAAAAAATTGAAAATACCCTATATGAAATGTAACTGGTCCCAGGATGTCAGATGCTTCAAGACCCATCCCTCAGGGCAGGGAACTGGTCAGGGTTTTTTAAGTGTCTGGGCACAGGGGCTACAGCAGGGTACCTAAGAGCTGATAACAGGCATATAACAGTTTAGTTACAAGGGCCATTGTCCCATCCAGAAAAGCAGAGCCATGCAGTAACTCATTTAACTCCACACTAAATCCTAAGGGACGCATTACCTAGATAGACATGTCAATGTATCTCTGGGCACAGCATAGTGTCCCTGAATAGAAGTGGCCCCCCTATGCAATTTATGCATGCCCACATCTCCATTTTTATCTCCATTCTCTGCATGGGATGCTTCACTGCTGGGTGTAAACATGAAGTCCCTGTATTAGACCACCCACTTTACACATACTTATACCCTTCACCCATGACATAATTGAACAAGGGCTTTACCCTCACAGACTCTGGGTGACTACCGTGATTGGAGACCCCCACATCTCCCCTGCATCCACCTGTGCTCTAGGTGGGACTACAGGGTCTCAGGATTCTCATTCTTTCTTTCTCGTGTTGTTCAATATCTGCTGGCTTTCATTACGTACTTCCCTCAGTTGCAGTTTCTGATCTGATATTTTTTTCTCTCTCATGCTGTATTCTGCTGCATCGGATCAGGGACCCCATCTCACATCCCACAGGGTGGGGAAAGGATACAGTGTGTTCTCTCTCTCAGCTGTATCTCTGCCCTGCCAGGAACTGTTCAGTCCTCTCTAATCATTGGGGCACAGAACTCTCCGAAGTGCTCTGATGCCCCCACTACATATAGGCAGGAGGAGGGGCAAGCAGCAACCCTCTTTAGCATAGCCACTGAACCTATGTGTGGATATACACCGTGACTCAGCAGTGTACTCTGCTTCTGCTCAAAGATCCCAGAGAGAACAGGATCCAACCACCTCTCTCTCCACTCTATGAACTATTTATTTAGTAATTGGACTTGAACTGTGGTGTGGCTGGTTACAGAAGAATATAAGAATGCCAGGAACAAACTGCTGCTTAGCAAGGGTACAACAATTTTGTTCTCCTGCTAATATGCACTACCACATTAAAAGAACAGCATTAACCCCTTGACATCATTTTATGTCTAGTTTAAGAACACAATCTGGGATAGTTCACCTTCTGTAGAATTTATTGAAGTGACTGGAGTTTTTTCTTAGTAAAAAGGGAAACATTCTGTTAGTGTACTGTTTTCTTAACTGCATACAGTACTTCCAGAACTTCAGAGAATTTTCTAAACAGTCCAGTAACTCGTGATGCAGCAGTCTTCAGTCACTACATCATGAGTGGCTAGACTTTATTGGTACATTCTCAAATCCAGAAAAGATACAATGCAGGTCGATCAAAGACTGGAAGCAAATTGAAAGCAGATTGGAAACAACCAACCACATCAACAAATGAGCAAACATAAAATTTGTTTTTAAACAATGGCTAATTTGAGGCCGGGGGGGAGCACAATGTCCCTTTAATTGTTCATTGTGTTACTGATGCACGCTACATCTTTACACACAGAAACAAAGAAATTGTCAGCAGATAAGGACCATGAGGCCCATCCAGTCTGGCTGTAAGCCTTACATTTGTTTAGCCTATGACCCTTCCTGGTTTATGGCTTTATGCCCCTCCTTCCTACCTCTAAGGTTACTTTATGCCTGTCCCAGGCATTTTTAAATCCCTCCACTGTACTTACTCCCACCACCTCCTGTGGCAGGCTATTTCATGCGTCCACCACCCTCTTTGTGAAGAAAAACTTCCTGATATTGCCCCTCACCCTGCTTCTTTCCAATTTCATATCATGCCCCCTTGTTCTTGCATTCCTCCTCAATTGGAAGATGCCTCCCCCCTGCTCCTTGTTTATGCCCTTAAGGCACTTGAATGTTTCTATCATGTCCCCTCAATCTCTCCTCTCCTCCAGTGAGTACATACTGAGGTCCTTTAATCTCTCCTCATATGTTCTCTGGTGCAAGCCTTGTGCCATCTTTGTTGCTCTTTTTTGGACTGCCTCCGCCCAGTCAATGTCCTTGGGAAGGTGCGGACTCCAGAATTGCACAACAGTACTCCAGGTGAGGTCTCATCAGTGTTTTATACAATGGAATCACCACCTCCCTCCCTCCTTCTGCTACTGATCCCTCTGCTTATGCACTCCAAGTTGTCAGTGGCCCTCCCTGCAGCCTTTGTACTCTGCTTAGTCACCTTTAGGTCATCTGTAATGATAACCCCTAGGTCCCTTTCTTCCTTGGTGATTGTCAGCAACTTGCTCCCCCCATCCTGTAGCTCTCCCCAGAGTTCCCTAATCTCAGGTGCATTTTTTTTGCACTTCTTTGAATTGAACCTCAGTTGCCACACCGCAGACCATTCTTCAAGCTTCCCCAGGTCCTTTCTCATCCTCTCAACCCCGTCTGGAGTATTCACCCAGTTGCAGATCTCGGTGTTATCCACAAACAGGCAGACCTTTTCCTCCAGTCCCTCTGCAGTATCACTAATGAGGACATTAAACAAGACTGGCCCAAGGACCGATCTTTGAGGTACCCTACTGGTCACCGTTCTCTCCCCAGATTGGATCCTGTTTAACACCACCATCTGCCCCCTGTTCACTAGCCAGTTCCTATCCCAGTTTACCACCTTGTGCCCCATGCCCAGACTACAGCCTTTTACGTGGGACAATGTTGAAGGCCTTACTAAAATCAAGGTAGGTGACATCCACCCCACCCCCCCATTTACTTCCTTAATCACCCAGTCAAAGAAATCTATCAGATTTTTCTGACATGACCTTCCTCCTGTGAATCCATGTTGTCTTAGATCCTGGGCACCACTGGATTCCAAGTGTGCCACTATTCTTTCTTTAAGCAGTGCCTCCGTGATCTTACCCACTACTGAAGTGAGGCTCGCCGATCTATAGTTTCCTGCCTCCTCCCTACTGCCACTTTTGTGCAGAGGGACTACATGTACCCTCTTCCAGTCTTTTGGAACCACTCCTGTGTTGAGTGACTCAGTGAACATGGCAGTCAGGGGCAGTGCTAGCTCCATTCACAGTTCCCTTGATATCCTCAGCTGTGTGCCATCTGGCCCCATTGCTTTGTCCACCTTCAGTTTTGTGAGCTCCTCTAGGACTCTCTCCACTGTGAATGGGCTTATGTTTACCCCCTTTGTGTTTGTTCCCTGGCTGTGGCCCCTGACCCTCCCCCTCTTTCATGAATACTGAAGAGAAGTATTTGTTCAGTATTTCCACCTTTTCAAGGACTCCTCCTTGCACTCCACTGTATCCCCCTGAGCCTTACAATCCCCCGACCCCCCAGTTTTCCTTCTTTCTCTGATGTACCTAAAGAATGTCTTGTTCCCCTTTGTCACCGTCTGCGCTAATCTTTCCTCAGTCTGCGCCTTTGCACTCCTTATAGCTTTCCCTGCTTCCCTTAGATTTTTTAGGTACACCTCTCTGTCTTCCTCCTCATGAGTTTCCTTGTATTTCCTGAAACCCGCCCTTTTGCCCTTACCTTTTCTGCCACCTCTCTCGAGAACCAAAGTGGTTTCCTCCTTTTCTAACCCTTGTTAACCATCCTGATGCACTGGCTTGTTACCTCCTCTGTGGCTCCCTTCAAATATTCCCACTGCTCCACAACTTCCCCTCCTATCTCCCTCTTTGCCAGGGCCTCCTTGATACCCCTCCCCATTTTAGCAAAATCCACCCTCCCAAAATCTAAGATCTTTGCCTTTGTGTGGCTAGTCTGTGTCTCTATCCCCATGTTAAACCACACTATGTGATGGTTACTGGATCCCAGCTGACCTTCCACTAGGATGTCTGTGATTCTGTCCCCATTGGTCAGTACTAGCCCAGAATTGACGTGCCTCTGGTGGGATTGCGTACTAGTTGTTTGAAGTCTGCCCCTTGTAGGGAATCCAGGGTATCTCTGCTCCTGGCTGAAGCAGCTACAGGGATGGTCCAGTCCATGTCTGGGATGTTGAAATCTCCCACCAGTAATACTTCACCCTTTGAAGCCTTCTCATGGATTTTATCCACTAGCTCCCTATCCAACTCTTCCCTCTGCATTGGAGGTCAATAGATGACCCATGTGTGAATCACTCTGCCATTGCCTGGCTCAAGGGTGACCCACAGTGCCTCAATCTCCCCCTGTCTCCCCTGTACTTCCATTGTTTTTATTTCTTCAATTATGTACAGGGCCACCCTCCCCCCCACTTTGTACTTTCCCTGTCTCTCCTGAATAGATTGTATCCTGGTACAATTGCATCCCATTCATGATTAGTGGTGTCCCAGTCTCCATTATTGCCACTATGTCCAAGTCCACCTCTACTATCAAGGCCTCCAGGTCTGGAATGTTATTTCTGAGACTGCGGCATTTGTAACCATGGCCTGCCATGTTTTGCGTTCTGTTCTTCCTCTAATCCTGTTTTTGGCCACCTGCCTCTGTCCCCCACCTCCCTTTTCCATATTATGCTGCCCTCTTACTCCTGCCTCCCCCTTTGTATCTGGTACTGGTGTCCCTATTTTCAACCTATATTCTTGTTCCTCATTTCTGACTGCTCTAGCCTGTGAGGGTGGACTCTTTGAGATTCCCTGCTCCTGTTGACCCCCCCCACTGCCTAGTTAAAACACTCATCCAGGAAGCATTTAAACCATTCACTGAGGGCTGCCGTCCCCCTCATGGAAGGATGCAGTCTGTTCTCCCTTGAACAGGGCTGCATTGTTCCAGGTTGGTCTCCAGTCTCCAATGAAACCATACCCCTTCTCACTGCATCAGCCCTTCAACCACCTATTGAAGCTGCTGATCTGGAGCTTCCTACCCTCCCCCATACCATGGACCGGCGGCACCTCCGAAAAAGTTACAAAGGTTGCTATCCTCTCCAGGCACCTTTCTAACTCCTCCTGGTCCTCCTGTACTTGTCTATGCTTGTCCTGTCCTTGGATAAGTCACTCATTCCCAGGTGAACAATGACATCCAGTCTTCTCCTTGCTACTGCTTTAGTGAACCTCAGGATCTGCTCCCTCTCTTTCCGAGCAGTGCCTCCTGGAAGGCACTCTACCCCCCTCTTCTCCCTGCTATCTGTGCCCAGAGTCATTTCCCTGACAATTGAGTCCCCCAGTAGGAGTACCTTCTTCCTCCATTGAGGTCCTCTTCCTCCCGCAACTGGGACTCTCTCTTGGAGGACCCTCACTTCCTCTGTGGTCTCAGCCTTGGGTTCCCTTTTGGGGCTCTCCCATTCCTCCAGAACCTCATAGGAATTCTTAAGATGGCCCAAATGGGGGATATGCCTCTGACCACCCTCCCTGAACCCACTGTAGTCCATCCCACCTTCTGCCTGGGTAGCTGTTGTGGCAGTGGCTATGAACATCGTGGCCTCTGGGTGGGTATGAAGGTTCCCAGTACTCCGCCAGCTCAGCCCAGAGACTGGCAGTTTCTGCCCTCAGCCCAGAGAGGTGCCTACAAATGTGGTGGCACCACAGTACCCTGAAAGATCTCCTGAAGACTGCTGCCCTGCACCCAGTACAGTGCACCACACCCTGCATCTTCCTGCTCTGGTTTCTTACTCCCCCTTTTATCCTATTCCCCGTGCCTGTTGCACTCTTTCAAGTTTTTTTCTCATTCTTCATTAATTGTTGCTCATTACAATGTGTTTATTATACTGTACATCTAATTTTTTGTTGAGAACATAATTTAGTTAAACGGATTTACTAAAGATAAAATGGTGATAGTGTAGATTATTGGGTATGCATAGGATGTACGCTATTAGCGTAGAGCACAGGTTACACTATTTAGTCAAATTGCCCATTCCTTTACTTTTTATTAGTTTATTTGTGTTGGGGGGGCTTTGCCCCCCACATCCCCAAAAAACACAAAGGTGGGTGTGGGGTGAAATCCCTAACACAAAATAAACAAACAAACCCAAAATTAAAAGCAGGCACAAGCACTTGGCCAAATCACCCATCTTGTTACTTTTTATTAGTTTATTTGAGTTAGAGGGCTTCACCCCTCACACCCCCCATAAGAAAAGGGGGAGCAAAGCCCACCAACTCAAATAAGCTAAGAAGAAGCCAGAAGGGGAAGGAAGGAAACATATTCAATTCAGTGCTTTAGAGTAACTGGTAATTGCTATTTTTCTTTTAAACTTAGATTGTGGGCTTTTAGTGACACTATACTTTCTTTGTTGTCTTTACTTATAATTGTTTTTGGGCTGTTGAAAATTTAAAACATAGTGGTGGTGTAATTCTGTGCTGTCTTTAATTGCCCCCTCCCCTTCCCCCAACTCTTGATTATATACCCTGTTAAATCTGATTGACAGGAGCTAAACACAGGGTATAGTAAGGGGTGTGAAGTAGGAGGGGCATAAGGGGGAAGAAGCCCACCCTCAGCACAAGTGTTTTGACTCATTTATTTATTTATTGGTTTCTTTTTCTTTTAAAAAAATTATCTGAGGATCAGTGGCAGGATTTTTAGTACAGTAAATTAATAAAAAGGGAACTAGGAGAGCTTCAGTAGCAGACAAGTAGTGGAATTGCAGTATAATGTGGGGAGTGGTGCAATGCAGTGGCTGTAGGGCAGCCATATTCAGGCAGACCTTCTGGACACTGAGGTGCTGCCCTATCTGCATGCATCTCTCTGGACTGCAGGATGAGGTAGCCAGACTCAGAGTGGAAGTAAACTGGTTCAGGAGTACCATCACCCCTATCCAAGACCACCCAGTCAATGCAACTGCCTCAAGGATGCCGAGCGAGGGCACTTGGATGACAGTGGGCTCAGGAGGTTAGAGCAGTCAGGCAGAGGCACATGCCAGATCCTATTCCACTAAGAACTCATATGCCACACTGGCAAATGAGGACAACCAAATAGAGGTACCCAGAGAAGTGGAAGGAAAGGATGTGGAGGTTAGCCAAGGAGATGACCTCAGTGGGGAAAGCAGTGGACCCCAGAGGAGGAGGAAGTGAATCCTGGTGGGGGACTCCAGCATAAGAGGGATCCAGCTAGGAACACAGGAGGGGGAGGACAGGGAGGTGAGGTGCCTACCAGGTGCCACGGCATGGAGGGATGGAAGGAAGATCCTGGGGATCACTGGGAAGGCAAGGCGGGAGGGTGAGCTGGATGTCATTATCCACCTAGGTACTAATGACCTGGCAAATGGGGAGCCAAAGGAAGTTCAGGAAGAGTTTAGGAAACTGGGGCGGGATCTCAAGCAAGTAGCTACTTCTGTCACTTTCAAGTACTACCTGTGAGAGAGCAAGGGAGAGCATGAGGTGCATGCACCAGGAACTTTAACTCATGGTTGAAGAACTGGTGCTGTGAGGAAGGGTTTGGATTCATTGGTGAATGGGGACCCACCTGGAGGATGGAAGTTTGTTCAAGCCTGCGACCTGCATCCATCCTGGAGGATCAAGCACCCAATGATAAGTTTAAATGCTCATTGACAAGCATTTAAACTAGCAAAGAAAGGTGGCAGGCCAGCAAGGATGGTACCTACTTGCTCACCCCCACAGCTAGCAGTGGAACCAGTGAACCAGAGGAGTGGCTATCTCTGCAAAGCAGTGTGCAAAAGATGGAGATTAGGTGCCCAAGAGGTGGATAAGCAGAAAGGGCAAAATTCAGCAGAAGGACAGACAGCAAGGAGAACCAGGATAAATGACAACCAAGGAAGGGGCTGGAGTAGAACAGTGAAACAGTCTAGGAGGTCAAATCATGGAAGCCATGTGTGCAAATGCCAGGAGCCTTAGCAACAAGATGGAAGATCTGGAGGCTGTCATGGTACAGTCAGACCTGGACATTGGGGCCATCACTGGAAACCTGGTGTAATGATAACCATGACTGGGAGATGGCCATACCTGGCTACAACATATTCAGAAGAGACAGAGCAGGCAGGAAGGGAGGAGGAGTGGCACTGTATGTGAAAAATGACATAAGGGCCACAGAGATCCAGGAGGAACAAAATGGGGGAGAGATACTGTGGGTTAAGCTGGAAAGGAAAATGGGACAGCCCTCCGCACAGGTGTGGTCTATAGACCACCAGCCCAGGAGGAAGAAACAGATAGGGAGCTGATGCTAGCCATCCAAAGGATGGCAGACAAGGGTGAGGTAGTACTGGTTGGAGACTTCAATATTCCAGACGTGGACTGGAGCATCCCAGCAGCAGCATCAACAAGAACAGATTTATCCTGGACTCCCTTCAGGGTGCCTTCCTCAAGCAACTGGTCATGGAACCAACTCGGCAGAAGGCAATACTGGACCTTATGCTCACAAAGGGGAACAGTGTGATGGGGGTAACAGTGGGGGAGCACCTGGGAAACGATGACCACCAGTCATTGTGGTTTGAAATCACACAAAGAGCAGAACCAAACGATACAAAAACACGTATCCTGGATTTTAGGGGGGCAGACTTTGGAAAAATGGGGAGATACTTGAAAGAGGCATTAAGGGGAATGGGACAGGAATCAGGGGTTGAGGAACAGTGGGCAGTATTTAAAATGGGGATTACAAGAACAACAGAATTATGCATTAAGCAGGTTAGCAAGAGGAAAAGGAAGAGGAGACCATTATGGTTTCCAAAGGTAGCAAAAGAAAGTGAAAGCCAAAAGATTGCATTCAGGCAATACAAAAGACACAGGCAGAAGGGGATAGGAGAAGTACCAGGAGAAGCAAAGGGAGGCAGGGAGGTCAGTAAGGAAGCCAAAGCTCAGACAGAAGAACACATTGCAAAATCAGTGGGTGAGGGACAAAACCTTTACAGGTACATAAGTGAAAAAAGAAAGACAAAGGGAGGGATAGTGAGACTGAAGGGGGAAGATGGGGGCCGTGTGGAGGATGACAACAGTAAAGCTGACATATTGAACAGGTATTTCTGCTCAGTCTTTAATGAGGAAGAGGAGGGTAATGGGTCTGAAGGGAGTACAAGGGGTGAGAATGGTGCAGAAATGGATACAAGTCCCTTTACACAAGAAAGGGTCCTGAAGGAACTGGAAGTAATAAGAGTTGATAAAGCAATGGGGCCAGATGGGGTGCACCCCAGGGTCCTTAAAGAACTAAGAGAGGTGGTGGCTGAACCTCTGGCTATCCTATTTAGCCAATCACTGGAAACAGGGGAGGTACCCAAAGACTGGAGGACAGCAGATGTAGTCCCTTATACAAAAGTGGGAACAAAGAGGAAGCAGGGAACTACAGACCAGTCAGCCTCACCTCAGTAGTGGGGAAGATCATGGAAGCACTACTGAAGGAGAGATTGGTGGAACATCTAGTTGTCAATGGACTACAGGACCCAAGGCAGCATGGTTTCACCAGGGAGGTCATGTCATACCAACCTCGTTGAATTTTTGACTGGGTGACTAGGGAGGTGGATCAGGGAGGGCAGTGGACATGGCCTATCTGGACTTCAGCAAGGCCTTTGACACTGTGCCACATAGAAGACTATTACACAAACTGGGAATATGGGTGTGGGCAGGACAGTAGTGTGGTGGGTAGGTAACTGGCTGGGTGGCAGGACACAGAGGGTGGTGGTAAATGTCTGTCACTCCACAGAGGGAAGAGTGACCAGTGGGGTACCACAGGGATCAGTGCTGGGACGGTCCTATTCAACATCTTCATCAGTGACATTCATGGGACCTAGAAGGCAGAATTTCACTGTTCGCTGATGACACAAAGCTCTGTAACAGAGTAGACACACCAGAGGGTGTAGACAGAATGAGAAGTGACCTACAGAAACTTGAAGAATGGTCAGGGGTTTGGCAGTTGAAATTCAATGCAAAGAAGTGCAAGATAATGCATATGGGCACAAAACCCTGGCACAATATATCATTTGGGGTGAGGATATAGCATGCACCAAGTAGGAAAGGGATTTTGGGGTTGTCATCTCTGATGACCTCAAGGTAGGAAACAGTGTGACAAGGCAGCAGGTAAAGCAAATAGGATGCTGGGATGTATAGGCAGGGATCATCAGCAGGAAAGGGAGGTCATAAATTTAGCTATACAAGACACTAGTGAGGCCCACCTGGAGTACAGTGTACAGTTCTGGAGACCATACCTCGTAAGGACATAGACAGGGTAGAGAAGGTTCAGATGAGGGCAACAAAGATGATGCATGGATTGCATCACAAGTCCTATGAAGACAGGTTGAAGGAACTGAACATGTACTCTCTGGAGGAGAGGAGGGAGAGAGGGGATATGATAGAGACATACAAGTATCTTACAGGGAGGAACAGGGTGCAGGAAAACACTATTTTTAAGCGAAAAAGATGTTCCAGGACTAGAGGGCAGGGGATGAAGTTGGAGGGAGGACGATTCAGAGGAAACATGAGAAAGAATTTCTTCACAGAACGGGTGGTGGACAAGTGGAACACCCTGCCAGAGGAAGTGGTGGGGGCTGAAACAATCACAGGATTTAAGAATGCATGGGATAGACATAAAGGAATTCTGGAGGTCAGGGGTAAGGGGCAACAGACTTCTAGGAAAACAAACTGAACTTACAAGCTCAAATGGGCAGACTGGGTGGGCCATAGGCCCTTATCTGCTGACACTGTCTATGTATCTATGTACCACAAGCATAAAAATAAGGCATGTGACTAAAACAGCACTGTATTCAGGAAGCTGTTATGGCAAGTTTCCTACGCCTACCTGATAATCTACACTATCACTGGTCAAATAACTCTAGAGTAAGTCTTCTAATGTTAGGGGTGGGCGAATACCTTATTTCAGATATTCAGCCAAATATTCTTATTCAGGGTCCCACATATTTGGAAAGTCAGTATATGCATTCTTTATTCATGTACCTGTTGGGGGAAGGAACACAGCCCCCTCCTTCTTCTTCCCTAGCCATGTCATCAGCTTCTACTTCCTCAAAAGCCTTCTGTCCACCCTTTACTACATACAACTCAGCCCAACATTAATATCACCTGTTTGGGAAATATGGAACAAAAATGCACAGTACCAGGCAAAGCAAAAGTGCCAGTGCATGTTTGTTGCCCCTTTAGCACAAGACAGCAAGATTTTACAGTAATTACCTGGGATCTCAATCTGTAATACAGAACTACATTCCCTGTCCCTCCACCTTCTGCAATTAACATAGTTCCACCTTCCTCCCCCACAGCACCGACAATGTAAGGTTTAGATATCGTTTAATGGAAAAGTCCAATGATGGGTGACCGGCACAACTTGTCCATCACCATGACCGACCATCATCTCTTCTCTCACTTTTTTTGTTGTTGAACAACATCATCACCCCACTCCCAACTCCCACTCTCCTCCTTCCAGCACACAGATTTCACAATATGATGAAGCCCTCCCTGGCTAAGCAAAGGTGACTGTGTCTGGTGTAACCCATCCTCCTTCAAGGCTGAATACATTATTATCAGTGGAAGCACTCCCGCACTTCCATAGTAGATCAGCTGTTTTACTATGCAAGCATGGGAGTGCTTCCATTCAGAAGAAAGCGGCTGGCCATGGAGGAGGGGGAGTTGTGCTGGTTTCATTTAACAAGACTTGGAGAGGGGGAGCTTCACCATATTATTGAAATGTGGGTGCTGGGCATTGGAGAAGGGTGGGATTGGGCTGTGTTGCAGAGTGTGAGGGGATGGTGGGATGTAGTTTAAATGGTTGGGCTGGGTTTTCTTTAATATATTATTTCCCAAATACGAATAGGCATGAATAGTGTTACTGTTCATTATTAGCATCAAAATAACTTATGGTGCATTATTTTTGATATTTGGAAAATATTATTCATTTCTTGCACACCCCATCTTATGTAAGTAGACAATAGTTTTGTTACAGCCTTCTCTTGGT
This sequence comes from Neoceratodus forsteri, assembly GCA_016271365.2. Classification (NCBI taxonomy): domain Eukaryota; kingdom Metazoa; phylum Chordata; order Ceratodontiformes; family Ceratodontidae; genus Neoceratodus; species Neoceratodus forsteri. The sequence goes on from CM028133.1 coordinate 810,230,967, forward strand.
CTTTAGTGTTTGTTAAATGACTTGGACCTTCTAACGAAGGATGTTAAGCTTGTTATAAATTTAAAAACAATTGTAATCCTTGGGAACTAAAGCAGTAAAAATAAACTTAAGTGGTATTGTAATGATCATTGCTTAGCAGTTTGGGTCAATCCATGACAACCATGGAAATATAATAATAAATATATTAAAAAAAAGGCCTAAAAGCTATAAAACTATGAAAAGCATTGTTGTAGCTTAATACAGTGAATGTTAGAGATGCGGTGGCTTTTATTTTCCCAGTAGAATTTCCCATAAATCAGGTTACTTTGCAGTTCTCTGAGTTATTGTGTATGTAAGCCCTCACCCCGCCGTGTGGGACTTTCCTGCACTGAACTCCACAAAGTGCTGATTTCACACAGTTTTTCAGAAAATACATACTTTATGGCATTTTACATGTGAAGTTGACAGTTCGTGTCCTTTACCACACAAATTACTCTATACAGTTTGCAAAGTGAGAAGTTCTGCAAATTTCTGAAAATCTGTAAAATACTCAGCAAATAATTTTTTTTTACAATTTACACATCTCTAATAAATGCAGAGGCCAGAACATTGAAGTTGCATTACAAATAGTTAAGGCCAAGGTGAAAAATGTATAACTCTGCTCTACTGAACTGTGTGGCTAGAGGGAAGGAAAGGATATTGAAGTACTTCAGAATATATTTACATGTACAGTACTAGCAGAACCATTTTCAACACAGCTCAACAACTGAGAACTAAATTTGATTGTCTTTCAGTATCATTACTTGATAATGCAGAACCTTTAAAAATATTGGAGCATCTAGGTACTCACATCAGCAGAATGACAAATGTTGCATTTACATTATATTTGACAGAAGATACTATGGTAGTACCTAAAGTGCATCCAAAGAACAAAGCAGTCATCTGGCACTGTATCAGTTGTTCTGCTGAAATCTATGGAGGCGTATCTATCATATAGAGCAAGAGAGCACTAACTCTAGTAATTCAGTGTCTGAACCTGACCATCTTAGATTATGGCAATGAGTAGGAATTTTCAAAGACACATGGTCAGTGCCAGAAAATTAAGGGCATACAAAAAAGAAACAAAGAGAAAAATATTGTTGATACTAATGAAGACTGGACCATGGTTACCTGTAACTGGAGGGCTAAGAAAGGGAGTAAGGTAATGTCCTTTGAGGTTGTATTGACTAATAAGATACAAGCCTCTGTATGAAACATAGAATCAGGCTAAAACAGAGAATATAGAAACTAGCAATATCATTACAGAAACAGACAAAAGTCAGGAGGAAATAAGAACTCCCCAGAAATATTGTATATATTAGGCGATTCTATACTAAAATATACAGATCGGTATAGATGCATGCCTGACACATTGTGTTAGAACCATTGGTAACTTCTCTGGAGGAAAGATAGCTGATATTGTGGCAGTGTCAGAAGAAATCTAAGGAATGCAGGAAGTAACCCACTTGTTGTAATCCATGCAGGGACAAACATCACAAGGAAACAGACAAATTAATAAAGGAGTACATACTGTACAACTAAGTAGGAGCCTAGAACAAAAGGGGTGTGAATGGTTTTCTTAGAGATTTGCCTGATCCTAAGGTTGAGCTTGCATAGAAAAACATTAATCAAAGATACTAATAAATAATAATGCAAACATACATTTGAAAAAGGTTACCAATGCATAACAGACTAGAAAAGGTTTGAGGGTAACTACAGGTACTATACTATAGCTGGGATGGCCTTCATCTGAATAAATATGGCAGTACGACATTGGGAAAGCAGACTGAACAAACTTGAACTATCATTTTAAATTAATAAAAATGGGGGCTTAGGAAGTAAATATTGCATCCTTGACAGATGTAGTAAATATCCACAGGGGAAAGCAATGGTGTAGGTTTTTCATATAATGGTAATATAGAGGATAATGTATGGACATCGATGAACAACAAAACTATGCTAGCTTTGAGTGGTTACCTTGGCAACCCATGTAAACCTTGAGAGTGCAGCTTGAGAGGTTTACTTAGGTTGTCAGGGAACCAAGAGAAGCTATCATAGCTCTGTTGTTCAATCGATGCCCATACATTGTCGTTCATAGTGTATGGGCATTGTAGTTATTAGACTCATTAGTTATCAGAGTAATACTGATCATTATCTGATGCTTACCACCTAGAATAAAGCAATGGATTTCTTAACTTGTACCGACCACATCGAGACTACGTTGTTCAGTGCAAAAAAAAAATAGTTTTACTTACAAACAGCCTCATAAATGTAGTCAAAATAAGGAACATATTTTAAGGTAATACTAATTAAGGAAAACAAACAAACTGGTGCTTATAAAGGAGAAACAAGTCTCGGTAACTGGGATTGGAGAAGTTAGTCATGTGACACGCAGTGTCCAATTGGGATTGCTGTAAAATATTTAGCAAAGTAGTGCCATGAATCAAGGATTTTTGCGGCACTGTTCAGTACTTGGGCCTTCAGACCTATGAGAAATGGGGAGAGAAAAAGGAGAACAAACCTTATTTAGCAGGCAAGTAGTGGATTCAAAATACAGGCTTACTGGCTAGCATAAAAATATACAGTAATGAGGATGTGCTAGCAGAGTGTCTGGATGGCAGGTGGGGGTGGGTGGAGCGGGAGCAAGAATTAACATTGAACTGCCTTTGCAACGGCCTCACGTGTCAATTCCATTTTATTATACCATCAATGTGATGTCCCATTGATGGATTAAGAACAATGTTGTGTCACACCAATGGTATAACAACTTTGGGAAAAGATGAATTTCAGCTAATAACATTCTGACACACATTATAAACTGCTATAGGCAGATGCATGCAGTTTAAATATACTCAAAAAGAGTGAACTAGAAGTTTTGAGGCAGAGTGAAAAGATTGATGCAGTAGCAGTATTTGGAGACATAATGGGACACAATTAATGGTTGGAGCAAGGAATTTAAGGGAAATAAGGTGTACAATACAAGTAGAGAAAATAAAAAGGGAGGAGGAATGTGTGTGCATGTAAATTCAGTGTTAGAAAGCTAGGAGTTGAATTGTCCTGGTGGTGCAGAGGGCTGAGGTGCTGGACACTTCACCTCGTGTCACACCAGTGACCCAGGTTTGGGAATGGACTCAGGTCATCTGGGAGCTGGCATGGGGGGGCAGGGTGACAGCAGGATTGAGCAGCCAAAAGGCAGCTTTCCTCTCTCAGGGTGGCCATAATCTCCCCATAATTCTGCTGCTACAAGGTGGATGTCTGGTGGTTAGTGTAGGCAGGAATGGGTGACAGCTTGCGGGAGGGGACCTCAGGGTGCGGCATGTGCATGCCTCCACATACCCGTGCACTGCCGAGATATGGGGCAGGAGAAAACAGGGGGGAAATGGATAAAAAGATAAAAAAAAAGAAAGCTTCCAGTTAAACTGTATTAATGAAGATAACAAGGATACCAAAAGTACATGGGTTGAATTAAAAATGAGGAGAGGAAATAAAAAAATTATAGGAGTATGTTATAGATCTTTTTGCAACAGCACTGAGAATAACAAAGCATTACTGAAGGAAACATAGAAACATTTTTTGACGGCAGATAAGGACCACTTGGCCCACCTAGTCTGCCAGTTTCCCTACCTACAGGATAAGCCACAGATCCTAGTTAACCAACAGCCTATTTCTTCCTACCCCCCACAAGAATTGCCTTATGTCTGTCCCATGTATTCTTGAATTCTCCCACATTTTTAGACCCCACAACCTCCTCAGGAAGGCTGTTCCATGCACCCACCACCCTCTCTGTGAAAAAATACTTCCTCTTATTGCCCCTAAACTGCCCCCCTATCTTTAAATTGTGTCCTCTTGTTCTTGCATGTCTCTTTTTCTGAAAGATGCTACCTTCTTGGATTTTGTTGATTCCACTGAGGTACTTAAATGTTTCTGTCATGCCCCCCCTCCTTTCCTCAAGGGTATACATATTAAGCTCTTTTAGTCTCTCCTTGTATGGCTTCTCTTGCAGACCCTGCACCATTCTAGTTACCCTCCTCTGGACTGCCTCTATCCTGTCTATGTCCTTGTGGAGATGGGGTCTCCAGAACTGGATGCAGTACTCCAGATGTGGTTTCACCCACTGTCTGTACAAAGGGATAACAACTTTCAGTCTTCTGCTGGTGATGCCTCTCCCTATGCATCCCAGTATACCCCCAGCTCTCCCTACTGCCTTCTCACATTGCTTGTTAACCTTAAGGTCATCTGATATGATTACCCCCAGGTCCCTTTCCTTTTTTGTTTTTGATACTACCTCCCCCCGCCTATTGTGTAATCTTCCCCTGGGTTTTTGTTTCCCAGGTGCATTATTTTGCACTTCTTTGCATTGAATCCTAGCTGCCATACTTCCGACCATTCCTCCAACCTTGCCAAGTGCCTTCTCATCCTTTCCACGCCTCCTTGTGTATCAACCCTGTTGCCGATCTATGTGTCATCAGCAGAGAGGCATTACAAGGACAGCAGAACAAGGAGATGTTATTATACTGGGTGATTTCAATCTACCTGCAAAGATATGCATGGTGAAAACTCTTCTGAATATATGTTCTTCGAACAATTAGTAAGCCATAGGTTTAACCAGTTAGTGCAGGGTCCCACTAGAGGAACAAATACTCTGGATTTAATAATAATTAACTTAACATCCAAAGTAAAGTGTTTAAGTATCTGAGAAAACCTAGGCACAAGTGATCATTAATATGATAGAATGTAAGATACAAGCTAGCATGCAGTAACAAGAAACTACATTAATGAAAAGGGTCTGAGAAGTAGAGCATTCTGATTGGCTGCAAGCATTCCATTAGCCTTATGTTAATCTTTGATTAACATACATATACAGCCTAATCATATGCTGAAGACAGTTTAACACTATTTAAAAAACATTGTTATAATAGCAATAAGACACTCTTGGGGGTTGTGTTAACGGCCAGTTAATTGCCCTCTAGTGGAATGTAGCACTTGACTATGCCTCATGCCACATTACACCCCTAGATGGTGATTAACAGATCAGTAACGTAACCCCTGGCCATACCTTATTGCTTATATAGAGAAGATTTCAGGATGATAAACAAAAGATTATCAGACTAGAAATGGCATAACAAACTCGGAGAAGGGGGGAATCAGTTGAGACTTGGATGTTCATTAACAGTAAACTGCTAGAGCTGGAGAAGGAATTCATTGCTAGTAGAAAGTGTTACAACAAAAAAAGTAACCTACTTTATGGGTAACTTACAGGTTACACAAAAAATAAGGAAAAAAAACCCAGAAAGCATATAGAAAACTCAGGGAAGACCCAAGTAATCCAAACATGCAGTGTTATAAAATTAAGCAAAAAAGGACTAAACAGACAATCAGGAGGAAGAGATCAAAAACTGAGTTTACAGTCATGCACACACATCAAAAATAACTCAATCTTTCTTTGCTTATGTCAACAACAGCAAAGGATCAGTCAGAACAGAAGGATCAATATTAGATGTAAGGAAAGTTATATCAAAACCTAAAAAATAGCAAAATCGTATAATGATTATTTTAGTACAGCATTTAATAAAGCAGTTGGTGGGACAGTAATTACAAGAAGAAGTAATATAATAGAAGTAAATAACCAGATATTCTTGGAAACTGGAGTTTATGATCTCTTGAGTATAATAAATAGAAATAAATCTTCTGGTCCTGACATGCAAGATCCATAATAGCACCGATCACAGCATTATGCAATAAATGTTATAATGAGGAGGCAGTGCCACAGGATTGGAGAATGCCAGTAGTGGTACCCATACACAAAAAAGGAGAGTAAACCGCTAGCTGGAAACTACAGACCAGTCAGTTTGACTGCAGTATTAGGAAAAATTATGGAAACATTAATCAAAGACAAATCAATAATATGGAACTTGAAAGTAAGGGATTAATGAACAAAATCACACAGTTTTAAAGCAGGAAGATCTTGCCCTGCAAACTTGTTAGCTTTCTATGAGAACGTAAACAACAGTTTAGACAGGAACATACCGATATACATTACTTATCTGGATTTCCAGAAGCCATTTGATAAAGTACCACACATAGAACTGATGAATAAGATGGAGAAAATCAGAATTGACTATAAAATTACTACATGGGTGGCATCCTGGTTAAGCAAAATAATTCACTTTGTCAGGATCAAGGGTACCTTATCAAATACTAATAAAAATCACTAATGAGTTACCTCAGGGCTCAATATTGGAACAGTCTCTGTTCTCCTTTTTTATAGGAAATTTGCATTTACACATTAATGGTTAGATCAAAAAATTCACAGATGACACCAAACAAAGTTGTGAAGTAGACACCCAAAACAAAATACGAAAGCCTAGTGAGTGACATTAGGAAAACTGAAGAATAGGCCAACTTTAGCAACTGTTCTTTAACACCGAGAAATGTGTGATAATATATTTAGGCAGAAATATCCCAAATAGTGAGTGTGTGCTGTGTGGAAGATATAGTACTTAAAAAGTGTCAAAACAGAAAGCAATTTGGGAGTTATAATCGATAGGGACCTGAGCCCGGAGCATCATTGTAAAAAGACTGCACTCAAGGCAAATAGATTATTGGAATGTATTAAGAAATCATTTATAAACAAGACAGAACAGTGTATTATGTCACTACATAGGACATATATTAGACCACATCTGGACAACAGTAGTCTATTCTGGAGTCCATATTTAAAGAAAGACAAAGAACTGCTAAAGAGAGTCCAACGTGGACTTGCTAAATTAATCCCAAGATTACCTTATAAACTGTACAATGAAAGAATTATGAATCTGAGTTTATTTACACTAGAGGAAAGGAGGATAAGAGGAGCTTTGCTTCAACTGTTCAAAATATCAAGGGATGATGAGTTAGCGAGTTGGGATTGAGCTAGATAGAAAGGGATGTTGTGCTGCGATCACACAACCAAACAAATTACATTGGAACAGGTAAAGGAAAATAACAGAAAAAGGTTCTTCTCACAAAGTGTGGTTAAGGGGTGGAACAGGTTACCATCAGCAGTGGTAAAAGCAGAAATACTTAAGCTGTTCAAAAAAAGTTGGGTATTCACTTACATGATAAGGGTGTACACATTTAGTCCCACACGGAGTGGAAAGACAGACTCAAAGGGTGCAAAGCTGACCTCTGTCTATATAACCTAGTATTACACCTAGTACTGCACATTTTAAAGTGATACCATGAGATTCATAATTTCGAGTAACACTTGCATTGTCTGGAAGCCTAGGTTGGCAAAATTATTTTCAGGTGCATGTTATATTTTAATGTCACTCCTGTATGAAAATAGAAGGGATCATAATTTGGCACAAGAAAGGTAGCCAGCCGATCCCTTCACTTTCTGGTTGCTGAGATCCACCCCCACACTCAGGCACATAATGACGTGTGACCAGGGAGAGCATGGGGGTGCACCCCATTAAAGTCAATGGGGGTCACTTTTATGTCTGTTTTTTTTTCACATACAAATGGCCAGTCTGAGATTAATTAAGGGCACCACTCGAATAAGATGGCCCTTGTTTGTCAAGCAGTGCCCTTCATTAATTTCAAAGTGGTCACTTGTATGTGAAAAAATGGACATGAAAGTGACCCCCACACTATCCCTGCTCAGATGTCATTACATGCCTGAGCGTGGCGGTGGATCTCAACAACCAGGATGTGAAGGGGTCAGCTGGCTACCTTTTTGGTGTCAAATTATGATCCCTTCTATTTTCATACAGGAGTGATATTAAAATATAACATAAACCTGAAAATAAATGTGCTGACCTAGGCTTCCACACAATGAAAGGTAATACTAAATCTCACAACATCACTTTAAGTGGGGGAGGGGCAACATGTGCCTATGGGAATTGCCATTTATTGCCATAATCCAAGATGCATGCTGGTTCCTTCATCATCACCAATTCACAAATCATGAGGTTAGTAAAGTATTCTGTAAAGTGTCTGTGGGCACACTGTGTAAGTAACATTTAATGAATATAAATGCTGGAGACATAAGCTTATGAGTGACGTCAGGTTTCTCATTCCTAGGCATTTGTGCTTCAGAAATGGTCAAGCATGCTTTGTTAAATCCTAGTGGGCAGCTCTCAAGTAGGAGTTCGCATTGACTGTGTAGGAAGCCATTAACCTGTACTCCTGAGGGCTGGTGCCAGCAATGCATTAAGAGAAAAAAGAGGAGGGGGTCAGATGAGGAAAAAAGGAAGAAAAAAAAATATAAAATGATTTTCTTTAATATATCTCTTACAGGTACTGTCTAAGGATACTCTGCCACGACTTTCAAGGGAACATTTTTCTTCTAACAGCCCAATATCTCAAAAGACAATGGTCAAGACACCACAGCTCGAAATCCCGTCATATGTACCTCATGCTCAGTGTACCGATATTGTGAGAAACTCTCATCTGACAGATAATGAATGTTACTCATCAAAGAATGTCCAGTCAGACTTATGTGAATCTACTACTGTAAAGTACAGAGACAGTAACATTAAATCTAAAATAACTGACACGTTAAAAAAATATGATTTGGAGGATAGATACTCAAGTAGCAGTGAACAACAATTGCAAAGGTCAGAAACCTTGATACAAAGATATATAAAACATATTTCTGCCACTGTGGGGAAAACAGATGATGAGAAGAGAAAGGAAACAAAAGAAGAGCTTGAGCAGAAACTTGAAGATAGTCAGCAAACAGGTACAGTGAAGAGGCTGACTATATCTCCAGTTCAGAAATCAAAGTTGTTAAATTGGAATGATGATACACTAGAAAATGCAAATTCAGACCAACAAATACAACTAAAAAAAGAGTCGCCTGAAACTTCTGAGCTAAAATGGAGCAACCACAGAGAGAGGACCAAACCAAGTGATCCTTCAACATTATTGAAGTTAAACAGCAAGGCTCCACCAGCTTTGTCTCTAGGCCAGAATGGGTTACCGGGATTACTGAAAGCAGATGACAGTTCAGCAGGCGGAATAGATGATGTGCCTTTATCCCCACTGAGGCGGCTGGCCAGTGTAGTTAAAAAATCTTTCATGAGCTGGAGCTCTTCCTCCTCTCCAGAAAGTACAAGAAAAACTATAGATAGTAAAACAAAAGGGTTTTCAACAAGTAGTGATACAAAAACATCTGACTCATACCCTGAGGAACTAGCCATTGTGTCGCTAATAAATAAAACAGCAAAAGACATGGAAACTAAAGATTCAGTTGTCAAGCAGAATCCTCCTTGCCTACCCATTGACCAAGTAACTGGCAAGCCCTTTTCAGTCTTAAATGGGCCTAAAAAAGCTTCAGGGAATACCACTAAGCATGTTCATGAAGAACCTCAGAATAACAAGTTGGAAGATGTTATACCAAAACTTTTAGAGAAAGTTTCACTAGAAGAACAATCCTCTGAACGGAATAATAGTGAACGTTCCTTCCCTGGCAAAACAAAGTTAACATTTCTTTCTTCACTGTGGCCAAAGGACAAAATGTATGAACATGATAAGAAATTCATGTCAGCCACAGAAGAACCTGTGCATAAGAAAGATATCTGGACACCTTTTAATTCTATTAGGAAGACACCTAATGAAAAAGAAACACAGGCACCTTTAACCAACTCAGTTGCAGCTTATTCTTCAGGGAAAAAAATATCACGTAAGTTGACTATTGCACCTAAAAAAAAAAAGTAACTTGCTTACCTAAACAAATAGGCTAATACACACTGGCATCTGTGTTTAATACTACGTGCTTTGCACATTATGATTCATTGTAGCTGAATGGATACATAAACACATAGACAATGTCTGCAGAAAAAGCCTAGTGGTCCATACAGTCTGCCCAGCTTTACCCTAAACTGCCCTATGACCTAGTGTCTAGATGTTTTATTTTTTCACCCTGCCTCGCTCCCTGCATTACTGCTCCCCCGAGTAATTATTATGCTTTTTATCAGCCTGCTTGAGCCCATTAATGGTGTTGGGCCCACTACCTCTGCCAGTATGCTGCTTCACAGCTCAACCACTCTCTGTAAAGTAAAACTGTTTTGCATTCCTCCTGAATTTCCCCCTGCCTGCTTACATTCATGCCTCCTTGAATTTGATTGACTCTTACTACTAAATAGTTTCTGGCAGTTTACCTCGGTTATTCCTTTCAGGAACTTGAACGTCTCAGTCATGTCGCCCCTCTTCCTTCTGGCTCCTAGCGTGTACTTCTTCTGTGCCCTAAACTGATCCTCAAAAGATCTAACTCGTTGGCCCTGAATCATTCTGGTTGCTCGGTGCAGCACCATCTCCAGCCTGTCTCTGTGTTTCCTCAAGTGAAGACTCCCAGAACTGGGCACAGTATTCAAGTTGGGATATCAACCCCCTTCTAATGCATCCCAGCATTCTGGTTGCCTTGCTGTAGGCCTTGTTACATTGGCTAGTTTGTTTTAGGGAGTCACTTATGCTGACCCCCAGGTCCCCTTCCCCTTAGGTAGGGGCCAGCTTAACCACTCCACTCTAGTATTCCTTCCTGGGGTTCTTGTGCCCTATTTGTATCAACTTACACTATCTGGCATTGCATTTCAACTGCCAGACCTTGGACCATGTCTCAAATCTTTGCATGTCCCTTTGTAACTTATTTACCCCCTCCTCGGTGTCACAGAGCTTAGGATCATTTCTGAAGGGACATATTTTTTCCCTGTATTCCTTCTTCACTGTCACTGATGAACATATGGAAAAGGTCTGGTCTTAGGACTGCCCCTGCAGTATCCCTTATTTGAATTCCCTTTCACATGATTTGACTCATTTACCACCACCCTCTGCTGTTACCCCCAACCAACTTCCCACACATCTAACTGGGTTCTTTGCTGCTCCTAGATCCTTTCATTTCTTCAGCAACCTTCTGTGTGGCACCAAATTGAATGCATTGTTGGCACTGTGTGAAGAAAAGAGATCATGTCTGACTTTGTTTGCTCAGAGGAGGGAGTGGAAATTTGGGTTGACAACTTTAAGAACACCCCATGGCTAATTTACCAAGACTCTGCAAACCCAATCCCTAATGTTTTTTTCATTTCCATACATTTTACGCTTTGCATTCTTCAACCCTAATGTCTGCATTAATGCAGTTTATTTTCAATTATTTCGCTTCTTTTTGTGATAGTAGTATTATGTCCTCATTATGAGATAAGCAGAACAGTGGAGCTAGTTATAACCCTGCTTCACCAACCAACCAACAAGTGAAAGACAACAGTGTCTTAATACTTGTAGTTGCACTCTTATACCATACCATCCTAGTTTAGATACAGTACTAATAATAAAGATTTCTTACCTGGGAATTGTGGGATGGAACTATGTGGCTTGAGAGACTGTACAATCATACCTGTAAAATAAGACTAGCATAGAAACATAGACAATGATGGCAGAAAAAGACCAACAGTCCATTTAGTCTGCCCAGACTTTCCTATCTGCCCCACAAACTATTGTTCATACAGAGTTTTATCCCTCCCGGTCCACCCCTGCTCCCCTCCCTACTGCTACCAACCTAAGGCAACTACCAAATCCTTCACTCTGTCCCAGCCAGGGTTGATACAATTTATGGACTTGGCACCCACCACCTCTGCAGGCAGACTGTTCCACAACTCCACTACCCTTTCCATAAAATAGAAATTCTTTGATTCTGCCTCAAACGACCCCCATGCCCCCACCCCAGTTCCTGCTCATGACTTCAGGGTTTTGACTCTGTTCTCATTATACATGGTTCCTTACATTTTACCTTCTTTATTCCTTTCAGGAACTTAATGATCTTTATCATATCCCTCCTCTCTCGCCTGGTCTCCAGTGAGTACATGTTCAGTGCTTTGAGACAATCTTCATAAGATGTGCCCCCCACTAGGTTCTGAATTATCTTGGTCACCCATGTTGCACCATCTCTCCCCTGTTCCTGTGCTTCCTTAGGTGAGGACTCCAGAACTGAGCAAAGTATTCCAGGTGCGGCCTTGCCAGTGACCTATATAGAAGTAGTACTACAGCACCTCCTTTTTCCTACTGTCAGTACCCCTTCTGATACACCCCAGCATCCTATTAGCTGTATTATTGGCCTTGTTACACTGACTTGATTGATTGAGGGAGTCACCAATGGTGATTTGTAGGTCTTTTTCCTCTGGCACAGTGCTCAGTTTAACCACTCCCATCCAGTACTTTGTCCTAGTTTTTTTTGTCCTTAGGTGCATGTCCCAGTGTGTGGGTGTAAAGATAGACACTGATCCAGTGCTATTAGGTACAACACACTTGCTGCATGGTTTTATTTTTAACACATTTTCAAAAACAAATGAAAGAAGATAATTCATTACATGAATTCAGCAGGATGCAACAGTCTGGATCACATGACAACCCTTTTCTTTCTCTCCATGCAATTAATAAGCCACTGTGAGACAATTTTGAAAATCCGATTGTAGAAATGAAAGGAAAAGTGTGACTCTTACCAGGATTCAAACCCAGGGACCTTGCCATTCTGTGGCATGCTCTTAACCACTTGAGACACAGGAGCCCCAAGTCATTAAGCGTCCTGAGATTTCCCTTGAAACACACACATTCCCTACATGGTGTTGCCAAACAGTAACTAGCCAGTCTCTCAAGACTCAAATTACTTCCCATTTCTTTCTCTTCATGCAGTTAAAAAGCCACTGCAAGGCAATTTTGAAAATCCAAATGTAGAAATGAAAGGAAAAGTATGACTCATACCAGAATATATATCCAGGGACCTTGCCATTTCATGGCAACCCTGAGATTCTTGTCTTATCTGTTCTCCAAATCACTATGAGGACATGAACACTGCATGTCATTCCCTGTCCCAGACTCTGGCCAGAATAAAAAATCAAGGCTTCTAGTCACTGTTTTCAGGGGGTTTATATACTCCTAGGGGAAGGAGAAGGTGGACATTTTTTAACCAGCAAAGACACACTAAACTGAAGCTTATTTAAAGGTGCGACCTGGGAGCAGAAGGAAGTTAAAGTGATTTACCAAGTTTGGATATATGAACACATATACTGTAAGGTGACTGCATATAGAACTGATTTGCAATGTATTTTGATAGATGCATAGCTTATTTTAGCAAATGAAATCAGGTTTTCACCCTCACAAACCAAGAAGTGTTGTTTTGTGTATTGGAGCATGTATTTGGTGATCTTTGACACTCATTACCTTTGCAATGTCACCACAGGGAGATCTGTGCTCTGCAATTAAAATTAGTTCTTGGTCACAACAATTCTGTCTTGATAACAGAACTCTTGGTCGCAGCATGCAGCATGACAATGACAATGTCAAACAGTTCATTTTCAGGGTCCGATGATGAAAGCATTATGTTGTCCTGCACTAACAGTAATCTTTTGGACACTGACATAGTGCCACAATTTGACAGCCACTGCATAGTAGATCCCCATAGGGATGACCCTATGACAGCAGCAAGAATGATGTGGGCAGTAGCTCAGGCAGTCACAGCAGTAGTCCCGATCCATTCCAGTACAGCAGTGAGAGCAGACTTAGCAACACGGACTGTTCATATTATATTTTGTTACTTAGTGCTACGGTTTGGTTCCTGTCATTGCTGTCATTTTACTGTGCAAAATCGAGGTATGGTGTGTGTTCTGTTACTCCCAGCATCGATGTGCCCACACAAATGTTAGTGATAGTACCCTGGGTTTTTATATTTCTTTTTTTTTGGGGGGGGGGATTGCTTTCCCTATGCGAATGAGTTGTTGGCCACTCCAGCTTGACACTGAGAACACGGCTCGATCTAGTGGCATTGCTTGAGCAGGATAAATGGCTCACAATTTGTCCAAATTCCTCACCTGGTACTAGTTAGTAGTGACCTCCCACCAACTGATTTATCAGTCACTCACTCTGATGGAGCACATGGTGGAAATTACAAGCAGGCACCTTGTACCCCAACCACTCCAAACCCCCCAGCTGCACACATACACTTAGAAAAATGCTGCAGCAAAGAACTTTTATTATCTGTAAATTATTTACACTGTTTAGGTCTGTCTTTGCCCTAGTGCCAACTGGTCAACGCTATAGCTTTCTTCTCTTTGCATGTGTGTGTTTGGGGGTGAGGGGCCTGCTTGTACTTTCCCTTTTAGAGGTATCAGTGATTGAGTAACGTGTTGAAGTCACCGGTTCCCCCTGTTTACGACATGTTATAAATGTAAAACTACAAATTATTGCACCAGCTTTGTGTTACCTCTAAGCGCTCAGGAACTATACAGACTGCAGCTGTCAATAGTGTCTGCATAAGCATCTGTAATACCATTCTGGCATTGGCTTATTGCTGCTACATGTGTGCCTCCAAGTGCATTTTGAATTGAGCAAAAAATACACAGTACAGTCGGTGATCATCCCTCACCCCCCAAGGTTAAAAATGACACTGCCAATACCCTTCTCATGGAGATAGAGACTGCATTCATGTTTAGATAGCCTAAGTACTGTTTGATTGGTCCACTACAAAAAGGGACATATCCTTGCAGTAGGTACTCAAGACTGTATTTGAACCACTCTTCCTCACTTATGTCACCATACTTCATTACCACTTCGGTCTGTGTCAAGCCATTTGTGTTTTCCCATTTTTTCCATTACAGTGGACCTCTGATGCACATGTGTAAAGTGTACAGTAAATACGACAGATTCTGAACTATACTGTCTCCCATGCCTTACCGGTGTCATGGTGCATTGTGTAGACTCCCTGCATTCATTGCTGTGTAGCCCATATTTTGGTTCAGACATTATTCTCTAAGTATGCTGAACTGACTAGCACACTTTGTAATATAACACCATAGAAGCTGTACGTTGGTACCACAATGTCGGGAGAGGATGGCAACTGCAGTGTCTTCTTTTGCTGATGCTCCAGAGCACATACAATGATGCTATAATCCTAATTATAAAGACTGTATGTTAAAATGTTAAAAAAAACTGTTTTATTTTGAGATACACTGTAAACTATGTAAAGTATAACTATGTACAGTATATAACTGATTTTATTGCATTCATTTATAAACTTAGTGAGGAGCTGGCAAGCTGGAGAAACAATTCAGTGCACCATGTCCCTTTATTCATGCACATCTAAGCATACTTTGGTAATCAGTGTTACGGTGCTTGTATGAGAACACCAAATGAGCCCAAAGAAAACACAGGAGCACAGGAAAAAATATAAACTGCCTATAATGATGGTGACAACCAGAAATGCAATAGCAAAGGCAGTTTACTGAAGCAATCACACTGGAAGCAGCACTTGCCAAAAATACACAGTTTATTGCACTGTTCTCCTGGGATTGGACTTTGCAGCTCAGTGCTTATACTCTTGCTGCACATTACAATTCTGAATTGTTGAAAAAGTCATACATTTAACACAGACCTCTATGTACCAATACTGAAAAGCTTACCAAGCCATCAGGAAATGGAGGGTAATGAGTACCAATGCCCGTAGTCTGGGCAACAAGCTCCCTGAGCTGATGGCCTTAATGGAAGAGGGATGCCTGGATATCGTAGCAGTCACAGAAATATGGTACACAGAGAACCATGACTGGGATGTTAACATACCAGGGTACATAACCTACAGGGGAGAAGAGGGGGAGGAGTAGCTCTCTATGTAAAGGAAGGGATAAAAGCAACTGAACAAAAGAGCAGAGGAGGAGAGGCACTGTGAGTCACCTTGGAGACTGGAAAGGGCACCACAATCCGCTAAGGGTTGTGTACAGACCCCAAGTCAGGGGAAGGAATGGACAAGGATATGATAGAAGGCATTCTTAGAATGGCAGAGAAAGGGAGATACTGTTGATGGGAGACCTGAATATGCCAGATGTTAACTGGAGCACATTTGCTGCAGCCACATCCAAGAACAGGGCCATTCTTGATGCCCTACAGGTGGCAGGCATTAGACAGCTAGTTTTGGAACCCACTCATGAGGGAGCAATCTTAGACCTCATACTCTCAAATGGGGCAGCGAGAGGATCTCAGATCTAGAAGTGTGCCATCTGGGGACAAGTGACCATCAAACAGTGTGGTTCACGTTAAACTCAGCTACAGAGTCAAGCCATACAAAAGTGAGGGTACTGGACTTTGGAGGGCTGACTTTGGCAAGATGGGATAGTGCCTCAGAAAAGCACTAGCAAACAGGCTAGAAGGAGTGTGGAGCAACAATGGGGAATTATCAAAACTGCCATCACAGGGCAACAAGCCTTTGTGTGAAGCAAATAAACAAATCAAAATGAAAAAAAGCCACTATGATTCTCAAAAGAGGTGGCTGTGAAAGTCAGGAAGAAAATATAGCATTCGGAGGTATAAGGAAACACAGAAGGAGCAGGACAGAGAGCTGTACCAGTTAAGGCAGAAGGAAGCAGGAAGGGAAGTCAGAATAGCAAAGGCCCAAACTGAGGAAAGATAGCCAACTCAGTTAAGAAGGGGATAAAACCTTTACAGGTACATCAGCGGCGTAGAAAGACAAAGGGAGGGATAGTGAGGCTGAATAGAATGAGCGGTGGGTGGGCAGAGGGGACAGTGAAAAAGCAGGAATACTGAATGAATATTTCTGCTCAGTATTCTAAAGAGGAGGAGGAGAAGTGCCTAATCCAATTAACAGAAGCACTCTTGATAGGGGGGTCGATCCCAGTCCTTTCACAGAAGAAAGGGTTCTGCAAGAACTCCTAAAACTAAAGGTGGACAAAGCAATGGGTCCTGATAGAATTCACCCTAGAATTCTAAAAGAATTAAGGGAGGAACTAGTGAAACCACTGGCTACTCTTTTTAATAAATCATGGGAGGATGATGTGGTACCCAAGGATTGGAGGAAGACGGATGTGATTCCCCTTCACAAAAGTGGGTCCAAGACAGAGGCAGAAAACTACAGACCTGTCAGTCTGACCTCTGTGGTAGGGAAAGTGATGGAGTCACTTCTTAAGGAAAGAATAGTCGAGTACCTAGAGACCAGTGGAGCACAGGACCCAAGGCAGCATGGATTCACAGTGGGAAGGTCATGTCAGATGAATCTAATAGATTTCTTTGACTGGGTGACCAAAGTAGTAGACCAGGGAGGGGCTGTGGACATGGCCTACCTAGACTTTAGCAAGGCATTTGACACAGTCCCACACAAAAGATTAATAGTCAAATTAACCAGCCTGGGAGTGGGACCCAGGGTGATAGCCTGGGTAAAACATTGGCTGGACAACAGGACACAGAAGGTAATTGTAAATGGAGTCCACTCTGAAGAAAGGGGGGTTACTAGTGGGTACCGCAGGGTTCAGTATTGGGTCCAGTCCTTTTTAATGTCTTCATCAGTGACATTGCAGAGGGACTGGAAGGAAAAGTGTGCCTTTTTGCAGATGACACAAAGATCTGCAACAGAGTTGATACACAAGTAGGCGTGGAAAGGATGAAAAGGGACTTGGCAAGGTTGGAGGAATGGTTAGAAGTATGGCAGCTAGGATTCAATGCAAAGAAGTGCAAAATAATGCACCTGGGAAATAAGAACCCAGGGGAAGAATACACAATGGGTGGGGAGGTAGTAACAACAACAAAAAAGGAAAGGGACCTGGGGGTAATCATATCAGATGACCTTAAGGTTAGCAAGCAATGTGAGAAGACAGTAGGGAGGGCTGGGGGTATACTGGGATGTATAGGGAGAGACATCAGCAGCAGAAAACAGGAAGTTGTTATCCCTCTGTACAGACAGTTGGTGAGACCCCATCTGGAGTACTGTGTCCAGTTCTGGAGACCCCATCTCTGCAAGGACATAGACAGGATAGAGGCAGTCCAGAGGAGGGCAACTAAAATGGTGCAGGGTCTGCAAGAGAAGCCGTATGAGGAGAGACTAAAGGAGCTTAATATGTACCTTGAGGAAAGAAGGAGAGGGGACATGATAGAAACTTTTAAGTACCTCAGTGGAATCAACAAAGTCCAAGAGGTAGCATCTTTCAGAAAAAGAGACTTGCAAGAACAAGGGACACAATTTAAAGATAGAAGGAGGGCAGTTCAGGGGCAATGTGAGGAAGCATTATTTCACAGAGAGGTAGTGGATGCATGGAACAGCCTTCCTGAGGAGTTTGTGGGGTCTAAAACTGTGGGAGAATTCAAGAATACATGGGACAGACATAAGGCAATTCTTGTGGGGGGGGTAGGAAGAAATAGGCTGTTGGTTAACTAGGATCTGCGGCCTATCCTGTAGGTAGGAAAATGGGCAGACTAGATGGGCCTAGCTGTCCTTATCTGCTGTCAAAGTCTATGTTTCTATGTTTCTATGTTACTGCAATTTATAGATCTGACCAGTTCAAAAGTCGTCCTTTTGTGTCCCAATACGCTACAGATTACAGCTGCACTCAGTTAAAAAAATGTATTTTTTAGACAGACTTGTAGTTATAATTATGTACTTACAGCACTTACTAAAACTGTAACAATGTACTCAAGCAATATAGATTGTGATGTTCCTAGAACCGATGGATCTAGGACACAGAGCTTAGTCAGATGAGTAAAACTGAAAATCAGGAGAAATTACCACTTTTGCAATCCCAAAAGCAAGTATCCGCCTCAGCTGCCAATATAACAAACAGTTTCAGTCATCAGTGCTGTAATTTTCACCAGTTCAGTTTTGGATCTGCACTCATTGAGGCAGGGTCCAGGAAAGATGAATGAACAAGCAGTGAGAAAGGTGCAGTGGGAACACCTTCCCTGTGCTGATGTCACTCATGCATGTGGATGCACTGCTCATGTGCGAACTTCAGCCAAAGAAAAGAAACATACAGCGACAACTGTGGCACAAAAATGTCAGAAAACTAAGCATCTGAATATATTTAATACTTAACTTCAGGGCAGCTGAGCTTTGCATCACTCAATAAAGGGAAGGTGATCTACAAACATGACATCGGGGGAAGTTGGTAAGTCATTTTAAGTGACTTGCTCAGGGTCACACAGTATGCAAGTGAGAGCTGTAGGATTCAAACCCCTGTCTTCAGGTTTGCAGCTCCGAGCCCAAAGCCACTGCACTATACTGTCTCCCAGAGGTCATGTGATCCACCTACTATTTTAGAACATTAATTTTCTGTATTTATACAATGCATATGTAAAAATTAAAACATAGGTTTGGGACAGCCTTTTATCCAGAATCCATGCCTTAAAACACATACAGAAATACTCGAATCTCTATAACAATTAACAGCATGTTCATGAAATTGGTCATTATGAACATAGCTCCACCCCTTTTTCTGGGGTATTCACTCTGGGCAGCACTTTAAATAGCCAGGTAAAATGGCTGCTGACTCCTAAAGGAGTCCATCAATTCATGTCTTCAAGTAAGACTTTGCCACTTGTTAAGATACATATTCTCTGCAAAAAACTTCATTAATGGACCAGTAGGGTTCCAGCGTCAAAAGTAGGGAAACACAATCTTAGGGTTCCCAATGCTAAGACCCCACCCTCACCCCTGGTTTCCAACCCTAAGACCCCACACCCTTCCTGCATGCAGGAAAAGGCATGATGGGTGTGCATTGTGGTTGTGAACCCTAATGCTCACCTCATTACATAAGTAAGCTAAGATGGGTACAGTTCAAGAGAATGGGGTGAGCATTGGGGTTCACAACTGCAACGAACATCCGTCATGCCTGTTCTTGCATGCATGGAGGGTGTGGGGTCTTAGGGCTTGAAACTGAGGGTGGGGGTTGGGTCTTAGGATTTGGGAACCATAAGACTGCATTCCCCTACTTCTGATGCTGGGAACCGAATGGTCCATTAATGATGTTTTTGCAGAGAATGTCATTACTTTTTGAGAAAGTATAATCATATGCTTATTTGCTTTTGGGCTCTGTGCTCCCATCAGTCCTTAATAGTATCCATATTTGTGTGTGGGAACACAGAAATACAGGGACTTCTGGGCCCTGCATTCCCAATAGAGGTGTGCTAAGTGGCCAAAATTCACTCCGTGAAGTAATCCGCAATGCGAAATGGAGTACCTGTTCATAATGAGGAACACGAAGTCCATTGATAACAATGACTTTGCATTACTCCGTCTTCCCCCAACCACTTCTGCACCAATTTTAATGTGAAGTACATAGAAATCAATGTACTTCGCATCACTTTGCCTTGTTATTGAGCTCCAAGGTGAATTTTGCAGTGATTCATGGGATTGCAGGTCACATGGGCTCTAGATTGTTCTGCACAGCCTCAGTTCTGTGTTGTGTGTGTGTGTAGTGGTAGATAGAGACATTTTCCTCTCAGAGCTCTGTGATTCAGATCCTTTAAAAGCTGTTGAAAAAGCTTTTTTGAACCATGGTTCTTGCTCAAAATTTAGTACATCAACTGTAGGAAACCGACCTATGCTCATATCATCGAGTGTTTATTGTTTGTATGTGGATTTTGAATGTTAATTTAGAACATTCAGTCAGTGTACTGACAGACACTTGAAATGTGCTTTGTGGGAGGGTCATATCTGTAGTGGAGATAGGCTAAAACTGGGAGAAAAAGGCAGTCTTTCTGTTTTGGTTATATTTTTCTTGTATAACTGTGTTGATGTACACACAGTAATATTTTCAGTAATTCTTGAAATTTTTTTGCTGATTGTGTAGTGTAGCAGTGCATAATTTCAGTTTGTTTAAAAGATTTGGTTATATTACTGAAGTTTTAAATTTGCTATGCATTACTTGTAGCGTGTGTGTGTGTGTATGTGTATGTGTGCGCGGGCGCGTCACGTGCCATCAAATCAGACACATTTTATTGTGCCACAGGGTAACTGCAGAAGTGTGAACCTGCTATCCACTGGTTTTGGACTGTTACTGCAGTGCACAGCACTCTCCCCCCCAACCAGCAAAAGGTATTCTTTTCCAGATTGGAATGTGACTAATGAGCACTGGTTAAGGTGTTGTGACTTTGTGTCTGCATCTCTTCTTAATTGCACAGTGCAATCTTAATCTGTCTGTGCTTTTGCATCTGTTTAGTGCCCAATCTCCATCTGCAAGCCACAGTTGTTTTTTGGCTTCACATCCACCGGCCCAGACTGAAAGTTCAGAAATTTAAATTTGTTTAGAATTTTCTTGGCGATCCCCCAAAATGCCTGCAAAGAGACGTGCAAGCAAAGCTGTTTCTGGTCATGGCACTGCTACCAGTGGCAAGATTGTCCATGGGTGTGGTAGTATGCAGACGTGCATAGCTGATGTCAGTAAAGGGATTTCTCCATCAATGTTTTTTACAGTGCAATCTGTAGCTTCTCTCATAGTTGGAGCAGATGATGTTGTCCCAGCTGGTGGTGTTAGTGCAGTTTCTGCTGGCATGAGTATTGCTGCCTCAAATTCCACTTTTTGACCAGTTAACCGTTTCAAAACATATAGTTGATTCTAGAGCTGTGACTGACAGTGTAGATAATGTCATACTCCCCATTAACATCCCCATGGTAGTTGGACATGATTCTGATCCTGGCAATGATAACTTACAATGTCACATTTCTTCCAGCGCTGTTGGGGTCATGTCTTTGCCATCCAATGATTCAAAGTGTGGCACAAAAATTTCGGGTGATGATGATGATGCTGCGATTGGAACATGTTCTCCACATGACAGCATCTAAGCCGAAAATGTGGATACGAATGATGTTGATGAATATGATAATGATGTCAGTGACACCTGTTGGGAACCAGAGAAAAAGAAAGTCAGGGTGGCTGTGTCTGGGTCTGTCGGCGTTAAATCCCCCCTCCTCAAAAAAAAGTTGTGATTTAGTGGTTCCTGTCGATGATAATGATGATGACCCAGTAATAATCATAGGTAGTCGTGGTGGTCAGTTGAAATCCAAGTGTGTCCAGCCTGAAAAATCATGTAGCACACCCCCCATTTCAGGGGTTAAAAAAACAGAGTCCAAAAAGCAGCATCATGGACTTGTTAAAAGTAGGGGATCACGATCCCTTGTTTGGGATTTTTTTGTCCAAGATGCAAATGATGAGTCAGTTGCAATCTGCCAGCTTTGCCATGTGTGTGTGTGATTCGAGGTAAAAAGGGGAGTCATCTGGGCATGGGGGGCCAGCATAAACTTCTTAAGAACAGGCACATGGTACTGTAGATCTGGCAGCTAATGCCATAGTGGGGCATTCACCCTCATCATCAACCTTACTGAGCATGTTATCCCCTTCCTTGAGTGTAAGACCAAGTAGGAATGTTTGCAGTAGCAATGAAATAACACCAGAGGTTTACTACAGGCATGATGAGGGGAAGGATTATGATTTAAAATTCTTGTCAAGTGGTGATCAGAGTAGCAGTGGTGGTGGTGGTCAATGCATTATGTCTAGTGCAAGTGGTACATCAGCCCTGTACATAAAATGGGGAAAATAACTTTATTTGTGGACTTGTCACCTGTGCGCCCCTCTTCATCACATGTCCACACCCCACCACTGTCCATTTGCAGAGCCGAGCCATTTGTCACATCCCATGCAAAATGTGTAAGTCAGCGCATGTTGGAGAGTGTGTTTATCCATAACCTCCTGCCTGAGGCATGTGACCTACACTGTGTAAGCCATGTGATGTATGTGGGCTGCCTGTGAATTCTCACTCCACCTTAAAGCAGAATAAGGTGGAGTGCACAACCTGAAGTCATAATTACAATGTGAAGTGCGAAATGAGGGTCTAAAATGGGCACTCCGCACAGCGGAACACTAACGCAAAGTGGCCACTTTGCGACCACTTCACAGGTGGAATTTTACTTCACTGAATCTCTAATTCCCAACCGTCCATAATTTTAGAGTGATTGTAATTGTATCCTTATTTTGCTGTGGGATCACAGGGCCCTCCGTGCCCTGCACTCCCATCACTCCTTAATAGTAGCTGTATTTGCTTGTAGGCATGCTGGGACCTCTGGGCCCTGTGCTTCCATCCATGCATAATTTTTGAGATCATGGAGTATTACCCTTCTTTACCTATGGGCTCTCATCCTATACTGTGCACCACCCAAAGAAACACCTCACATTACCATGTTATCCTATAGAAAACACAGGAAAATGTGAAACCTTTGTAACTTGACACCAAATTAGTATATCATCATAAAACCAGTAAAAGGCACATTTGTGGCACAAGTCCTTTGTACCCTGAAAATTTCAGAGCAAAACTGTAAACCATTTCTTCACAGTTTATTGACATAGAAACGACTCTATAAATCTCATGTTACAATTTAAATGCACACAACTCCACAGCAAAGTAATATATTTTCACCAGACCAGCAAAAGGCACATCTGCTGGGCAAGCCCTTTGTGCCCTGAAAATTTTAGCCCCAAATTCCAAATGGTTTCTTTGAAAAGAAACAGCTATATAAAAAAATACTTTTTCACAAATTGCAAAAAAGGATCCTGTTTCTTGGTAAAACAAAATCCTTTACCGCAATTTACAAAAAATGATCCTATTTCCCAGTAAAAGATTTCCACAATTTGCGGAAAAATAATTCTACAGATAAAATAAACACCTTTCAGGACATTTTTTTCAAAAATTGACGCCAGAATCCAATTCCTCAGGCCCCAATTAGGTAAACACAGCTGTTGGTGTTTGCCAAAAGCCAGTATTTTTTAAGAAATTTAAGTTTGTTTACCTCATTAACTGAAACCAAGATAATGGCAGCACGAACTAGGATTCTTTTTTTTTTTATTTATTCTTTTTGGCCCCTACTGCTCCCGTCGTTATTTTCAGCTCTGGTCATGGACCCCCCTTATGCCTCCACCTCCAGAAATGCCTGCGTCCCCACGGTTATCCCTGGCTTTCCCCCCAGAGAGCGGGGCTGCGGCACCGACCCTCCCATTATCGAAGCCACAGTACTAATATCTGGTCGGGGGGCCGGCTTTTAGAGGCTAATTGAGGCCTTACGGGGGCAGAGCGCCATATAGATGGCGAGGTTCGGGATTTTTATCCCCCCCCTTTAAGCAGGATGGGGCCGTGCAATGACGACCTGCGTTCGCCCCATCCTGACGTATTGTTGAGCATCGACGTGACGCGGTAACCCAGCCTCCGCTAGGTGCCGCTCGTATGCCGAGTGCTGCCCTGCCCTCCCCCCGGAGAAGGACAGCTGTCAAAGACTCTTGATCCTTCTCCCCGGCCGGCCCTCCGGTGTCCTAGTCGTTCGAACCGGAGTCAGCAGCGTCGCAATCCAACTGCTGCGCTGGCGGGCCGGCACGAACTAGGATTCTGCATTTGCAAACTATAATTCTGCAATTGTGATCAGGAATCCTATTTTGCATCTCACATCTAACTTTTCCCATAGGAAATACAGTATAATCCTGTTTATACGAACTCCCTCGTGGACATCTGAAATGTTCAGTTAAACAGTAGTTCAGATGAATGGAATTCCCATTTTAAAGGACACTCAGAATACTGTGCACATCATGGTACACTTTATTTAATCACAGGTGCAGAAACATAACTCAAAAGTAAAACAAACACTGTACTTTAAAAGGACAGCAATGCAATGGAGTAATTCATAAGTCAGGAAGTATGGTAAAGCCATTAAAAGCTTAGCAATTCATAAGTTAGTCAGTACTGTACTTGTAAACAGTTATTTTTGGAGAAAAAATCTGTAACAGTCTTTTGTTTAAGTGCTTTTTACTTGTCCAAGCCTGTAGGTTTCTCAGAAGCATAAGGTCCACCAGTGTGCTGTCCAGCTGTGTCTCGAGATAGGATAAACACTTTTCAAAGCATGCCGCAGTCTCAGAGTGAGTGACTGGGGGCAGTATTGGCAGTTCATCTTCTTTCTCCTCCTCTGATTCTTGAGGTGTGTCCTGCAAGTTGCTTAACACAAGGCTTATGATTGACTCCTTATTTAGAATTTCATGGCCGTCCTCAAATCATATCTAAACACAGACTAAATAGCCTGCACACTTAACTAAAAAAACGGTCTGTAATCAGCAAGGCAAACTGACAAACCGCTGCAAGCACCTGACTAGCACTTGTCAATTACTGTAACACTGCAGGGCTTAAGCTGTTAACAGGTGCAGTGGATAGTAATCGGCAG
This sequence comes from Neoceratodus forsteri, assembly GCA_016271365.2. Taxonomy (NCBI): domain Eukaryota; kingdom Metazoa; phylum Chordata; order Ceratodontiformes; family Ceratodontidae; genus Neoceratodus; species Neoceratodus forsteri. Next base: position 810,255,979 of record CM028133.1, read on the forward strand.
TTAATTACATAGTACTTGTTGCACTATGAATGACGGGACACAGTTACAGTCCGTTAGATAGGGAGTTCCGGGTAAACGGGATTCTACTGTAATGGGAAACTAAAATGTAATAACTTTTGAATGGATTAATATTTTTTCACCAAACCTTCAAAAGGCACATCTATGACCCAAGACCTATGTACCTAAAATATTTCAGACAAAAATTCCAAACCATTTTTGTGCGATGCGGTGACAAAGAATTTGACAAAATGTGGTAGTTTTAATAATGTTTTGCCACTGTGCTTCTCCACACTCTCACATCTGACCAGAATGAAACTTGCCACATCAAGAGATCTTTGGTTCCCAAAAGAGCATGCAAAATTTTATGTGACTCGATCAAGCAGTTGTGATGTTATTAAAGTTCAAAAGTTTGGGTTTAACATAGAAGCGACCGTCGAACCCTAATATAGAGGCTCGATCATGCCCCTATAATATGTTTGTAAAGAACACAAAAAATACCTCAGGTTTTACTTCACTTTTAATGGAAAGCATTGTGACTAATTTATTAATTTAGGGGCTTTAAGTAGTAACCTAAAAAAAAATAAACTGTTGGCCGGCCCGGTGGTGCTGAGGGTTGAGGCACTGGACACCACACCTGGCGCTGTGCCAGCGACCCGGGTTCGGGAATGAGCCAGGGTCGTCATGTGTCGGCGGGGAGGGTGAAGGATCGAGCATCTGATAGACTGCTCTCCTTCCCTGGGGAGGGGGGAATGCTGTCACCGGTACTCTGGTGGCCTCTAGCAGTGGCTGTGGGTGATGCAGTAGCACAGGCAGTCAGGGGGGCGTGCTGGGGCCAACGCCGGGAAGGTGTGCATACGTTAGCATGCGTCGCCTGTCCCAGGCGTCGTGCATGCCTCACTCATCGTGGGAGAAAATGGGAAAACTGACACTGGTTGTGACAGCATGAAGGCTATCTCTGATGGGGAGCAATGGCTCCAAGGGTACGTGGCGACACACTGGAACCGGTCTTGGTGGAAGGGTGCAAGGGTGCCCTTCGCTGCCCCACCGTGGGGGGTAAGCCACGGGGGTACTAGCTGCGGGACCCGCATGGGAGCCGGTGGCTGGAAGACCTGAAGGGGATGCCAGGATGTGATAGAAGTGGGCAGACCAGGGCCAGAGGGAGAAAAATGACTAAGAAAAAACAAACAAACTGTGCTTTCTGTCTTTATATGCATTTATAATGTTTATATCTTTTATGCTGAGTAAGCAATCTATTTTTCAGGGACAGGCAGGGTTTCTACAGGGGAGCTTATTTCTCCAATCCTGCTATACTGTTTGCAGTTGAGTGCTGTGACACTAAACTACAAATTGAGGGAGAGAGAGAGAGAGAGAGAGAGAGAAAAAGAACGCTTTCTCGTAGCGCTTGTGTGTGGTTTTTCCCTTCGCTTCCCTTGTTTCGTTAAAAGACCACAGTAAGTATTTAACAACATACTGGTTTAACTGACAACTAGTTTTTAGGGCTTTTAAACCCAGTAAGAGTAAACAGTCAGAAATAAATGTTTCTTTGCTAGCTCCAAAATGGAGCAGCTGCCTGACAAAGAAATACAGCTGCTCTGCAAGACACTACGCTTTCGGGAGCGCATGTCAGTTTAGAGAGCTGATCGTCTTGTTTCAGTTGGACAGCTTAAATAAAACAAAATAAACTATATACTTTCTCCATGGGAGGAAAGGAAAAACATCTTTCATTCTTTCTTCATTCAAAAGCCTATTAAAAAACAACTTTTTACTGTACATTTCCCTCCAGCCCTTTCTCTATCAAGGGAAACTTCAGTTTATTACCAGATTTGACTCTCTCAAGCCATTTTACATAGCAGATTACATTTACATATTTATTTTACATAGCAAACTGCAGTTTACTTCTGGCGATAAAATATGCTATAAGTGCTGCATTACAGCATTGCAGCACGATGGCTCGTACTTTAAAATGTGCTCATATTTAACAGTGGATATCAGCTTTTGTATTTGGTAAATGACACTGTGCTAACTAGCTCTTACATTATTTATCACTTTGAGCCAGTCAAAATGAGGCAAAGCAGAGAGACTGAAAATAGAAATATAGACATTGGCAGAAAAAAGGGTGGTGGGTTCTGTAGGTGGCCATCGTTTCAAAACAGTGAAAGAGGACAGTGCAGGACCGTAAAGGACAATAAGAGTGCTGTTGCAACAGGCTTGAAAAGAAAACAAAAGAAAAAGAGTCCCTCTGATGCCTAGGTAGGATGACTAGCCCTACCACAGTGCATAATCATGCATTTTTTTTATGTTGAATTTCAACTACCAAACCTTAGACCCCCTTCTCTTTGTAGATCCTCTGCATCTCTCTCTGATTTCTTTGCCACTATCTACTCTACTGCAGAACTTTGTATCATCTGCAAAAGAGACAAACTTTCAATGGAAGCTCTCTCCAATGTCACTGATGAAAATATTGAAGAGGTCAGTGCCCAGGACAGTTCCCTGTGGCACCTGACTCTTGACCTCCCTCTCTTCCGATTTGACCCTGTTTGCCACAACCCTCTGCCATCTCTCCTTTAACCAGTTTCCTGTCCCACCAAATTATGTCCCTAGCTGCCCCCTGGTCCTCTAGCTTCTTCAGCCATCTTCTTTGCTGCACCAAGTCAAAAACCTTGTTAAAATTGAACTAGAGTAAATCCACAGCATGGCCTTTATCTACTACCTTTGTTACCCAGTCAAGGAAAACTATCAGGTTGATCTGACATGTCCTCCCTGCCACATACCCATGCAGTTTACTATCCTGTAGCAACAGGGTTACATAGGATCAGCAGCTCTTTAGTAACTAATTGGGACAAGTACTGTACTCTAAATGTAAAACAATACTTATTGGATACATGTGGCCAGTATCCCCCAGTGTTAAGGATGTCATCTGTGCCCTCTTCATCATTCCACTGGACCTGTAGATAAAGTAAAAAAAATGGGTTAGTTTGAACAATAAAAATACTGATCAGCTGTGTTAGGTGGAAAGAGACTGCAGTTTTATTTTGGGGATTTAAAGTGGGTTGGTCAAGAAGGTAGGTACTGGTGCCACGGCAGTGACCCTGGTTTGGGAGTGGACTAGGGTCACTCATGGAGGCCAGTGTGTGGGATATGAACAGGATTTAGTGTGCCAGGGCCAACTCTTCTCTTGGGGGGGGTGGAGGCAAGTTACTACACTCATCGATTACCACCCGGGCAGGATGAAGCGTCTACTATTCACATGCCCTGCACCACCGACAGGGTGATGGATTGCCAAGTCAACTGATAGTCAAGAGGAGTGGATGTCCCTCCCCCTCCTGCCTCCATCATGACAGGAATCTGGGGTACAAAAGGTACAGGGTAAGTTCCTGAGATGGAGGGTGAGAGGACTGATGGCTGACAACAGTAGGGGCCTGTTGGTGGTGCAGGGCCTGTAATGAACTGACCTTCATCCTACCAGGTATTCTTTTCCCCATTTTTCTTGCCACCACACTTGTCCCAATGCAGTGCATGGGCCCATTAGGCCTCTGCGCACTTCATCCCCTTGTGAGAAGAGGCTTCCTGATGCGCCTTGAGGTGCTGTCTATGCACCAGAACACTGCTCTGTCCCTCCCAAGGCTGGGGCCAGTGCTACACACTGTCCCACCTTCCCCCCAGCCTTAGCCAATTCAGTTGGCTCACTGAGCTTGCATTCAAACTCGGGTCACTGGTACGAGAATGCAGTGTATTCCCCTCTGGGCCAACGGCTGTCCCTGCAAACAACATTACTTTATTATAGTTTTTGTAACATTTTGACCCCAAATTTTCAACATAGTCTTTTTATGACCCCCCCACCTTCTGAATGTGACTGGTGTCATTTTTAAAATACTAGTCAAAATGTCATTTTGTGCCATAAGTGCAAAAACACATCTTGGCCAGGATTTGAAAAACGACACCTGTCACATTCATGAGGTGGTGTGGAATAATGGCTATGTTGAAAATTTGGGTCAAAATATTGAAAACAGCCAACGTTACAAAGTGGCACATTAAAAATTTGGGCAACTAATAGGAAAAAAATGACAAAGTTGGGAAGAAAAGTTCAACATGCATTGGAGTACATTATATAGCAACTACTTGTTTTTCGCAGTTCCTGGTTGGACACTGATGATTGCAGACATATCTCTGGTCCAGAAAGGATTACAGCTTTGGACCTTAGCTGGGTAAGTATAGGGTAAGGGTGAGGTCAGATTGGGGGGTGGGGACAGCAAGGGACAATGAGGAACCATTTTCTTTATTTTGGGGGGAAATCAAAAGATGTTGCAGGATGGTTTTCTTTTTTAAAGTTACCTCTGACCCTAGGGATTAGGCATTCCAGTGTCAGCATGACACTTGGGGGCACAGGGGTGGGCATTCCAGTGTCCCAGGCTGCTGGGTCCAGGAAAGGAGGTTGTCTACTTCAACACTGGGGATTGGGCACCCCAGTGTTGGCAACTATAAATTATGGGCATTTAGGGGGACATTATAGAGGGGGGGAATGAACCAGCACCAGAGGTATACAACCCGGTGTCAGACTGTATTATTATTAATAAATAAACTGGTGCTAGGGACTGGGCACCCCAGTGTCCAGTTCAAATAAATAATGTCACTTATGCATCTAATGGCAGACACTCTGGGGGGAAAAACACACACACACACACAAGCACAGCACATTCAGCAGGGGTGGGGCTATGCATTGACATGTAGTCCTGTAACTGCTGAATAAAACAGCGGAGGGGCATTTGCAGACAGGAAGCCAGCCTTGCCAGCTGATAAACGATCACTTTTCCATACTACAATCACATGACTTCATGTGGTCATAAAAATGCATTTACCTTTAGAACACTGATTTTAAACTGTACATGCTCACAATCAGAACAGCTTTGCTTAATTTTGGGAGATAAAAACCATAAAAGCATACATCTTGAGCCAAACTTTATAAAACCTGCAAGTTTCAAATCCTTCTAGCTTTTTAGCTATCATTGAGCAAAAAAAAATTCTTAATTTGGGTGATTTCTTGTGTTTTTTGCCTTGCTGTAGCTTTTCCCCCATGAACCAATTGCCACAGTTTGTTTCAGGATCCAGAGATTTGGGCGCCATCTCTGTACATTCCAAATTTCAAGTAAACTGTATGAACAGGGCAAAGTTATTAAGGTGTAAAAACTGATGTTTAGCATTAAACTACTTACCCAACCCTACTATATAGGCACTACCATGCCTGCATAATATAAAGGTCTGGCAGTGCCCCCTGTAGTTAAGGTTGAGTAGGCTATTTAATGCTAAACCCCAATTGTTGCACCTTAATAACTTTGGCAGTGTTTGATGAAATAGCCCAAATTTTGGCATGCCGGGTCAGGCTGGTAGAGACTCAGGAAGTGAAAAATTTCATGAAAGCATCTTGTTCAGTTTTTGACATATGTAATACCAAAAGTGCCCACCCCACAAAAAAAAAATGTGTTTGGTTTTCCCTTTTTTTTATGCACAACTTAGATGGTGTGGAATTTTTTCATGAAACATTTAGGGTAGAAGCAGCCTGTACTGATGTAGTGCCTTTCGAAGGTTTTATGAAAAAATATTAAACACTTCCAGAGCTATAAGGATTTTTTGGATAACCACCAAGCACGACTGGTAAAAACCACAGATCATGAGGGCTTATTTTCTTGATTTACTTGTTGTGAGGAAAAAAAAGAGATCATGGTGGGCACCATCTTTTCTTAACTGAAAAACATTGAAAATACATAAAAATAATGTATTTTCAAAAAACAAACACCTGAATCTAGGTAAATGGGACCCATTTAGCTAGATTCTGGTGTTTATTTTTTTTGGAAATTGCCCTGGAAATAATATTTCAATTTTGTACACACAAGGTTGCTTCTTCAGATGGTTTTCCTTTTTTTCTGTTATTCTAGGAAATGCAAGAAATAGTAATTCTTCTTGCCTTGTATGCATCCTAAAAATTAGAAATTTTGAAATTTATCAGCAAGATTTTCTTGCCTGGAAGATGTTTTTGCTTGCCGTATCTTCTGGCAAAAATCCTGCTGTTTTACTACATTGTTTAATTTCTAAAATGGCGAGCCAGCTTTTTTGCCAGTATGGAATGAAAGAGAATGAGATGGGATTGTGATCTGAGACAGAGGTAAGTTCTATTTGTACTGGGATCAGTTCAATATTACTAACTTGTACTGAGAGCAGTTCGATATTACTAACTTGAACCGAGATCAATTCAGTATTACCAAGAATGCCTTTTATAAATACCAAATAATTGATTCTGAATTGTTCCCTCTCAACTGCCTTGTTATTCTAACTGTATTGAAGAGCCCATGAGTGTGCACAGTACTCCAAGTCCGGCATTACCAGTGCCTTATAAAGAGACACAGCATTTACAGTTACTTAAAGAGGATCTTTCATGATGGTCCAAAAAGTTACAGCTTGTAGTCATTATATGCAGTACTAGACATGAAAAGGTGTGTGCATTTGTTATTTTTGGACAAGGTTTACTCTGCCTTCCATAATTTGGTTTTGTTTTGGAGCTCTGCTGCACTTGCCATTACTGTCCAGCTGCTGGGCTGCTAGCTTCTGATGACATCACTATAGGGTAGATGAGTGACTCAAACTGTGCAGTACCATGCAGTTGCAACAAGGTTGCAAGGGAAACCTACCAATACTCAGTGTACATACTGTGTTTCCCCCCTTCCCCAAGACACCCTGTTAGTAATGCATTATGTCAAAATCCAAATGCCTTGTCAATATGTTTTTTTTTTTGTGTGAAATTGACTCTGCCCTACTGTGTCAACAGTACAACCCTGGGTCCAGAGCAACACCAGGCTTGCTGTAGAAACTCTGGTACACCCTGCAGTTTTTAGCAGCTCAGAATGCAAAAACTAACTGCAGTGGCAGTAATGAAATACAATTCCAGAATCAATGCAAGAAGGGGTAATTTATGCATGAAAGCCAAAAGGACTGGTGAAGGTCCTCTTTAACAGTGCATTACCAATTCATTCCCAGCTGGAAGAGGCACTTTATTTCAACAACTTCCTAGAATGTTGAGGCCAACTATGTACTGTAACAAAATGTCTGCATACTGGAATGTAAATTTCAAATACTCATTTCTTATAAAACTCGGTGCTCTACTTTCATGTCAGTACATCAGCAACTCAGATCACAGCTTGTTTCAAGCCAAATTCAAAATTACTTAAATGTTTCTAGTACTATACTTTTTCTGCTCTGCTGGTCACCGTAATTTTGGTGCACCCCGGCATTCTGCCAGCTCTCGACAGTGGCCACAAGGTGATTGTTCTGCTTCAGCCCTTTGTCTATTGTAACCGGCCCCGCCCAGGATTCGTAAGTAAATTAGCCAAGGAGTAGGACGGGGCCTTGTTGGATTGTTTGTGACTTACCCCTGTTTCAACACAGGCCAATCAGCACCAGCAACTGGTAAGTTTAAAGAGAGCCGGAATAATGGGGAAGCTCTGTTCCCCTGCGTGGGTACCACTGGGTGATTAGCATAAAAGAGACAGACATGGTAAGAATCAGATGCAACAGTTTACTGCATTCTTGTAGAACAGTAACAAACATAAGGAATGGGGAAGGGATCTATACTGTACGGGAAAAGAAAGACAGGGAAAAACAATAGATATTTAAAAAAAGAATGGTTCAACAGAGTCCAAAAGAGTCTTAGAGGTGATGGCTAGGCAAAGCAGCCCATCACAAACACTGAAAGAGCCGATTTCTTGACCCTGAAGCCAAGGATGTCTGTGACAGGGCAAACTGCTGTGGCTTAGGCCCTCTTCTGACCACCCCTGCATATTGTATCATCTGCATTGGGGAAAACTGCTATGGTGTAGGCCATCTTCTGACCACTCTAGATGGCCTTCTCTTGGCACTGATGTGCCATGATGTCTGCGTTGGGGTGAACTGCTACGCCAGTGGCCCTCTTCTAACCACCCAAGATGGTCCTCTCTTGGCCTTGATGTAACATGATGTCTGCATTGGGGTGAACTGCTATGACAACGGCCCTCTTCTGACTTCCTTAGATGGTCCTTTCTTGGCCCCGACATAACACGATGTCTGCATTGGGGTGTACTACTATGGCGATGGCCCTCTTCTGACCACCCTATATAGTCCTCTCTTGGCCCTGACAAAACATGATGTCTGCATTGGGACAAACTGCTATGACAGTGGCCCTCTTCTGACCATCCTAGATTGTCCTCTCTTGGCCCTGACATAACACAATGTCTACGCTGGGGCAAATTGCTACGGCGATGGCACTCTTCTGAGGAATTTAAGAGGTCTTCCAGGGGTGCATACTGGTGAAATGACTCTGAAAACTTGCTAAAGACTGATTCGAATACCTTGTGACACTAAAATGCTGGCAACAAAGCAATACTTTCTGGTACTGAAATGCTGGTACAAAGCAATACAAGGACAGTCTGGTACTTTTACTGTTCGTAGATACAATAGCAAGGCAACAAAAGTCTCAGTTCTTATTGTAGTGGTCAATTATACAGTCTCAGTGTCCAGACCACAGTAGATACACAGGCATTTTACTTTACTGGGTGAATCCTAGCGTCAGTGGACCTAAATACCAGGGGTTCCGCTAGCTAGATCAGGTTCTTCCTGTTACTGTGGTTCTGTATGGCTAGCTAGACTTCCTCAACATCTGGGGTCATTAATGCTGATGGGCCCCTATAACACCTGGAGGTCTAAATGGCTAGCTGTGGGCCTAACCTGCTCCTTTAAGTAACAGTGGGCCTAATTTACTCTGTTGGGTAACAGCGGGCCTGACTCACCCTGTTAGGTAGCAGTGGGCCTGACTTGCCCCTTTAAGTAACAGTGGACCTAACTTGCCCCTTTAAGTAGTAGTAGGCCTAACTTGACTGGGCCCTGCTAAGTAGCAGTGGGCCATACCTGACTGGGCCCCTTTAATACTGAACCTTGACTAGGTCTCAATAAGCCCTGGGATCTTGTACCCCTTCAAATGCTGGGCCTTTGCTAAGCCTGAGGGTCCTGTGGGCCTAGTTGCCCTTTTAAATACACTGGGCCATTTTGTGGTAGGACCCATTTAAATTGTAGGCCTGACTGGGGCCTTTCTGTCTATAACTGGGCTGCCCTGTCTCCTCTCTGCCCCTTATTTCAATAATTATTCTATGGGCCTGGATGGGCCCCTTCCCTATGGGTGTCGCTACACCCAAATATTACTTTATTTAATATTGGGTCCTCATTGACCTGCTTCCCCCATGGCACTCGGTCATGTTCCCAAGCACCAAGAGTGCTTTAAAACAATTTTAAAATATAGATTAATAATCTTCTGGCAGTCAGCACTTTACCTTTAGTGCTGCAGTCGACTCATCACCCCCGGCCTGGGGTGAAGAAATCTGCAACGGGAGGAGGGAGATGCTGATGGCAGAGGGAGGGAGGATCTTCAGAAGGCAGGGAGGCAGATGACTCAGGTAGCAGGGGGCCTTGCGGGACCTTCCGATGCTTGGCTGCCTCTTCTTCCTCCTTGATGCGGCTTTTCCTTTGTCGCCAACGATGCACCTGTACTACAGGACAGAACAGAAAACAATAAATGGGGCTAAACAGAGCCCACACCATGCACAGGGGACTGGACTTTACCAGGAGCCTGCCGGACTCGACCACAATCAACAGAGGGCAGATAAGCAGGAAACAGCAGACTTCACTGCTGGAGCAGGAGCCAAGGCGCCCAGACAACCAAGGGGAAGTCTTCCATCACTAGGTAAGCTCTTTGCCTATCCCTCCCTGGTTTCTGACATCCCCCTCCTATTGACACCAGCCTGAAACCCCCCGCAAAAAAAGGTTTTCCCCTTCAGAAGTACCCCTCACTCCTCATCACAGCTATATCTTTTTTTTTAAAACAATAGCACCACGTGCTGGGTAGGATAGCAGTGCCAGTGCATGGGTACCCCAACTCGAGCTGAATGCTGGGGAGGGGGGATTTTCTGCTACACTACCCACATCCCTTAAAGCACACATCCTTGTGTCCAACATGTCTTTATTAAGCCAGTGACATAGTCCTGATGCCATCTAGGTGGTTGCCTTTCTCTGTGAGATCTACCGGATTCTAAAGGGTTAACCATTTCTGGTGGATCAGTAATTTCAGAATCAGTAACATCTGACATACTGTCCTCCTTGACCAGAACAGGTAAGGTATTTTCACATTGCAAATCCCCAGAACAGTTGTCACCATCCTCTGTTTCTAAAATGGGGTTGGAAACTTGAGGTTGTCTAGGTATCCATACTAGCAAAATATGGATTTCTCTATGACTGTCCTCAGTGGGTATTATCTGCCTACCTTCTACTGGATTTAGTTCAGGGACCTTTATTTCATCAGTACTATCACAACCAGGGAGAGGGGTTCCTTCTGAAGCACTGGTTTCTTCAACTGGTTGCCCCACATAAGGTTTCATCCTATTAAAATGCACAGTTGATTAAACCCCAGTGGACTGGTTTCACTTTGTACAGAACATCTGTAAACTTTTTCAAAATTTTGTAAGGACCAGCAAACCTTTTTTTAAGTTTCGAACAGCGTCCCTTGCGACCCCTAGAGTCCCTGGCCCAGACCAACTCTTCTATCACATAAGACTGGGGGATATTTTCATGTCGTAAAACTCCTTCTGTCTATTTGAAACTTTTTCTTGGTGTTTATTTATGGCTTCTCTAGCCATATACAAGTAACCCTCTGTCTGCCTAACAAATTCAGAAACAGACTCATAACCAGCCCTCCATGGTCTATTAAAGAACATGACTTCAAAGGGGTTAAATCCACTGGAGGACTGCACACTGCTACAGTAGGCCATCATTATATAAGGGAGAAGGGCATCCCAATTGTCTTGATTGGCATAAATGAACATTGACAACAAATCTAACAATGTCCGATTTAGCCTCTCCACTAAGCTGTCAGACTGGAGGTGATAGGGAGTGGTCCGGGTAGCAGTATAATTCCCTTAACAGGGTGGATTCAAAGTTCCTCACCTGATCAGTATGAGTGGAGCAGGGGGCTCCAAAGAGTCAAATTATTTCTGAGACTAAGGTTTCTGAAACAGTTCAGGCCTCTTAGTCGGGTAAGGGAAATGCTTTGGCACATTTAGAAAAATAGTGCACCACCACCACCATTACATAGCAATTCTTTTGGCCGGTAACAGGTAAAGGTCCCAGAATAAGCATTGCCAACCTGTCCATGGGGTGTCCCACCTTTGGTGTCACAAGGGGTGTGCTGGGATTGGGTCAGTTAGTCTTATGGGCCTCAAAGTCCACGCATCTCTGTCCCCACTCCTTCACGGATCTCTGCCAGTTTGGCCAAAAGAATCTTGCATGGACTTTTTCTATCACTTTGTCTCTTCCCAAATATTCTGAACACCTGTCATTGTCTAGGGCTGTTGGAATGAGGGGAAGAACGAGGGCAGGAGGGACCACCACCTGTTCAGTTTCTCTTCCTGAAGAGGTGTGCACAAACCATCTGAACAGAACTCCATCTCTGACCATTAAGGACTCCCACATGCCTTTAAATTTTCTTAGCTCAGGCTCACTCCATAGTTCAGCTGAGAGGTTTTGTTCAGAATTCATTCTCCATTCCTTCCTTTGCCTGAGGACATGGTCTTCATCTTGTTTGACTTTTAAGTCGAAACCTGAATCTTCCATCAGTATGTAGGTCACTAGAGGTGCGATTGTTGCACAAGATCCTTCCCCAGGGTCAGGTTCTGTAGAGGTGACAGTAAGTTCTTACAAATTTGAACTCCCAACTGGTCTCCTGGATAATGCATTGGTGTCATTGTGTATATGCCCACCTTGGTGGACAATGTCGTATTCAGCTAGTTTCTCCAACCATCTTGCAAGTTGGCCTTTGGGGTGTCTAAAATTGTGTAGCCATCTCAAGGATCCATGGTCCATATGGAAGATAAATTTTCTTTCAAGAAGGTAGTGTCAGAAATGCTTAGTGGATACCACCATAGCCAACAGCTCTTTCTGTGTGGTGTCATATTTCTGTTCGGCAGTGGACAAGGCCTTACTGGCATAGGTGACCACCCTTTCTTGATCCCCTTCCCACTGCGAGAGTACTACCCCAATGCCTCGATCACTGGTGTCAGTGTCCAAAATAAATGTCTTTTCAGGATCAGGGTATGCCAAGATGGGGGCGGCAATGAGACTGGCTTTAAGGGAAATAAAGGCTTGCTAACAGATCTCTGTCCATTTGAACTTTGCTCCCTTGTCGACCAGATGGTGCTTCAGTTCGGCACTCTTGGAGAAGTTATGGATGAACCTTCAGTAATATGATGCTAGACACAGAAAGCTGTGTACCTCTGTGACATTTTTAGGGATAGGCCAAGTTCTCACTGTCTCCACTTTATGTGGATCAGTGGCAATACCTTCTGCACTGATTACATGTCCCAGGTACTGAACTTTAGTTCTGAGAAGGTCACACTTGGATGGCTTGAATTTTAGGCTGAAGGCCTTAAGTCTGTCTAAGACCTCACCCAAACAAGTTACATGTTCTTGAATGGTTCTACCAAAAACAATGATGTTGTCTAGATAAACCAGACAGGTGGTCCACTGTAGGTCTGCCAGAATAAGGTCCATTAAACATTGCAACATCCCAGGCGCATTGCATAAACCAAAAGGCATAATGTTAAATTCAGAGGATCCTGATCGGGTGATGAACGTTGTCTTCTCTCTGTCCTCTGACTTGACATCTACCTGCCAGTAACCGCTGGCCAGGTCCAAGGTGGAGAACCATTTAGCTTTTGCCAGCATATCCAAGGTGTCATCAATCCAAGGGAGGGGGTAGGCATCCTGGACGATGACCTCATTGAGCTTATGAAAGTCCACACAAAACTGAAGTCCACCATCTTTCTTTCATACCAACACCACTGGGGTAGCCCAGGAGCTGGAAGATGGATGGATTACACCCTTCTTTTGCATGTCACTCAAATGTTCATTGAACTCATCTTGTAAATGCATTGGGACTGTTCATAATCCCACTTTTAAGGTCCTTGCTTCTTTAGTGTCAATAGTGTGGAAAGTTCTGTTAGTCCGACCAATGTTCAAGTCCTCAGCACTGAAGGTGGTCACGTGTTTCTCCAGGACTTCACGGACAGCTCTCTCTTCTTCTGGCTTTAGACCCCTATCTAGATGTCCTAGCTTCTACATCAGGCTGTCCACCATCTAGGTTCCCTCTAATAATTTGTGACTGTGAAAGGGTGCCTCCCCGCATGGGTAAATGGGCTGTTTTCAGCCGTTGGTACATTGTCACTATGGCAATATTTCATTTTGGTAGTAAAAGCCGCTAGGTATTTCTTTGTAAATTACCGAGTACAGGTCGATTGGTAAAATGTCAAGTAAACAAAATGGAGATAGCTTGAAGGGTAGTTAAAGAGAATAAAAATAAAATAATCTTTTTCCCTAATTGGACTAATTCTAAGATAGGAAAAGAAAGCAGCAAACTCACCCTGCAGGCTACTCTAGCACAAGATGCTCAGGCTTGTATCCTTAGTCAGAATAGCCGAGTAGCATAGAAATTTTTCCTCTATTCGAGAAACCACCGCCCGGAGAAAGCATTTGTTTGTGCCTCCTACTTGGCGGTGCAACTTCTCAAACTGGGATCTCTTAGGTCTACTGCTCGGTTGTGCACACTAACGCATAGCAGTTCCGGCTCCGTTCCAGACAACTCTTGCTAGTTTAGTGCTGGAACATACTTCCATCCCTTGCACTCATATCTCTGGTGCAACATTTGGTTTGGTTTATTTATTTTTTTTAGAAATGATGCAATCCTTACCAACATTGTAAGCTTAAATGCTGCTGAAATGTTTCGCGAAGTCAGCTTTAAGCCAAACGTCAGGTTCTCAGTGCATCTCTTTTGCAGGTTGCTACTATAGAGCCAGCCAGCTGTTTTCATGCTATATTTATTGATGCAACTGCTGGGGGCGGTGCTCCTGAGAACAAATTAAGGTAAATCCTGGATCCAGGTAAAATTATTGAAATAAAATGATGTGCACATCATCCCAATGTTAAATAAAGCTTTATTTTGTTATGGTATTAAACAAAACTACATAGAAGTTGTTTCAATGATTGGTGGAACTAACCCATCACGTGGTGTTAACCCTGTATATATTCTCTGAAAGTATGGTTAGTTAGGGAGTCGTGGGAAGGTGTTGATGGTGATGTACCTTGTACTATCTAGCCACTTCTAGCTATGTATGTAATTTTCTTTGCTTTATAAAATGCTATTTTGAACGCTTCTCTTTTACTTTGCCGAAAATAAGTCTGCTATTTATTTTGTTTTGTTGTAAGAAAATAAATATCTTGTTACTGCTCAGGTTATTACTCACCTCTTGGTTCATCTATTCAACCACAGCCTTTCACATTGACTGTTCTCCATGCCACTTGTCTCAGCGCTAGCTACCAAGTCTTCATTATAAGGCTCGTACTTTCCCAGCACTAGTGACACTTATATGATTAAATGCTCATAACTGAGTTTGACACAAAGCACAAAAAAATGTCGCTGTTTAAGATTTGAACCCGTGAAGTCTGGATCTTTTGGATGCAGACAGACATACACCTTGAGCCACCAAAATTCAAAGACAAGCAGCGCACATTGCTGGGGGGTACATTTCCATAACATTCTCATCTAGACTTAAAACCCTCAATTCCTCAGACTTGCAGCAATCAGATTCATAGGAAGTAACAGCTACAGGTTGCTGCCCAGGGGGCAGGGGACAAAATCCACCAATAGGTGATAGGTGGGAGGTGGACCGCGAGGGTTTTGCCCCGAGAGCAGCGCTGCCAGTGTGCAAAATCCATCAATAGGAGTAAGCTGGAGGAGGAGTTAAAGGGTGCTGCCCCGGGAACCATGCTCTAGGAACAAATCACACTTGAATGTAAGGGTAGGTGGTGACTTCAGCTGACAGTTTGGCATTGGTTGACTTTGCTGTCTTTATATTAGCATTCTATATCATGCTTTCTGTGAGTGTTACAGTTTAAAATGTCTATACTTCATGATCACCGAGTGCTGTGGGAGAGTGGGAGCAAGCACGCTAAGATGGGCATGATGGTGAAAACTGATCTGCGGCATGACCACAGTCATTGGTGGTTGACTGGCACTGAAAATGGGAGACGTGAGGGATGTGGGAACAAAAGCCATTACTTGGAGCCAAAGGTTCGAATGAGACATGGTAATTACAACGTGGGCGGTGGGGTGTAGCTGGTGTTACTGCTGTGATTTTTTGTGGATTTTCATCTTTCTGTGTCACTGCGGCTCAGTTGGTAGCATATCCACCTCTGGACCAGAAGGTCGTGGGTTCTCCTCCCTCACCGGGATTGGACTTGCACCTAAAAATTGCTGGCATCCGAGTGCAGTATTGGGGGGGTGCTGTACTGCTGGGGTGTGCCGTCCTTCGGATGAGACATTAAACCGAGGTCCCTTCTGCCCATCCTGGTGTTGTCCTGGTGGGTGTCCAGGTGGAAGTTAAAAAACCCAGGACACTCTTCGCAAAGAGCAGGGAACATTCCCAGTGTCCTGGCCAACATTCCCCTTCCCATAAACTAGTTCATGCAATTATCCAGGCTGTGTGTGGGTGATGATGTGCGATATGGCTGCCACCACACATTCAGTCACTTCACTGCCAGTCTAGTGTAACCCCCCTGCAAATGGGGGTTCCCAAAAGACTTCCAGGAGCTTGCTTGAATGCTCCAAGCCTGAATGGTGTTTGGCATTTAAGCCATTTATCAGTGAGTGTTTTTAGAACCTCTGGTACTGTCTCTTTAAGAGCTGTCTGCTTGCAGACATAATTAGTTTGTATGGGGGACTGTGTGTTTCTTTGATTGAGTACCACTCAAGCTGCTGCCAATTCACTTCATTTTTGCAGTCACTAGGAGTGCAAAGGGAACCTATCTGAAAGATGTAACTGTTTGCCAGAAATTATTTAGAGTAATAATGAAATTACAGTTTGTCTAACCTGCTTTCTTTGCAGTCAGAACTGTGTCTGCTAGTTCCCCATTCTAGTTTTGAACTGCTGAACTGGACCAATCAGTGTGGGGTAAGCTAGCTCTAAAATGGTGCCTTGGATCGAATCAGAACTTGGACTCATAATCTGAGCCAGCCACAAGAGGATTGTATGGGCAGTGACTCTGGGAGATGTAGTTTAGACTTCAGTGCCTTTTGGACCAACAGCAGCAGTCTATTGTGAGTGACAGCCAATCCAGTCAAGAACTGGGAGGAACTCAAAGGAAGTGCCGGTTTGTCGGTTGGAGTTTCAGTTGAGCTTTGGCAGTGAAGAAGGAAGGAGCCCTGTGCTTTTTCAGTGTGCAGTTTAGTCAAAACGTGTGTAAGGCCCAGAGTTCCGGTCTGCAGCTTGTGTAACAGCTTGTTAGGGACTGAATCCGTCCTGTGAAAAGAATCAAAGGATCTCTGAAGAGTAGAAACCAGGCTCACCCTGTAGAAGACTGGAAGAATTGCTGAAAATTGCACTCGGTTTGTCAGGAACTGAATCTGCTGTGTGTTCTCCCGGTATTGTGCAGTAATTGCGATCGGGATACAGATGCAGCCTGCCTGGTATAGTGCTTTCTTTTATATGGATGTGTGAAGGGTTTGTGTACCTCAAGTGAGCCCTGCTGACATTGAAGGACCCTATCTTATTTGGAGGTCGTGAGTACTAATTCAGGGTTGCTCCTGTTGAATTGCCACATTAAATCCAAATGGAATTACTGTACTGCTGACTGTTTAATTCTCCTTTCTCTGTGTGAAAGGGCCCCTACCAGCTGCCACGGTTTGGACTAGCCACTAGGGCTTGGGTACCCAGGGACAGTAACTGATAGGGATAGGCCTGTGCACAGAGCCATAAATGAATTATTAGAGTGATAAGCTAATTAACCTGATTTCCCCTGTCCTTGTTATATCCCCTAAATAAATCAGAGCTGCTTGTTTCAGCAAAGTTATACTGCCTGAGGTATTTGTCTATGTTAAGTACTGTACTGTGATTGTTGCACTGTATCTCATTTCACAGGAGGTCCAGTGCGGAACCAGACCTGGGGTAAGTGTATACTGTGAAGGTAATTCTGATATATTGTGTGGGCCACTAGTGGGAAGAAAGGGGGGTTGCAGTGTCCCAGAGGGCTGTGACCAAGTTAGTTTAACTATTGCAAACCCTGACCTCTGGGTGGAGGCACCCGCCATTGGATCCAGGCCCCTCAACCTGTTAGTGGCAAATCAGGCAGGGGTAGTAGCCCCTGGGATAGCGCCATCTAGGGGTTACACTAGCATTGCTTGCAAAGTGCTTTGGGATACACTGTGTATGAAAAGTGCTATATAAATGCTGATTCTTCTTCTGTGAAGATGAGCAAGTGAGCAGTTGGCAGCAGCAGGGAGTGATACCCCAGAGGCTGATCAGAGTTAAGGAGGACTCTGAGAACTCGGAACTTCTTCCTGTGCTGTTGTGCTGGGATATCACCATGGTGTACTGAGGTCCTCAGCCAATCAGTTTACAAGATTTCTCAACCCATTTCATAATATGCATTATCGTTTATATCTTTGTATTAAAAACATAGGAGAATAGAGACAGAAAAGATAAGTCCATGAAGTCTCTCCTGAAGCCCTATGATGTATTACTTCCTTTTTTTATCTATCATCTCTTTATTAGAATTTTAAACAACAACTAACATCACACAATTAACAATCACATATCCATACTATGCTGATGACAATTCTACAAAAAACTAAATGAGTAGCCAACAAATACAATAAACAACAAACCTCCCATCCCTCCATTATTTATGCAACAGGTGTCAGGATAAAAACTGACACATAACTTCAGTTATGTGAGTCACTGTGTGGATAAATGGGTGGTGATGTAATCACTGTGTGGATAACTAAGTTATCCCCATAGTGACATCACCACCATTATTCACAGTACTTATCACTAACCACCACCACCTGTGCTGCCTGCTCAGCAATACTGCCCCCAGTTACAACCCAAGTTGTTACAGTCCCAAAGACTCACAAAATGCACACCCCAACCACTCCCCGACAAACTGGAACCACATTTTAAATGAAAACACTCTTAAGAAAGAACATTGTTTTATTCTTTCTCAGCACAGCAATCCTGCAAACCAAACACAACAACCAGGCACAGAGAAAAACATGGAAAGGAACTTAAGAAAAAAATAAAATACAACAAAACTGAACCCAAAAATATTGTTTTGCATAAATCAAATATGCGAGGGGTGCCTGTGGGATAACCAAGTTATTTGTACAGTAGTTTCGTCATCCCGTGAGGTTGCTTCGAGGTCACAGGCTACTGTACAAATAACATGATTATTCCACAGGCACCCCCCATATATCCCATATGTATCAAGCAAAGGGATTAGTAGATAACCCATGTGCATGTAAATATATTTATTTATTGAATTTTGATGACCGGGTTGGGCCATTGGGCCCTGAAAGTCCCTTTTTCACGGGCGACAAGGGGAACAGAAATTGTACAATACAGTACATACAGTAGGTGATACAGGGTTACAAGAAGTAAACACAATAATGAAGATTACAGTACAGGCAATTATTCAGTTAGTAGACCATAAGTGCAACCCCAGAGAGAATTATGGCAAGATTAGATGTCTGTTAGGGAGAGGAGAGAGGGTGTGTGTTGTGGTTGTGACAAGGGGTGGTTACCCTATACCCTCGCAATGGCAAGTGCTAGTCCTGAGCAAGTGGGCCTTGAGCCTAGTGCGAAAGTTTAACAGTGAAGGGGCATCCTGTACTAGTGGTGGGAGGATATTCCACAGTTTTGGGGCTGTGATAGTGAATTATTTGCCTCCTGTGTGTGTCTTGACTCTAGGGACTGCCAATAGGGACAGACCCGAGTTTCTGAGCGTTCGAGGGTTAAGCTTAGGCATGATGATTCTGGTTAGGCTTGGTGGGGCCGCTGGGCTCTGCAGTTTATAAGTGAGGCAGAGCAGGGGATAATATAGACATGCCATAAGGGAAATCCATTGCAGCTGGGCAAGTGAGGTGCAGGGGTGGCTTCTTGGGTGACTCATTGTCGTAAACCTTGCCACCTTGTGGTACAAGACCTGCAGCCTGCCAACCTCACCCTTTGCCATACCCTGGATTACCGGGGCAGCATAAGTTAATGTGGGTAGAAGGACACTAGAAGCAATTGCACGTCTAGCCTCCGGGATAATTTTGTTTTTTAGCCTGTACAAGGTGTGGAGTATGATGTGGATAAACATAAACATAGAAACATAGACTTTGATGGCAGATAAGGACCACTAGGCCCATCTAGTCTGCCCATTTCCCTACCTACAGGATAGGCTGCAGATCCTAGTTAACCAACAGCCTATTTCTTCCTAGCCCCCACAAGAATTGCCTTATGTCTGTCCCATGCATTTTTGAATTCTCCCACAGTTTTAGACCCCACAACCTCCTCAGGAAGGCTGTTCCATGCATCCACTACCCTCTCTGTGAAATAATACTTCCTCACATTGCCCCTGAACCGCCCTCCTTCTATCTTTAAATTGTGTCCCCTTGTTCTTGCAAGTCTCTTTTTCTGAAAAATGCTACCCTCTTGGACTTTGTTGATTCCACTGAGGTGCTTAAAAGTTTCTATCATGTCCCCCCTCTCCCTTCTTTCCTCAAGGGTATACATATTAAGCTCCTTTAGTCTTTACGCATACGGCTTCTCTTTCAGACCCTGCACCATTTTAGTTGCCCTCCTCTGGACTGCCTCTATCCTGTCTATGTCCTTGCGGAGATGGGGTCTCCAGAACTGCACAAAGTACTCAGATGGGGTCTCACCAACTGTCTGTACAGAGGGATAACAACTTCCTGTTTTCTGCTGCTGATGCCTCTCCCTATACATCCTAGTATACCCCCAGCCCTCCCTACTGCCTTCTCACATTGCTTGCTAACCTTAAGGTCATCTGATATGATTGCCTCCAGGTCCCTTTCCTTTTTTGTTGTTGTTACTACCTCCCCAACCATTGTGTATTCTTCCCGGGTTCTTGTTTCCCAGGTGCATTATTTTGCACTTCTTTGCATTGAATCCTAGCTGCCATACTTCTGACCATTCTCCAACCTTGCCCAAGTCCCTTTTCATCCTTTCCACGCCTCCTTGTGTATCAACCCTGTTGCAGATTTTGTGTCATCTGCAAAAGGCATACTTTCCTTCCAGTCCCTCTGCAATGTCACTGATGAAGACATTAAAAAGGACTGGACCCAATACTGAACCCTGCGGTACCCCACTAGTAACCCCCTTTCTTCAGAATGGACTCCATTTACAATTACCTTCTGTGTCCGGTTGTCCAGCCAATGTTTTACCCAGGCTACCACCCTGGGTCCCACTCCCAGGCTGGTTAATTTGACTATTAATCTTTTGTGTGGGACTGTGTCAAATGCCTTGCTAAAGTCTAGGTAGGCCATGTCCACAGCCCCTCCCTGGTCTACTACTTTGGTCACCCAGTCAAAGAAATCTATTAGATTCGTCTGACATGACCTTCCCGCTGTGAACCCATGCTGCCTTGGGTCCTGTGCTCCACTGGCCTCTAGTACTCGACTATTCTTTCCTTCAAGTGACTCCATCACTTTCCCTACCACAGAGGTCAGACTGACAGGTCTGTAGGTTCCTGCCTCTGTCTTGGAACCACTTTGTGAAGAGGAATCACATCCGCCTTCCTCCAGTCCTCAGGTACCACACCATCCTCCCATGATTTATTAAAAGAGTAGCCAGTGGTTTCACTAGTTCCTCCTTAATTCTTTTAGAATTCTGGGTGAATTCCATCAGGACCCATTGCTTTGTCCACCTTCAGTTTAGGGTTCTTGCAGAACCCTTTCTTCTGTGAAAGGACTGGGATCGACCCCCTATCAAGAGTGCTTCTGTTAATTGGATTAGGCACTTCTCCCTCCTCTTTTGTGAATACTGAGCAGAAATATTCGTTCAGTATTCCTGCCTTTTCACTGTCCCCCTCTGCCCACCCACTGTTCATTCTATTCAGCCTCACTATCCCTCCCTTTGCCTTTCTACGCTCGCTGATGGACCTATAAAAGGTTTTATCCCCCTTCTTAACTGAGTTGGCTATCTTTTCCTCAGTTTGGGCCTTTGCTATTCTGACTTCCCTCCCTGCTTCCTTCTGCCTTAACTGGTACAGCTCTCTGTCCTGCTCCTTCTGTGTTTTCTTATACTTCCAGATACTATATCTTTTTCTTCCTGACTTTCACAGCCACCTCTTTTGAGAATCATAGTGGCTTTTTCTTTCGTTTGATTTGTTCATTTGCTTCACACAAAGGCTTGTTGCCTCTGTGATGGCAGTTTGATAATTCCCCATTGTTGCGCCACACCTCCTTCTAGCCTGTTTGCTAGTGCTTTTCTGAGGCACTCTCCCATCTTGCCAAAGTCAGCCCTCCTAAAGTCCGGTACCCTCACTTTTGTATGGCTTGACTCTGTAGCTGAGTTTAGCGTGAACCACACTGTTTGATTGTCACTTGTCCCCAGATGGCAACCCACTTCTAGATCTGAGATCCTCTCACTGCCCCCGTTTGAGAGTTCGAGGTCTAAGATTGCTCCCTCACGAGTGGGTTCTGAAACTAACTGTCTAATGCCTGCCATCTGTAGGGCATCAAGAATGGACCTGCTCTTGGATGTGGCTGCGGTAAATGTGCTCCAGTTAACATCTGGCATATTCAGGTCTCCCATCAACAGTATCTCCCCTTTCTCTGCCATTCTAAGAATGCCTTCTATCATATCCTTGTCCATTCCTTCCCTCTGACATGGGGGTCTGTATAGAACCCCTGTGCGGATTGTGGTGCCCTTTCCAGTTTCCAAGGTGACCCACAGTGCCTCCTCTCCTCCCTGTTTACTCTTTTGTTCAGTTGCTTTTATCCCTTCCTTTACATGAGAGCTACTCCTCCCCTCTTCTCCCCTGCCTGTCTCCTGTAGGTTATGTACCCTGGTATGTTAACATCCCAGTCATGGTTCTCTGTGTACCATGTTTCTGTGACTGCTACGATATCCAGGCATCCCTCTTCCATTAAGGCCATCAGCTCAGGGAGCTTGTTGCCCAGACTACGGGCATTGGTGCTCATTACCCTCCATTTCCTGATGGCTTTACTCCCTTTTACCCCATCCCTGTCCTTCTTGCCTTTGTCACTTTCTTCATTTACCCCTGCCCTTCTCCCTATCAACACCTCTATGTTAGTGTTTGCCGCACTTACTACCGTGATTATAGTTACCTGGTCTATGTGGGGCTTGAAGGTGAGACCTTGGTCAATATTTAGCCCAAGGTATTTTAAGTTATCTACAACTTCTATTCTATTGCTGGAAAGAGAAGCTAGTTGTAGGGGAATTTGCCCTATCCTGGCCTAAGGATCTAGGGCCAAACAGCAAGGCTTTTGTTTTTGCTGCATTGAGGATCATTCGGTTTGATGTGAGCCAGGTCTCGAGTGTGTTTAGGTCCCCTTGCAGGAGAGGACCCAGATCATGTGGTGTAGGCCTGGACCAGTAGATGACAGTATCATCTGCATATTGCACTACTGAGCTTTCCCCGTAGTGACGGTTTAAGTCATTTGTGAAGAGAGAGAACAGTATGGGGCCAAGGATAGAGCCCTGTGGAACTCCCTCCTTTAAAGGTAGGGGGGGCTGATAGCTCTTCCTTCCAAATGACCCTCTGGGAGTGACCTGTTAGGCAGCTCTTGAACCAGTTTAGGGCATGGGCATTGAGACCTATGCCTTGCAACTTTGTAAGAAGAAAGTTATGGTCCACAAAGTCAAATGCCATGGATAGGTCTATGAAGATAGCACCTGTTGACATCTCAACATCCGTTGCCCTGAATAAGTCCACCATGAGTTTGACGAGTGCTGTTTCACTGCCATGGTTTACCCGAAAGCCATGCTGTGAGGGGGCTAGGATTTGGTGGAGCTCGAGGTAGTCGCTCAACTGTCCATATACTAGCCTTTCTTGCAATTTGGCTAGTGTGCTCAGGAAGGAGATGGGCCTATAATTGTCAATTTGTTCACGAGAACTGCCCTTGTGGTTGGGGACCACATTGGCCACCTTCCACTGGTCTGGGACGTAGCCTTCAAGAAGATACCTGTTTATGATCCAGGTCAACAGTTTGATGAGTACCCAGGCACCTCCCTGGAGTAGTCTTGGGCTGATTCCATCAAGGCCACCAGACCCTTTGTGTTTGATGGCTTTCAGTAGGTTCTGGACCTCGCTCAATTTAACCAATCTCGGGTGAAATTGGGGTCGGTAAAGTCTCGGGGGTTTGATGGAGGTCTGTTCAGTCCTGGATGTTGGTAGCCCCAGCTTGAGCTCATCAAGGTTGGTGAGGTGCTGGTTAAATGCTGTGGCTATGAGCCGGCAGTCACTAGTACACTGTCTTTGTACCTTGATTTGTCTCACAATTAGAGCGTCTTTCACATAAACTAGTACTCCATCCCCTCTCTTAGTTGTCCTGTCCTGTCTGAAGATTTTGTACCCAAGGATCATAATCTCATGGTCCAGGATGTGGGCCTTAAGCCAGGTCTCTGAGATAGCAAAGACATCTGGCTTGTAGAGGTTTAGCCAGGTTTGTACCTGATGGATTTTAGGTCTTAGGCTGCATACATTCATGTGAACTATCCTAAGACCTTTCAGTGATGTCCAATGATGATCCTGGTGGGAGGAGATAATGAAATTGTCATAAGGGGGCACCAGGTTAGGCTGAACATCTCTACCATGTAACAGTAGTAGAGCAAGTAGCTATACTACCATGTGCCTGATAGAAGGTTTAGAGAGGCTGTGGAGCCAGTAGTAGTGACCACCAGCCTTAGAGTCCCTAAGATTTTGCCTCAT
Organism: Neoceratodus forsteri; assembly: GCA_016271365.2. NCBI lineage: Eukaryota > Metazoa > Chordata > Ceratodontiformes > Ceratodontidae > Neoceratodus > Neoceratodus forsteri. Next base: position 810,279,835 of record CM028133.1, read on the forward strand.
AGGGTCCTGGAGTCTGTGCCCTAGGCACATGTTCATCCAGAAGAGGGACAATATGCTTAATAGAGCCAGGAAGACACCCCTGTTTAGGAGAGAGACCGGTGGATTACAAGACCAACGGAACTTAAGGCCTAAGGTGCCGTGGTTGGATAGTGGGTTTTCCCGTGCCATGTTGGAGGAATAGTTAATCTTCTGGTGGAAGCAAATTCCAAGTTGGAAACTTAGGGTTAGTTGCCAACTGGAGAATGCTCCTGTTTTTATACAGTATATGGGGTTGGTTTCCCAGGACGTCAGCCTTGTCCTAATGGGGGACTGAGGAAACGACCGCAGTTGACAATGTTAGGCGGGGGTAGCTTAGGGAGTATGAATTGTGACTCTGACACATAAAATCTAGCTTATTGACCTTTGATAAGAGCACAGGCAACGCTAAATAGGCACTTAAGAAATTATGAAAGGCCAGCACAATTCAATGCACAGTACAGTACAGTAATCCATATATGCAGTACTACCAGTGTCTAAGCTATACTTGTATACTAGGGAAACAGTTCTACAAGTTAATATTCAGACTATCCTTAGCTCTAGCATTCCTTGCTTGAGGTCCTGATTTAAGGTCACAGTACTGTTAAGACCCCATGCTTCTTGCTATTTGAATGTCAAGCACAGGTCTTTAAAACTAAGCGATCACTAAGTGATTTATAGTTTATGCCAGATACTCCATATAACCTGTATTCTAGTACAGAGGCTCTATAAGATACTGTTCAGGCTATCGCATACGTGGTCCTATACTGGGTAGAGACATGAGTAGAAATGATAGAGTAATACATGACAGAACAACTTATGAAGTATTAATTATAAAATATAACATGGCTTACACGGACCTTTCTGCGTTTGACCATTCAGTGCTATCAACCAGCATCAGTAAAAAAAAGAAGAAAACTTGTTAAACGATTAGTAGCTGGCTTTTGAGCCAGCTGGATTGGTAGGCTGTTGGTAGTAGGGCTTGAGGGCATGGTCTCGACCCATTTAAGGGAGGAGGGAATGCGGCGGGTGGGTGGGTGGGAAAAAAAGCAGTCCTTGTTCTCCCTCCTCAGACCGAAAAGCAGTCCTTGTTCTTTAGTGGTCAGACCCACACTGGTAACTGGCGCATGAGAGGGAGGACCGCCTGGCTCACCAATGTCTTGCCGGCACCTCAACCCCTGGATTTTCGGTTGTTTGTGCTGGGGGGGGGGGGCTCCCACCTTCTGTGGGACAGCCCGTGCCCTGTTCAAGTTCAAAGATTCTGCAGGAGTGAGCCATTGCACTTTGACTTCGGCTTAAATGTGACCTTGGGCAGTGGCGTCACCTTCAGGATGGTCCAATCAACCTGCATGTTGATTTTTAAATTTTGCGCTAGGAATGTAGCCAAAGGAAAAAAAGCAGTCCTTGTTCTCCCCTCCTCTGACCAAAAAGCAGTCCTTGTTCTTTAGTGGTCAGACCTGCACTGGTAATTGGCGCACGAGAGGGAGGACTGCCCGGCTCACTGATGTCTAGCCGGCGCCTCAACCCCTGCAATTTCGGCTGTTTGCGCGGGGGGGGGGGGGCTCCCACCTTCCGTGGGACAGCCCATGCCCTGTTCAAGTTCAAAGGATAAAGTTATAGTAAAACTATGACAATTCATGTAGTAAAGCAGATTTCAGGCAGACTAAGAATTAAAACAAATATTACAAATCTAGGCGTAAAAAAGGAATAAGATAAAAACATTAAATTGCACTACTGACCATAGACTTATTTTTGAAACAATTAAAAGGGATGGATGAACCGATGTCATGAACTAGTAGTAAGTAAAGCCTCATACTCTTGTAATGGTACAATAGATTAGAATAGTACATATTTATTGTAAATACAGTAATAAGTAAGACAGAGTAATAAATAGTAGGTATAATGGTAAAAGGAATAGTACATAAAATAGTACATAACACGAATTAGGGAATGCAACCTAAATCCCATAATATGTCTTAAAGTCTATCAAAGTTCTTTAATTGCTTGCATAGATTGCCCCATCATTGTACAAAATGGGAGTGGTTATTGTGAAAAGAAGTAATTGGGTAGATTAAAGTCAAATTATTTTGTGCATAAGAAACCCAGGGCCAGATATTCAGAACTTTGCCCGGGGCTAAATTAGCACTGTCCGGCAGGCAAACTTAGCCCGGAGCACAAAGCAAGCTATATTGAAAAGGAAATAGCCCGGTGCAAAACCAGCTGAATATAGCAAGCAAAGGAAGCCAGGCAAACAGGGCCAGGAATGCAGGGCAAAAATTGCCTGGGAATAAGACAGTACTGAATATAGCAACAAGGAAGTGCACACTGCAGCTGCAGCTCATTAGACTCCGTTGCAAGCCAGTGTTGCAGGTGGAGAATGTGTGTGATTGCACAGAGATGTCTCACATCTACTACAAACAGCAGTGTAAGCCACACACTGCAGAACTGTGTTATGCTGAAGTGAGGTTTGCCTGGGCCTAACGTGACTGCACAGTGCTAAAACATTAGCCCAGTGCAAACTGGTTAGCCCGTGGCAAACGGGAGCTGTATTTAAAGCTCCCATGCAAATGAGCCTACTTAGGTAATCCGTGGGCAAACAGGTACATTTGCATCTCATTAAGTACTACTTAGCATACATTACCATGCAGTTTGCCCGGTGCTACTGCATGGAGCACAAAGCTCCCCCTTTTGGTCGGGATGGAAGTACAAGCTGGACACTGCAGGCCAAGGCATACCCACGGCATCCGCTGTTGGTCAGAATAGAAGTACAGTCCGGAAGCAGCAGGATCTGTGTGCTGCCAGGCACAGTTGGTGCATACATACCTCACAACCCCTTGCCTCCTGAATCAGGGACAAAGGACCAACCTCGGGGACACATTTTCAAGAGTAGAGATATCCACCAGGACAGCTGGTAGAATATGGGGCTTAGTGCAAAATGCATTTGCTAAAGAAGAACAAGTCTGAAACTGTAATGCTTGACGTTATTCTGTGCTTACAATTTCCACTGTTTAGCCACGGAAACACAGCTGTGAGGAAGGACAGAGTAATATTGTGAGGCAGATTCAGGGATGTTCCTGAAAATCAGGGACAGTTGAGAGGTATGCTCCTGACCCATGCACAATAGAATGAAGAGTAATTTCCCTGGTAGTCTAGTGTATAGCTCATTCATTCCTCAGTCGGCGGCCAGCTGTGGTGGTGTGAGGAGGGCTGAGCCAATCGCCGGCTCGCTTCTTGGCAGATGGGTGGGCTGAGCAGGGGCGGTGCTACTGGGTGGGGGTACCACTAGACTACCAGGAAAATAGTCTAAAGTTATTTAAAATGAGGTCGGGATACATGCTGGGGAGAGCCACTAGACTACCAGGAAATGTGTTTCATTTTATTTCAAATGGGAGAGTTGCATTTAACTGAAATGGGGTGGGATAAGTGCCGGGGTGGGTGCAGCTAGACTACCAGGGAAATAGCTTTCATTTTATTTACAATGAGGGTTGGGATACGTGCGGGGTGGGTGGGGGGACCACTAGTCTACCAGGAAAATGGCTTTAATATTATTTACAATGGGGGTCAGAATACATGCTGGGGTGGGGGAACCACTAGACTAACAGGGAAATGGCTTTAATATTATTTACAACGGGGGTCAGGATACATGCTGGCGGGGGACCACTAGACTACATGGGCGAATCATGCTATACGGAAGCTATGGGGGTTCATGATGAGGGGGGGCACCGCCGCATTACCACCAGCTTTTTTCCAGTGGTATCTAGCACTGCGCTACAGTTTGTGCTAATGCCTGTAGAGTCGCGCTATACATTTGAATATGCTGCGCTACTGGCATTTGTGGGTGCTCTCCTGTCCATGCCCCTGCATGCCATTATCTATTAGCGTAGGTGCCACCACACAGCACCAGTGATAATAGGGCTTTTCAATATTGCAGCCTCGTGCAAATCCAGTGCTATTCCAGTGCTACAGATTTGTGCTAGGTGCAAAGGTTTGAATATCTGGCCCCCATTCTTTAAAGGAAGGAGCCGTACTGTCTGTCCAATATTTAAGAATAAGCTGTTTAGTTGTAGCTCCTATCAGTAAAAAAACAGCTTTGTCATTATTGGAAATTCCTTCGTTAAATCTACCCAAAATGGCAGCAGATGTATCAAGTACACCAGACCTAATTACCTTATCTGTCACTTTGTTTTTAATTTCTTACCATACGCTCCAAATGGGTGGGCATGACCAGAACATGTGCCAAAAAAAACTATTATATGAACCACATTTTATACGAAGCTTAGAATTTTTAAGACCCATTTTAAGCAATTTATATAGGGTACAGTATGTACTGTGTAAGATTTTGAACTGGATTAATTTTAAATTGTCCAATGGAATAAGCTTATGCATATTCTAATACAAATTGGTCTAGTTCAAGGGATGATCAATGAAAATTGTATGCCAAAATGACTTTTGGATAGATTAGATAGCTCTGAAAATTTTGATTTTAGCATTTGATATATATTTGAAATAGGGTGAGCTTTATTGCTGGCCCCCAGAAGATTTGGAACAAAATCATCCTGCTGCCCCTTCCATGGCTGATGACCAAAGAGTGCAGTCAGAGCTATTTTTAATAGAAAGAGATTTAGATAGTGATTTCTTTTTAGATTTAAATCTAGTAAAATATCCTGAAGGTGGCATATATAGCCTCTGTCTAAAGTTGACTCCACGATGTATTTAGAAACACCTGGAAAAATGGAAGCTGTGAAATATTTACCATTGATAGAAAAGTTCGGGTTTAGAATAGGTTGTTTAATACTATCAATCTATTTATTTATTTATAGCATTTTGATAACAGGGTAAACACACTGAGACCAGTGGTCCCTTTTACCGGGGTGACCCAGAATTAGTTGCATGCATTTATATAATACAGCATGTATAGTACAGTAGATTACAGCAATCCAGATAAGAGCACATTAGAGGTAGAATACATACAGTAGTTACAGCATTATCATAGTAAAAAATTAGTCACAAGTCACATAGCAGGTTACAGCAAGGATCAGGGGGAAATAGAAAGGTGCTCAAGTAGACATGCTTCCTGTGGACAAAGACATATTAGGTGAATATCTAAGTTCAGTCAAATAGGATACCTTCAGGAACTAAAGATCCAACGGTAGCAACTGCAGTAGCAACATTCTAACATGTACACCTTAAGCCCAGCTTTGAATCCTTTGAGTGTAGTGCAGGTGGTCAGATTCTCCAGGAGTGAGCACCAGTAGTAGGGTGCCAAATATCTAAAAGATATTTTACCTAAATTGATGCGGACTCTGGGAATTACAAGTAGGTTGCTGTTTGTGGAGCAAAGGTTTCGTCGGGAGATCTTGGGGTTCAGCAGGCCTACCAAGTTGGGTAAGGTGTAGATATTGGAGAGTTTGTAAGTGAGACACAGTAGAGGATATGAGAGTTTGAATTCCAGGGTGGGCCAGTTTAAGTCAGCAAGGACCTCACAGTGGTGTCTCTGGGGTGGAGAACAGGTTGCAAAGCGACAAATCTTGTAAAGTACAGACAGTCTCAATTTTCGCTTTCCCTAAGTGGCACCATAAAGAACTGTGGGGAGTAGGGTGCTCTTAGCTATGGCAACTCTAGATTCTTCAGTTAAGGAGTTAACAAGTCTGTAGAGAAGGCCAAGTTTACAGTGTATGGTCTTGGTTACATGCTCCACATGTGACTTAAAGGACATGTCTTGATCTATGTAAACACCAAGTTATTTAACCCTGTGAATGACTTCTATCTGTGATCCCATTGCAGAGAAGGGCAGGAGTAGGTGTTGTCTGTGCTCACCCAGATGATTAGATCCAAAAAGAACAGCCTTAGTCTTGTTGGCATTTAAGACAAGCAAATTGGAAGCAAACCAGCTTTCAAGGGAGTTCAGACTGGCAGCTAATCTTTCAGCAATGGCACTACGTTTGGGATCACTCCAGTATATCACTGTGTCATTCAGATATAGGATTATGTTCCCTGTGCTGCAGTTTAGCCCAATGTCATTGATAAAGAGGATAAATAGTAGTGCTCCCAAAATAGAGCCCTGGGGTACTCCATCACTTAACGGACGGCAGCTAGAGTGCACTCCTCACCACTTTACCTTCTGCGACCAGTTCAACAGATAGGCTGTGAACCAGGTATACTGTAGTGTGTCAAGACTTAAGAGCTGCAGCTTGTTAAGGAGCAACCTATGATTGACCAAGTCAAATGCTTTTGACAGGTCTATGAATATGGCCTCAGTGGGGGAGCCATTACCCAAAGCACAGAGGGTATCAGTTGTGAACTTGATAAAGGCTGTATCAGTGCTGTGGCACTTGCGAAAGCCATGTTGGTTATCTGCTAGAAGGTGGTAACACTCTAGGTAATCTTGCAGCTGGTTGTAAACCAGTCTCTTCTGTACCTTTACTAGAGGGCAGATAATGGAAATTGGCTTGTAGTTCTCTATGTTTCCATGTAGCCCTGTCTTGTGGACTGGGGCCGCCATGGCCAGCTTCCATTTCTGAAGGACACACCTTTCCATGAGGGACCTGTTGATAAGCATAGTGACAGGCAGGGCGATTGCAGGGGCAGCGGCCCTAAGTAATCGCAGCTCAAGTTGGTCAAAATCAGGGAAACAGTCTGGCTTTATATGCCTTAGTAGGGGGAGCACCTCTGATGTTTTGACCAGCTTGAGATGGAATTGGGGGTGATGAGGGTCACCTATAGTGGTGACCTGCACCGTGGGAGGGGAAGGAGGAGTTTGGGGTTTGTATTCTTCCAGGTTTGTAAAGAAGGAATTAAAGGCTTCAGCCACCATGGAAGTCGTCCGACAGTTGCACATTGACCAAAACAGCTCCATCTTGAGTACTGGCACTACCTTTTGGGAGCACATTAATGTGACTCCAGAATATTTTGGGATCACATAGATGGAGTTCTTGGAGGCCGCATAGGTACTGTTTTTTTGCTGCCTTGGTACCTTTTTTGCACTTGTTCCTAAGTACCCTGTATTTCTCCCAGTCAGACTCGAGGAGTGAAGCCTTGTAGTACCCTCAGGCCATATCCCTAAGCATCATGAGCTTTTTGAGGTCAGCACAGAGCCACTTGTGACACTTGTCCCATACCCTAAACTTCCTGTAGGGAGCATGAAGGTTAGCTGTTGACAGGAAGACATTGGAGAAATAGTGTAGGGTCTCATCTGTGCTAGGGAGTGTTAGTATCGGGTCCCAGTTGGCTGAGGATAGGGCCAGACAAAACAGGTCAGATGTGAAATTGGAGTAGTCCCTAACCATGAAAACCCTTGGGGTAGACTAGGGAGCTTATTGGGCCATATGCAAAAGATGGGTGAGTGATCACTCAGAGAGTCTTAGCAGGTATTCTTTCAGGGTGTGTGACTAAAGCCCAGTCTAGCAGAGTGTGGTCACCTGATTTGGCATTATGCCTGGTGGGCAGATTAATTACTTGGGTAAGGAGGCAATGAGGATTAGGTCCTGAGGCTCATCATTGCATTTTGAGGCCCAGTTTTAATTAAAATGGCCCAGAATGATAATTTCCCCAGGTACATGTTTAGCTAGGGCCTGGGTGGGAGACTCTAGGGAGGAGGCCGCTGTTGAGGGGGGTAGGTAGATGCTACCCGCATAGAGAGGCTTGGTGTCACCAAGCAGTAACTTTACTAGTAAAAATTCACCCACTGAGTTGTTCAGAAGGGGAATATCTACTAGGGAGGTGTTGAATTTGGAGCTGACGTAAATAAGGATCCCCCCTTTTTCCCAATCCTATCCTTTCTAAACGTGCTAAAGCCAAGCAGATATTCTTTAAGGTTAGGTATACTGTATCTGCCACCCAACTTGTGTCTCATTAGCAAAGACCATTTTAGTCTCAGTTTTCAGCCCTGCCAAATAATTAGAGAAATTAATATTGAGAAACTTACAAAATCTGATTATGAATTTTTAAGGAAATGGCTATAGTAGAGCATTTTAATTTCTTGGGAATATTTTTCAATTTGAATACAAAACAGCTTCAGGGGAGATATTACATTTTTTCATCATATCTAATTCCATTGTAATATATGGATAGTTAAAATAATACCATCAAAAAGCATATGAAAAATTTATGGTAATACACCAGAGCCAAAGTGATAATACCATCATTTGTAGGTGATAATAGTATCGTTCAGAGCCCCTAATACTATCGTTCCGAGCTCTGAACAATACTATTATCACAAAATCTAACAACGCAAGTGCAAGCTCTCCCACTCCATTCAGTGGTTGCCATGCTCCCCCCCCCCAACTGTCAATCAGACAGCAGCGTGCACAAGTTTTGAATCATGCCTCATGATTGGCCGAATTCTGTCTGTGGGCAGGCAAAGCATTTAAAATAACATGGCGGCCGTCTCTCGCTTAGCGAAAGAGTATATCGTCTTTGCGATATTTTTTTTTTTTAAACAAAGCCATTTTTTCGGTGGATCCTGCCTTCCCTGCACATCAAAACAGCAAAAAGGTAGGGCTCACCATGAAAGTTAAACACACTCACTGAAGTACAGAGACAGACTATGGGGGGGGGCAGTTGTTGAACACACAGTGAGCAAGTCCTCAGTGCAGCAGCGAACACGCAGTGAGCGAGTCTTCAAAGCAGCAGCAGCTGCATAAGTTTAAAATCAGATCCATATATTGCAAAAAAAAAAATAGATGAGAGTGTATTATTTGGAAGTAATACCATCTCTAGGTTCTGGGGACAAGGGAACCTCTCGATGGTATTACTCGCTTATAATACACTCACCTATCTATTATTCTATTTTTAATATATGGATTCATAATTTAATATACTAACAGAGCATACAAAAAAAATCCAGTAATACCCTTGCACCTCCAGTGTTAATAGTACCGTCAATCAATGTTAATACTATTGTTCCACTATTGAGCAATAGTATTACCACTATACCAAACAACAATGTGCCCACAAAATACCTTCTACCCCCACATCATCCTAACCGTGCCTCCTTATGCTTCGCTTTTCATGTGTGTTGGGCAGAACATTTAAAACATGGCGGCTCGCTTTCTTAGCAGAGAGACCATACTGCTTCTCAGCATTTCTTTATGTTTTCCCCTCATCTCACAAAAAAAGAAGTGGGAGCATAGCCCAAAGAAGAAAAAGGGAAGGACTACCTACCAGTTGTTCTTATACAGCGAGGCCAGGGGTGGAGGTGGGCGAGGTGGAGCGCAGCAGGGTGGGGCGAGAGCAACAGCAGCACAACACGGCAGTCGGCCAGGACAGATCGTCCTTCACTGAAACTGCCGACTGCCACTTCCAAAATAAGAAAAAACAAAATCGCATTCATTTATTAAAAAAAATAATGAATAGGTGCTGGTGCATTACAGGCGAGTGATACCATCTCGAGGTTCTGGACACGAGAACCTCTCGAGCTACGTGTCCAAAATCTCTTGATGGTATTACTCACCAGTAATACACTGGCACCTATTCATTATTCTATTTCAAACCCAAGTAGGTACATAAGAGTGAGAGTGTGAGAAGTTATTTAACCATTTTATATTTTTATTAGCTTGAGAAGCCATTTTTTAGAAACAAGAACTTTGCAATTTAGGTGTTGTGCGGAAAACTTCTGGAATCAAATATTTAGGAGTAACATTATCGACAGACAACAATCAGTTAATTAAACTTAATTGAGAAGAGGTGATTAATAAAATACTCCGAGACTTTAAAAGATGGTGCTGTCTACCTATTTCTCTTCTGGGAAGAATTACTATAATAAAAATGAATATTTTTCCCAGGATTTTTTTCCCTTTGAACATGTTAAATATCTTTTTGCCAATAATCTGGTTTAATAAAATTCATTCCATTAATTAACAAATTTCTGTGCCTGGATAAACCCCCTAGAATCACTTTAGATAAACTCATGCTTTCTAAACACCAGGGAGGACAGATGTATTACTTCCTAATAACTTCCTTTAAGGTGTCCCATTGTATGTTAAACCCAGCTTTGGTTTAGAATTTACCACATTGCTTGGCAGACCACTTCACCCCGATCTACTGTCAGCTTTGTGATAAGATATATTGCCTAATGTCTTTTTGAAAATTCTCCCTTCCAGTTTAAGATTGTGCCCCCTGGTGGATGAGCTGTTCCTTAACCTGAACTACTCTATGGAGTTCACCCTGTCCTATCCCTGTATGTATTTGAATTTTTCTTTCTTATCCTCCTCTTCCTTTTCTCCTCCTAAGAGCAAATACTGAGTCTCTCCAATGTCTCCTCATAGGACCTACCCTCTTCTTCCCAGATCATTTTTCTTGTCCTTCTCAGTATGGTTTCCAACCTGCCCATGTCCTTTCTCAGATATGGACTCCAGAACTGCATACAGAACTCCAGGTTTGGTCAAACCAGTGACCTGCGCAGTGGCAGTATTACCAACTTTCTTCTACTGGGGAAGCCCCTCCTTAAGCATCCCAACATCCTAGGAACTGTAGAATACATTTGTACTTGGGTCTGTATTGCAAATTGGTACTTGTCTAATGACCTACCCAGTTGGAATAAGAATAAATAAATGATTTCCTGGTGCATTCTCCATGCCACTACACCCATCCTTGTGCCGATGCTGCTCATCCTTGACATACAGATATCCTTTTCCCCAGAAAGCCATCCAGTTGTTCAGAAATACAAAACCTGCCTCTTGACTAGATCTGTGTCCCAGACTATTGTTTGCCTAATGGTTTCCTGTCATTCCTCACCAATCCTTAGGACCAGGAGAATAGCTTAACATATCATCCTCAATACTTTTCCCTTCAGAAACACCTCCTCTTCATGTCCTCAGGACTAGTACTCTGTAAGTCATTCATGCCTATATACATAGATACATAGACATTGTCAGCAGATAAGGGCCTATGGCCCACCCAGTCTGCCCATTTGAGCTTGTAAGTTCACTTTATGTTTTCCTAGAAATCTGTTGCCCCTTAGCCCTGACCTCCAGAATTCCTTTAGGTCTGTCCCATGCATTCTAAAATCCTGTGATTGTTTAAGCCCCCACCACTTCCTCTGGCAGGGTGTTCCACTTGTCCACCACCCATTCTGTGAAGAAATTCTTCCTTGTGTTTCCTCTAAATCACCCTCCCTCCAACTTCATCCCATACCCTCTAGTCTTGAAACATCTTTTTCGCTGGAAAATAGTGTATTCCTGCACCCTGTTCCTCCCTGTAAGGTACTTGTCTGTCTCTATCATATCCCCTCTCTCCCTCCTCTCCTCCAGGGAGCACATATTCAAGTCCTTCAACCTGTCCTCATAGGACTTGTGATGCAATCCCTGTGTCATCTTTGTTGTCCTCCTCTGAACCTTCTCTACCCTGTCTATGTCCTTACGTAGGTAAGGTCTCCAGAACTGTACACTGTACTCCAGGTGGGGCCTCACTAGTGTCTTGTATAGTGGAATCATGACCTCCCTTTTCCTGCTGGTGATGCCCCTGTCTATGCATCCCAGCATCCTATTGGCTCTACCTGCTGCCTCGTCACAATGTTTCCCTACCTTGAGGTCATCAGAGATGATAACCCCAAGATCCCTTTCCTGCTCAGTGCATGCCATATCCTCATCCCCAACTGATATATTGTGCCAGGGTTTTTGTGCTCAATATGCATTATCTTACACTTCTTTGTATTAAATTTCAATTGCCAAAACCTTGACCATTCTTCAAGCTTCTGCAGGTCCCTCCTCATTCTATCTATGCCCTCTGGCATGTCCACTCTGTTACAGAGCTTCGTGTCATCAGCAAACAGGGAAATTCTGCCTTCTTGGTCCTATGCAATGTCACTAATGAAGTCATTGAATAGGACTGGTCCCAGCAATTATCCCTGTGGTACCCCAATAGTCACCCTTCCCTCTTTGGAGTGACAACCATTTACCACCACACTCTGTGTCCTGCCGCCCAGCCAATTACCTACCCCCCACTACTGCCCTGCCCACTCCCATATTCCCCAGTTTGTTTAATAGCCTTCTATGTGGCACAGTTTCAAAGGCCTTGCTAAAGTCCAGATAGGCCACATCCATTGCCCTTCCCTGATCCAGCTTCCTTGTCACTCAATTGAAAAATTCAATGAGGTTGGTCTGACATGACCTCCCTCTGGTGAAACCATGCTGCCTTGGGTTCTGTAGTCTGTTGGCAACCAGATGTTCCACCACTCTCTCCTTCAGAGACGAGAGTCTGTACCTCCCCACAGCTGCATTGCTTGACCTAGATAGCACACAGTTGACCTCCACACCAGGCAGGCACGCAGCCTCACCTGAGCTACCATGCTAGTTCAGCAATTCCTCCTCCACTTCACCTGCTTCCTTACTACAGTAAGGAGTCCCTAATGATTGCTACATTCCTGCCCCTCACCCAATCTGTTCCTTAATCCACCTTGTATGGTCAAGTGTCCTGGTGCCTGCACCACTCCCCCCCACCTGCCCTAGCCACCTTTTGGCCACCTTCACTAGGCCAGACAGTTGCTGATGCTTGTTGCTAGTATACACTGACAGTTTTGCTCCATTATGATCATGCCTGCTACCTCCCTTCTCTACTCTGATCCATCCCCCATCCTTATCACGGGAGATGACAGTTTCTGTTACCCTTCTCTCAACTCTACCTTTGTCTGCCAACTGCCCACCCCAGGCCTGAGGCCCAAGTCCCTGGACATTTTTCCCCTCATCCTCCTTAGTTTCCTGCTCACCTCCTAGTATCACTGTGGTGCCACCAACTGGCACGCAGACCAGGTAGTGTACCCCCTGAGCCCATCCATTTTCCCACAGTGGCTGCAGATGTCTCTGCCTCTGCACTACATAAGCAGGATGGTGCTCATCACACACACCAGGCAACGCACAAGGTGTGCTTCCCTACCAGTATCTCAGGTACAGGCCTCACCAACATGCCCCAGAGTTCCCACCAGCTGTCATTCCTCATTTCTGTGTTCTCATGGTACAACTGGTTGCCATTACAGACTGGCAACTTGCCTCTCCAGAGTAGTAACCAGCTCATAGTGTATGCACAAGGAATACCTCCTGCCCTTTGTGGGCAGGATGGCATACATCGTGCAACCCTGGCAGTGTTCCAAATGTGCTTCCATCCTCCCTGGTAGATCACTCCATTAGTAACAGTAATTAGCTCTCTAACCCAGTACAACTCAGCCAAACTCCTGCTCTGTTAACTCCAGTTGCCTTGAGTTGAATCACAGTTGGGCCCAATTGATGCTGGCTCACAGAGTAATTGACCTAAAAGGGTTATAGTACATGGGCTGTGTTTTAACTGAAAGAGATTTATTTGAGTGAAGGCCTGAGATGGTCACCTTTTACGTCACAGGTCACCTCACAGAACCAGGTTCACAATTAAACATCTTTGTTCTGCCCTGTGACTGTGGGGAGCATGGATGTCATGGAGGTTAGTTGCTCATGTTTGAAAGGAGGATATTTGTAACTCAGCACCCCTGCACCTCTGAAAAGTAGGCCAAAGAGTGGCAAGGGCATTGGTTGTGAAGGTTGGCAAAAGCAGCAGGGGGTCACAATGTCACGGACACCACTGCACACGCCACAGCTGCACAGCAGCAAACAGGGTGAAAACATGCTAGGTCGTTTTCCATTTGTTTTGTGGGGGCTTTACCCCCATGCCCCCCATACCCCCGGACTTCTTATAATCAACTCTGAGGGGGTGTGGACTTAGGGGCAAGGAAAAAAACAACCAGTAAAAGATTCCTGAGTCAGGAATGAAGCCCCGTTCCGCAACCCCATTCACTGCATGGTTGGGTGCTCTAGCCACTTCAGCATAGGATTGTCTCAACCGAGCACCCGACTGGCAGTGTTCCTAAACCCTTCCTCCTTCATGGTGAGTGTCAGAGGGTAGCGATACTTTCATATCGCGGTAATTCCCCTGATGCTCAAAAGGCATACGTGCTAATCACAGTGCGGTCGTGCTGTGTGCAGTTTTCTCCGTGTGGATATCACCCAGTACCGGCAAAAGCCCACCCTCCTAGCAAGAAGAAAGGTGCTCCTATGGTTGTTCCCCAGAATGTCTCTGTGGAGGAGGTAGGCAATATTGGGGAAGAACAGAGCAGCATTAGTTATGTGTTTATTAGAAACTACTGACCATTAAAGGCACACGGAGTTGGTGCTCATTTCCAGGTGCAACAGGTGCGACTCAGAGGAGGGGTTGCAGAATGGAAAAGTAATAACATATGCAAAAATACAATAGATTAAAGATAGAACACAATTGCAAAACAGATATATGCAGGGTAAGGGTAGGATAATACAGCAATACCAGATTTACAGTTATTTACAAATGTCAACCGACCTCAACAGGGGCAGCTGATTACAAAGTTTTCTGTGTGTAAACATACAACAGCTGTTAAAGCTTCTGAGGCGAGGTGGAAAATCAGACTTGAATCAAAAGAAGAAGAAACAAAGGACAAGAAGGTAGATAGATAGATAGATAAAATTGTTATTTTTATACAGGAAAATGCATGTCATTAGGGAAAATCCCTGTTTACAAGACAGTCCTGTGTGAAGAGCTTGTAAGTTACAACAAAGGTAAAATAGCAGTACACAACAAACTTATATACAATTATCATTTGATTTGGCTATGCACAACTATACAATTAAGTTCGACAACACTTAAGTTAACATTTGCAAATTAATGGGAAATGTTGCTTTACATCAGTGATAAATTTCTAGTGAGAAGTTTCTGTGCGCATTTCAAATGGGAGAATGTTCCGGTATTGAGCTATCTGAAATCGTAAAGTTTTTTTTCCAAAATCTGGTTTTACAGAGAACAGGATTGAGCTTATTAATATGTATAGATCTTGTAGAGACATGAGTTGGCTGGACATCGCTACCAAAGGCAACTTTATTAATATAGTGATTTGGGTTGTATACGGTTAATTTATGTATTAGTTTTACCCAGGTTGTGAGATTTCTTGTTGCCAGTGTTGACCATCCCAATCATATTAACCTTTCTCAACACACACCTTGCTAATCTGTAATGTATTTTGTCTAACTTATCCAATAACTTCTTGTTTGTAGCCCTATAAATTAAATTTCCATACTCCAGGGCTGGTAACATCATTTGTTCTGTTAGTGTCTTCCATGCCTGTCCATTTAGACACTTGGTAGTGCACCTAAGGGCTCCTATTTTTTTGTTTGCATTTTGTAATCAAGGAAGTAATATGCTTGGTTAAGCTTAGGTCTGTGTCAAAAGTAACTCCTAAGTGGCAATATTCCTTCACCTATTCAAGTTGTTCCTTATTTTGTGTGCATACATGTAATTTAATTTCTCCCTCTGTACCAAAATACAATATTTTAGTTTTCTTTGAGATGATCCAAAGCCTCGACCTGGTGAACCACTCTCCAACCCTGGTAAAATATGACTGCAGGTTCATTTCTAACTCCTTTGGTTTGCTCCGGTGGCAATAAGTGCCGTGTCATCTGCATATAACCTTATTGATGGGTGTTGTACCACCTGTGGGAGATCATTGTTAAATAGTACGGACCCCTGGGGAACCTGTAGGTAGAATGGAAATGGCAGAGGAGAGCTGGGATAAGCTAGTTATCAAAGAAGGAGTTAAAAGGGGATCCTGTATGGCTAGAGTGGAGTTTGGGGTGATGCTGTATGCCACATCTGCATAGTCAGTTACCAGTAATATCATCTAAAGGGTAACAAAATGTCTTATCAGAACAAGATTGGGAGGCAAGACCTGTTACATTACAGGACATTAAACTTGAGAAGTAGTTACTTATGAATGAAGTTGATATGGAGGAGAAATCCAGGTTTTAATCATGCCACACGCTAAGGTGCTTGAAGTTGAAACTTCATCAAGGGGAAGCTATCCAGAGTGATAAAAACAGGTGTTTTGTTTAGTCTGTTGAGTTGTTGATTAATGAAGCAGGAAATTCCAAGCCTCCCCCCACAAAACAGGGTAGTTAGCGAGATAAACACCAAGGTACAGAGGTCGATAGGGAGCAGGACTGGGGTAAATGGAGAAAAAGACAAAGGCAGTAAGGGAAGAGATGGGGTAAAAAAGGGTAAGGCCATCATAAAATGGAGGGCAATGAGTACCAATGCCTGTAGTCTAGGTAACAAGCTTCCTTAGCTAGTGGCCTTGATAGAAGAGGGACACCTGGATGTTGTGGCAGTCACAGAAACATGGTACATGGAGAACCATGACTGGGATGTAAACATAGGGTGCACAATCTACAGGATGGACAGGGAGGGTAAAAGAGGAGAAGTAGCTCTCTACATAATGGAAGGGATCAAAGCAATGGAACTAATGCGGTAAATGCGGAGAAAAGGAGGCACTGTGGGTCACCTTGGAGGCAGGTAGTGGCACCACAGTCTGCACAAGGGTTGTATATAGACTACCATCTCAGGGGAGAAAAATGGACAAGGAAATGATAGAAGGCATCCTCAGAATGGCAGAAAAGGGGAAGATATTGTTGATGAGGGACCTGAATATGCCAGATGTTAACTGGAGCACATTTACTGCAGCCACATCTAAGAGTAGGGTCATTCTCAATGCCTACAGGGGCATGCCTCAGATAGCTAGTGTTGGAACCCACTCGGGAGGGAGCAGTCTTAGACCTGATACTCTCAAATGGGGATGAAGAGCGGATCACAAATTGAGAAGTGGGTAACCATCTGGGAACAAGTGACCACCACACAGTGTGGTTCACGATAAACACAACTGTAGAGTTAAGCCATATGAAAGCGAGGCTACTGAACTTTAGAAGGGCTGACTTTGGCAAAATGAGGGAGTGCCTAAGGAATGCACTAGCAAATGGGCAGGAAGGTGGGGTGGAAGAACAATGGGAAAAAATCAAAACTGCCATCATAGAGGCAACAAGCCTTTGTGTGAAGTGAATAAAGAAAACAAAACAAAGTAAAAAAAAAACACTGTGGTTCTCAAAAGAGGTGGCAAGAAAGGTTAGAGAGAAAAATATATAATTCAGGAAGTATAAGGAATCACAGAAGGAGCAGGACAGAGAACTGTATCCATTAAAGCAGAGGAAGGCAGGGAAGGCAGTCAGGATAGCAAAGGCCCAAACTGAGGAAAATATAGCCAGCTCAGTTAAGAAGAGTGATAAAACCTTTTATAGATATATTAAGGAGTGCAGAAAAACCAAGGGAGGGATATTGAGGCTTAATAAAGGGAAAGGGAGGTGGGCAGAGGTGACAGTGAAAAGGCAGAGATACTGAACGAATACTTTTGCTCAGTATTCACAAAAGAAGAGGAGGGGGAGGTACCTAAACCAAACAATAGAAGCACTCTAGGCAGGGGGGGTTGATACCAGTTCATTCGCAGAAGAAAGGATCCTGAAAGAACCCTTAAAACTCAAGGTGGACAAAGCAGTGGGACCTGATGGGATTCACCCCAGAATTCTAAAATAACTAAGGGGAGACCTAGTGACACCACTGACTACCCTTTTTGACAAATCATGGTAGGATGTTGTGGTACCTGAGGACTGGAGCAAGGCAGATGTTATCCCCCTTCACAAGAGTGGGAGCAAGGCAGAGGCAGGAAACTACAGACCTGTTAGTTTGACCTCATTGGTAAGGAAAATGATGGAATCACTTCTGAAAGAAAGAATTGTCAAGTACCTAGAGGTTACAGGACCCAAGGCAGGATGGATTCACAGCGGGAAGGTTATGTCAGATGAATCTAATAGATTTCTTTGACTGGGTGATCCAAGTAGTAGACCAGGAAGGGGCTGTAGATATAGTCTACTTAGACTTTAGCAAGGCATTTGACACAGTATCACACAGAAGATTAATATACAAGTTAGCCAGCCTGGGAGTGGGTCCCAGGGTGGTAGCCTGGGTAACAAAATGACTGGACAACAGGACGCAGAAGGTAATAGTAAATGGAGCACACTCTGGAGATAGGGGAGTTATTAGCGGGGTACCACAGGGTTCAGTACTGGAACCAGTAATCTCTAATGTCTTTATAGGTGACATTGCAGAGGGGCTGGAAGGAATCTTATGCCTCTTTACAGATGACGCAAAAATCTGCAAAAGGGTTGATACACAAGGTGGGGTGGAAAGGATGAGAAGGGAATTGGCAAGGTTGGAGCAATGGTCAAATGTTTAGCAGCTTAGTTTCAATTCAAAGAAGTGCAAAGTAATGCACCTGGGAAACAAAAACCCAGGGGAAGAGTACAAAGTGTGTGGGGGGGTACTAACAACAACAAAAATGGAAAGGAACCTGGAGGTACTCATATCAGACTACCATAAGGTAGGCAAGCAATGTGAGAAGGCACTAAGGAGAGCTGGGGTGATTCTGGGATGCATAGAGAGAGGCATTACCAATAGAAAGCAGGAAGTTGTTATCCCTCTGTACAGATAGTTGGTGAGACCCTATCTGGAGTACTGCATGCAGTTCTGGAAGACCCCATCTCTGCAAGGACATAGACAGAATGGAGACAGTCCAGAGGAGGGCAACCAAAATGGTACGGGGTCTGCACCAGAAGCCATACAAAGAAAGACTAAAAGAGCTTAATATGTATACCCTTGAGGAAAGGAGGGAGAGGGGGACATGATAGAAACCTTCAAGTACCTCAAAGGAATCAACAAAGTCCAAGAGGGTAGCATATTTCAGAAATAGAGATTCACAAGAGATGCACAAGAACAAAAGGGCACAATTTGAAGATAGAGGGGGGATGGCTCAGGGGCAACGTGAGGAAGTATTTTTTCATGGAGAGAGTGTTGGATGCATAGAACAGCTTTCCTGAGAAGGTTGAGTGGTCAAAAACAGTGGGGGAATTCAAGAATGCATGGGACTGACATGAGGCAATTATAGTGGGGGGGGTAAGGAGGAAGTAGGCTTCTGGTTAACTAGGATCTGCAGCTTATCCAATAGGTAGGGAAATGGGCAGACTAGGTGGGGCAAGCAGTCCTTATCTACCATCAAAGTCTGTATAAGACAGTTTTCATGACACTGAGTGAAAGTTGGTCTGATCCAAATGAGCATTAGTAGTAGAGTTGAGTAGTTGTAGAGTTTATTTATTTGGGGTGCCTTTCCATTTAGTTTCAGGGTACCTTTGCAGTAATACAACACAGACAGCAATTCAGAACAATGATCTAAAATATAGATGTAAACAAGAAATAATCCCAGTAAAATCATAAAAACACTCTCATGCTTGCAGGTCATTCTAAAAATAACAGCATCAGGTCCCGAAGGCTTGTTCAGGGAGGAAAGTTTTAAGATATTTTTTAAAAATCTCTATGGAGGGCACCTCCTGGAGGTACCCAGGCAGCGAATTCCAGAGGATCGGGGCAGCCACCTCAAAAGCTCGGGCCCCAGAAGATTTTAACCTTGCCCTGGGGGCCTCTTCATCCAACCTAAGGGAGCGAGATGGAGGGCATGGATGCAGGAGCTCCTTCAGGTTGCCCAGACCCAACCCTTACAGGGCCTTATAGGTCAAAAGACCTACCTTAAAGGTGATGCACCAGCAGATGGGCAACCAATGCAGTTAGCACAGCATTGGTGTGATGTGACTGAACCTTGAGTGGCCAATCAATAACCGGGCCACAGCATTCTACAGAAGCTGTAGGCACCATTTTGTACCACCTCTGACCCCGTGGTAGAGCACATTACAACAGTCGATCCTCAAGGTGATGAATGCATGCACCAGCATGGCCAGGTCATCTGGGGAAATAAGGGTTTTAATTTGGGTGATGTTCCGGAGATGGTAAAACCAGATCGGACAACAGCAGACACATAAAGCTCAAGCATCAGTTCATTGTCCAAAATAACACCCAAATGTTTCACGTTAGGGGAGGCCACAAGTTTGGCTGAGCCAATAAAAAGCCGCAGTCTACCACTCGAGGCCCCCATTCCTCCCCTTTAATCCAGCTCCATGAGCAGCACTTTGGTCTTCCCAGGATTTTGTTCCAGCCGGTTCAATGCTGTCCAAGCCCAGATCACGGCCAAGCAATCATTCAGCACATCAACCGCATCAGATCTACCAGGTGCAAAGGACAGGTAGAGCTGAATATCATCAGCAAAGCAATGAAAACTCAGCTCATATCGCCTTATGACCTCACCCAGGGGCAGCATATACACTGCGAACAACATGGGAGAGAGGACAGATCCTTGAGAAACTACACAGGTCAGGTCAGGTTAGATGTTATCAAAATCCCACTACAAAGTTGTTCCCAGATTAGCAGCTGAGGTACAGAGGAGCCCCACAAGATGCAGTGTAGTGTCACGAAAGGGAATAACTTCCTTTGAAACTGCACTGTTACCTGCAGTGAATCCACAGAATTTACAGTATTCTGAATTGCATCCTGGTGGGCACCACTGTACCTTATGCAAGTAGTACAGTGGGATCTGTGCATATGTGGATGTTTGCAGAGAGACAGAGACTGAGCAAAGGTCATTAAAAAGATTGATAACAGGATGGAGCCCAGGGTGTAGCACTGGGGGATTCCTGAAGAGATGGGGAGGGTCTTATCTACTTTAATTGATTGAACTGTTATAAAGGTAGGAACGAGACTAGGAGATTGAAAGGTAAGAGAGACCTACCATCATAAACATATCGTGTAGGAGGGGATAGGAGACAGTGTCAAATTCATTGGCAAGGTCAACAAAAATGGCAGAGAAGAGCAACCCTGACTTGTCCCATTCAGGACAGTAGATGAGCCATAGGAAAGACAATACAGAGCTATTCTTTTTGGAGGTCAGACAGGAACGGGTATAGAAAGGAGGAGTAAAGATAGGATGAGAACTGGGAAAAAAGAAGTTTGTTTTGCACTTTTGTCAGTGCAGAAGACGAGGAGATTAGGGGGTAGTTACCTGGATAGAAGGGACCACATTTTGGATAGAATCTGACAAGATCTGATCTAAGATCAGTTTATTTTTCCCCTTTTCCTTTCACAGCTGAATAGATCTGGGATCAGATTGTATAGGACATGTCTAAGTACAACTATACAGTCCAGCAGCTAGCATAGCCTAATGGTTATGTCACAGGACAGCAAATTAGGAGATCTTAGTTTGAATCCTAATTCCTCTAAAATTCTTTTAACCTCAGATTTCACTGGAGTGGTGATCCATGGCAGAATGGCATTAGAATAATAATTCTGCTATAAAAGGAGCTATAGTAAGTGCAAGGAAGAAACTGATCTCAGAGGTGGTCTTGTGGAACAAATGTTTCTGGAGTAGGGGATCAACCTCCTTGTGGAGGGGAAGGCTTTGGAATGTTTCCA
The DNA here is from genome assembly GCA_016271365.2 of Neoceratodus forsteri. Taxonomy (NCBI): domain Eukaryota; kingdom Metazoa; phylum Chordata; order Ceratodontiformes; family Ceratodontidae; genus Neoceratodus; species Neoceratodus forsteri. The sequence continues at coordinate 810,301,069 of CM028133.1, forward strand.
ATCCCCAGGAACTGTACCAAGGTGGAAGGAGAGATTAGAGTGGTTAGGTGCAATATCAGTGGCTCAGTAGGTATCTTGCTCACCTCTGGCACCAGAAGATCAGATGGTTGTGGATTCTGGCTCCACACCAGGTACTTGGGTAATACCAGTAATTGACACTGCAGTGCAGTATGAGGGGTGTGCCACACAACTAAGGTGCCATCCTTCAGATGACATGTTAAAATGAGGTCCCTTCAGCCCATATCTAGTCACTGGACAGATGAAAGTAAAATATCCCATGGCACTTATTGATAAAGAGTAGGGGAATTTTTTATTAAAGGAAATTAAACCATACAAAACATAATGTTAAGTTCTCTTATCCAAACAAGGGGGAAAAAGAAAACATAAAAGAACAAAAATGTACAGTCAGCAACATAAACTGTGCTATAATGTAAAAGAAAACAGGTATGCAGTTCTGCTATACTGTATTAACTTTGTCAATGTGTTGTAGAACCAGAAGGCATTAAACTAAAAAAAATTTCCACAATTTTTCAAGAGTAGTTTTACTTTAGAATCTGCATAGATCAACGAATCCCTTATACATTTTTGTAAGCTTGTCCCACATTCATCAAGATTTCCTGATAAAACACATATTTATGTTATATGACCCATGTACTGTACATTTTGCCTGCCAGATATAATACAGTAATAACACTCACATAAGTTGTAGTGTGCTTTCATTATATTTATGCAAGGGGATTCCTAGTATCAAATCATGATAAGTAGGTTTTCAAAACAAAGGTTCCCTTTAGTGTACTGCAGCATAATGTTAGAACTGTGGTATATACAGACTCTGGAAATGTAAATGTTCTTGTGTTTCTACATTAGTCTCGCACCCTTCTCTGGTACAATATCTTTCACTCAGCTGCTTGTGTTTATGGAAGTTTCTTACTCCCAACTGTCCATGGAGACTAAGCCTCAAAACATCCTATGTAAAATTAGGAATTTGGTACTTTGGTACTTTTGGACAAAAGAAGGTGAGTTGCCCATCGTGATTGTCCTCCATATACATGGAACATTAACCCAAGTCCCTACCCAAACAGCCATTTATCTAATTTGTTTTTGAACATTAAGATATTTGATGAATCAACTATGTCCTGTGGTAATGTATTCCATATTCTTGGTGTTCTGATGGTATAGTAGTTCATTCTTTTATTACTTTTCGCTCTCATAACTTCCAACTGTCTATTGTGAAGTCTAGCTGCAGTTTTTCTGGTGGAGTATTCAATACCGCATATCTGCATTTGTTCCTGTTTCCCAAATATTTTAAAAAGTTGAAGTAAGTCACCTCTGATTCTTCTTTGTCACAAAGTATAAAGTCCTGTTTTATTTAATCAAGTACTATAGTCCAAGTTGGTTAGGTGTGGGATAAGCTTAGTGGCTCTACGTTGGTTATGTTCAATTCTATTAATATCTGATTTCAAATAAGGGCTCCAAAAAAGTGAACCATAATACAAGAGGGGCCTAATGTGAGATCTATGAAGGGACAAAAGACATTGTTCTGATCTTGTCACAAACGTTTTGGTGATTCTACGAAGTAGTGCATTTGTTTGATTTGCTATCTTGGTACAATGGGTAGATGAAGTTAATTTGTCATTAAGTAATATTCCTAGGTCTTTTTCTGTTTTTGAAGTTCTGATGATAGTATTATTCAGGTAATATATTTGAACCGGATTATTTTTTCCCAGGTGTAGTACTGCACATTTGGATATGTTAAAGTACATTTTGTTAGTACATGCTCATTGTTCCACTAAAGCTAAATCAGCTTGCAGTCCATATTCATTACTACATTTAATGGCCATTCCCCCAAGTTTAGTGTCGTCGGCAAATCTGACCATTATGTTACTGGTTGAAATAGACATATCACTTATTAATAGATTAAACAGAGTAGGCCCAAGCACAGAGCCCTGAGGCACCCCACTAGTCACATCCCTCATGTCTGACAGGGCATCATTTACCCTGACTCTCTGAGTTCTGTCATTCAGCCATTGATTTATCCATGAGATCAGCAAGGATGAAAACCCCATGCTACTAAGTTTGTTGATCATTATAGAGTGTGAAACTTTATCGCATGCCTTACTATAGTCTAACAAAATAATATCCATAGGTATATTGCAGTCTAGATTATAACTAATATAGTTATAAAAGGAAATTAAGTTTATGATGCATGAAAAGCCCGGTTTGAACCCATGTTGATACACATCTTTAATGTTTAAAGTTGACATTTCATTTTCTAATTTTTGTTTAATAATTTTTCCCATTAATTTACATGGTATTGATGTTAAACTAATAGGGCGGTAGTTTTTGGTTTTTAAATGGAAACCCTTTTTATAGATAGGTATAACTATAGCAGAGCGCCAGTCCTAAGGTACCACTGATTCTTGAAGAGATTTGTTATAAATTATTGTTAAGGGTAGAAGGATGGAGTTCTTTGTTTCTATTAGAAATCTTGGGGTTATACCATCTGGACCCAGACTAGTATGTTTTTTTTTAAGGTATCCAGTGCAGTCAAAGTATCCTGCTCAGAAATCCTATTTGTTTCTAACTTTGATGTTACTACAGTAGGTGAGGAAACTGATTTTTGTGCATAAACAGATGAAAAGTAGTTGTTTAGTTCTGTTGCAGTTGCTTCATCTGATGTTATTGTATGTTAATAATTAGTGGCCCAATTGAGTTGTTGCAACCCTTTTTTTCATTTAAGTATGAATATAATGCCTTATGACAGTCTTTTCTATGTGCTATTTTGAATTCTAAGTTACGTTTAGCCATGATAATTTGTTTTTTTAACATTTTAACTGTTTCCCTGTATGTCACCAGTATTGAGTCAACTTGAGATGATGAAGCTTTTCTAAGTTTAGAAAAAAGCTTTTTTTTTTTGAACAATTAATGTCTTGATATTTTTATTAAACCATTGTGGAATTTTTCCTTTACTGTTATATTTATTTTTTCAGGTACAAATTGCTTTTCAAGTTGAGATATTTTTTTCTTTTAAAAAGTCCCATGCTTCATTAGTTCTTAGAGGGAGGGAGAAGGGTCTGCTCCCAGTTTATTTCACTTAATGAACAGTTTATGCAGTTGAAATTGGCCTTATGGTATTGTTTTACTTTAATTTTATTGGTTTTGGGTTGAAGAGAGAATTGCATAGAAAAAGATATAGACATATGATCACTGTTTCCCAAGGGAGCTAAAATCCTAGTATCAGATACAGGGGTTTCTAAGTTTGTTATTACTAGGTCAAAAATGTTTTTTCCCCTGGTTGGTTCCCTTATAATTTGTTTGAGACCTAGATTTATAATAACTGAAAGAAATTGTTCATCATGATGATTGGTTCCAGAAAGGGTGTCCCAATTTATGGTTGGTAGATTAAAATCCCCCAATATAAGTACGGTATCTTTATATGCTAGTTGGTTTATCGCTTCAGCTAGCTGTCTGGTAACATTCAAGTCGGATGATGGTGGCATATAACAAGTACCTATGAGTAATTTTTGAGTACCTGTGGGTTGAATATAGGCCCATACACTTTCAGTTTGTGTATTTGTTTCTATCCCATAAGAGTGAATATCATTTCTCATGTAAAGGCTAACCCCTCCACCTTTTTTTGAGTTCTCTCTGTGTTTATAATAATGTCTATAGCCAGGAAGTTCCACTATCCAATCTTTTTCTGAGCTACCCCATGTTTCTGTAATTGCTATTAATGCCAAATATAAGGTCTAGGTTAGAACTTCCAGTTCTGTGTCCTTAGAAATATTCATTGATTGTGCATTGAAAGTGAGAATGTTTTCTTTAATGCTATGTTTTGGGCAAAGGCTAATAATAAGAGGCTGGGATGATTCCCCAGTCTCCCCCTTAGTTGTTAGTTTAAATGTGTATTTATGTATGATGTCATCTTTTGTCCCAGAATAGTACTGTCTCTTCTGCTTAAGTGCCATCCATCCTAACAGTAGAGTGAGGGTTTATCCCCAAACTCCTCCCAGTGTGTTATACACTTGATTCCTTGACGATAGCACCATTTGCAGAGCCATTCATTCATGACCTTTATTTTGGAAGTGATAAAGCTAGTAACCCTTGGAATAGGTAATATTTCGGAGATACAGACAGTGAAACCACGTTCGGTTAGTATGTTATTTAATGCAACAAAGTCTTGTTTGATTTTCAGAAGTTGTGATCCCCCAATATCATTTATTCCCACATGAACAATTACCAAAGGGTTATCACCAGCAGTAGACAATATAGGTTTTACCATCACTATAATATCTGCAATTTTTGGCCCTCTGAAGCTAGAGCACATTCTGTATTCTTTGTCAGGGTTACATATTGCTCTGTCTAAATATTTTATGATTGAATCACCTAGAACAATTACCTGTTGTTGTTTGGTTTGTGATTCAACTGGTGAGTGTGTTTCTATGGAGTTTGTCGAAAGATTTATAGATAAGGCAGAGTTTGTTTCTGGTTTGGTAGTTAAATCTTTAAGGGCCTGAAGTTTAGGTCTCACACTAATCTTACTGGACTGTTGTTTAGTAATTAAATGATTTATTTCTATTGTGTTGGGTATTGTAGTAGAATATTTGGGATCATCATTTCTATATATAATATTGCTGCAATCTCCCATTGCAATGTCTACATTTCTGTCTGTTTTTTGTAAAAAAAGTTTCAAATGAGTTTTGTAGAGGAAGTTCTTGATTTTTTGTCAAGATGGTTGTTTTTCCTGGTGTGTTTCTTATAAGGAACTGTTGTCCAGTAGTTATCAGTAGTGTGAATTGAAGGAGTTGTGGATGTAACTGGTTGCTCTGCTAAATTGAATACAGGGTGATTGTTAGGAGATTTTTCATGGGGGAGAGAGTCATCTGAGTGCTTAGCGATAGACATGTTATCGTCAACTAGGATTGACATTTGGTCAATATAGTCCTCTAATGCTTTAATGTCAGAATTAAGAGTGTCTTTAGGCAGCAGATGTTTGACTTCTTCCTGCAGACTTTTCAACTGAATGCATCTATCACATACAAAGTTTGCTGTTTGCTTGCCCGAAGTATACATTGAACATGATGTGCACAGTTTATTTGCTTTCTTCATGACTAATGCTAGAGCAGGAACTATTAGAAGAGAAACAATGAATAGTCTATAAGTTACCTTTTTGTTAGTCCTAGTTCTAATGCCCTGTGCCCGTTGGCCCTGGTGGACACGGTAGACATGCGCAGACACGCATGTCTCTGCGTACATCTCTGCACGTGTCCCCATGCACACTCGCCCTGCTCGCTAGTGCAAGTGTTTAAGTAGTGTATAAAACCGGAAGTGCGTCATTGCGCTACTTCTGGTTTCGCGCTACCTCAAAGTTGTAATTTCAGTTAAAATAGCCTTTAAGAAGGCTTTACTCAATGTGCAAAAGGATAAATTTGTGCACTAAACACTTAGTCCCCTTATAGGCAGCAAGTAGTGTGTAGGGAAGGAGCCAGGAGGTATCAGGAACTAGCCACTGACCTCCAGAATCCCACACTGCTTTGCAGCACCAACAAGGAAGTGCCTGTGGCAAGGAGGATACCCCCAACACAGAGTTCGGTATAAGCACTTAAACAATACAGTTATTCAGTTTCATTTAGCATAAAAATATAATCTTTCAGTGACACTCTTCAGCAGCAAGTGTAATATCAACTGCCTGCTCGCTAGTGTGAGTGTTTAAGTAGAGTGTAAAACTGGAACTGCATCATTGCGCTACTTCCGGTTTCGCGCTACCTCAAAGTTGTAATTTCAGTTAAAATAGCCTTTAAGAAGGCTTTACTCAATGTGCAAAAGGATAAATTTGTGTACTAAGCACTTATGCCCCTTATAGGCAGCAAGTAGTGTGTAGGGAAGGAGCCAGGAGGTATCAAGAACTAGCCACTGACCTCCAGAATCCCACACTGCTTTGCAGCACCAGCAAGAAAGTGCCTGTGGCAAGGAGGATACCCCCAACACAGAGTTCAATATAAGCACTTAAACAATACAGTTATTCAGTTTCATTTAGCATAAAAATATAATCTTTCAGCAACACTCTTCAGAAATTCTTAGGTTATTTAAGTGTCTTAATATAGAGTGTATCATGGCATCAGGACGATACGAAAAAAGTACTGCACTGTCAAAGTTAGTTGTCATGATACTCGAATACAATTGTTTCCTGGTAGTAAGGAGCATCACATCATACTATATTTTCCATGTCTTGATAGTAGTCTGGTATGTAGCAGGGTTTTCTAATATTCCTCAAAGCCCTGTTTTTCCAGTCTAGGATATAGTGTGACACCCATTCATCAAATGCATCATACCTTATTGTTGGAAATTGTTTAATATGCCCTGCTATATTGCTCATGAAAAAGAAACAGAAATAAAGTACAACTGGATTGACCATTTCCAATCCACCCTATTTTTTTCACCTTATAAATTATGTTACTTTTAGCTGGATTGAGATGAATGCCCCAGAGAGCCTGGAAAAAACATTATACAACTGAGTTTCCAAGCTTATGGGAGGTGGGAATATATAACTCACATGCAAGAAGATAGGCAAAATTTAATGTTTTGATCAACAAAATCCATTTTAATTTAGAAATAGACTTGGATTTCCAGCTGTTAATTTTTGTTTCTGCCATTTTAATACAGGCATTCCAATTAATTTCTATCATATTTTGAGACCCATAGGTAATAAACAATATTTTCAAATCTGTTTGATCAATCCTAATGGAGGCAATATTATGGGAGTGATCCTCAGATCTTCAATTTTTTAACATAATTCACTTTTGAAGCTGATATCAATGAACATTTGTCTAATGTATTTTTGACCTCCTAACTTGATGCTTGATCTGATATCATTAGAATGACATCATCCACGTACATCATGATTGTCAGTAGTGGAGACTTCGGAGTTAGCAGTACTCCATTAATACATGGATTTAAGTCACTGTTGTGCGGTAGGGGGGTCTAGCCCAAAAAGTTTATAGCAAGGTGCTAATGGGGCAGCCCTGTCTGACCTCTGTATGTGAAGTGCTGGGAGTTCCAAGCCAACCGTTTATTTGGGGGGGGGTAACTGAGGCATTGTGATATAGGCATTTAATCCAGTGCACAAAAAACAGGCAGCGGGCCATAATGCTCAAGTACCATAAATAAATAATCATTGGAGAGTTTGTTGAAGGCCTTTTCTTGGTCTACGCTTAGAATGTATCCCTTAATGAGGGTATTAGTCCTCTATAAAATAACTCTGTAAGAAGAATTAAATTATCTTGTATCCATCTTGATTGTAGTGTGCAGGTCTGAAAGAGACTGATGTTCATCAATATTTTAATAAGGATTTTATAATCTGCATTTAAGAGGCTCAGTGGCCTCCAATTACTGAGTTTCGTTTTATGCTCCCTTTTAAGAAGGAAAATCAAAAGAGCCTGAGTCATAGAGTCTGACAACTTACCAGTCTATCAGCAATGATTATAAACTTCAACAAAAAGGGGAGCCAGTTGATGTTTAAAAGACTTCAGGGAAAACTCCAGGCCAACTTTATTAGGGTTCAAGAGTTGTTTATTAGGTCAATGTTAACAATGAATGTAAAAACAAAAAACCAAAAATTATGCATTTCATTGTAAACAAACACAAAACCCCTTCCAATCTGCAAATTTATGCATCAGACCAAACTTTGATAGAACATACAGTTACCTACTGTTATTTGGGTGTCATTTTTGACCCTCTGTTGACCTTTAGTGGCCATATTGAGATGACCATTAGTAAATTAAATAAGACACTAGGAGCATTAAGAAGAACTACAAGTTATTTAAAATTTCTGGATAGGAAAAAAAATGCTGAACAACTTATCCTACCTGTCCTAAATATGGAGTGTTTGTTTACAGATCAGCGAATAAACAATTGTTAAATAAACTTGATAAACTCTATTACGGGGCAGCGAGTTATGTTCTTCATTGTAATTTTAGAATGCATCATTGTGCCCTTCTGGCTGGACTAGACTGGTTGCCTCTTGATTTAGATTATACAATTAGTTGGTTAACATTTATTCACAAATATAAAACAAATTATCCTAGTCACAATATTAATAAGATTTTATTTCGAAGTACATCATACACAAAGAGATATTTGGTTTGGACAATACCCCAAAATAAAATACATCAAGATAAAAGAAACAATAGATATGGTGACAGAACATTAAAATCTCAGGCAGCTCAAAATTGGAATGCTTTGCCACCCTTAGCACGGGCTGAAACTGACCATGTAAAGTTTGTAAAGGCCATAACAAATTGTTGTACACATATTTGTAAGTGTACGAGATCATTTTTGGAAGATAAACTTTTTAACCCCCCCCAAAGATTTGCACTAATCTGTCTGTATTTTATATGTTTTTTAATTGTTTTATCTATTATCGTTAAAGGTGTTTGTTATATTTGTAATTTATGGAACTTTAGGTAGTGTACAGGACTGTCTTGTAAACTGGACTGTCAAAGTCCAAATGGCATGTTTTCCTGTATAAAAATAAAGTTTTGCCATACCATATAATGATAGAATTCTTTATTTAATCCATCAGATCCAGGTGCCATATTTTTTAAAAAAGGTAATCTATACTATTCTGTACTTCAAGAACAGTGATGGGTTCTACCAGTCTATTGTGTTCAGATGCGGGCAGTGCAGGTATAGTAAACTTTTTCAAGAATGCAGAATCAACAGTTTTATCTGGGGTAGTGCCAAAAGTGGAAAAATATGTCTACTGACCTCATGCAATACGCCTGTTTTATCTTGGAAGGAATGCCCTTAGTCATCACTCAAGCTATGAATCACTCTACTGTTAACTTGGTTTCTACAGTCTATAGAAAGGCCAGATGTTTGCTTCTTATTCTGAATGCCAAATTTCATTTCCTGTCGTAAATATTTTTTCTCTGTCGAAATGAATGTTGCGCATGTCTGAAATCAGTTGAGAAATCAAAGAAGAACAATCCATGCCATGTGTTTCTGCTCTTAGAAATCACCTCATACAGGGCGCTTCTTAATTTTAAATATTGCATATACTTTGTATCAGCTGATTGTCCAGAAAAAGTTTGAAATAAGTTCCCTAAAATTCCCACCAGGAAATTATATCATCATAAATACAGACAACCTGGCTATCCATAAGATAGTCCACTTCTGGATTAAGTTAGCATCTGACAACATTTACATATTAAGTCTCCATGGACCTTTCCCATTGGTGGGGGCGCTGCCCCACTGTAGTCACAGATTATCATTTTGTGATCAGAAATTTCAGTGCTCCAGGTGTGTATTTTAGAAACTGAGAATATAGGTGACACAAAATGAAAATCCATTCTAGTAGATAAGGTGCCTTAGTAAATATATGGTCACCTGTGCCATATATAACCCTATAAGCATCTAGTAAAGAGACATCCTGTACAACGTTATATAAACAATTCAAATAAAACATTTTGTTTGTTTTTAAACCCCTATCAGCCCTTTCTAACCCACAGTTAAACTCACCCCCCCCCAAAAAAAATAACCATTCATGATGTGTGGAGATAGGGTTGTATCATCTGTAAAAAAGTCAATCATGTAGCAGTAGTTTGTCGGGCATAAAGAACTATAATACATATTCTTTCTAAGATGCATCCAGAATCATACCCCTACCTGGCTGCATATCTATTAATTTGGTCACGTGAAAATCCATGCCTACTAATACAATCCTTACCCCATCACATTTGTCAGATCCCACTGACCAGAAAGCAGGACGTTTTATCCGTAGCTTGTTCACCTGTGATATTTCAAAGTGAGTTTTCAGTCTAGTATCTTGAAATAACAGAATATTGGCTTCATAAGCCAATAAGGTCATGAAAGTAGCTAGGTGTTTTTGATAACTCTAAATGATATTAACATTAAGTGTGATGGTAGTAAGGGATCCCATAACTGAAAAGGGTGAAGTGGGGAAACACAATCAAGTTTTGTTTTTCTTGACATTTGTTCTTTGGGGCTATGGTATCAATGTGAGGGGTCCTTTATATTGGAGGAAAAATCATGTATGGAGGATGGAAGAGAAAAAGCCTCAAAAACCCCCTAGTTGTCCTCAGTGACCCTCAATCCTTACTGTTTTTTGTTAAACTGTACTTATTTTGTAGGGCTAAATCACCTTTTTTTGCTTTAGATGAATGTGACATTGTCGATCTTGGTCTCTTTTTTCCCCCTTTCGCCTGGCTCATTGTCATTGGGGGTGGTGGCATGTGGGTGGATTGGTCAAGGACAGGTATAGATACCGTAGTCAGGTCAGGCACATGGAGGATATCATCAGCCTGCTCTGTAACCATAAGGTCTAAGTTGTTTGCCAAATCAGGGGTTATTACATTTGAGGGACCAGGAAAGGCATCTTCGAGGGGGGGACCCTCCTGCTGGTTGGGATGTCCTAATGCTTCAACTCTGAGGTGTTCCATACACCTCTCAGAGGGCCTTGCAGCACCCTGTTGTGCTTGAGTAACAAGGTCTTCCTGAGACATACTACCCCCCATGCAAGGCCCAGGGACATTTTGAAAAAGAATGGTCCTTGTTTTCACATAAATTGCATTTAAACGAATTTCTGCAATCTTTTGTAGGATGTCCGGATTCCAGACAGTGGATGCAATGGGCACTGTCACAAGCATTACTCATGTGATATTCTGAGCCACATTTAAAACAGGATTTGAGATAGCCTGCATAAAACAGCATACCTTTGTCTCTATCCAGGAAAAAGCCACTAGGTAAATGCAAAACCCCCTGGTTAGTTTGTAACAGTTTGACTTTAAGTTTCCAACCTCCAGTCCAGATTTGTTCTGAATCAATAATTGAGTCATGTCAATCCAGAACTTCACAGCATTGCCTATGCCAACACAGTATATCCTGAATGCTGACACTATCATTGCGAATTAACACCGTATAGTTCTGATAGCAGGCCTGGTAAGGGGGGGACTGCCAAAAAGGTAAGCCATGGTGTGGTATCTTGTAAGTGATTATATTGTGTCCAGAATCTGTCCAAATTATAAATCTGCTTGAAACTGAAATCACATTTAGAGTCAACATTATGAATAAGTGTATAAATCTCTGAAGCAAAAACCATAAGAGAATCCTTCAACAACATTCTAGCGATGTATATCCTGTCCAGTAGGTATTCTAATCCCCCTTTATAAATAATGTGAACTGCATTTTTCTGGGGTGCAGATTTGCCAGTAGCCTGAAAAAATCTGAATATTGTTTGTGCATAGCAGTGTCATCTGAGGGCTGCCCATGGGCTCTGTTCCTGGGCCTGTTATCCAGAGAGGGGCCAGGGACACTCTCGGCCCCTGCTACATCATTCAAAGATTGGTCAGGGTCACTATATTTATTTAAAAGAGATTTACCAGGAAAGACATACGAAGCCATGAAGTTTCCAGATACATCCTGGGGTAAGGGATACATACAAGAAGTAGAAGCACAGTAATTCAATAATATACAATTACACAGTAAAACAATAATATACAATGGCCCAGATATTCTAACTGCACCCAAAAAGTGCGCAACAGCAGTAGCAAGGGCAAGTCCACTGCGCCCATGCTCAAGAAGCGCAATATTCAAAAACTGCACAGGCCAAGATGCACCTACAGCAGACGACTGAATATCGCACCACCTGTGCCATAGCGCAACCAGGGATGTGAAGTTGTGCATATCTGATGCGCCATAGCGCAACAAGAGATGCTCAGTGGAGCAGTCCAGATGTGCCATAGCACAACCAGGGACACCCCGTGGAGCAGGGCAGCAATGCAACAGCACAACCAGGGATGCAGGGGCCCACCACCCATGCCACATATGGGCAGAGGAGCACACATCAGAACAGACATCATCCCCCACACCCCATGCACTGCACAACTGGGGGAGAGCTAAAATAACCACTGACCCATGGATACCAGCAACCAACCCACAGCCGGGCCATGGTGCCCCAGCACACCCCCTGGCAAGCTGTGACTGGCACACAAGGAGGGCCGACCACCCCATGCCACACCATCCTGCCAATGCAGAGCACACCCTGCACCTCGATCACCATACACACTTCCTAGGAGTAGTGCCCAACAGTGCAGGACACCCCATACATGCCACCACCCCCACTGTGACAATGCAACCCTATGTACCACGGAGCCATGCAAGGCAGCCCCACCATGTGCACCCTGCTGCGGTCGGCAGCAGACAGCAATGCAACAACAGCATACACAGTGCCACCCTGCACGTCCCCCCCGAGGTACAGCTGAGAGACCGACCATGCATTGCCACATGAGGTACCCCACATGCGACAGGGCATGCCCCGGACCCCACCACCAGTGGTACAGCACCCTGCACACTCTCCCAAGGACACATCCCATCCCAGCACTGGCCATAACAGCCAGCACAGACACGCACAGTGTTGCATGGACGCATGCACCACACAGGATGCAACACAGTGCATGGACAAACACCCACCCATACCCAATGGCACACCAACACAAGGACACAGTAGCAGGTCAACCAAGCCACTGGCATGTGGCCACAGCTGATGTGTACACACGGCCAGCAGCCCTACATTGCACAGGTGTGCCAGCCACCCTGCGCAGGCACCATGAAGCTGTATGCCACCAGAGCACAAGTGACAGACACTGGAGCACATCCCCTGCAACAGACACAAGTGACAGCATGGAGAGGGAACAACAACAGCAGAGGCCACAGTGCCACTGGAGGCAGACGTGCACCATACTGGTGATGGAAGGCAACCTGACATTGTGCTGGGTACAGTTGTTATCCAGCATTGACAGCCACCACTGACACTCCAGCAGACTGTGCATATCACAGACATGCAAGGGTGTCAGCTGCACAGGCCATGGATGGTCTGACAGGGGTGCCATACACACAGTGCATGCACCGTGGACCACTGCACACAGGCATCCAGTGCACAGAGAACAACACACAAACCACAGACAGTGACTGATCCTGCTGCCCACACCATAGGCAGTTCCCTTCTGCATACACACACACACACGCACACGCCCATGCGTGCACCACCCCTGACACCATGCACACCACTGCAGCTAAGCACCTGTAGCCTGCTGCAAATCAGAGACCACCACAGTTGTCGTAACAAAACAAATGTATTTAAAACAGGAAATACAAAAACTATATACAACTATGTACAATGGGGGAGAAGGGCCACATACCAGGTGGGGGCGGTTAAGGGGCAGGAGTGAACATATGGGAGAGGGAAGAAGGGGTGTGATGGTGGGTCCATGGGGGGAAGGTGTAATTAGGGGCATGGATTGTTCAGCGTCTGCCCCGGTCTTCCTCCATGTGGCGCCAATGTCGTCTCTGCCTCCTCACCCCATGGCGGTCCATTCTTTGCAGGAGCTCCAGGGTCACCCTTGCCAGCTGGAGCAGCTCCTGCAGTCCACACTCCAGTGCCTGGAGTCGCCGTCCACCTAGGACGAGGGAGCAGAGTCAATAAGTGTGACTGTCCAGCCCCCTGCAGCCCACCCATTGTGCATGGCATACAGCCATGTGCCACACCCCTGTGATAGTTTGTGACCACCCACAGTGACTGTGTCCACAAGACCTGACTACCAAGGCAGTCACAGCCATGTGGACCACTGCACACACCCACCGCCCATGTCCTGCACAGCACCACCGTGGCCATACAGTGACTTGGCTATGTGGTGTAAAGGCAGTGGCACAGCCATGTGTCCGGTGTACGCAGGGACCACCATTGACGCACTCCAAGACATGCAACACCATTGGACAGTGCTGACTGTAACAAGTTGCGTGCATGGCAGTGGTGTCAATGGATGGCGGCCATGCCCTGCTGCCCACCCAGTTATATAGCATGCAATAGTAATCATGGATGTAAGGCACTCACCGTCATCAGGCTGGTCCCTGCACCGCCGCAGACCTTCACCCCTCCCGTCCTGCTGGTCCTCCAGGGGGCGCCTCTGCTCCCTCACCTGCCTGCGCTCTTCTGGACCTAAGGTGTAAACATGGAGAGAGGAACATCAGTACAATCCAGTAGCAAAGTCCCCCCAACCCCATGTGTGTGCAGTCCCATACGGCCATACCCATCCACCCACCCCCCCGATACCACTACCACGGCCAACACTGGACGGCCCCCCATGTGCTGGACGCATGCAACTGTGATACCCGTATGGATGATAACAGTGTATGGATGGGGCACCTACCTGGCCGTGGCACCGTGCCCCTCCTGGCATGTGCCCGCAGGTGGGCAAGCAGGTCCAGGTCTCTGCACCTGAGGTCCCCGTACCAGTGGCGACACTGCTCCGCTGTGCACCTCATACCAGTGGCCTCCTCCAGAGCATCAGCCACCTCCTGCCAAACTGCTCTCCTGGCCCTGTCCAGGGGTGCATCACCATATAGAGCCCCAGCATGGGGCTCTACAATGGCTACCAGGTCTGCATGCTCCACCTGGCTCCACATCACTGCCCTTCTCTGCGCCATCTCAGCAAAGTGTTGGATTCAAAATTACGCTTGACATCGCGGTCCTGCCACGTGCAGATGCTGCACAGTACAGCGCTGCCATTCCCTATCACACTGTCACTGAACAGCACGATAGTCGTGCACCCATGCCTGACTCATGGCACCTAGGGGTCAATGGTCGGGCACAAGGTCAAGGGGTCTTTCGCGCACGGACAGCCACAGCGCAATTGGGTGCCTGTGTGCCACCTCCTGTAGTGGCCAACAACGCTGTGGCCCCAGTGCACCTACAGTGCCCCAATGCCACAGCGCCATATATGTGAACAGTGCAGTAGCACCACTGGCACAATGGTGGCCATGCCCTGCATTGCCTCCCGTGCACAGCATGTCAGCAGTGCAGCAGGTGCCTGCGTCATCACCCCGGGCATGCGCAGTTAGGTGTGTACTGCACATGTCACAGAACTGCACCCTTGGCTCAGCACATTCAACACAATTGTGCAAAGCGCAACAGCTCGATATTCAGCTGGCATATGCAAATCAGCTAATCAGCCATTCAATGGCGCAGTCACTGCATTTGCATCCACTTAAAAAATGTGCTTCACCTCATTTGCATGCATTGCGCTATAAAACTGCGACATTGGGCTGCACTGGCCATAGTCGGTTACTGCAGTCTATTGCAGTGAGTTTCATGCTGTTTGGGAGTGTGGACTGTGGTGTTTGGGACATGCATGGGACTGCACAGTCACAGGTAACACCTGTCATTCTCACTGGAGGAATAATGACCGATCGTGAGGTGGAGGAAGAGGAGGCCGAACTTCACCAAGGCAGAAACAGATGCCCTGTTTGAGGCTAACCTCGATCAGGAGCTGCTGCTCAGCGGACGCCAGGGAACACCACAAGCCTGTGCTGCTGCATGGGAAGAGGTGGTGTGTGCTGTCAACCTGCATGGCAGCCACCAGCGGTCTGTGCAGGAGTGCAAAAAGAAGATGGGCATGGACAGGCGGAGAATTAAGGAGAAGGTGGCTGCCATCAGGGAAGCACAGTCTGCGACCGGTGGGGAACAGCCAGAGGTGCAACACCTGACCCCACAAGAAGAGCGGGTTGCTGGCAGCATGCAGCATTGCGCCATCGAGGGTGTTCCCAGTGGTGGATTCCAGACGGGTGGTAGCCTGTCACTGCATGGTAGGTCCTGGTCTGTCAATGGGGGAGACAGGGTAGGTCACATACATTAATGCTACTGTTTTTCCTTTAGAGCTCCTGAGTGTCTACATGGGTCAGCGGTGGTGGACTTCTCCACTGAGGGCAGTAGCATGGAGATGGAGGATGGCCCATCCACCTCCACAGGCATACGGTGGTCAGGGGGACAGTGGGCCCACCTGGATGTCCGGACTGATGTTGGTGGAGCAGGTACAGAGGAGACCATGTCCATGTCCCAGCATGCCAGCATCCATGGATGCCAGCATGCTGAGACTCGGGCTGGTGTCGGATCAGTCACCGATGATGATGGAGCTAACGTCATGGGCAGTGAGACGTGTGGGCTACAGGATGGCCACACAGCAGGTGACATCACAGGCATGGCTGTGAGTGGTGCCGCCGTAGAGGCCTGCGTGACATCACAGTCCCAGCCTATGCCTATCTGCACCAGTGGGGCAGCACTGGTGTGTGTCCAGGAAAGTGGGGCTGTTGCGGACACTGCGGCGGCACCATTGAGCCCTGGAGAGTGGAAGCCGGAGGGGCAGTATCAGCAGTCGGCCAGTGGCCATGGGGGTACAGTGTCAGGGGGCGGCATCAGTGCACTGCCTGTGGACATGCCCAGGCCTGGCCCTGGTGTGCAGTGCCCACCCTCAAGGGGTGCTGACCATCATGGCCACAAACACCATGAGGGACAGCATGCCAATCAGGCAGATGACCTCTTAGATGAGCACACCTGCATACTTCAAGCATCAGTCAATCAGCAGATGCAGCTTGTGACATCAGTGGATGCACTCAGTACAGCTCTGTGCCAGGCAGAGGAGCAGCACAGCAGAGACACCGCTCTGCTCCTGGCAGGGATGGACCAGTTGCGGGAGGATGTGACCGCTTCCATTGACAGGCAGACACAGGCAATCACAGCTGTCATGGCCACAATGGGCACACAGTAATTTGCCCATGCGTCGCAGGCACCGCGCAGTGCAGTGTCCACCCCCCATTCCTGGTGTTGTGCAACACCCTCCTTGTCAACACCGGGTTCAGCTATGGGCATCCCGAGCACGCCTGGCACAGGCATGTTCGGTGTGCTGCAGACCCCTGTGTGAGCACAGTCGCATTCACGCAGTGGAACCCCTTGGGGGCCATTGGTGCCACCCCATGAGGCCATTGGTCAGGCTCTCACTGTTGGCGGGTCTCGCCAGGGATGTCCATGCATCTGTGGTGGCCGTGGCACTGTGGCGCGTGACTGACCTGTCTCCCAGCATGGCTACTGTCTGATGCTGCCCTGTGCACATTGTGTTGTTCAGCGTGCAATGCATGGGTGGGGTACCCAGCCCTGCACACACACACACACACACACACACACACACACACGTTCCATCTGCACACCCTCCCGGCTGCTGTCCACTGTGGCATGTGCATGATGATGCCTGCAGTGCGCTGTCCGCCACTGTGCAATGGTGCCCAGTGTCTGACCACCCGCACAATGACAGTGTGTGTGTGTGTGCTGGTTCAGTGCCATGTTGAACTATGCCATCCCTGGCAGTGTGTGTGGTTTCATGCTTGGCCACTTCCCTTGACAACATGCACCCCTGGTGTTTGTTCATGAGTGTTTGTGGGTTGTGCCTTTGCCACTGGTGGTTGCACATCGCCCCATGACTTACCTGGATTGGCTGAAGTGCTCCTCTGTGATGGTGTCCCAGTGCAGCTGTGCCAGCCAAATCAGTCGGGGGTCCCATTGGCCAAGGGGGGGGCTGCCCATTGCCATCATCACCAGCATCCTCATTGTCCCCATCGCTGTCCCCCTCTTTGACCTGTACGGCTATCCCACAGTCAGTGGCCATGTTGTGCAGGATACAACAGGCCAGGAAGAGCCCACAGGCCTTTGAGGGGCTGTACTGTAGGGCACCACCAGATGTGTCCAGGCAATGGATACATGCCTTCAGCATGCTGAACACCCGCTCGATGACATTGCGTATGGTGGCATGTGCCTCATTGTAGCGTTGCTGCGATGGGGTCGCGGGCCGCCAGTATGGTGTGAGCAGCCAGGGACAGAGTGGGTATCCACTGTCACCTGTGTGTAGAGGGTGGAAGTTAGTTTGATGATCAGCGTTGCCCTGCCTTGGGCCATCTAGGCCAATACCCATGTCACCTCTGACTATGCCCCTCCCAAGCTCTATGTCTTTCCACGTCATTTGCATACTCACCCACTAAGTGGCCAGTGGGGATGTCCCCACTCTCGAATCAGTGGCACAGTGCTGACTGGTGCCAGATGAAGGCATCATGTGCTCCCCAGGGTGCATGGCACAGACATTGATTATGTGCCCCCTGGCATCGCACACCACCTGGCAGTTGATGCATGCATACCCCTTCCAATTAAAGTATGCGGCCAGGTGGTGAGCAGATGGTCACATGGGTGCAGTCTATTGCCCCTAGCATGCCAGGCATACATGCTATCCTGTGGAACTCCTGTATGTTTGCTGTGTGCTCCGTCGGTGTGCCAGGGAAATGGATGTACTCCGCAGCATGTGGCAGCAGTGCACTGAGGAATTGGGTGAGGTTTCGTGATGCGGCCCACTGGGTTATGCCTGTTATGTCCCCTGTTGGTCTCTGGAAGGTACCCGTGGTGAGCAGGCACATGCAAGCTGTCACTTGTGTCTCCACTGACAGAGCATGGCTCTGTCGTGTGGGTGCCTGCATCACATCACTGCACAGCTCACAGAGGTGCCTCAGAATTGCCAGGTTCAGGTGGTACCGGCCCATGATCTCGGTATCAGTGTACAGCTCGAAGCTGGTGCGGGCTCGGTACTGCCTGTTGGGGGCATACCGCCAATGGGCCTGTCCACGGCTGCGCCCTCCTGCTGCCTGCCTTCTCACTCCCCTCATAAGCTGCCTCCTCTGGATGGTGGCACTGGCCATGTCCTGGCTTGTGTCCCCGGCAGCTGTTTCCGTGTTCCCCCCACTGTCCTGGCTGCTACTTCCCCTGCACCGGGAACACCTTCCTGTGGTGGCCTCAGTGCTGTGTGGCACTTCCCCCTTCTGCACTGCATTGTGGCTGTGGCTCCCCACACCTTTCCTGTTCCTGGGGGTTCCAGGTGCTCTGTCTCTGTCTCTGTCCTGCCCTGTGTGTTTGTGTTGCCTGTGTGGCTGGCTATGGTTCAGCAACATGTGCCTTCCCTGTAGAGTTCTTGCACCTCTCTCTTGTTTCTTTTTATTTTGGCTCATTTCCGCTATCACGCAACCTCTGCTTGCTCCCCTATTGCTCATGGCGCATATTGTTGAATATCACACTGCGCCATTTATGCATGGTTCCTCCCCCTTAAGTTGCGCATGCATTCATTATCATTGAGCTCTTGCACAGTGTGATTTGGGGGCGCATCTGCCTCCCACTGAATATCACAGAATGGCACATTTTCGGACTTGCACTGGCACAACCCTATTGCGCATGGCACAACCCTTTTGAATATCTGGGCCAATACGTACAAAATATACATTAGCACAAAGGCAAGAATAATCTATATGCAGACTTAATCTGTCTTTCAGTAGGTTGACCACTTGCCACAGTACCGGGAACAGTGTTAGAATGGGGATCACCAGAAATGATCCCAGCTGATGTTGATGCAACCACAGGAATAGCCTCAGTCAGAAAAGTGCCAGTAGTAGAGTCAGAGTTGTTTGAAGTGGGAAGAGATCCCAGAGAATATTCAGCACTCACTGGGTTAGAGGGATCCTAAGCATCAGTGATCCCTTTATTTAAAACTCTATATAGTTATACTGTTGAAATGATTGCAAGAAA
Organism: Neoceratodus forsteri; assembly: GCA_016271365.2. Classification (NCBI taxonomy): domain Eukaryota; kingdom Metazoa; phylum Chordata; order Ceratodontiformes; family Ceratodontidae; genus Neoceratodus; species Neoceratodus forsteri. The sequence continues at coordinate 810,320,531 of CM028133.1, forward strand.
ACTATTTTGAACTCAAGGGGTTAAACTGAGATGCTGGTGTGCAAACTTTACAGAGCTTTCAACAAGAGGTCAGTTCTGGGTCATGATGATGATGCTGCAACTGCAAGAATATTGGAAACTGACAAGAAAGTCCTGTGAAAAAATACTGTCTCCTTAACGAGCTCCCTGCAAAGACGTTTTATAAAAAGAACTGCAGTGTTTTGCAATAGAGAGAGAGAAAGAGACTGAAGTTGGAAATTGAGAAGAAACACTCAGAAGAAGGACTTTGTTTTCTCAGTTTGCACTGCCTTTGTAAATAGTTATATTAAACAGAAGTTTATTTTTTATTTTGCTATTATTACTAGTAATAAAATACTCATTGTGAATTTTACAAGTGCTCCTGGTCATCCTATGTTTTCTGACCTGTGCTTTGATGATAACCCAGTGTCATGGCCAACATTTCCATCAATAAAAAGCAGATCCATGTAACCCCCGGATGCCAGCATTCCCCTTCAAAAAAAAAACAGGCCCATGTAACCCACCCCTAGGATGCCAGCATTACCCTGCCAGTAAAACACAAAACAGGTGCATGTAACCCACGACCTAGGATGCCAGCATTCCCCCAGCAATAAAAAGCAAAACATGTCCATGTTAACCCACCCCCTAGAATGCCAGTATTCCTCTGTAAAAAATAAAACAGGTCCATGAAACCCACCTCCTAGGATGCCAGCATTACCCTGTCAATAAAACACAAAACAGGTCCATGAAACCCACCCCCTAGGATGCCAGCATTCCCTCATCAATAAAAAAAAAAAAGCCCATGTAACTCACCCCCTAGGATGCTGGCATTACCCTGTCAATAAAAACAAAACAGGTCCATGTAACCCACCCCCTAGGACACACCGGTAAACAAACTATTACATCTTATTGTGTCTAACCTCGTCAAACATTGCAAATAAATAAAATGCCACAGCAAGTACTCTGATGAGCCAGAGGACTTATTCTGGTATCAGGCAGAGTCCCAGGCTTTTAGGGTGGAAAGCACATCTACAGAGATCCAGAGAAGGTGGGACCCATGGCCTTTCAACCTCCATAGATGGGTGTGCTTTTACCACATGGAGGGGAATTTGATTAAGAAGAGAGAGCTGCAATGATATCCAAGAATACAATGATGGTGACCAGTCAGTAGACTGAAGGTCATCTAGTAAGGCAGTCAGAATAAGCAATCTGAGTGACCTAGATCTGATATACCTGGGATGAGGGACTTTTGTGGGAAATAGTTCCAGACACAGTAGTCATCCGGTGGTCACTGAGAGTGTTGGGGGGGAGGTGTTTACCAGCATTAATAAAACAATGAGGTTAGTAGAAGAGGACCCTGTCTAATAGGGACTGGTTAGAGGAATTAGGATTAAGGTAGATTGGTCCAAGAATAAACTGAATGAGATTAAGGGTCTGTATTGGTTGCGAAATCTTTTTTGTGGAATGGGCAAGACCATTGGTGTTAAGATTTCCCTCATACCTTCAAATCTGCTTTTGTTAATTGTAACTGCCACAATTGAATAACAGTTCATAAATGTTCCGTGCTTATAAACTTGATAAGGGGCTGGCAGTATAGCCTAGAGGTTAGAGTAACTAGTAGTGAATGAGCTTGGTACATCCAGCAGACCTGGGTTTGATTCCCATAACCTCCACTTGCATGCTGTGCGACTCTGAGCAAGTCCCTTAACCACCCAGTGCTCCCAGGTCACCCGTGAAAACAGGCACTTGTGCCTAGTGGGCCTTATCTGGTTACCCAAAGAATAAAATAAAAAAAATTAAAAAATTTAAACTGTTTAGAGATTTTATTAAAAGTAACCAAAGGTTTTATATGATGTAACTTAGTTTGTCACTACAATATGCAGTGAATTCAGTTATCTCATGAAGTGTCTTGGGGGGTATACAATATATGCTTACTTGGTGAGTTGGCTTTTGAGGGCTCTCTTTGGGCTGGATGAGCTGCTAGCAATTTATTACAGATGGTTGTTTAAGGATTTGGTAATACTTGGGTCCACATGATACTTCCTCTAGCTATATTTCACTACTTGTGACAGCTAGTTATGGGTTGGAATGTATGTATAGTTTTAGGCTCCTGTGATGTGACCTATGGGAAGATGTTCTTGGTTTGTAACTATCGACTGCTGGATGTAATTAATTTACTATTATGGCTCTGGGGGACAATACTGTTTGTTGCCTCATGCAAAAGTCAATAAATAGAAAGTGTAGAAAAACAGAATGGAGTCAGGGCTGATTCCAGGACAGCAGTAGACACATTTACGAAAACTAGAAAATCAGAGGAAATAGTGCAGTACATGGGCAGAAATCAAGAATAATTATAATGCAACAGCCTTAGCTCATAAAAACAGTTTTAATTCAGCTATGGTCCACACTAAACAGTAGTGCAAATACTTTTATTAAATGAACCAGATAAAAATATCAGCATAATATACTGCAATGAAACCTCAACATTTTGTAACAATAAAGTGCTTTGTTTTGGCAAATCATTTTACTGTTGTGAAATGTTGAGGTTTTATTCCACTATATTATGCTGCTATTTTTATCTGGTTCATTTAATAAAATTAATTTGCACTACAGTTCTGTGTGGACTGTAGCTGAATTGTGGCTTTTTTTGTGAGCTAAGGCTGTTGCACTATCAGGAGTAGATACAGCCAATGAAAACCAGAATGGAAAAAGAGAAGGAAAGCTTATCCATGAGAAGTGCATTTGAGTAGGAGATGGTGGACTGATGTATAGTGTCATGGTTGTGGTTGAGAGCAACATACTGTATGTGGCCATGTCCACTAGTTCAAACATTACTGAAGTATTCCAAACCAAATAAAAACAAAGCATTTTGTTAAATGTGTCAGGCAAGACCATGGGGGTCTCTTGGGAGTTGTGTAGCTTGGCACTACTTCAGAGGAAAGGGACATCATATGTGACTCCCTTAAATAAACTAACCGGTGCAACAAGGCCTACCGCAAGGCAACCAGAATGTTGGGGTGTATCAAGAAGTGTTTCAATAGCGGGAGGAAAGAGGTAATGCCACCACTCTATAGATCATTGGTAAGACCCCATCTGGAATACTGTGCCCAGTTCTGGAGTTCCCACCTCAGGAATGACAGAGGCAGGTTGCAGATAGTGCAGCATAGGGTAAGCACAATGATTTAGGGTCAACAGGGCAGATCCCATGAGGATTGCCTAAGGGCACTGAACATGTGCTTGCTGGAGGACAGAGGGAAAAGAGGCAACATGATAGAGACCTTCAAGTTCTCGAAACGAAGAAACAACATAAACTGTGAGGGAAAGAAAGGGGCATAAGTGGAAGCTGGTGAGAGGAAGATACAGGAGGGATGTGAAAATATTGTTTTTGAATAAGTTTATTTTATTGAGGTTAACACATGTACAACATATATCAAGTCAACAGGAACATGCGCAATAAGAAAGAAAAAGAGATAGTACAAAACAACAAAGCACACACAACTATCCCACTCACCCCATCCCTCCCACTCAGCTAAAGGGGGTCAGCCTGCAGGATAAGGCAGTGGTAAAGAGACAGAGGTCAGCACACCGAAATGGCAGTGAAGACCTGGACGTGATCTGCTCAGGATCCAAGTGTCTACACTAAACTAAATCCGCAATCCCCAGCAGAGCATAGAGTATCTCCCAATGGCAACGAAAGGGTGCGTGTCTATGTTGCAAAGAAGTGAGCATTTTTCCATGTGGAGAGCTTGCATGACTTTGTGTGCCATTCTTGAAGGTAGGAGCTGTCATGTCTTTCTAATGTCATAAAATAACCTTCTTGACTACAAATGTAATTAGCATGAAGTGGTATTTATGGTGGACCATACAGCATTTGACCTCCAACCCCAGCAGCAACCCTTAGGGGTGAAGGAATCGTGTAGGCCCAGAAGAGGGTTTAGCTGCTGAGAGACCTAGTGCCACAATGACTGGACCTTCATGCAGTCCCAGAGAATGTATTTCAATATACCAAATATGGAGTTACATCTGGTGGAATCAAATATCTTCCAGGCTTGTAGTTTATCTGGAGTATAATATATATCTTGGAAAATTTTGATCTGCATCAACCTGTAGTGGTCTTTTTTGACATACTTGTGGATGGTGTGCCACGTGCTTTCCAAGTTGCAGTCAGAGGTGACCCAGGGAGAAGTTCCCACCCAATATTTAGATGGTTGCCCAAATCTATGTGGCACCAGAGCACAGATAGCGTTATATGAGGAGTGGATGGGGTGGGGTGCACCAGTGTGTTGTATCAACTAAGGCAAGGCCAGAGATTCTGGGTCTCTAGGAAGGCCAGGTTACCCAAGATTCCCACCACAGCATGTCTAACCTGGAGGAAAAAGAAAAAGTCTTTCAAGGGGAGATGGTAGTGGGCTTGGAGCTGGGCAAAAGTGCTCAATTGCCAATGTGAATGAGGTTGGCTAGAGTGGAAAGTCTATTTGCTTGCCAATCTGGCCAATGTAAAGTTTTCCCACCAATGCAAAAATTGTGGTTATGTCAAACAGGTTGTGCCAAAGATGCAGCCAGAGGGGTTTTAACAAGCTGGGTGAGTTGGGCATGAATGGTGAGAGATATGGCAGTGGGGGTATCCTTTAAGGCCTTGGGTAGGGAGGACATGTTTGTGTAGAGCAGGGAGGGAAGGGTAAGGCCATGTTGCGTGCAAAGGTCACCTTCTGTGGTAAGCCACTGACGGTGATAGGAGGCATCGGAGGGGGGGATGGGGGCACCCCAGTGGAAGTATTTCACATCTTGAGCTGCATGGTAGTAGACTAAGAAATCAGGGAAGCCAAGGCCTTTGACTGATTTGAGGGTTGCCAGTTTGGTGTAAGTGCATATCAGGCATCTACCTTGCCAAAGAAAGGAGGAGATAATCCCATGGAGAGTTTGAAACAATTGGAGGGGAACCTAACAGTGAGCGTATTAAGGGCAGGGCAAGGCAATTTTTATTTAAAAAGATACCCAATCCCAGGGGCTCTGGACGCCATACCAATAGAGTAAACAAATAAACACAACCAAATCTCAGAATAAATATCAGTAGACATTAAATTCCATAAATTATAAATAAAATAAATTTGCCTAGAAAAATTTAAAAACATGGTTTCCGGGAACTGAGATCAAAACCTTAACATACTGATCTCTCTTAAAAAGTTAGGTTGAGGAAAGCCTGGGCAAACAGGAGGGCCTTGAGGTGGGCCTTGATTGCCTCCAAAGACAGGGCCTCCCTAACCCCAAGGGGTTGCGAATTCCACAGGATGGGGTTGGTGACACTAAAAGCCCTGTCACTTGCCATTTTTAACCTGATTCTAGGTATCACCAGGATGCCCCAACCAGGGGAGTGGAGGGGATGGACCAAGACAGCAAGTGTAAGAAGGGCCATCAGGTAACCAGGGCCTTGGCCATGTAGGGCCTTATAGGTGAGAAGAATCCACCACCTGACTGGCAGCCAGTGCAGCTCACTCAGTACCAGTGTAATATGATAATATTTAGGCTACCCCATAAGTAACCTGGCAGCTGCATTCTGCACCAGCTGCAGTGTGTGGAAAGATCCGCTCATGACCCTGAGGTAGAGTGCATTACAGTAGTCAAGCCTTGATGTCACCAACGCATGTATCAAAGTGGGGAGGTCTAGAGGTGGCACAAGGGGCTTTATCCTGCCAACATTCCTAGGATGGAAAAAACAGGAGTGGACAGTGCAAACCACTTGGAGATATAAAAGGTAAGGAAGGACATTCATTTTGATCCTGCCCCACAATGTAAGGGGAAGAGCAGACCATTGATGGAGGTCTTGTTTGATTGTAGACAGCAGGGGCATGAGATTTTCCATGATTAAGTGGTGCCAAGATTTCAAGATGCAAATGCCCAGATATAAAAGGGGAGAGGTGCTCCAAGTTAGTCTGAGGGGGTCTGGTCTTGTCTATGGACTTTGTGATTGAGGGGGAAACCACATAATTAGTGACACTGAGATTGTAAAAGGAAAGTTTACTAAACTCATGTATTTCACAAAGGACTACCTCTAAGGAAACATCAGGGTTCTGAAGGTGTAACAGGATGTGTCAGTGTAGAGGAAGGCTTTGTATTCCTTTCCCCCATGGGAATACCCCTAATGGACTTGTTGTGGTTGAGTCTGATGACAAGGGGTTCCAGATATAAATTGGAAAAAAAGGGGGGAAAGGTGGCATCCTTGTTGTGTTATGTTAGACAGAGGGAAGCCCAAGGACAGGACCCAGTTGCAACAGACTCTGGCCAAAAGAACAGAGTATAGCAGGTGGATCCATTATGTGCTGACAGAGAGGAACTCATAATGTTCCAGGATTTGGAACAGGTATGGCCAAGAGCCCTGATCGAATGCCTTTTCAGTGTCCATGGAGGCAAGGACTGCAGGGACCCCTGCCCCCCCAGACACCAAGATGAGGCGGAGTAATTTCTGGAGGTGGACAGAAGACACTCTGCTGCTGACAAACCTCACTTGCCTTGGGCCAGTCAAGGTCATCCACACCTGCTGCAGCCTAGAATTTTGTCAAGATTTCTAGGTCTGTGTTGAGCAGGGAAATGGAATGGTAGTTTTGACCTGAATGGCATCCTTCCCAGGCTTAGCCAACTTGGATATAGGGGCTTGCTGAAGGAGGGTGTCCAATGCGCCAGTGTGGTGGATCTCTACATACATGGCGTGTAAGGGAGTAAAGATCTCATTCTGGAGGGCTTAGTAAAAATTGGTAAAGGAGCCATCTGGACCAGGGGCTTTGTTGGAAGATAGGGCAATAATGGCTTTTTGGATTTTCTGAATGGTAATTGGGAGGTACAAGAACTCTTGTTGTTCCGACCTAAGAGTGGATAATGGAATGGAGGTCATGTTTGCGTCAATGTCTTCCAGAGAGGCTGGGGGGATAGAGAGATTGTATAATTGAGAGTAATAGGTTTGGAATGTGTGGGCAGTATGCCTGGGGTCCATAAGAGCTTGTTCCATTTTAGGGTCCAATAAGGATGAAGTGGCTCACTGCATTTCCCTACCGCTGAAGGTGTGAGGCAAGAAGCCTGCCAGCTTTCTCCCCTTGTGTAATGTACAAAGTTTGGTCCTAAATAGGGACAATTTTGCTTAATCACTATTGCGTCTGTGATATCTTTCATTAAGGATATTCTCTTGGAGGAAGGCGAAGGTAAAGCATTTGAGGGAGTCTAAGATTTTTGCATTCTACAGTAGGTGATTATTAGATTTCCAGGTCCTATCGCACTCAGTCTCCCCATCCAAGGTCAGAGACAGATAAACTGTGGAGTGGTCAGAGATGATCTGTGGGAGAATCTCCACTGTTTGTATACCAGGAATAAGGTGAGAACTGATGCGGGTGTAGTCTAAGAAGTATTAGGTGCCATAGGAGATGGAGTGAAAGGTAAAATTCTGGAGAGTAGGGTTTAGTAATTTCCATGGGTCCACACAAGTAAGGCTATCTGTGAGGTCCCTCAGGGCCTACTGACCTGGTGGGAGACCTTTTTTGGAGGCAGATGTTCTGTCCCAGGTCTGTGTCCATCACAACAACATTCCAGTCACCCTAGGATAAGGTGTTATTGGGACCATTCAGTTAAGTGGGTGAGTAGGGTGGTGAAGAAGGAATGGTCACAGTGATTAGAGCTGTAAACATTGGCCAGGATGACTGTGGACCTATTTAAGATGTCTTTTAACAGAATAACTCTCCCTTAGGGATCGGAAATTTGGTCTAACAACTGGAACAAAGTATATCTTGTGATTAAAATTGCAACACTGGCTTTCTTAGAGTTGAGGCCAACCCCAAACACTTCTCCCACCCAGCAGCATAGTATAAGGGAAACATATAGGGTGCAATGGTGTGTCTCCTGGAGGAAAAGAATTGAGGGGTATAGGCATTTTAAGTGAGTAAGGATTTGAGCACATTTCTGTAGTGAATTGGCTCCTTTCATATTCCGTGTAATAAGAGTAGTAGAGGTGTTAGCCATGGGTACTGCTAGGGGTGCCTGAGGTATCCAGTCTTGCCTTGGGAGCAGGGATCCTTTGGAGACAATCAGAAGAGATCCCCATGGCAGAGCGTCTCAGTTCCCATAGATGCATTATCACCCCTTGGAGCAGGCTCTCCCCTTGAATCACAACAGTAAAGCAACAAAGACAAGTCCACAAACATTAACCCCCCTTCCCCCACAAAGGTGTATATACCACCTGAGGTGTTGTGCTGGTAGACTGTGGTTCTGATTTGGACCCAAACCAAGGGTCCAGCTGCGCCCCTTCTGAGGAGTAGGTGTGCATGATCTCCACCATACTGCAAGGAAAAATGGTTGCCATCTTGACCTACTCACCAACCAGCGTGTACCCTTTGGTCATAGAGTCATGCAGAGACATGTGTCAGTGGTGTCAGTATGTCCTACAAGGGAGAACACCCTCCCCTCAAACCTGAATTGAGTAAAAACACCATAAACAATGAGAGAAAAAAACACTACAAAAGCCAAGCTACAATCATAAGTTGTGAAACAGACGCATGTAAACTAAGCCCACTTTAGCAAAAATACAGCACCTAAAGGAGAGAACAAGAAACAGCCAATCAATGTCCAGACAAGCTGCAAGCAGATTCCAGAGCTTTAGATTCAAGGGTGGAGGCTGTCGGCACTAGGGCCACAGCTGTGGAAATATGGTATTATCATTCAAAAAGAAAAAGGGAGTAGTCCTTTAGGTTGGAGAAACAATACATAAGGAAATGTCCTGAGCCATATCAATCTCCTATGTGAGGCCTGGGGCACAGGCAGTCTGGGCTATCCAGCTGGAGCATGTAACCATGATGACATGTCTCAGAAAAAACAACACATACCGAGACAGATGATAACATGAGTGGTCAGCCAAGGTAATGTGCTGTGATCTACCTGATCACCAGAGGCAAGGGCTTGAAAATGTGGCCACAGCCTGCGATCAGTGCAACATGCCCCTACCCACTTCTGTGTCCATTAATGATCCTGATACTGATGTAGGGAGCAAAGAAGAGTTGGTGACTGATGGTATGCAGACTGGTAGAATGCACTGGGAACATGGCGGCTGTCCATTGAAAGATGGGAAAAGGTAAGCTGGCAGGAAGAAGGAAGGCAATAGCGCCATTGCAGGAGGCTGTTATGGCTCCATAAGAGACGGCGGTAGGGCTTACAAAAAAAGGGCATGAGCGGCTGGGTTCTGAGGTCCTGGCAACCAACTAATACAATAATCATGGTAGCTTGCTGACATCAGTAATTTTCCCAGTCTCTAGAGCAGACAACTGTTCACCCCCCCCATGTCCAAACATAAGAAGAAAGAAGGGAAAATAGGAGAGACTTGTCTCTGTAACTAGGAATCCATTGCAGTGGAGGCAGGCAGCACAGGCCAGCTGGAGAAAAGCATGGGCAAGAGAGTTGGCAACTGTTGAGATGCAGCTGTAACCAAGTCAAAGACTGAGACACAATCAGTTGGGCAGGAAATACAATGTGGAACTTAACACACCCAGTGTGGAGCCTGACATTGATATCTTTGTATGGTCTTTGTTTCTCATGTACTGCCTGGCTGAAGCCATTCAAAATAAAGTATCAGTTCCCATTCCAGCGCAAGTAGCCTTGGGCTCTTGATGTATTTTAAGCTTACAGGGCCCTGTGCGCCCACTCTAGCAGATAGGAGGCGCCATGGTCCAGGCAGCCTATAATCTGAAGGAAAAGCAGGTTGAGAAAAGCAATAGGGTGTTTCCCCTCAGCATGCCCTGGGGTGTCCATGAGTAACAAATTGTTGTAGCTCCACTGTCTCATGTTCTTCTTTGGTCATGCCATCCTTCAGAGTGCTTACACAGGCATCAACATCTTTGATGTGAATGGGGAAAGGAACTGAGAGACTGTTTGACATCTTTAAGGTCACCCACACTGGCTGCAATGATTAACCTGATGGAGGTAAGTTCAGCAATTAATTATTACAGTACCAAGGATGCTGCATCAGGGCTCAGGGGTGAGTTCATTTTATGTCATTTAGGGGCCTGGAAGTGCGTGGGAACTGGTGGTGACTGAGTGAGGTCTGGCTGAGAATCATGGTGTGCAGGCTTCGTTTCTCAGAGAAACCAAGTGTTGCGAGAGTTCACTGAAGTAAAGGAAAACAACAGCTGGTAGGTGTTGCAGAGGGAGAGCAAGCTGGCATCCAAATAAAAGTAAATTTTTGGCATTGGCCGGCCTGCTGGTGCAGTGGTAGTGCTATTGCTCATGACACTGGTGACCTGGATTGGGGAGCAAGCTTGGGTCACCAGAGGGCTGGCCGGGGGGTGGCATGTCAAGCATCCACTTGGACACGCTCCACCTCAGGGAGGGAGGGTGAATGGTTGCCAGTGCACTACTGCCACCTGGGTAGAAGCTGCTTATTTGGGATGACCTGGTGGCAGGCTTTTTTTTTGTCCTGATTAAGCGGCCATCCCAATTATCAGAAGTAGCATTTTCCCTTAGAATAATCTCCATCTGATTAACTCAGAATCCCCCTTATTACCAGAAACCAGTAAGTACAATACCATATTACCTCGCCGTCCTACAGTATTAGTTGCTGAGATCTGTAAATGTATCAGTGTACCTCTCCCTCCCTCTTGTCTTGCCAACTGCCTCACTTTAGAACTGGCATCTCCCTGCAGGCAGAAGAGGAAGATTTCCCATGTGCTTTAATTTTTACTTTCGTTTAGAGTCACGGCACCTCTCTTGAATGGAGTTTAGAGTTTCCTGGTGGGCAGTAAAAGAAGGCTTCTCATGCTTACAGTTTTTTTATTCTTGCAAAACATACTGCATTCTTCCCGGTGCTGTGGATCTGTACTATATTTTAGAAGTGGAAGGTGTGAAGAGTCAGGCACACAGGACCAGGAAGTAAATAGGATCCATATGTATGTGTGTGTGTGTGTGTGCTGACATACTAGTCACAGTGCATTCACACATGATCATCGGCTTATAAGCTCATCAGTACCCCATTAACAGCAGAGCAGGAACGGATAAGGACCATCACACAAGCCAGAAGCAGGGGTTGATAGGAGTGAGTTGGACTGAATTATCCCAATAATCTGGAATCCCCATCCCCGTTAAAAGGATGGGGATGCCATAGGAATATATGGCCACTTAATCAGTTCCTGGGGAAACGTCCCGATTATCCGTGTCCCAATTAAGTGGCTTCTACTGTACAACTGGCACTGTCGGACTAGGGTGGAAGGACACTGGAGATTCTCTGGCACATGCACACATCTCCATGTGTGCATCTGTCTTTCGGGGGGGTCAGAAAATGTTTAACTGCGGCAGGGTGACATCCACCCTGCATCGCCAGCTTTGCTCTGCCAACTGAGGCACCCACTTCTGACCGTACCAACTGAGTCTCTGCTGGGGTAAGGGGGAGTCCCCAGTGGCTTCCATCCTGGGGAGTAAGCCAAGGTGCCTAGGGAGTCAGAGGTAAGTCTTGCAAAGGGGATGATGGGGCTGGGTGCAGGGGTTGGACCGATGAGACCCAGTCAGCTGTAGGAGAATAAATCACACTAATTAAAAAGGTTTAGGCGTTGCTGACTCCGGAGTTCGTTTAGTGCATGACTGCTCTCATCGAGTGCATCACCAGAAATCTGGGATGTGAAACATTTTACTTTACAGAGAGAGTGGTTGAGCCATGGAACTGCCTACCATCTGAGGTGGTGGGTGCAAAGACTATTAATGTGTTCAGTGGCTGGGACAGACTATAGGGCTTAACAGATACTCAGGGAGATAACAGTATGGCAGAGAACAACGTGTGTGTGTGTGGTGGTGGCAAGGGCAAAAAGCCCATCGAGACACTAAGGTTAACAGGGTAGGATATGGTAAAATGTAACAGACTGGATGGACTGATGGTAAGTTTTTATTGCAATCTGTACTCAGAAAAGTTGCATTTGCACTTCGATTGGGAGCACACTGATAAAGTTCTGCGCTATTGGACTTTTAGCCTCAAACTTCATCTGTGCTTTTCTGTAGTCTGTAGCAGCAACAGTGGTGAGTGTCCTGACTATTTGTTTGAGACTGGGTTCAATTTTGAGAATTCAGTAACTGAGAGTTGTAGTTCAAGTTCAAGTTTATTGCAGGAAAACTCCGTTGAGCAAGCTCATTCACAAGGAGGTCCTGTGACATAAACACTTAAAGTACAAACACAGATAGGTAATAACAGTAAATACATGAAATGCATGTTACATGATACAGGCTGGATATACATACTAGGGTACCACATAGGGTGACCGAAGGTGGTAAACATTGATATGAGACAGGGAAGCGACTTACAAGTTGCATACTGATAAATGAAACATGATGACTGGTGTGTGCAATACATATACAGTATTTTGACAGCTAGAACAAACAACAGTCTGCAACTGATATGGGGGAGGAGTGATTTGATAGAGTAGCAGTGGAACGTTAGCAAAGATAAAGCCAGGAGTAGAAGGGGAAGGGAAAGCAGTTAATATGACAAATCAATTATACCTTACCAGTGGATAAATATGGCACACATGGAGGAAGGAAGAGACTTAATGACAGTTACAGGTGTCTTTTATTTTGGCTGAACTTAGCGATTTGTAGAAGTTTATTGAAACTGTGCTAGTTAGTTTCAATGCAGGTTTGTAATTGGTTCCAAATGGAGGGAAGGGCATATACAATAACACGTTTACCAAGAAGTCCGCGTCCTTGGTATGTCAAGCATAATAAAGTCAGATTTTCTTATGAGTATGCACTATGTGAGATACTAATAAGGGAAGAGAGATAGCTTGGCAATTTCTGCAGGAGCAGTTTAAGAGTCCATAGCCCAGCATGGAGCAGGCGTCTAGTAGTAAGGGATGTCCAACCAACAGCTGCATATAAGTCACAGTGGTACGAACAGGGGGGAGTTGGTAGTGAACCGTAATGCATGGTGATAAAGGATGTCCAGTTTACTTAGGTTTGCAAGAGTGGTGGAGGAATAGATTACATCGCCATAGTCAAGTAGGGGGAGAAAAGTGGCCTGTACAAGCTTGTTTCGAGTTTCAAGGGGGAAAAGGGGCCTATTTCTGTAGAAGAAACCTAACCTTGCTTTTAACCTTCTAGAGACATCTTGATGTGGTCACTGAAAGATAATTTATTATCGATCCAGATACCTAGATATTTAAATTTGGTTACAACTTCCAGAGGCTCGTTTAGCGTGGTGACAATGAAGTCTTGGGCAAGGGTATTGGGGGGGCCTGAGACAGCACTGCGGGAGAATATCATCGCTTTAGTCTTCTTAGCATTGAGCAGAAGCTTTGCCTTTATTAGATTATGCTCAGGTTGTGCGAAGTCCGCTTGAAGCACTCCCTTGACTTCAGATAACGATGAGCCAGAAGTATACAACACAGTATCATCTGCAAAAAAGTGCAGATTGGACGTAGATATGTTAGCATCTAAGTCATTAATGTACAGAGAAAACAAGATAGGGCCTAAGATGGATCCTTGGGGGACTCCTCTTGCAACTGGCAAGGCAGCAGAAAAAAGCCTTCCACCTTACTTTTGGAATCTTCCAGTTAGGTAGCTAGAGAACCACTGGGTGGTATGGTATGTGGCACCCAACTTTGCAAGGCAATTGACTAATAGTTTGTGATCAACAGTATCAAAAGCTTTGCTGAGGTCCAAAAGACTGCACCAGTTACCTTCTTAGCATCTATAGCAGAGATCCAATCATTGGTTACTTTTGCTAGTGCAGTGATTGTGCTATGATTAGCCTGGAAGCCAGATTGAGCTGGGTTAATGAGAGAGAAGGTTTCCAAGTGAGATTTTAACTGAATATGGATCAGTTTTTCGAGAACTTTAGAAAGGATAGGCAATATGGAGATAGGCCTATAGTTGTTTACATCGCATGGGTCACCAGATTTAAATAGAGGGAGGATATGTGCTGATTTCCAGCAGGACGGCACAGTAGCAGATGTAATGGAAAGATTGAAGATGTGGAGAATTGGGGCAGTGAGATGGGCATAGCCTGACCTTAGGAAAAAGGGTTCCAAGTCATCGTCCCTTGCGCTTTTTTTGGTGTCTAAGTTAAGAAGAGAATCTTCTACTTCTTTATAAGTTATCTCATGCAGTTGGAAGGGGCTGGATGCAGGACTAGATGTGGCGGGAGGGGTATGCTGGCTCACCGCAGCACCAGCATAAGGTGACGAGTCAAAAGCTAATCCAGCTGTGGCAAAGTGGGAGTTAAGTTCCTCCAGGATTAGGGACTTGTTTTCCACAATCTTGCCACTTGCAGCAATCTTTGTTGGGACAGAGGGGGCCATGGGCCGTCCTTCTATAGCTTTGATAGTCTTCCATATTTTGTGAGGGTTACCTTTAGCTTGTTCGAGAGTAGAAATATAATAGTTAGCTTTAGCAGAGTGAAGTTTTTTCACACAGTCATTCCTGGCTGTTCTAAAGGCCCGCCAATCCGAAGATTCTTTGGAATGTCTAGCTTTAGCCCAGAGCTTATCTCGAGCTATAAGGGTTGCCTTGAGATCCGAGGTGAACCAGGGGTTGGAATTGTTCCGTACCCTTACTTTGATGAAAGGAGCATGCTTATTTATTATTGTAGTGAGTTTGTCATTAAGGATGCAAGCTGCCTTGTTGACATCTTTGGCTAGGTAAAGATCTTGCCATCTGATCATGCTCAGGTCAGATAGGAAGTTTACTGCACTGAATTTGCGAAAGGATCTTTTTGTTATAAAGATGGGTTGTGGCGGCCTTAATTTGAGATCTTATGTACAAACAATTCCATGATCGCTCATGTCATTGTGAAACACTGCCAAATGAGATATTTTGTGTGGATGGGTGGTTAGTACCACATCTAGAATGGAACTGTTGGCAGTATTTAGAGTGTTGTTCCTAGTAGGTTCACTGACTAATTGCCCAAGACCTAGCTCATCACAAAGGGATTTGAGGCCGTGTGATTTAGGTGACAGCCAGTCCATATTTAGATCTCCTAGAAATATTGTTTCAGTTTTTGCATTTATGAACATGGATTTCAAAAGATTAAGGACTTCATCACCACCAGATGGGGGTCTATAGCCACCTAGTATAGTGATACATTCCGAGGAGGGGAGATGAAGGCTCAGCGAAACTAACTCAAATTCCTTGGCTAGAGATTTGCAACTAATATTGGTGACCAAGTACTTAGATTTGGCGTGAATAACCACACCCCGCCTCTAGACTCTCTATCTGCTCTAAATAAATTGTAGCCCTGCAGTGATATTTGTTGATCAGTGTTCGTCTTTTTTTAACCACGACTCAGTAATTATGATAAGGTCTGGGTTAACGTACGTGCACAGGCTTGCAGCTATACAAGTTTTTAGGCAGGCTTAAAATGTTGACCATCATCATTTTGAGACCTGTGGCCTCAACAAAATCGATAGGCGAGGTAAGTTGTGGGGCAGGGTTGAGCTCCACATTTCCTGAGCAGAGAAGAAGCAGAAGTATAACTTTCTTTAAGGAGCTTATAAGAATGGAGACTGCTTTTTATTTCTTCGTGGCAACCCATATCGTGCTGCGCTATAGGCGGCACCACTGTAATGACAGCTGATCGTGATCAATGTAAGTGCTTGGGTAGACATAGGTGAGGACAGTAACAAGGGGGTGTAGGATAACTGGGGGGGAATAGGCTAAAAGGGGAGAGGAGAATGACATAGTGTCTGCACGGTAGACTCTTATAACATTAGGTATTGATAAGGTACACTGGAGAACTGAATTGCATTGAGGTACTTTGAATTGCACTGTATTGCTGAAAACTCTGCACCTTAGGAGCAATAAAAACACAATAAGGAGAGCCATGGTCCCAGATTGAGTGGTCTCGTGATTTGTATTAGTGCAATATTTTCTAGGCAAGAAATTTGCCCACCTAGGTACTCACTTAAAACCTAGATGAGAAAATACAGCAGAAGGGGAACAAGGAGAGCAGGAGCAGCTTAGTTAGTGGCCATCCACCCTTCAGACTCAAGTCCCTGTAGCAGCACCGGAAAAGAAGTAGAATGATAATGCAGGCCATATTGCCCACGAATGAATACAATGATTAATGTAGAAGACCAAGAATCCCTCTAGTGGCAGGTCTGTGTAACCTGCTAATGGAAAACTAGCCACTTCAAAAAAAAAAAAAAAAAAAAAAGTAGTTAGACTTATTGGCACCAAGGCAGAGTGCTTGGATGGGGGCGCTGCAGGAAGAGCAGTCAGACAGAAGAGGTGTAAGCACTTTAAAACAGTAGTAGAAATTACAATCCAGCTAATACAGTTGACAAACTCCTAATAACACAGTTGAAATGTGCTTAGTTCTATCGAAAATCTAACAAAGTGCCAGGTGTCTATAGCAGGGGAAAACTCCTGGCCAATCAGAGTGGGTTTGCTGGAAGCACCCATGTTCTGATTGGCTGCGCTGTCCCGTACCTTCCAAGGAGCTGCAGGCAGGTGTCCTGGTCTTGGTCGGTGGCTGGCTGGGTGCCGGCCAACCGTGGGTGAGCTGAAGCAGCCCTGTTCAGGGGCAAGCAGCTACCAAGGAGCTGCAGGTGGGTGTCCTGGTCTTGGTCGGTGGCTGGCTGGGTGCCGGCTGACCGTGGGTGAGCTGAAGCAGCCCTGTTCAGGGGCAAGCAGCTTCCAAGGAGTCGCAGGCGGGTGTCCTGGTCTTGGTCAGTGGCTGGCTGGGTGCCGGCCGACCGTGGGTGATCTGAAGCAGCCCTGTTCAGGGGCAAGCAGCTTCCAAGGAGCTGCAGGCAGGTGTCCTGGTCTTGGTCGGTGGCTGGCTGGGTGCCAGCTGACCGTGGGTGAGCTGAAGCAGCCCTATTCAGGGGCAAGCAGCTTCCAAGGAGCTGCAGGCGGGTGTCCTGGTCTTGGTCGGTGGCTGGCTGGGTGCCAGCCGACCGTGGGTGAGCTGAAGCAGCTCTGTTCAGGGGCAAGCAGCTTCCAAGAAGCTGCAGGCGGGTGTCCTGGTCTTGGTCGGTGGCTGGCTGGGTGCCGGCCGACCGTGGGTGAGCTGAAGCAGCCCTGTTCAGGGGCAAGCAGCTTCCAAGGAGCTGCAGGTGGGTGTCCTGGTCTTGGTTGGTGGCTGGCTGGGTGCCGGCCGACCGTGGGTGAGCTGAAGCAGCCCTGTTCAGGGGCAAGCAGCTTCAAGGAGCTGCAGGTGGGTGTCCTGGTCTTGGTCGGTGGCTGGCTGGGTGCCGCCGCACCGTGGTGAGCTTGAAGCAGCCCTGTTCAGGGGCAAGCAGCTTCCAAGGAGCTGCAGGCGGGTGTCCTGGTCTTGGTCGGTGGCTGGCTGGGTGCCGGCCGACCGTGGGTGAGCTGAAGCAGCCCTGTTCAGGGGCAAGCAGCTTCCAAGCAGTCTGTTAATATCCTTATAGTATGCTTCCTTTCATCTAGTGTAGTGTTATTTGAAGTAGCATTTCTTTTTCTTTGTTCCTCCTATTTAGTTTATTTAGAAAGATAACGACCAATCATTTTCCCTTTTAAGTGGCTGTTTTTTATTTTTTGAGTAACCATTGCCTACTTACCTGTGAGGAGTGCAAATTGTACATTTTTCAGTTTTCATATCACAGACTTTCTTGCTTCTCCTTACTAGTGTTTCATACTGTTTTAATTTGAATTTCATATCTGAGAGGGGTTGTATTTGTTTTTTATTTACCAAGATGCACTTATTACCCCCTACAATACAGGCATCCCAGCAGTTAAATATGGTATTATTATCTGTTTAATTATCGGCTCAAAAATTGGTTATTGCTTCCTGGTCCTTTCTGT
This sequence comes from Neoceratodus forsteri, assembly GCA_016271365.2. NCBI lineage: Eukaryota > Metazoa > Chordata > Ceratodontiformes > Ceratodontidae > Neoceratodus > Neoceratodus forsteri. Next base: position 810,338,303 of record CM028133.1, read on the forward strand.
AAAAGCCTGAATCATTCAGTAGATTACTATTTATTTTCAAAGAGTTTTTTTTATTAACAACTAAATCCAAAATAAAAAAAAAAAGAGTGGGTTATTGTCAGAAACAAAGCCAGCTTAAATTTTGGTACTACTGTAACTACAATTCATTACCACATCTTAAGAAAAAGTAGTCAAGTCTTGATGCAACCTTATGAGAGCCAGAATAATATATACATTTCCTTAGTTTATGATTCATCTCTCTCCAGATGCTCAATAAATTATTAGAGGACAAAAAAAAAATATTGTGTAACCCACTTGCGGGGGCTTACTTGCTCTGCCTGTGTTCCCTGGTTGTCTGTGTAGTTTCCATCCAGCCCTTTTTCTTCTAATGGGTCTGGAGGAGCTGGACCACGGAGCCTCTAACCCAATTCTGCATTCTGGTGTGGTCAGATGACTCCGGCATGCACAGTAGCACTTTATGGATGCGGCCATTGTGACAACTGCCTAAATGCTTCTCTGGTGCTCTCAACCCCCTAATTCAGTCAAACAGGGGTCAGACACCTGAGGAAGGTGATTAAGGAGTGGCCCAGTAGTTTTAAATAGTGCATGCAAGCGTTAAAGAATCATGACTCATGCATATTAATGAGGGAGTGTATGCATAATAATGAGGAAAGCCTGCCTGCTGCCTGGGGACATGAGAGAATGGCAGCAGCGAAAGGCTGGGGACTAAATAAAAATATTATATATTGAAGTCACTTTAAAAGGCAGGTGGAATGCTACAACTATGTATTGAAATGGATACATAAAACTGTTTATTAAGGCTGCAAGAGGACTGTGAATGAAGGGATCTGTATAGACTGCAGTTAGACTGTGAACTAAGCAGCCATGTTGTGACACAATGACCTCAATCAGACGGCCAATCGGATACCTAGGCACCCAAAAACTGTTTGTGAGGGCTCATGGGAGGAGGTGTGAACTAAGCTCAGGCGCCAAGAGACCTTCCCAATTAATAATCAAAGAGGGCTGATAATTGTGATCGATAACTGGCACCAACCAATGAGAGGGCAGGATTTTTGGGAGAAATCCCAGTGGCTTTGGACAGTTGAGGCCATCTGTGCTGGGCTCTGATTGAGTCAAGTAGGGGCTTAGTGCTGTGGTGATACAGATCTAAAGACCTTTCACAGGACTTTAAACAGAGTTTGGCTGAGGATTAAAGGTGAAGGATTCTTGCTGTTTTATTTTTTATTTTAATTAAATATATTTTATTAACGTTTTCTAATACATACAGGTAACACAGTCACAAAAGTACATTCCACAAACATCGTAGCAAACAACCCCCCCTCCACCCTTTGAGATAGTGAATCAAGGCAAAACACAAAGAAAGGCACTTAAGAATAATACCTCCCTAACCCCCCAATGCCTCCCCACCTCCCTCCTCCCTCCCCCTCCCAGGTCTTGTACAAACTTTCCAAGAATCTAGCATGATAGCAATCTCGACTCCCTTCAGAGCATATTTCTAGTATTATATCTATCTAAAGTAGACTGCAATCTCAAAATTATGAGGTAAGAGAAACACTATGCCTCATATGTGGATGATATCCCATGTACAGGGTGACCGTGATTGAGCAATTACAAAATGGGTGACTCAATCACAGCACCTCTGTAAATGGCTACCTGTCAGGGGAGTGAGCAGATACTGGGTTGGGCGAGGTATGCGACAGGATGTACACACATACACACTCACATTGGGGGAAGAAGGGGAAGGGAGGTATGTGAGACGGGGTGTGGCCAGCAGCTGCCAAGCTGGACCGCTGGCATGGTGGGGTGGGTGCTCGCTTAGGAGGTGCAAAGTACAGGATTCTAGTCCAGTCTGGTGCGGATTTTTTTTTGTCACCGAGCGGCCTAATGTTTTTTTTTTACAAGTTTTCATCCCCTCCGACATGCACCCCCCCTGGAGTTGAGAATCTAAAAGTAGGGGGGTGCCGGGGGCAAACAGAAAGGCAATAGATTTTGGGTGCCTTTCTTTCCTCACTGCGAGTATGCATTGCTGAAATTAATTTTTGGCAGGGGTGTAGCCAGGAATTTTAAACTTGTACTCAAAACTGATGCACTGTTGTCTCGCCCCCTTTGTGTAAACATAAACAAAAATATGTGCTGCCATGCCACACCAACAATAGGTCCACCCCCTCTGTTTGCCATGTCTGAGTTCAAGTAATCAATTTCTTCCTGTAATCCTCCTTCCTTTGTTTTTCTGCTTGCCAATGGTAAGTTGTTCTTGTTTATTTGGCTGGTGGCATCGGTGCCCCTTAGCAAACAACAAAGGCAAAAGGGCTCGGCGCGACACAGACCGAATGTGACTCACAGTGTCCTTGCTTTCATTATTCTGTTGCGCCTGCCTGATTTTTTTCTGCTGTACTCTGCTGAGTACAGTGCGTATGCCTGCCGACACCCCTGATTTTCAGCAATGTACACTCACCGTAATGGCGAGTGCTATTATGTGATCGCTGTTATCACATAGAGCCTATATAGACTACCTCACCTCTCAACAATAAAACTGCGCATAGGATCCCAAAGCTCCCCCAAATTGCTCCAACCTATGATTTTATAGCTCTGTCTGCATTAATAGCGGTAGTTAATTTCTGGGTTCATTCTCGCAAGGTTGGAAGTGTCTCACTTACCCAATGTCCATTATAATTAATTTAGTCACTGCCGAAATTAGGGCCATAAAGGATTTGTCCCTAGGGGACTGTATAGATCGATAATTACCTATAATACACACTTCTAATGAGAAAAAGGTTGCACGCCACAAAAATTTTGAAAACTTGTGTTTAATATCGTGCCAAAATATTTTCACCTTGGGACACGTCCAAATCATGTGCACTAATGAGCCTTCTATTTGTGAACATCTGGAATGCTTCAGTATTTTGTTTCTTTTTGCTATTTTTATTCATTATTGGTACTGAATTCCAAAGAACAAACCTGTTTTCATACAAATATAATACACTGTGAGCCTGTTTTCCTGGTGGTTTCCAAATTTTGTTCTCTGTGTTTCAGAATGTAGAACCTGTTGTTAACATTTCAGAACGTGAAAAACACGGTTCCTCCCAATCCAATTATAGCATCAGTCCCAAGTTCTATTATGGAAGCATGAGCTGAGCTGTCACAGACAGCCTAACCCACCAATTCAATATCTGCAGTTTGAAGTTAACCTCCCTAAGCCACTCTAGACACAACCACCAGGATAGCAGTTTAATGCTGGTGGTTGAAAAACAGGCTCACACTGCATTACGATTGTTGAGAACTTGCCAGATTTTGAACACCTCATTAGTTTGGTGACATCAGGATGGCACTCAAACTTCGCTGTCATGCCCTGATGTCTCCAAACTAATTCAGTGTTGAGAATCTGTTCATCCTCAGTGAAGGGGGGTTAATGATTCCCTGTGCCCTCAGCAGTATGGAACTGGATAAAGATAAATTTAGAACATACAAGTTCTTCTAAGACCAGACTGGTCTTCCTCAAGCTGATTTTAGAAGAGGTTGTGCAATTGTTGCCCTTTGTTTTACTGTATTTCATGTATTAGAGAAATAGAGTAACATATGTAAGCAGAAACTTTACCTGTTATAGACCTTAAAGCAGTTTTAAAACAGCTTTTGACTGAATTTCTAGACAGTTTCTAGTTAGTTAGCTAGTATTGTGATTTAGACTGACAAGTTGTTTTCAGAAGGGTCCCAGGGGGAAAGATCCAGTAGCAGGCATTTATAACAGTTGCAAGACAAGGTTACCATAAAGTTAATGGCTCCTATGCATGATTGTGCAGAGTGGCTATGCATTGCATATCTGCGGCACATAGCCACTCCGCATCCATTGTGCCCCCCGCATGGGATGCACCAAACAGGGCATGCAGCCCCTATACACCTGATCCCCTGGCCGTGCAGACAGCAATGCACCGGGGGTGGGTGGGGGCATGCTTGCACTATTCACAAAGGCATGAAGTGCGACATGCAGGGGTGGGTGTAGTGGTGGGTAGGATAATCCAGGGGGACCCTGCCATAATGGTTGTTCATGGCCATGCCTGCACACCCACAGGGTCCCTCCAGCATAACAACTCACCCATAGCTGCAGCACCACTGGCCAGGATCCGGGGTAGGGGGTGGTGTGGTCAGTGAGGTGGGGGGTCTTGGCTGTGTGCATGGGGGTACCACAGTCCTGGGGCGTGCCCCACTGTGCGCTGGGGGCTGAATTCTGGACATAGTGCACCACTGTGTTTGAGGGCAGAGGGTAGGCATCGAGGGACTGGGGTGGGGTTTCCCTGTGTTGGGGTGGTAGATATGCTGCTGGTAGTGGGGGGGAAGCCTCTGGGGCAGGCGTCGGGGGGGGGCTATACTGCTGATGGCGGCCACCCGCATGGTCTGTGGGTGTTAGCATTGATCTAAATTATAACATGAATCAATTATATGCTTACTATTATTATAATATGTCAGCCACCAATCACATCACCTAACATCACCTATCCAACATTATTTACTTAGTTTCAGCACAAATGTGTTCACTGCACAGTACGATTGCACTGTAATCTGTGGTAACTCGTGTTAAGAAAATAACTGCTTCATAATGCGGTGAGTATACAGATTGTTGATGAATTGTCTGACATTATGTTATGCGTTAGTATGTTGATTTGCTTTTACTATATGCTGTCTTTAGTATCAATGCAGGCGATGCACTATCCCCGTCCCATGCCATTTTGCATGGGGAAATCCACTCTAGGTCCCAGGCAGAGCATTTTATTGGCCATACACCTGGGACTGAAACTCTGCCCCATCTGCCCAGTGTGAACCTGTGTGCTGGTAGGGTGGGGCTGTGGACAGGTGGGTGGCAATCATGAATGCCACCAGGTGTGCACCTGTCCGCAGGCGGGAGGCGCGTACCCTACACCACTCGTGCATAGGGGCCAACAAGCAGAAGGTAGTCACAATAGTTACAATGCGAACAATATATACACACTTACAATTTTATATGCAAACAAGTTAGAGTTGGTGGAGCAGAAGTCAAGGATGGATGGCTATGGGATTGAAAGGTTAAAAAAATGAGAAATGGAGCAGTTGCATGGAGTACTGAAATGTGTAAACGTGGCTCATTTGAAAGCAGCAGTTTTAGTGTATTCCTTAATATGTCTGGAGAGGTTGTTCCAGATGATAGGAGCAGCTACCACAAAGGCCTTTGTTCCAGTGGCTTTGTACACTGAGTATACAAAGCAGATCCCTCTTTTAGGACCTGAGTGCATAGAAATAAGAAGGTCTGGTCAGGAGGTTACTGACGGATGCTGAGTACTGCCAATGGAAGAATTTGTATTCATATATTGTGGTTGTCTGCTTGAGGTGTAATGTCTCTTTTCTGCAAACAGGAGATTGAGACTATAATACAGCAAATGATGGTGTATATGTGTGTGTGTGTGTGTGTGTGTGTGTGTATGTATGTGTGTGTTTCCCACCACAATGCGGTGCAAATCTGCAGATACTGATTAATGTCATGATTTTGTTGAGTGAGTAGGCTAGGGCTGACCTGCATATTTCACTACCATAATCTAGAGCTGGCAGTAGTGATTGCTTAATTATAAGCTTCTTGGTGGATGGAAAAAGATAATGACTGATACATTAGTGTGCACCAGGTTTTTGGTGCATCTGTCTGTTTTTTTTTGTCATGTTTTCTGAGTAGCTTAAGTTCCGGCCCAGCAATAGGCCAAGGTACTTGATGGCCAGCACAGACTTAAGTGGGAGGCCTGAGCACAGTTGGAAGGAGTGGGGTGAGAATGTATCTCCATTGAATGCCACAACTTTTGTTTCACTGTTACGTAGGAAAAGTTTGTTTTGATCCATTCAGGCGTAGGTTTTAATGAAGACTGTTTGAAGGGTGGTGTTGACATCATAGGCAGAATAAGACTGTGGATCAGTAATAGTGTTTTTGGCTTTTTGCTGAATATTGATGTGACCCTTGCATTCTGATGGGCGGTCATTTACTGTACAAAGAGTCTGAGCAGCAAAATTCTCAGGATGGTTCCTTGAGGAACACTGAGGGTAATGGAGCTGGGGGCAAGAGAACTGGGCATTGACTTTTACCATTTTGTGATTTGTTGGCTAGATAGGATCCTAGCATGGCCAGAGCATTCTGGGCTAGTTCTAGACAATGCAGGTTGGTTAAGAGTGTCCTGTGGTCCACTGTGTTGAAGTCATGTGTGAGATGAAAAAAGACTTTATCACTGTGGAAGCAGAGTCAAGAGCAGATGCTAGGTCATTTGCTACTTTTAATAGGACAATACTGGTGGAGTGCTTTAGGTGGATTGCTGATTGCACCTCAGTGAGTGTGTTGTAGAGGAGTAAGATATCCAGCAGTTGTCTCTGTACTAGAGGGACATGTCCTGGACATGGTTCTGGTGGATGGGGATCTGATAAGGGACCTGGTTGTAGAGGATCCCCCGACTGGGAGTGACCACGATACAGTCTGGTTTCAAATAAGCATGGGGGGGGAGAGATCTAGGACACTGGCTGTGGACTTCATGGGGTCAGACTTTGTGGGCATGGGAAATATTTTCAAGGATCACTTGAAGGGGATTACAACAATGACAGATGTGGAAAAGAGATGGGAGGTAATAAAACGGGGACTTCATGAGGCAGTCAGGACCTGTGCTAAGGTGAAATGTAAGGGAGCAAGGTCACATAAACCATGCTGGTGGACCATGAGGTTCAGGTAGCAGTCAGAGAAAAGAAGGCTGCGTACAAAAAATATTAAACAATGAGAGGGGCTAGGGAAAAGGAAAAGTACCATCTTGCATCTAGAAAAGTCACCTGGATGGTGCGGGGGCAAAGTCCAGTAAAGAGCAATGGCTGGCACAGGGGATACGGGGAGGGGAAAAGGGGTTCTTCTGGTAAATTGGTGAGTGAAGAAAAACTAAAGGCCAGCTTGGCAGATTGAGATCGAAAGGTGGGTGGGTGGAAGAGGCGAGGGACCAGGCAGAGGTATTAAATGAGTACTTCACCTCTGTGTTCACTAGGGAGGGGGTTGGGATAGAAGTGGTAGTGTGTGGTATTGGGGGAGCAACAGAAACAGAGCATGAGGGAGGGAGAGCTACCCCAGGGGTGTCGCATCAGGAAAAGGATAAAAAGGCCAGTAAGTTGGGGGGGATGGATGATGCTATCCCTACCGAATGGGTGTGGCAAGCCCTTAAGGCCCAAAAGAAAGATAAATCTCCTGGGACGGATGGCATTTATCCAAGAGTACTATGGGAATTGGCAGATGTACTGGCTGCACCCCTGGCAGAGCTCTTCAACAGGTCACTTGAGACAGGGACGGTACCTAGGGATTGGCGAGAAACACATGTGGTGCCAATCCATAAAGGGGGGGTCAAGGGAAGTACCTGGTAACTATAGACCCATCAGTTTGACCTCAGTGGTGGGAAAAATAATGGAGAGTATACTAAAGGAATGATTGGGGGTGTACTTGGAGGAGGTGGAAGGTCTGGATAGTTGGCAACATGGGTTTGTGCCAGGTAGATCATGTCAAACTAACCTTGTGGAGTTCTACAAATGGGTAACATCGGAACTGGACAGGAGAAAGCCTGTGGATGTACTATTCTTTGACTTCAGCAAGGTGTTTGATTCGGTCCCCCACAGTGGTCTGGTGGAGATACTGATGGGGTTGGGAGTGGGCCCTTTGATGGTCAGATGGATAGGAAACTGGCTAGCTGGACATGCTCAGAGAATAGCGGTCAGTGGGGAGCTCTCGAACCCTAGAGAGGTCAGTAGTGGGGTACCGTAGGGCTCAGTTCTGGGTCCGATCCTGTTTAATGCATACATATCTGACATCAGGGAGGGTATACAGTGTGAAATGAGTCTCTTCACTGAGGACTCCAAGATGGGAGCAGTAGTTGAGGGGGAAGAGGGGAGGTTGGCCCTGCAAGGGGATCTGGATACCCTGGAAAGGTGGTTTCACACCTGGAAATTAAATGTCAATACCACCAAGTGCAAGGTGTTACATCTTGGGTGGGGAAACCCTAAACACAGGTACACCCTTGAAGGGGAGGCACTAGAGGCATCAACACGGGAAAAAGACCTAGGGGTCATGGTGGATGCATGTATGAATAACTCTGAGCAGTGCAGAAGAGTAGCTAGCAAAGCAAACAGGATGTTGGGATGAATCGTAAGGGGGATCACCTCTAGGAGCAGGGAAGTGATTCTGCCACTGTATAAGGGACTGGTTAGACCACACCTTGAGTACTGTGTTCAGTACTGGAGATCACACTTGAAGAGGGACATACAACTCCTGGATGGTACAGAGGAGGGCTACTAGGATGATATGAAGACTAGGGGATTTGACGTATGAGGACAGACTTGAGGAGCTTGGCCTGCTCTCATTGGAGGAGAGAAGAGATGGGGGGGTGGGACATGATTGAGATCTTCAAATACCTCAAGGGAATGAGTAGGGTAAACACAGAGGGGATCTTTAGACTAAAGCAGGGAGGTATCACCAGAGGGCATGGTTTGAAGTTGGAAGGTGGAAGAATGAGGGGGAAGAAGAGGAGGAGGTTTTTCACTGATAGGGTGGTGGATCCTTGAAATGCGCTTCCTAGTGAGCTGGTTCAGATGTCCATGGTGGGGGGTTGGAACAGATACAGAAAGCAGATGTATTAGACGATGGCCTGGTCCAGGGGGGTGGGGATTGATGATAGGGGTTTCTGGAACACAAGGGGGGGAGGGCCTCGGTACCCAACTAGGGATCTGAGGTTCAAGCAGACTCGATAGACCATAAGGCCTAATCTGTTGGCAATTAGTATGTTAGATGTTCAAGGAGTTTGCTTGCTACAGGCTGTGGGAAATCCCTAATAGACATGGGAATAGTTATTATTTACTAGGACTGATAAAACGACTTTATAGTGACACACGGACTGTGGTGCAATATGTACTTGATGGAATGCTAACAAAAATAACATCAAAACCAAAAGGGGAGTCAAACACAGTCATATGTTTGCTCCCTTGTTAGTCAATGTATATTGTAATTTTTTTTTTTTTTTTATTGTTTTAGAATTTTTGGCTGGCCTGTCCCGCCAGTACAGTGGTTGGATTTCCACTTGTGATGCCGACAACCTGGGTTCGGGAATGGACCCAGGTGTCAGAGTGCCAGCCAGGGGGGAGATGGATTGAGCATTCTGAGACTGCTTTCCTTCTCTGGGGGGAGGGGGGGAGTGTGTCCACCGAATCCTGGACCCTGGCAGAGGCCAGGGATGCTGCTGCAGTCGGCACCAATACATAGTGGGGTGGGGCAGATGCTGGCCATCATTGCACATCCCCACCCCAGAGCTCTAGCATCCACACACAAATCCAGCCCCCTGAGCATGATGACTGGCTCCACAGCCATCTCCACTGCCATCAGTGTCTGTCAGGGGGTCCTTCTTCCATGGCCCCGACCCGGGGGGGTAAGCCGGGGCTTGCCACTAATGACCATCAGGTAGAGCCCTGCTGGTGGCACCACCCAGAGGGGCAAGCCTGGGCATGGGGGTTGGCAGTTGGGGCACTAGGGATGACCTCCAACGGGAGTTTTGGGGGTCCGGAACAAAAAAAAATATATAAAAAATTGAGGGCTGGGAAAGGCACACTGAGCCAAAGTTTTTTTTCTAGATGGCAGCCCAAGAGCACAAGGAGGTAAAATGACTTGTTAAGGGTCACAAAGTATGCAAGTGGTGGTAATGGGATTCAAACCTAGGTCTGCTAGTTTCCAAGTTCACAGTTTGGTGCTCTAACCTCTAGGCTACACTGCCTCCCTTACATATCAGCCATCAGACCACATGGTAAGCCTAAACTTCCCTTGGCTACTTTCCCATATTGCAGATTCTGCGGCCAGTAACAGCTTCAGTGGATCCTTCAGGGTAAATAACATAAAGCTGTGATGGTTATCATTTACCATGGCTGGTGCACTATCAGCTACCATCCTATGACAAGGGAGAGCAAGAAAACATCTTTGAAAGCTGAATCCTATTTACAAGAAAGCACCTACAGACACATATTTGTACCATGAAGCTAAGGAGGGCTCAAAACAGAAGTAATGTTCCCAGGGATTAAAATAATAATGAGACTACTTTACTGTTAAGCAGCAAATGACATAATGAAAACACATAGTTCCTATAGGGAAATGAGCTGAGACAGGCAACACAAGGTGCTCTGCAGCATCGACAGGTGTGTGCTTGAGGGAGGCCTGTCTCTCCTAAGTAGGGAATCACTACTTAACCTATTATGTTCGCAGTAGAATCTAAAATTACTTCAACTGAATAACAATTCAATTAAGTACATTTTTTATCTAGGCTTAAAAGATCATGTTGTCTGCAAAACATGAAATGTAAGGAAATGCTTCTACAAGATTAGAATGAAGACGGCTATTTAGCTTTCAGTCATCCATGGCTTAAATGTAGTATGATTACTTTGCAAAATACCATGGAGAGGAAGAAAGTAGTTTTCGTATGTTGGAAATAATTAAGAGGGGAAAACTGCATTTAATGATGTAATGAAAAGCGAAGAAAAGGATGTAGTCTGCATGGAATTTATACAGTTGGAGGTACTCCAGTCATCATATATCAAGGATATATTTTGGTGTAATTGAGAAGCTTGCAAGTTGCCCATCATTTAAACCTTTTACCTTATGGAGTACTGTGTGATGCATGTAAGGCTCTTATTTTAATGACATTTTAATTGTTAATTCAACAATGTGATAATATTCGTAAGTCAGCAATATAAAAGTGACATTTGTTTTGACATAATTAATGGAATATTTATGTTGCATGATACTCTGTGATAAAGCCTTATTCTCAGACTCCATTTGCTTCTGATTATATTTGTGATTTTTTTTTAATATGACCAGACTTTCTGACGCCAGCTATTTTACACTGAACAGATGTCATGATGTAAATATGGGTGCCAGATGCTTCAAGCTACACAAGGGTAATTTGCCCAAGAGCTGTCTCAGACTTTGTACATTTAATTATGCTATACAACAGTCCTCTTATACTTATTTAGTAACTTCAGATATGCATTTTTAACAACAGATTTCTGTTTAAAATGCATTCACTGCATTATGTAATTGATGTTAGAGAACTAAAGTGTTCTGAGTTATCCTTTAGTAGCCCCTTGTGTGTTTGAAGAATCTTCACCACAACCACACAAGGTTTTCAGATCTGGACACGTGCCAGAAAATTCCCACAGATTTCAGACCCCTTTTTGTTTGCCAGAAAAAGCACCAAGCAGGTGTAGCATGCAGATCTTTGAGGTGCACCCCCATGGGCCTCACGCAGGAGTCCATTTACTGAGTGCTGGTCACATCACACCATGCTAAAATTGTGTTTTCAAATCTCTTCTAGGCTCTAACCAATTGTCTGCCAGAAACCAGATAAAAAAGAATAACCACACCTCATCCAGTGATGAATGCGACGATAAGCCTGCCACAAAATTAAAGGTAACTTGTTTTCTTCATGGCAAGATGGGTTGTGTCAGGTCTGTGCCAATTGTTAATTATTTCTTTGCATTTATTTCCGTCATCCAAGTTCTGGCACTATTCCTGTTAGCTTTTAGCTACCTACGGTAAGTTATATTAGCAGAATCCCTACCCCTCACACCAACCCACCCCCACCTTGTTCTTCAGTAGTTACACATATGCTTTTTAAGGACATTTTGCTTACCTTATTATGAAGTCCTTCAGAACGCATTTTAGATTGAGTAAAAACTACAGCTGTGTCACAAAAACACTTCAAAATTATCCCTACATACGCTTAATGTGCAGTATAATAAACAGACCATTGTGAAAACTGAAACAGCAGATGTATAATCCCACATGGGAGAATGCAGCTTAATTTAAGTGGCATCACTAACTCAAGACTTGTAAAACCATCTTTTTTTGTGTAATAAATATTAAATGAACCATACGAGACTATGAAGTGAATCTAATTACAAAAGATGTATTGTTTAGCTGTTTGAAGGACTACACATAGATTTTACCATCTATTACCACATGTATTTGTTTACACAAATTAGGAAATTTGCATAATGCATTTGTTTTAAAATAAACTTAGTCAAATTGTGTTTTTTGGTATGAAAAATCGCTAGTAAGGCACTGCCATTTAGAGAATTTGGTATCTTTATTTTGCAATCCATTTTAAAGTATTTGGTAAAGTGTACAAGGAGCAGAACCTTCAAAGCTGCAAAAAGGCAGCAAGTAGTTGAATTTTGATAGAAAATAGTCATTTTTCCACCACACTTCGTTGCATATGTCCAAGCTCAAGAAAAATGCAGTTTGTGCAACAGTGTTGACCAGTTTAAGTCCTGTATAAAAATGGTCACATATGGCAAAGATAAAAAAAAATCCTCTTGATCTGTTAGCACTGCTGGCTGACCTCAGTAACCCTGAAAGGTCTTTCATCTGCTTATCCACTGATGTGGACATGGTCTTCCCAAATTCCAATTTAAATTTATAGTGGCTTGGGACAGGCACACCCCTCTCTGGAGGGTCACGATCATAGGGTCCCAACATTCCTGGTTCTCAGCTGAGATAATTGCTTGTCTTAACAGAAGAGATACTGCTTGGTACCTTCACAAGGCCTTTAGATCTCCTGGTGATCTTGCAAATTATAAGCAACTTTGTAACACATACAGCAAAGCCAATAGACTTGTTAAGTCAAAATACTTTGTTTCTACTACCCAGAGCAACATTAAGTGCCACTCTATGTTCTGAAATGTAATTTACTCCCTTTTTTGAACAACCTACCCTGTTGTCCATTCTGGTTCCAAACTAAGGAGTTCCACTGCATCTGACCCTGTTGACTTTCCCACTACTTTAAGCAGCTTATTCACTACCCTTGCCCTCTTGTATCTCTCCTCCTCACCCCCTTCTGCCACAGTTCCTACCCCCCCATTACTTTCTCCTTGTCATGTACCACTCTGACAACTACCCATGCTGCTCTGGTAGAACTCAACCCCTCCAAAGTGGACAGCCCTGATGGGCTCAACCCAAACATCTCTATCGTTCAGCTCCTGCTGAGGAATCTCCAATCACTGACCTCCTGAAGCTTTTCTTCCACTCTAGCAATGCTCCTGGTGTATGGAAGAGAGCAAAAGTCACCCCCATCCTAAATGGGCAACCCCTCTGCCCCAGGTAACTACCCCCCATATCACTTCTTGAATTAGTTAAAACCCAAGAACACTTGGTCCTTTCCCAATCCCTACCCTTTTTTGATTCCTGTTCAGTCCTAACACAATTGTAGTCTGGCCTTAGAAAATCCAATTCCACAGTCTCCTCCCTTTTCAGGATCACAGATACAGTTCTAAAGAAAATGGATCAGGTCTTGCTCACTTCTGCCATTTTTGTTGACTTGACCAAAACCTTCGACACTTCTCCTCTGGACAAGCTTCCAAGGGCTGGATTATCTGACCTTACAGCTGCATGGTTTTGTTTCTACCTTGCAGCTAGGTCTGAAGCAGACCTCATAGAACCCCACCCCCCTTTCCAAATCAGGTCAGGTGTACCCAAAGACTCTGTCCTTGTCTCATCCTGTTCTCAATTTTCCTTAATAATCTCTCTAAGGTATTTGTCTTTTTGTATATCCACATTTATGCAGATGGCACCATGCTATGTACCTGTTGCCCCTCTGACCTGGCTGCTCAGTTCCAATGTGTCTTCAGCAATGTCCAACATTAGTTCTGTACAGACTAGATTTCTCTCTCTCTCTCTCAATACCAGAAAAAATATCTCTATGACTTTAGAAAATGGTCCAAGCAATTCCCAAGCTCTGCTTAGCTGGAAGCACCAGTAAGGTGGGCATCTATCAGACAACAGAGCCCAGGTATTAAAAGTACCAGCTCAAACCTGCCTTATGCCCAGCCAAATATTCTTGTGCCCAGCCTACTTCATCATTGGCTAAAGCACTGGGCACATGAATTCAAAGAGCCACCAGTTTTTCCTCGGTAGGCGAGAGCAATCGAGAAGCCCCACTCCTCTTCACTCCTCGAAGCAGTGTACACCAACAAATAGAAGCAGTCCCATCTTCAAACACCCCTCTTACTTCTTTTTTCCCCCCAAAAAAACACACCTGACTCAGTCACTTAAACAACTCCCAACCTCCAATCCCCCCGCCCACTCTCACAACTGCCGCGACTCAGCAGTGTGGCTCTATCTGTGGGAGTCACTTCAAACAACTCCTGCTCCTACATTTCCTGGCCGCACTTCTCACCCAACAGTGCCAGCAGACACACACTAGCACTGAAGTCTGATCCAGCAAGTCTATCTCTATGCACTCCCTGTACCTTGCTTTGTTTGCCAACGAAGCTCCGCAGAACACACCAACACTAGCAGACACCTTCTAGTTTTGACTCCTTACCCACCGTCAAAAGGGCTCACTGTTTTCCTCCTTCAGGTTCAGTACAGGCATCCTCATGTCAGTCCTGGATTGTTCCATTTCAAGTATTTTTTTTGTTTTATACTGGACCTGATTCTGTTCCTCTCTACAACAACCAGAGACAGACTGGAAGAAAAAAATAGCAAGACCCTTTTTCAGTGCTTATAACTGTTTTTTTTTTCCTTTGCCACTGCTGCCTCAGTCAACTTCCCTGGATGTGCAGCTCCTGATCTTCCATCACAGGTCGCGCTCACAATAGAACTACTGGCCACAATGTGCTGCAATAAAAATTAAAAGAAAATTAAACATATTAAAAAATACTGTTACACAGTGGATCTGATTTGGAAAAGTTGAAAAGAACTTGCCCAGGATATGTGTGTGTGTGTGTGTGTGTGTGTGTGTGGGGGTAGTACAACAGAATGGCTTTGTGACCACTGCTGAGAGGGGGCAATAGGAGACTGAACAGCACAGATGGACTATTTTACCAACAAAACACGCTTAATCTCCCTCTAGTCATTTTTTTATATTTGTTTTTTATTTTCCCAAGTGCATAGGAAAATGTCACATGTAACCCATTTTATAAGCACAAAAATATCCTCCAGGGTGGGCTTTATTGGGAAATATTGGACCTTCCCGGGGCTATAATGCCCTCCACCTGTGGCCTCTGGCCTCATTATGCCCCTGGGAGGTCTAGTATTTCCCAATAAAGCCCACCCTGGAGGGTATTATGGCTTACTTTGTCACCAGGCAGTTACAGGCCAAAATTCAGTCCTTTCTAGATTTCATAACCCTGAATGGCTCCTGGCAGGAAGACACAAACTGCTTCAAATTCCTTGGTGTTTTGTTGGATCATCAGCTTGATTTCTACCACTACATTGACAGCATCCATAAGACGATGCCTTCTACTTGATGTACTCTACAGGAACAAAGCCTGTATCCCACTCCCCGCCCATAGTGAGAGAACTGTAATTATAAAAAGGGTCTCAGAAATGCTGCACTCTGATTGGTTGTCAGTATTCTGAGAGCCCTATGTTAATCTTCAATTAATATGCATATAGAGCCTGATTACCTGAACACTGATTTTCCTAGTGCCGCCCTACATTTAAGCAATAAGGCATGACCAGGGGTTAGATTAACAGTCTGTTATCACCGCCAGGGGTGTCATGTGGCACTAGGCACAACCAACTGTTAATCTAACCCCTGGTCATGCCTTATCAGTGCTGTAGGAAGGCATTTTGGTGCCCTGGGCAAGAGACAAATTTTGCACCCCCCCCCCCCAGAAAAGAGCCGAGGGTCTGGGGTCATCAAGGCCCCCAAAAACTCTGTGGGGTTTACATGCTCTGTGGTGAGTTTTGGGGCTTTTCTTGAAGAAAAAACATACTTATGTTATATGTTCCCTACCCCTGATTTCAAGGAATATTTTGCTCCCATGGAATCTGAGATGTGGGAGACTCCAGCTGGCTGGCTGGTATCAGAGTGTGCAGCCACAATTGTTGTGGACAAGTGGCTGACCAACAATGCCATCAATTTGAGAAGGCAGTAAAGAGGGCTGGGGGATTCTCGAGTCAAATGCATGCATGATAAAGCAATGGGGCCAAATGGGGTGCACCCCAGGGTTCTTAAAGAACTAAGAGAGGTGGTGGCTGAACCTCTGGCTATCCTGTTTAGCCGATCACTGGAAACAGGGGAGGTACCCAAAGACTGGAGGACAGCAGATGTAGTCCCCTTATACAAAAGTGGGAACAAAGAGGAAGCAGGGAACTACAGACCAGTCAGCCTCACCTCGGTAGTGGGGAAGATCATGGAAGCACTACTGAAGGAGAGATTGGTGGAACATCTAGTTGTCAATGGACTACATGACCCAAGGCAGCATGGTTTCACCAGGGGGAGGTCATGTCAGACCAACCTCGTTGAATTTTTTGACTGGGTGACTAGGGAGGTGGATCAGGGGAGGACAGTGGACATGCCCTATCTGGACTTCAGCAAGGCCTTTGACACTGTGCCACATAGAAGACTATTACACAAACTGGGGAATATGGGTGTGGGCAGGACAGTAGTGTGGTGGGTAGGTAACTGGCTGGGTGGCAGGACACAGAGGGTGGTGGTAAATGGCTGTCACTCCACAGAGGGAAGAGTGGCCAGTGGGGTACCACAGGGATCAGTGCTGGGACCGGTCCTATTTAACATCTTCATCAGTGACATTGCGCAGGACCTAGAAGGCAGAATTTCACTGTTCGCTGATGACACAAAGCTGTGTAACAGAGTAGACACACCAGAGGGTGTAGACAGAATGAGAAGTGACCTGCAGAAACTTGAAGAATGGTCAGGGTTTGGCAGTTGAAATTCAATGCAAAGAAGTGCAAGATAATGCATATGGGGCACAAAAACCCTGGCACAATATATCAGTTGGGGGTGAGGATATAGTATGCACCAAGCAGGAAAGGGATCTTGGGGTTATCATCTCTGATGACCTCAAGGTAGGAAACAGTGTGACAAGGCAGCAGGTAAAGCAAATAGGATGCTGGGATGTATAGGCAGAGGCATCACCAGCAGGAAAAGGAGGTCATAATTCTGCTATACAAGACATTAGTGAGGCCCCACCTAGAGTACAGTGTACAGTTCTGGAGACCATACCTCACGTAAGGACATAGACAGGGTAGAGAAGGTTCAGAGGAGGGCAACAAAGATGGTGCATGGATTGCATCACAAGTCCTATGAAGACAGGTTGAAGGAACTGAACATGTACTCCCTGGAGGAGAGGAGGGAGAGAGGGATATGATAGAGACATACAAGTATCTTACAGGGAGGAACAGGGTGCAGGAAAACACTATTTTAAGCGAAAAAGATGTTCCAGGACTAGAGGTCATGGGATGAAGTTGGAGGAGGAGCGATTCAGAGGAAACATGAGAAAGAATTTCTTCACAGAATGGGTGGTGGACAAGTGGAACACACTGCCAGAGGAAGTGGTGGGGGCTGAAACAATCACGGGATTTAAGAATGCATGGGATAGACATAAAGGAATTCTGGAGGTCAGGGGAAAGGGGCAACAGACTTCTAGGAAAACAAACTGAACTTACAAGCTCAAATGGGCAGACTGGGTGGGCCATAGGCCCTTATCTGCCGGTACTGTCTATGTATCTATGTATGGGGAGAGGCATCAGTAGTAGAAAACAAGAGGTTGTCATCACTGACACTCTGTACACACAGACAGTTGGCGAGACCCCATCTGGAGTACTGTATGCAGTTCTGGGACCCCATCTCCATCTCCGCATGGACACAGACATGATAGAGGCACATCTCTCAGACTCTCAGCATTTAAAATCATAGCAAATGTCAGAATGTGTAGCACTTTCTTATTTAAAACAATAGTATGTTGACAGATAGTGGGCCCCATATAGTTAGTGATAAGGAATGCTTCTGTCAACTTAGTTGAATGATTTAATAGTTTGTGTGCCCAGAAATAGCTCTAACATTATGAGGAACATCAGTAAACCTATGCGGAACAAGTGTAAATTTTTGGGTGTGAAAATCATAGCACTATGTGGAATTCATAGCAGTTGAGAGGTGCGTGTGGATGGAGGCAGTCTAGAGGACGACAACTAAACAGTGCACAAGGGTCTGCACCATAACTATATGAGGATGAGGAGAGACTAAAGGAGTATACCCTAGCTAAGTCACTCACAACAGGACATGACATGGATTTATTTCTTCCTGTCAGCATTCCATCGTCCAGCACTACTGAATGACTGGAATGCTACATTCATATATTCATGTTAATTGTTGGTGGAATAACTATTTTATTAAAAAAATCTCCCTCTGCACAAGGAAAACATGCAACAAGTATTATATTTTAAACATAGAATATAGAAACATAGACTTTGATGGCAGATAAGGACCACTTGGCCCACCTAGTCTGCCCATTTCCCTACCTACATGATAAGCTGCAGATCCTAGTTAACCAACAGCCTATTTCTTCCTACCCCCCCCCACAAGAATTGTCTTATGTCTGTCCCATGCATTCTTGAATTCTCCCACAGTTTTAGACCCCACAACCTCCTCAGGAAGGCTGTTCCATGCATCCACCACCCTCTCTGTGAAAAAATACTTCCTCACAATGCCCCTGAGCCGTCCCCTCTATCTTCAAATTGTGTCCCCTTGTTCTTGAACATCTCTTTTTCTGAAAGATGCTACCCTCGTAGACTTTGTTGACTCCACTGAGATACTTAAAAGTTTCTATTATGTCCCCCTTCTCCCTTCTTTCCTCTAGGGTATACATATTAAGCTCCTTTAGTCTCTCCTCATGGCTTCTCTTGCAGACTCTGCACTATTTTAGTTGCCCTCCTCTGGACTGCCTCCATCCTGTCTATGTCCTTGCAGAGATGGGGTCTCCAGAACTAGACACAGTACTCCAGATGGGGTCTCACCAACTGTTTGTACAGAGGGATAACAACTTCCTGTTTTCTGCTGGTAATGCCTCTCCCTATACATCCCAGTATCCCCCCATACCTCCTGACTGCCTCCTCACATTGCTTGCTAACCTTAAGGTCATCTGATATGATTACCCCCAGGTCCCTTCCCATTTTTGTTGTTGTTACTACCTCCCCCCATTGTGTAATCTTCCCTGGGATTTTGTTTCCCAGGTGCATTAATTTGCATTTCTTTGCACCAAATCCATGCTGCCATACTTCTGACCATTCCTCCAACCTTGCCAAGTCCCTTCTCATCCTTTCCATGCCTCCTTGTGTATCAACCCTGTTGCAGATCTTTGTATCCTCTGCAAAGAGGCATACTTTTCCTTCCAGTCCCTCTGCAAAGTCATTTATAAAGACATTAAAAAGGACTGGACCCAGTACTGAATCCTGTGGTACCCCACTAGTAACCCCTCTTTCTTCAGAGTGGACTCCATTTACAATTACCTTCTGTGTTCTGTTGTCCAGTCAATGTTTTACCCAGGCTACCACCCTGGGACCCACTCCCAGGCTGGTTGATCTGATTATTAGTCTTTTGTGTGGGACTGTGACAAATGCCTTGCTAAAGTCTCGGTAGGTCATGTCCACAGCCCCTCCCTGGTCTACTACTTTGGTCACCCAGTCAAAGAAATCAATTAGATTCATCTGACATGACCTTCCTGCTGTGAACCCATGCTGCCTTGGGTCCTGTTCCCCCACTTTCCTCTAGGTACTCAACAGTTCTTTCCTTCAGAAGTGATTCCATCACTTTTCCTACCACAGAGGTCAAACAGACAGGTTTGTAATTTCCTGCCTCTGTCTTGCTCCCGCTTTTGTAAAGGGGAATCACATCTGCCTTCCTCCAGTCCTCAGGTACCACACCATCCTCCCATGATTTGTTAAAAAGGGTAGTCAGTGGTGCCACTAGTTCTCCCCTTAATTCTTTTAGAATTCTGGGGTGAATTCCATCAAGCCCCATTGCTTTGTCCACCTTCAGTTTTAGGAGTTCTTTCAGAACCCTTTCTTCTGTGAAAGGACTGGGATCGACCCCCCTACCCAGAGTTCTTCTGTTAACTAGATTAGGCACCTCCCCCTCCTCCTCTTTTGTGAATACTGAGCAGAAGTATTCGTTCAGTATCCCTGCTTTTTCACTGTCCCTCTCTGCCCACCCAGCGTCCTTTCTATTCAGCCTCACTATCCCTCCCTTTGTCTTTCTACGCTTGCTGATGTACCTATAAAAAGTTTTATCCCCCTTCTTAACCGAGTTAGCTATCTTTTCCTCAGTTTGGGCCTTTGCTATTCTGACTTCCCTCTGCCTTAACTGGTACAGTTCTCTGTCCTACTCCTTCTGTGTTTCCTTATACTTCCTAAAAGCTATCTTTTTCTTCCCAACCTTCCCTGCCACCTCTTTTGAGAACCATGGTGGCTTTTTCTTTCATTTTGATTTGTTTATTTGCTCACACAAAGGCTTGTTGCCTCTGTGATGGCAGTTTTGATGTTTCCCCATTGTTGCTCCACCCCTCCTTCTAGCCTGTTTGCTAGTGCTTTTCTAAGGCACTCTCCCATTTTGCCAAAGTCAGCCCTCCTGAGTCCAGTTACCCTCACTTTTGTATGGCTTGACTCTGTAGCTGAGTTTATCGTGAACCACACTGTTTGGTGGTCACTTGTTCCCAGATGGCTACCCACTTCTAGATCTGAGATCCTCTCGCTGTCCCCATTTGAGAGTATGAGGTCTAAGATTGCACCCTCATGAGTAGGTTACAAAACTAGCTGTCTGAGGCATGCCACCTGTAGGGCATCGAGAATGGCCCTGCTCTTCAATGTGGCTGCAGCAGAGGTGCTCCAGTTAACATCCGGCATATTCAGGTCCCCCATCAACAGTATCTCCCCTTTCTCTGCCATCCTAAGGATGCCTTCTATCATATCCTTGTCCATTCCCTCTCCCTGACACAGGGGTCTGTATACAACCCCTGTGTGGATTGTGGTGCCATTTCCAGCCTCTAAGGTGACCCACAGTGCCTCCTGTCCTCCCTGTTTACTTTTTTGTTCCATTGCTTATATCTCTTCCCTTACATAGAGAGCTACTTCTCCCCCTCTTCTACACTCCCTGTCTCTCCTGTAGGTTGTGTACTGGTATGTTAACATCCCAGTCATGGTTCTCTGTGTACCATGTTTCTGTGACTGCTATGATATCCAGGCATCCCTCTTCCATCAAGGCCACAAGTTCAGGGAGCTTGTTGCCCAGACTATGGGCATTGGTATTCATTACCCTCCATTTCTTGATGGCTTTACCCCTTTTTTCCCCATCCCTGTCCTTATTGCCTTTGTCATTTTCTCCATTTACCCATGCCCTTCTCCCTATCAACATCTCTTTCTTGGTGTTTACTTCAGTTACTAGCCTGATTTTTTTGGGGGGGGGCTAGGGTTTCCCTGCTCCTTTCCAGTGTCTCCCCCCTTGGCTAGTTTAAATGCTTGCCAGTGAAGCATTTAAACCTATCACCTAGGATCCTGGTTCCCCTCCTAGACAGATGCAGACCATCACGCCAGTATAGGCCTGCATCACTCCAGGTGGACCCCCAGTCCCCAATGAAGCCAAATCCCTGAGCTCTGCACCTGTTTTTCAACCACTGATTGAATCCCATGGTATGGAGCACCCTAGCCTCATCCATGCCATAGACAGGCAGCACCTCTGAGAAGGTTACCGTGTGTGCTACTTGCCTGAGGCTCCTCCCCTATTCCACAAACTTTTCCAGTACTGCTTTGATCCCTTTCTCAGCCAGGTCATTTGTCCCTAGGTGGACAAGGACATCCAGCTCCCTCCCCCGTGCAGCTGCTTCAGCGATCCTGAGGATTCGCTTCCTGTCCCACCAAGCCATGGCTCCAGGCAGGCACGCACCTTACCTCCCTCTTCCCTTCATCCCCCAGTTCTACCCTCCTAACAATGGAGTCCCCCACCAGGAGTTGTTTCCTTCCCCTGTGGGGTCCCATGCCACCCTCCTGTGAGTCTCCTCTGTGGAGGTTCCCAGCATCCTCCTTGGTCTCCACTGCGAGTGCCTCCATAGAGGAACCACACTTTGCTAGAATGGCATATGAATTGTGGAGAGGTACAACTGGAGGGATGTGCCTCGGTTCCACCACCCTCACCCTCCCTGAGTCCACTGTGGTCCAACCACTCCTCTTTCTTGGCAACCTCTGAGGCAACAGCAGTGGCCCTGGTGGTCCCTGGGTGGGAGAGGAGGTCCCCCAAATCCTGGCCAACTCAACCTGGAGATGAGCATCTTCCTCTCTCAGTCCAGAGAGGTGACTGCAGATGGGACACCACCTCATCCTCCAGAACGTCTCCTGGAAGACTGCTGCTCTACAACCACTGCACTGCATCACTCTCATCATGTCTTATTTCTGGCCCCTTAAATGTTGTTTGGAATATTTACTCTTTCCTCTGCTTTTTTTTTCTCCCTACTTACTTACTGCCTCTGTGCCCTTTAAGCTTCTGATCTTCCTGTTCTGAGACAAGAAGTTCCCATATTTCTCAGTAGTCTCCTTATTTGCTCAGGGTCAGACCTCCAGCAGCTAGGGAGGGATGGAGAGCTACTCTTTTTCCGCTCGGATGGTGAGTCTTTTGTGGCTCTGTGATCACTCACTTCCTGTTCCCAAACAGGAAGTTTGTGTTGTCAGTCAAATCCTGTGCCTATAAAAGTAGAACTGGCTTAGGGTAGGGGAAGGCAGTATAGTCCCAGTATAGTTATAACATCATCTCCTTCTTCTTGGTGTTCTGTGCTTGTTCTCTGGCAGAAGCTATCTAGGGCAGTGTTTAAATCTGGCTTTAATCTGGCTTCCTTCTAGCTAAGTCACTCCCCCTACTTCACAGCTCTTTCTACACTTAGTAATTGCACAGATAACAGTTCCCTTAAGCCACCTGAGACAAACACCTAGATAACTGCACAGATAACAATTCACTTCACCCAGCTCAAACACACTAACTTTTTTTGTTTTGTTTTTACCCTAAATTGAAAGTCCCAGTAGCAGAGATCTAGTTCTTTAGTCCCAGTAGAGAAGTATAGTTATAACAGCAGCTCCTTCTTCTTGCCTGTTCTTTCTTTTTTTTTAAACATTTTTTTTAACAAATAATAGCAATATAGAGAATACAGGATGAGCAACTCTGTGCACCACCAGCGTGTTTTGCCACCTCAGGGTTCTGATTCCCAAGGACCTCTCAAGCTTCGCTCTTGAGGTCAGAGGGAATCAGAACCCCTCTGTGGCAGAACACACTTGTTGTGCATAGTTGCCCATCCATTATTCTCTGTGTGTGACACTAAACATGCATTTTGTGGGTTCGTTTGCTTTCAAAATGAAACTGACTCATTCTAGAATGCTGTTCTACAACAGTAGGGTGGAATCACATTCCATGACCTTGGAACTGTGGTAGAACAGCATTTTGAAAGGGATGGTGGCCTGCCAGCTGCGGTGCCGATTTCATTTAAGTTAATTAAGTTATCTGATTGTTTATCATCAGCCTAGCAGGGTAGCAACACCAGGCAGCGGTAGTAGTGGTACTGGTACACTGTACTTCCCTGGTTGGGCGAGCCCCTCCCAATTTTGTTTGGGAGGGAGTGAGTCAGTAATTGTGGACTCCGGCAGTTACTGACTCATTTCCTCCCAAACAAAACCAGTAGGGACCCACTTCACCCAGTAAGTACTGTGTACTACCAGTACTACCTCTGTGCTGGCACTGCTACACTCTAGGCAGAAGATAAACAGTCAGAAAACTTAATTACTGGAGTCAGGGGACACCAGCACCACAAACACTAGACTGAAGTGACTACTGGACTGGCTGTCTCTCTTTGGGACTGGGATAGATGGCCAGCCCACCTGTGATAGCCAGTTTGTACAGTTACAGTATTATTCTGCTCTTGCTCAGCTCCCACAGAGAAGCCTACTGTACCTATTTCTTAAAGAGCAAATGCACACTGTAATCTTTCCAGCCACTTACAAACATATATGGTAGCTGACCTGCTCCAGTGTTAAGGGGGTATTAAAAATACCATGCGCTTCAGTTCAGTAGAAAAGTTACAGGACCCTAATGTGAACCCCAGGAAAAACAGAGCTGCTTCCTGAACCTGCTGACACACCCACAGGTAGGCACCCACAGCCCCCCTTTATTGATGTCAGAAAATGAGGGCTGTATGTGTGTTCCAATGACTGCCTGTCCTGGGGGACTGACAGCAGGTTCAGGAAGCAGCTGTTTTTCTTGGTGTACAGATTAGGGGTCCTGTAACTTTTTTACTGGACTGAAGCGCATGGTATTTTTAATACCCCTCATCAACACTGGAGCAGGTCAGCTACCATATATGTTTGTGAGTGGCTGACGAAATTACAGTGCGCATCTGTTCTTCAAAGAAACAATATTTTTTAATAAGCCACCCCGTACAGTACCTAGTACTGTACAATTACAATTTACTTCATCATGACATGTCCTCATTTTTTTCCCCATGTGTCCAATGACACCATGAGCACAGTCTGCAAATTATACTGCATGACTGATGGCTGCATGTCATCCTTCCCAGCTGACTGGGCCCCCCACTCAGCTGGGAAGGATGCAGACATGCAGTATAATTTGCAAACAGGGTAGTAGGGTACCACATGACGTAAGGCAAAGGCACATAACATGGAAAATAATCTGTGAATGAATACATTCCTTATAAGTGACAGGAGGACAGTGGACTAGAACAGGCTTGACTTGATATACACATACATTAATTTGTTGAGGTAATAATAAAAATGCTGTTTCCCATTGCAGACATACATTCAAAGCCTTTGAAGTTTGAATGTATGTCTATATATTTAAGCAAGAGACAGAAGGCCAGGGAAAGGCATTTTTATTACCTCAACAAAGTGGTGTTCTACTGACATGTTTATGTTTTGTGCTTGTGCCATGTTTGTTTTATTTATTCGCTAATATTGTGCCCTAGCCCTGGCTAATAGCCTATCACATCCTGATTCCATCCTGGCTCTCCCAGTCCCCAAGTGATCATTCAGCAGGATCATGGAATTCGTGTACTATAATGATCGCGTACACACACACACACACACACACACACACACACACAACTCCATTGTGCCCCAATATAACTTGTACATTAAATTTCTTCCATTATGATTAACTTATGACTTGAGTTGGATTAGAAGAGATCTCTGCTACTCTTGTGCAAAACAGGGACCCAATGTTACAAAACTCATCATCCAAACAGTGCCTATAGATTTGTGAAATTTGAAATACTACTGTATAGCATGTTATCCATTTATTTTAAACTCAAAATGTGAAACAACGATATCTCAGATTAGAACCTGGGCAGGAAAGACTTTCAGACTAGTATTTATTTATTAGCTTTTGTTGACTGGGTGGTAGAAAGCAGGTAGGACTAGGAGTAGAACCTACATTATTTCTATAAATTATATTTGCTACATAAAAAAAGACAGAAGTAGAAACGAAATCCCTGATGTCCAGAGTAGAATGTTATACTTATATCAAGAGTCAAGACCTGACCAAGAACTAATAAGTATGGTACATGGGTGGGTGGGCGGCCCTGAATTTCTATTCTGATTATCGTGATTTCCAGTTCCTAAGGATTTCCAAGCTTTATCTGCCTGAGAAAGACAGACTTAAGCCTGCCTGCTTCAAGCAACATCGAATGACTACTGATGCGACCAGACAATCTGTAGGATGATGACGGAGGACCCCCCATGCCTCCTGGCCAGTCAGGACAGTCAGGCAGTTTTAAATTTTAACATACATTAAAAGTTTAAGTTTGAAAGAAGCTTAGCTGCCTTTCCTGCTCCCTGCTGCAACATACAGAAATAATTATGTCATTATTTTGTTGAACTTCAATTCAATGTGGGTCTGGGATGACGGGATGGTCAGACCCCCAACAGACTGTCTAGTCTAGTAATAAAAAATAATATGCTTGCTTTCTTTTCTAGCTTACATAAATAACCGGTCCTCGTCCTCCACTCCAAAGATTCCCAATTGTCCTCCTGACCTCCTCAGTATCACTCACTATCCTCCTACGGCTACTCCACTCCACCTATTGCTTTTTTTTTTTCTCATATCTCTCAATCTCTCACCAACCGCCTCACGCTCTCTACACGCTCCACGCAAGTCTGCCCGTACCTTTTATAAGGGGACCACAGCAGATCCAAATCTGCACCAGTGCACCACATGATTTTTTTCCTTCAGACAGCAAGGACCATATGACTCCCCCCCAACCACTTGCTGGTCCTCCGTGGATGCGCCCCTGCTGTTGGCATTGGTTATTACACACACACACACACAAAAATTAAAGCTATAGCACATAGGCAGCCTGTGCGAGTTATTTAAATGAATCGGGCAGGTTTGAAAACTGTGCCCCTCAGAGGCATGCGCCCGGGGCGGGTGCACCACCCGCCCCACCCTTCCTATAGTACTGTGCCTTATTGCTATTATAAAAAATTGTTCCACAAGAAGGATGTTAAAAGAATACTTTATGAATGTTTTCCTCATTTAGAGAGAGATTTTTAATAAAATGGTTCTTCCACCAACAATTTAAGAATGCAAGTTCAAAATCAGAGTGCCGCATTCCAGTCATTTAGCAATGCTAAAGGATGGAATGCTGGCAGGAAGAATCCATGTGCCATTGTGATCAGGCTGCACATGACAGTGTAACATGGATTAATGTAAGGCTGTTGGAATCCCAACAACCAATCAGATTACAGCAGTTCTGAGAACCTTTTTATAATTTTTAATTGATTTTATTTTTAAAACACAGAGCCGCCATGACACAGCTAGCTCAGGCAGAAACAATACAGAGACAACAAAAACCTTGACAAGTAAAATTAATCTGAAAAAACCCACACTGTTTCAGTACTGGCTGTGGTAGCTGAACAATCACGCTCCAGCTACAAGATGGCGGCCATGCTGGGCCAACCGTCAGGAGCAGTTTAGGTGCTAAGGAGTTACTGTTGTTTTGTTTAATTTGTGGAGTCTATTTTATTTTATTTTTGCCTTTCTTTCATTTAATTCGTATAATTTGTAGCTGCAGTTTGTGAGTCGCGGTCGTTTTTTCACTTTATCGACCGTGTTACACTTTGGATGTTAACTGCTATTACATGCAAACTGCTTTACTTACTACCTGGACTGTGCATCCGCAGGAGCAGTTTGTGAGTTATCATTTTTTCTCTTTCGACCGCGTTGCACTTTGGATGTTAACTACTGTTACATGCAAGTTGTTTAACTTACTAGCCGGATTGTGCATCCTCAGGAGCTCTCCTCTGGTGTTGCTATTTTGTGCTGCTGTGAGGTGAGGAGTGAGGCAGGCCTTCAGAGTGGTTTCAGCCGGGAATCAAACATTGGTGGAACTGGAAGTGATGGCATGGTCGGAGTCCTTGAAATCTGAAAAAGTAACATGTGGTGCATTAACAGCTGCATTTGGTGATGAACCGATGGAGGTTTTATTGGAATTGCCTTGCTCAAACTCGAAGTTGTGAGTCGAGAAGGATCTGTGCTGCTTGTGGTGGCGGACTGAGAGAGCCGAATCGGCGTGCCTGAGGCGGATACCGACCGGGTCTAGCTTTTCCTTCCCTGGGGTGATCTGGTGGTGCCGACTGAAGGGTGGGCATTTTCTTAGATCTCCTGGGGCTGTTGGGGGCTGTCTGACTGGTGTTGTGCATGCTCCTGATGGTCTAAGTGTGTGTGTGTGTGGGGGGGATTTGCTGGATTCCGGGCAAGTTCGCTTAGGGGTCGGGTGGAACCAGGTTAATTTGAACTTATCGCCCAAGATCCAATTTTCTCGGGAATTGGACCATTTTAAAGAACCTACTATATCTCGCCAAGTGAAACTGGATGTGAGCTCGCTTGCTGGTGGCCACAAGTATTTTATGAACTGGCTGTTCTCTGAATATTTTGTTGGATTTATGCAACCTTATGACTAAGTTAGGAGGCAGTGAGAGGGCCTCCTTTTTGATTTCTGATTTAAACTCACAAAATAAAACTCTTAATAGTTGGCAGTGAGAGGGCTACGTTGTATGGACAACGTTTTTGATAAGGGGGTGGTGAGATCTCTCCCTTTTCAATTCACATTCCTTCATGGAGCTGTGGCATGCTCCTTTGAACTGTTAAAGATTCAATACTGCATATAGTGGAAAGTGACATTATACCAATATCAGACTGTAGTCATTCTGTATTATATGATTTGTTTTTAATGATTTATTGTTTTATTGTTGTTGTTTAAGTAGTAATTTGTGGGGTTTGTTGATTTGGGGTTGGTATCTTTGGGGTTAGTGGATGGTATTTGCTTGTTAAAGTGTGGGTATTAGTATGTTTAAGTTGCCCTCCAATCTGTGAGAGAGACTGGAAGGGTGTAGTATTATAATTTTTGTTTATCTTGATTATTTAATATTTGTCAATTTGAGTGTTAGGCTCCTGATTGTGTGTAGATAGACTTGTGTTTTAAGAATGTGTAGGGAGGGTCTAAAGATGGTTAGGCAGTATTCCCCCACCAGGCTCAGGGAATTGCTTCCCCTTTGACTGCCCCTTTTTACCAACAGAGACTTACAAGCATTACCAATCCGTCGAGATTGCCAGGAGGCACAGGATGGGGGGCAGAACTGGGCCTAGTGGGGAAATGGAAAGGGGGGACATATTGGGATGGTATGGACCAGGCAATGTCCTGGGGCGAAATGGTGCCAGGACAGGGGTAATCCCTGTCTTGTTCCCATAACCAAGGGCCTAGCAATTGATGCTGGTTAGGAGTCTAGGTCTTCTCCAGCATCTCATCCAACCCGGGCGGTGTTATGTAATGCTAGGTCCATCAAAAACAAGACAGCCATTATAGCTGATCTTGTTGAAACAATGGACCTGGCATGCATTACCGAGACCTGGCTGGATGAAAATGCAGGCTCAGTATTGGCCTCTGCAGTTCCAGCTGGGTTTTCGTTAATTCACCGCCCGAGGTTGGATTGTAGAGGTGGCGGTGTAGCCATCTTTTTTAAGACTGAACTGGGCCTTGTGGATGTTCTAGTGGGGACCACCAGATCTTTTGAGTATGTCATGGGTGAGGGTGTAGGCTGTAGGATACTGCTCATTTACCGTCCACCAGGTGATGGGGGTTTATTCCTGCAGGAGATTGTGGACTTCATCATCAACATGGTGTTGGAGTCTTCCAGATGGATAATTTTGGGGGACTTAAATGCCAGGATCGATGAAAAACCCTCACAGTTTGGACAAAATCTACTCTGGCTAATGACAATGCTGGGCCTTACACAGGTAGTTACCTCCTATACCCATATTGGAGGTCACTCACTGGATCTGCTGTTCCTCCTGGGGATGGAGATCACTGACTTGGGGTGGAACCAGTCAGTTGGTCGGACCATCACACCATAAGGTTCAGTTTTGCGGTCCCCCCAAATGGACCTACCCCTTTGGAGATGGTCCAGTACCACCCTTTAAGGGGAGTTACCCCAGATGGTTTATGGCGGTGCTGGACCTATTGGGATTGCTGGGTGAAAAACACAGATCCAGGGGACCTCATACTAGCCTATAATAAGGCAGTGGGAGATGCCCTGGACTTGATTGCTCCTGTTCGTGTTCGACCACTCACTCTCCGCCCAAGGTCCCCTTGGTATGATGGGTCCTTGAAGGAGTTGAGGCGGGTTGGTCGAAGGCTGGAGAGAGGATGGCGGAAGTCTGGCCTGGATGCTGACAGGCTTAGATTGATGGAACATTATAAGGGCTATCAATCAGAAGTCACCAATAAGAAGGCAGCGTTCCTGTCCAGGGAGATTTCTGCTGCGCAGAACTGACTGGCTCAGCTTTTTCGAACTGTGGACAGATTGTGCAATCCAATCTGTCTCCAATCTGGAAGAGCTTTTTCACAAATTAAGTGTGAAGCGCTAGCTCGGTTTTTCGCAGATAAGTTTGCCAGCATCAGGTCCGGAATTGACCCGTCTCTCTCTAAGAGGGGTTGAGGTGGTTAATATGGGGTGGTGAGCACCCGGTCGGTCTGGATGGATTTCAGCCGACCAGAATTCATGGACATTGTGAAGATTGTCCAGACTTTGCGCTCAACCTATTGTAGTTTAGATCTGGGCCCTACATCCCTTTTAGTGGGTTGTGTAGATGCTATCTTCCTGATCCTAGCTATAACTGTGTGGAGATCCTTGGAGAGGCGAATCTTTCCAGATCCCCTAAAGAAGGTGGTCATTCGACCATTCCTTAAAAAAACATCCTCAGATCCCATCGCTCCAGCTAACTACCAACCTGTTTCTAACCTGCCCTTTGTGGGGAAGGTTATTGAGAAGATGGCTGCGCTGCAACTGGATGATCACTTAGTTACTCATAATGTCTATGAAGCTCTCCAGTCTGGCTTCAGGAAAAGCCATAGCATGGAGACTGCCCTTGTTCTGGTATTAAATGACCTCCTAATGGCGAGAGATCAAAAGACTTGTACCATCTTGGTCCTTCTCAATTTCTCAGCAGCTTTTGACACTGTGGACCATGAGGTGCTTTTGGAAACCCTGCGGTTCCTTTGTGGACTGCCGGGTACAGTCCTCGAATGGTTTCGATCTTTCTTTGTAGACAGGTCTCAGAGGGTGGTCACTGGAATTTATTCTTCTGACACCCTCCCCCTGTCCTGTGAGGTGCCACAGAGCTCCATACTGGTGCCCATGTTGTTTGCAGTTCATATGCTGCCATTGGGAGATATCATCAGGTGATGCGGCTTGAGTTTTCACTGCTATGCAGATGATACTCAGCTGTATATGTCCTTTGTGCCTGGACAGGTTGATGTGATCTCTCTGCTAAATAGTTGCCTCTCTGAGATCAGACTGGATGAGCTCGAGTTGGTTGAGTCTGAATCTGGATAAGACTGAGGTGTTAGTTGTGGACCCTGGTCGCCCGGGGGGTGGGTTTTGGGGCTGGGCACATGTCGAGCCTATGGCTTGATGGTGTCCAGCTCATTACCTCAGATTGGGTGCATAACCTGGGCATTATTTTTGATGATGGCTTGACCCTGAAGTCTCATGTGTCAGCTGTGGTTAAATCTTCATTTTATCATCTGAGGAATCTCACCGGTGTGAAACACCTGATTCCACCGGACGACCTTCCAACATTGGTCCATGCCTTCCTCACCACCTGTCTTGACTACTGCAATGCCGTCTATCTAGGGCTGTCAAGGGGTTGATATCCGCTGCTTGCAGCTAGTGCAGAATGCTGTGGCCAGGCTGTTGACTGGTACCTCCAGGACCATCCACATCACGTCTGTGCTGCGCGAACTCCACTGGCTGCCAGTTCAGTGGCTGATCACCTATAAGGTGGGTTTGCTTACCTTTGAAGCCCTACACGAATAGGGACCAGACTACCTGAAAGAACTCCTGATTCCCTACTCCCCCAATTGCCCTCTCCGATCCACCAGTGAGGGATTGCTAGAGATTCCCAGGGTTTATCTTAAAACATCTGGTGCTCGTGTGTTTTCATTTGCAGCACCAACCCTGTGGAATTCTGTACCTTGTTGGTTAAGAGAATGCCTGACTATCAGCAGTTTTAAATTTATGCTGAAAATGTATTTATTTTCTTTGGCCTTCCCTGACTAATTAGCTGACTGTTTTTAAATAATTTATTATATTATCTGTTTTTACTGTAATTTATATTATGTTCAGTACCTTGATTATGAAAGGTGCTATATAAATAAAGTTTACTTGCTTGCTTACTTAACATCTGCTGTGATGTTTCTCTGCATTTGCCTACACAATCTCCACACATCGTATGTAGGGGTGGGGCATAAACTGTGTTGACCATGAGTTTTACATTTTAAACCTATCCACAGTAAGATTTGATTTTCTTTATTTAAAAAGTAAGGAAAAAAGTAACATTACCGATATTGAGCATTACCATGGTAATCACGAGAGAACCACAGTGACACTCGCATACACACTCACTGAACTTCAATTTGTCCCACCTTAACGTTTCTTCCTGGCATTCCCCCGCAGCCCACCAGTGCACACACGGCTGGTGAGTGCTCCACAGATCAAGAGCAGTAAATTGTAGAGCCAAGCACTTCCAGGGAATTCAACTTTCAGGCACATGAAGCAGCTCTAGGGAGAGCCAGACCTTATTGTTATCTATCTGTGCCATAAAGCCAAGAATCAAACATACCTGAGTAGGATAACTGTGTCTGTGTATGCAAAGACAAAATTATTCTCAGTTTCTGGCTATTCTGCTAAGCTTTCTTCCCTTCTTGGTCTGCTTGTCCACACCCTCCCAACTTGCTGTGGATGTGCCTTCCTCTCTCTCGCTCTACCTCTCTCCTGCTGGATTCACTGCTCTGCCACCTGGTGACCAGAATTATACTAGAGCAGCCTTTGTCAGTGCCTGTGTGAGCTGCACCTCAGTGCTGCTTTCCTGCTCACAGAACTAGAAGGAAAAGGAGTAGATGGCAAGGCATGTATAACTCCCACCCAGGTATGCCGTTTCCATCTTGACAGCACTATCTGGTGGTCTGGGTTTGGGTAGAAATATGTCACTCGGCACATTGGCTAGGTTTGGCCACTCTGCAACAGGGCACCCAAGTAACTCCGGACACAGGAAGCAATAACTGAAATGTCCAATACCAGAAGTGAGATTCTGAAGTGTGGCTTTTATTCACATCCAACAGAATAACAAAGCATAGATGGATCCCCACAGGGCTACACTCCTGGTAATGCAGATTTATGGAGATAAGAACACATTCACTTTCACTTTAGCCCTCAGGCTTTGAAACACACTGGGCACACAGCCCGCACTTGTACCCTGCTCTGGGTTTCCCTGGCTCAGCTTCCTTGCCAGCCTCTTGGACTACCTTCCTTCCTTCCATGGCTCGGCTATCATGCCAGCCCTTTGAACACTTTCCATATAGCATGGAATCATTTACCGGTGGCTCCCTAAACCACCTATGAGCACTTCTGTCTCCATCAGGGAATCTTCCTCATCAATCCCATGTCTGGGTACTTTCCTCAGGCATTGGCCAAGTACCTGAGAGAAAACAACAGGTGTCCCAAAGCAAACCTGTAGAGGTGAATTTGGTTAATACTGATGGGGGGTCTCCCACCTCTCGCTCCCATAATTCATACCTGGCCATTTCTCTAGACTGTAACACCTCATCCTTGAAAACACTTTGCTGTGTAGATTCTCTTTAAATGTATTCACATTCAATCTACTGTCTTTATATCCCATTTGTGCTGAACTTGAACATACTTAATCAGTGGCTGTGTCCATTACTCTAGACTCCCCACAGAGTTAAGCAGTCCAATCCCCACATCTTCCAAACTGCACTTGGCTGTCTTTTCCTGACCCCACAGTAACAGTCACTTTACTTTCATCTTGTTTCAGGTGAAAACACATTGGCCCTTTAGCAGAGCGAACTCACCCCTTGGTTGCAGGTGCCCCACAGGCATTTTCTTTTCAAAGAAATCTCATCCAGAACTTCTGGTGCCTCAGCATGAACTTAACTCAGGCAGCTTCTTTTTCCCTAGCAGAAACAGGGGGGTTGCCCCTGGAAACAGGCTGATTCCTTCACCCCATCCCTGTAGGGATGGGGTCCTGAACCACTGAAAGCAGTCTCTACCACTTCACTTGGCTCTTCTTGTGTTCCTCTTCAGGTGAGAACACACACCTCTACAAAAAATAGCTCTTTGACAGAGCTTAGGACTCTGAGGGTCTGCTTACAGCAGAGCACCTCCTTCCTCTACTACAGACTGCAACAGACTCTTACAGAATGACTTCAAATTGCCCAACGTTCTACTCTAACCTCCAACTGCAACATTCCAGTGTGGCTTATGCAGCTGCGACAGTTCTAAAATGATGTCATCCCTCAGTCTCAACTGAGACTGAGAACAGAGTGAGACAGTGTGAAATCCATTTAACTGGAGTTTCACAAGCTGCCTTCCCTGCCTACCACTAGGTCTAACTGGGATTCTTGTAACTCTGGGTAACAGGGGGGTTACACATGTAAAAGCGCACTGCTATAATCCTGAACAGCCTAAAACTTGGCAGCAACATGTAGGCACATATGCTGTCATGGTCACCAGTCTCTCATAGCCCAGCTTCTATTTAAATTAAAACTACTCTATGAAGAGAGTGATGCCATGGCAATTGTCAGTATACTCAGGCAGCACACACACACACGTTCATTCAAAATACTTTCTGACCCCCAAGACTTCATTTACATTTCATAATACAGATTTTTTCTATTCAGTTATTCCTAAAAATACTGCAAATGTTCTCGGTGTGATATCATTGGTAAACAGAGTAGAGTAGACTACAAGGGAAAAGAGGTTTTGACGTTGATGCGCTCAAGGCATATGAGAGTGCTGGAACACCTATTGGCGATTCGGGGATAACAGTGGAAAATTATGATAACAAAAAAGCAGGGGAAAAACCCTACAAACGAGTACATTGTAAGCAAGTTGCATAGTATTTTATTTATGATCCCACTGAAGTTTTTTTGCTTATATGCTCTCTATGGACATTGAAAGACAGCTCATGAACAGGTACAGTGTGGAACTGAGCAGCCCAGCTCACTTAGAAGTTCTCAAATGCATTCCAGGCTTAGCGGTGGGACTATTTAGCTAAATATCTCATGTTTGATGTAAATAAATAAAACCAGGTACACCTTTTACACATTTTTTTATTTTTTATAATAGCAATAAGGTACTCCCAGGGGTTATGTTAATTTCACATTAATCACTCCCTGGGGGCATGCAGCACTCAGCTGTGCCTCGTGCCACATTACACCCCCAGGATGTAATTAACTAGAACATTATCATAACCCCTGGCCATACCTTATTGCTTAAAAATAATCCTTCTGGTTCTCAACTATGAGGATCAGGTGTAGAGCACTGTCTCTGAATCTACCCTTGCTCAGCTGTACCCCATTTCATTTCCTTCCACTGCTTTTCCCTTGATTGCCTCTCCCCTCTCACATTAACTACTGCTTTCAGTACACTCCTCCCCTCTCTTTCTCTCACTCCTCCTTTCTCTCTCTCTCTCTCTCTGACCCTCAGGTAGAAAGCTCTCCCACTGTGCCTTCCTTATCTCTAAATTCTGATTTGGTACCTTCTCCTTGTACCGTTGTTCCATTTCCTCCTTCCCCCTACCTTCCTCTCATCTTATCTGTAACTCTGAACCACATTTCTTCTCTCTCTGCCATGTAAAAACCAGTACTGGACAAGCCATCTTCTCATTCAGACTCCCCCTGCTCTGGTGTAACCTTTTCCTGTTTGTTCCCACTTCATGACCATTAGGGATGGATGAATACCTGATTTTGAATATTCTGCTGAATATTCATAATCTGGGCCCCAAATATTTGGAAATTTGGTATTCATTATTCAAGTACCGGGGACTGGGAAGTTAAAGAAACTGCCCCCACCCTTCTCCCCAGTCCAGTCATTCAAATACAACTTTGGTCCCCCCACCCTCTGCTACAAGCCCCATCTAACCCATTCCATCAGCGCACACAATTGTTTAGGTTAAAAAAAAACTCCCATGATGGATGACCAGCACAACCTGCCCACCTCCATGGCAGACAGACACTTCTAGAACTTTTCATTTTTTAATTTTTTGCCACTAATTTTCTACCACCTTTTTTCTGGACGACTCAGTCTGCTCCCCACTTGTCCCCGCATCTGGTCTGGGGAGTCCGGCCACTGTCGGCCTCTACCCGGTCAGTCTCAGGCACCCATATGCCCCTGCAGTTGCACTCTCTGCAGCAGGGCCACAGGGAGCCCTCCCCGACTCCCCATGGAACATGGATCCAGCCTGGGTGCCCGGCCACCTGGTGAAGCTCCGGACGGACATCAAGCCACTCAACTAGGCATCTGTTTTTGTCCCTGGAGCCGAGGGCATGCAATGACATTGCCAGAGGGGGCGTACACGCATCCGCATGCACTCCTTCCAGACGTCTGCCCTCAGCTCCACTCCTGTGTGCAACAGAGCATGTAGTCTCCCAGCCTCCACCAGGAGGCAACTGCGCACCGACTGCCATGGACCCCCCTCCCCGGAGAAGGAGAGCAATCCTTCGGACACTCAATCCTTCTCCTCCCCAGCCAACCCCCGGTGACACGTGCTCGTTCCCGAACACTGGTCGCCGGTGTGAAGCGAGGTGTGGTGACCAGCGCCTCAGCCCTCAGTGCCACTAGGCCGGCTGTTGCACTTTTCATTTTGTAAGTCAGTTTATTTCCACCCACCCCCTACCCCAGCAACAACACCTAATTCCACCCTCCTTACCCCAGCACTAAGTTTTGTCTAAACAGAATGCTCACCCAAGGCGGGGCAAAGGCAACTGACACAACCCACTCTCCTCTAGTCTACTGCTTTTCATCTTCAGCCAATCATCAGCTGTTTTATTACATGAGCAAATGCAGGAGCACTCCTGTTCACTAGAAGGCAGCTGGCCATGGAGGAAGATGGACTGTGTTAGTCATATTTGCTGTGCCTGGGGGCCTTCTGTCTGGAAAGAATTTGGATGCTGTGGGAGTTGGGTGCTACTGCCAGGGTGGGTGGGTGAAAATAAATTGATTTACAAGACAAAGAACACTAGACAAAATGGCAGCTGGTCATGGAGGTGGGCAAAGTGTGCTGGTCGCCCATCGTAGGATTTTTTTTTAAACACAAAATTGAGGGTTCTTGTGGTGAAAGGAGGCTAGGATTGGGCTTATAGCAGAGGGTGAGGGTCCAAGATTGCATTTTAAACTATTGGGCTGGGGAGGAGGGTGGTGGGATGTTTCTTTCTTTTTTTTGTCTGTTTATAATTTCCCAAATACCAATTGCCACAAATAAGTTCCTCATGATGTCCTTATAGATAAACTTCTATGAATGGGTATAAGTAGTAGTATTATCTGATGGGTAAGTAGTTGGTTACAGAACAGAAAGCAAAGTGTAAGGATCAGAGGTTACCTGTCACAAAAGGGCAGGGTGACCAGTGGAGTCCCCCAGGGCTCTGTGTTGGGGCCAGTACTCTTTTCCTTGTTTATCTCGGATTTGAATGCTGAGATAGGTAGTTATTGCAATATGTTTGCTGATGATACTAAAATCTGTATGGATGTAAGTAAGTAAAGTAAGTAAGTAAAATTTATTGTTCAAGCGCCCTTCAAATATCAAGGTGCTATATAATAAGGTAAACATTCAATATACAAATAATAGCAATACAATTCTAAAAACCATCAGAAAAGGCCTGATAAAACAAATATGTTTTAAGCTCTGATTTAAAACTCAAGACGGTCTGGCATTCCCTCAACCGATGAGGTAGAAAATTCCACAGGGTAGGGGCAGCATGAGAAAAAGCACGTGCCCCAGATGTTTTTAACCGAACCCTGGGAACCTCTAGCAATCCTTCATCAGCGGATCGGAGTGTGCAGGAGGGGCAGTAGGGAGTAAGGAGCTCTTGCAGATAAAGGAGTCCCTGTTCATGTAGGGATTTGTAGGTCAGTAAACTGACCTTAAAGGTGATCTGCCACTGTACCGGCAGCCAGTGCAGTTTGCGCGGCACAGGCGTTATATGACTAGACCTAGATGTACCAGTCAATAGCCTGGCCACCGCATTCTGCACTAGCACAAGTGATGGATATCAATCTCTGGAAGCCCTAGGTAGAGGGCATTGCAGTAATCAAGGCAGGTGGTTATGATGGCGTGGACCAATGTAGGAAGGTTAGCTGGAAGAACCAGGTGTTTCACCCAGGCAATATTCCTTAGATGGTAAAAGGAAGATTTGACAACGGCAGATACTTGTGATTTTAGGGTCAAACCCCTGTCAAAAATAATGCAAAGGTTACGCTGAGGTCATGAGCTGGACACCATCAAGCCATAAGCCCGAAGGGTGCCCCAATCCAAGACCCACCTCCGGATGACCCAGGTCCACAACCAACTCCTCAGTCTTGTCCGGATTTAACCTCAACCAGCTAGTGCTCATTCAATTCTTGATTTTGGCCAGACAGTTGTTAAGCATGGAGATCGCATCATCCTGTCTGGAAATAATGGACAAATACAGTTGGGTATCATCTGCATAACAGTGAAAACCCAAACTGTATCACCTAATGATGTCTTCCAGTGGCAGAATATACACTGCAAACAACATGGGTGCCAATATGGAGCCCTGTGGCACCCCACAGGACAGGGGAGGCATCAGAGGAATAAATTCCAGTGACAGCCCTCTGAGACCTGCCTGAGAGGAAAGATCGAAACCAACTTATGACTGTTGCCGACAATCCGCAGGGAAGCTGCAGGCACTCCAAAGGCACACCATGGTCTACAGTGTCAAATGCCACTGAGAGATCAAGAAGGACTATGATAGTATGAGCCTTTTGATCTCTCGCTACTAGGAGGTCATTTAAAACCCAAACGAGGGTGGTCTCGGTGCTATGTCTTTTCCTAAACCCAGATTGGAGAGCATCATAGACATTGTGGGTTGTAAGATGGTCATTCAGCTGCAACACAACCAACTTCTCAATAACCTTACCCACAAAGGGTAGATTAGAGACAGGTCTGTAGTTTGCTAGGCAGTCTGGATCCAAGGAGGATTTTTTAAGGAGTGGTCAAATGACCGCCTCCTTGAGGGGATCAGGAAAGACCCCCCTTCTCCAAGGAACTCCAGACAATTTCAGCAAGGATCGGGCAGATAACATCTACACAACCTACCAATAGTGGTGTAGGGCCCAGATCCAAACTACAGCTGGTTGGTCACAAAGTCTGGACAATCCTCACAATGTCCATGAATTCTGGCCAACTAAAGTCAGACCAGGCAGAACGGGCGCTCGCTATCTCCCACCGATCTCTGCAATCCCTCATAGAGAGAGCTGGGCCAATACCTGACCTGATGCTGGTAACCTTATCTGCAAAAAATCGAGTGAGCTCATCACACTTTATTTGTGAAAAATCTCCTCCAGACTGAAGACAGACTGGATTGCACAGTCTGTCCACAGTCCAGAAGAGCTGAGCCAGTCAATTCCGTGCAGCAGCAATCTCCCCGGACAGGAATTCTGCCTTCTTATGAGTGATTGCTGATTGATAGCCCTTATAATGTTCCATCAATCTAAGCCTGTCAGCATCAAGGATGGATTTTCACCAAGCTCTCTTTAGCCTTCGACCCACTCTTCTCAGCTCTTTCAAGGAGTCCTTGGGCACAGAGTGAGTGGGCTAACATGAACAGGAGCAATTGAGTCCAGGGCATCTCCCACCGCCTTATTATAGGCCAGTACAAGACCCCCTGGACTCATGCATTCACTCAATAAATCTGATAGGTCCAGCACCACCGATAGGCCCTCTGGGGTAACTCCCCTTAATGGGCAGTACTGGACCATCTCCATAGGGGCAGACCTATTTTGGTGTGCCCTGAAACTGAACCTTATGGTGTGATGATCTGACCAAGCAACTGGTTCCACCCCCAGATCCGTGGTCTCCATCCCCAAGAGGAACACAAGATCCAGAGAGTGACCCCCATATGGGTAGCAGAGGTAACCACCTGTGTAAGGCCCAGCCTAGTCATAAGCTGGAGGAGATTATTTCTAAGTTGTGAGAGTTCATCGTCGACCCAGGCTTTAAATCACCCAGAATCAACCATCTGGGTGACTCCAAGGCCACGTTGACAATGAAGTCCACAAACTCCTTCAGGAATTTTCCCCCATCACCGGGTGGACGGTAAATGAGGAGTATCCTGAACCCCACACCTGCACCCAGGATACACTCAAAGGATCGAGTGCACCCCAGTGGCACATCCACAAGGCCCAGTTCCATTTTAAACATAATGGCTACACTCCCACTCCTATGATCCAATCTCGGGCGATGTATCACTGAGAACCCAGCTGGAACAGCAGATGCCAAAATAGGGCATGCATTCTCATCCAGCCAGGTCTCTGTGATGCAAGCCAGATCAGATGTTCCAACAAGATCAGATATAATGGCTGTCTTATTCCTAATCGATCTGGCATTGCACACCACCACCCAAGTTGGATGGGTCTTCGAGGAAGATCCCGGGACCTGCCCACAATTTGTGGAGCCCTTGGGTATGGGAACCAGGCAGGGAAAACCCCTTTCCTGACCCCATTTC
Organism: Neoceratodus forsteri; assembly: GCA_016271365.2. Lineage (NCBI taxonomy): Eukaryota > Metazoa > Chordata > Ceratodontiformes > Ceratodontidae > Neoceratodus > Neoceratodus forsteri. Next base: position 810,378,257 of record CM028133.1, read on the forward strand.
GCCCCAAGGAGTCTCCTAGTCCCTATGACCTCTATCCGTCCACCCCTCTCCATTCTCACACCATGCCCAGATTGAACCCCCCTAAATCGACTTCTGGCTATCCCCAAGGCTCAACATTTCTTATACACCTCAACTGATAATAGGGGACAGTCAAAAGGGTGTAGATCCCTAAGCATGGTGGGAGAATAATGCCTGACTGTTTTAAAACCCTCCCAGCACATTTCAAATGCAGTTGTAACCCCCCTACAAATGGGGGTTCTCAAAAAGTCTTCCTTGAGCTTGCTTAAATGCTCACTGCTAGGCTGGTGTCCTGCGTTTTAACAGTTTGAATGTGATTGCCAGAGAGTGCCTATATAGCCTCTGTGTACTGCCTCTTTAAGTGCTGCCTGGATTGCAGTCATAAGTAATCTGAGAGGGAGCTCTGTTGAAAGATGTAACTATTTGCTGAAAATCATTTAGAGTGATAATGATAATGTAGTTTGTCTAACCTGCCTTCTTTGTAGCAAGGATTGTTTTGTTTATCTCCACTATCTTGGTCCTGGACTGCCGAATTGGACCAATCAGTACTGGTGGAACCTAAAATGGAGCCAGACAACAGGAGCTGTCCGGAGTCAAAATCTGTAGGAATTGTAGTTTTGGGCTTTTGGCGCCTTTCTGCACCTGAAGGGGGAGCCTTTGTTGTGACTGACAGACAGACAGACAGATCAGCCAACCGAACCTTTTTGGATTCTGGGGAAAGTCCCAGGCTTGCTGGCAGTTGAGTCAGATCTAAGTTGGGAGCTGAAGAAGCAACAGCTTGAGACAGTCAAGCAGCCATCTGAGTAGTTTTGCACGGGATAACTGTGGAAAGGCCTGAGTTGTGGCCTGCATGTCTGCCTGCTGTCCCTGAGAGGGAGAGAAGAGAATTATTTCAGACTAAATCCAAGTTTGTGAGAACTTAGTAAGCCACTGATTTTTTTTACCAGGCTCATACCTGAAGAAGACCGAAGATTTTTCTGAATGCGATTGGCCTGTCAGGATTTCCAGCTGCTTTTGAATCCCCGGTTTGTGCAGACACTCTACGATCGTGACCGGAGAGCGGTTTGCATGGTACAGTAGAATTTCCTTACATGTAAATGTGCTGTGAGTTGTTAGTGGATCGTGATTTGGTTCCCCACTGTGTGAACTGTGTTCTGCTTGCTGGAAGCTGTATCCAGCCTAAAATGGACTGTATCCGAATTTGTCTCCATTTGGCTGGAACCTTGCCACACTGGCCCTGCCAGACTACCTGCTGCACAGAGAAAGCCATCGACAAGACACCTGCCTGGGGATCAGCCCCCTGCTCCATGCTTGAACAGGAATGACGCCTCAGTGATTCGTGTGGGCCCTGCTTCTCCTGGCACTCCAGATTAACCACTTGCTGTCTCAACTTTCGTCCAGCCTGTGTCCAGTCATGGGTATCATGAGTAATCCTCAGGATATCTCCCTGCAACAACAGCCTAATCTAAAAGTGTGTCATCTGATTGTCATGTTTTCTTTTCACAAACTGAGCCCTCCAGCTTTGGATTATAAATAGTGTGTGTTGTCATGTTGTTTTTCTTCCATCACAGGGCCCCAACCAGCTGCAATGTTCCTGGCTAACCCACCGTTCTCCATCTGGGTACCCAGGGTGTGTGACTGTTTATGGACCCTAAAGTGCATGCATAACTGTTTGATTGATACAGCCTTTAAGCAAATTAACCTGATTATGCCCCTCCCTTGTTCAAGTCCCTTAAATAAATCAGATTTAACTCTTTTTTGCGTATACTCTGACTCTGGTTCCAGTTTGTGCAAGAGTACTGTACTGCTGTTATTTGCTGTGTATAACCTTGTTTTCAGGGGGTCCCCAGGGCTGAGCCAGAAGAAAGCCCTGGTGGTAAGTGCAAACAGTATGGGTACTTGTGTGGTGTATCGGGTATTGTGGAAGTGATTATTGTGTATTATTCCGGCCACTAGTAAGGAAATAGGGGGGTTACAGTGTCCCGTAAGCCTGTGTCCCAGTTAGCTTGACCACTACCAACCCTGACCTCTGGGTGGAGGCACCCATTTCAGAACTCAGGCCCCTTAACCTGCTACTAGCCAAGCTGGCAGGGGTAGTAGCCCTTGGGATAGCACCACCTAGAGGTTACACAGTGATTTACAAACCCCAAAAATGTAATCAAATAATTTCTCTCTCTGTAACAGACCAGGTGCAAGCTGAAGCTCTGCAGGCTGACCTTATAAAGTTAGAGGAATGGGCATCAGCGAACAAGATGGAATTTAATCTGGATAAGTGCATTGTGATGCATTTGAGAACTAAGAACAAGGGCCAAGTATACACCTTAAGTGGCACTGTCATGAGGGTTGCAGATAGGGAAAGGGACCTAGAAGTCCTGATTACAAATGACCTTACATTTGGGAATCATTGTAATGAAACTGTGAAAAGAGCTTGTCAGATACTGGGGGCGATCAGGAGATCTTTTGTAACAAAGCACCATGCTTGTGTATTACCTCTGTATAAAAATCTTATAAGACCTTTGTTAGATTATTGTATCCCAGTATGGAGTCCGTATTTGAAAAGAGATACAGATATTTTGGAGAGGGTGCAACGAAGGGTGACTAAGATGATATATGGTCTCCAGGAAGTACCTTACAAGGAGAGACTGGCTAATCTAGGCCTATATTCTGTTGAACTAAGGAGAACACAAGGGGATTTGCTGCTTATGTACAAAATAATTACGGATACAGATTTGATGTCGGAATTAGATTTACACATGGCATCGAGAAATATGCATTTAAGAAGTCATAATACTCAATTATGTCTGACTTACCCTAAAAGTAATGAGGAGATTCTTTTATTCTCAGAAAGTTATACCCTTGTGGAATGGACTACCGGGGATGTAGTGAATTCTGAGACTCTAAATACTTTTAAATCAAGGCTAGACAGGTACCTCCTCAATAAAGTAAACTGATACCCTTAATTGGGGAGACAGGCTATAACGGGTTTTCAAGCCTTCTGTCTGTCTACAAAAAACCTAGTATGAGACCTAGTGTTTTTTTATTTGTATCTGAATAAAAAACAGGGCATTGTTCATGGTATTCAGGAAATACTATTCATTACAGGGGGGTGAAAAACTTGAGGTGGTAACCTCCACGAAATACCTTGGACTTACCCTGGACCAAGGCTTCACATTGAAAAATCACGTTGACCAAATCACCAAGGCCATCCATGGGAAACTTGGAATCCTTTATAGAATAAAGGACCAGATTATCCCAGAAGCTAGGGTAGCCATTGCTGCTAGCGTACTTCTCCCAAAGCTAACCTACGCGGCCCCAGTTCTCCAGGACGTGGCCACGACGGAGCTTGGCAGGCTGCAGGCCTTGTATAACAAGATAGTCCACTTTGCCACTCTTTCACACCCGAGGATTCACCATTGCGAACCTCAATCAAGGCTCAGCTGGCCATCTCTGGAAGCTCGCCTCATCTACCCAACCCTCTGCCTTACATTTAAGTTATTGGGTCCCACATCTCCCCCCAGCCTCAATGGTCTCGTTAGGGTTAAAACCAACCCGCGGAGTCTAAGAACGTCCGACCAAACTCTCCTTGTGGTCCCCAAGACCAGGACTAAAGCAGGCTCCAGGTCCTTCGCGTACACAGCCCCTTCCAACTAGAACAACCTCCCCCTGGAGGTACGGGAGGCAGAGTCCATCACCTTCTTCTGGACCAAGCTCAAGGCTCACCTGCTAGACAGGAGCATCTGCTTATGTCACAGGACCTAACCATGCATCAAAGGAAGGGGTGCTTTTGTACCACTGCCTCTGCCTCGGGGCACTATTGCAGTTACCACAGTAGACTGTTTCACCCAACTAAAAGTGTTAGCCCCTAACAATGTATGCACTATCGCTTTCCTTCCCTAGTAATGCTCCTGAACTAGGCTTACCAAGGAAAACTACAGAACTGTCTCTATAATGTCTTTGTCAATGGATAATGTAATGAACAACATCTAACCAATGTCATGTCTACTATGTGTAAACAGCTGAATACTGTATACCGTGATACTCTGTACTACCACATGTTTATCTACTGTATGTGTCTCTTAATGTTTATTCCCGGGTCGCCCCTGAAAAAGGGACCTTCGGGGCCCAGTGGGCTCACCCGGTCATCAAAATTCAATAAATAAATACCCACATACCCCTAATTACTATACCCCTCATGTTTTCCATGCTCCTGACCCCCACTGTTAGTCTACTCCCATGCCTGACATTTGGGTGCATCTGTCAGTCACTATTCCTGCCAAGCATGATGTGAACCTAGTAATTCTTGTATATTTATTTTCTCATTGCATAATTTTGCACTGTTCCATATCTGTACATTTTATTTTTTATTGTTTTTGCACTGTTCTCTAATTATATATTTAATGTTGCACTGTTCATATTTGCACAGGTTTTACTGAGTTTGACTTTAATTTTTTTTTGCTTTCCCTTCTCCTTCTCCCAAGACACATTTGGAAATGAACTGTTCTTAGTTTAGTATGCATTCTTGGTCAAAACAGTTAATTTAAATAAATAAGTGAATGTCTGCTATGACAGAGGGATGCTATACATGGCTAGCTGCTGTCTTTGGCTGTTTCTGCAGTGACTGCTCTAAACTCTCACAGCTGATCAAATGCATCTTAATTATCTCACATGAAAATGCTTTGTTTAATATGTACTGTTTCCCAAGCAGCTAAAAGTATATGCATATTGTTTTTCTCTTTAGCCAGATAACCATATAAGAAGGAAAAGGCAGCGTAAAATAGTGGCAAAGCAGCAAGAAAAGCAAGAAGAGCTTAAGAGGCTCCACACAGCACAGGTAAGTAATAAATACACTGCAATTACTGTATGTGTTATACAAATAATGCGATTACTGTCTGATCATTTTTTATTCTTCTGCCATTGACCATCCTGCCCCACCTGACACCTGTACTATTCCTCATTCTCCTTGATCACCTTGATTTACTAATCACATTTGGATGCTTAAAAGCCTAAGCATATGTCTTGAGTGATGATGGCATAGTTTATCAAGAGCTTGGAAAATCTACCTTATCAATTAAAGAAACATGTTTTAGAAAGCCAAGTCTGATGTTTATGCTTCCCTTATTGATAGAAACATAGAAACATAGAATTTGATGGCAGATAAGGACCACTTGGCCCACCTAGTCTGCCCATTTTCCTACCTAACAGATAAGCTGCAGATCCTAGTTAATCAACAGCTTACTTCCTCTTACCCACCCCTAGGACTGCCTTATGCCTGTCCCATGCATTCTTGAAGTCCCCCACTGTTCTTGACTCCACGACCTCATCAGGGAGGCTGTTCCATGCATCCACAACCCTCTCAGTGAAAAATACTCCTCACATTACCCCAGAGCCGTCCCCTCTTTCTTCAAATTGTGCCCCTTGTTCTTGCACATCTCTTTTCTGGAAGATGCTACCCTCTTGGACTTTGTTAATTCCTCAAGGTACTTGAAAGTTTCTATCATGCCCTCTCTCCTTTCTTTCCTCAAGAGTATACATATTAAGCTCCTTTAGTCTTTCTTGTATGTCTTCTGGAGCAGACCCTGCACCATTTTGGTTGCCCTCCTCTGGACAGCCTCCACTCTGTCTATGTCTTTGCGGAGACGGGTCTCCAGAACTGCACACAGTACTCCAGATGGGGTCTCACCAACTGTCTGTACAGAGGGATAACAACTTCCTGTTTTCTACTATTGATGCCTCTTCCTATGCATCCCAGTATCCCTCCAGCCTTCCTTACTGCCTTCTCACATTGCTTGCCCACCTTTAGGTCATCTGATATAATTACCCCCAGGTCCCTTTCTATTTTTACTGTTGTCAGTATCTCACCCCCCATTGTGTACGCTTCCCCTGGGTTTTTGTTTCCCATGTGTATTATCTTGCACTTCTTTGCATTAAATCTGAGCTGCCATACATTTGACCATTCCTCCAACCTTGCCAAGTCCCTTCTCATCCTTTCCACTCCATCCTGTGTATCAACCCTGTTGCAGATCTTTGTGTCATCTGCAAAGAGACATACTTTTCCTTCCAGTTCCTTTGCAATGTCACTTATAAAGACATTAAAAATACGGTCCCAGAACTGAACCCTCAGTGTACCCCACTAGTAACCCTCCTTTCTTCACTGTGTACTCCATTTACTACTACCCTTGTGTCCTGTTGTCTAGCCAATTTTTATCCAGGCTACCACCTTGGGACCCATTCCAAGGCTGGCTATCTTGTGTATTAATCTTTTGTGGGGACTGTATCAAATGCCTTGCTAAAATCTAGGTAGGCCATGTCCACAGCCCCTCCCTGATCTACTACTTTGGTCACCCAGTCAAAGAAATCTATTAGATTTGTCTGACACGACCTTCCCATCGTGAATCCATGTTGCCTCGGGTCCTGTGCCCCAATGGCCTCTAGGTACTCAACAATTCTTTCCTTCAGAAATGATTCCATCATTTTCCCTACCACTGAGGTCAAACTAACTGGTCTGTAGTTTCCTGCCTCTGTCCTGCTCCCACTTTTGTGAAGAGAAATTACATCTGCCCTCCTCCAGTCCTTGGGTACCACCCCATCCTCCATGATTTGTTAAAGAGAGTAGTCAGCGATGTCACTAGTTCTACCCTTAGTTCTTTTAGAATTCTTGGGTGAATCCTATCAGGCCCCATTGCTTCCACCTTCAATTTTATTAGTTCTTTCAGAACCCTTTCTTCTGTAAATGGACTGGTATTGACCCCCGTCTTCAAGTGTTTCTCTTGTTTGGTTTAGGTAACTCTCCACCTCTTCCTTTGTGAATACTGAGCAGAAATATTCATTCAGTAACCCTGCTTTTTCACTGTCACTCTCTACCCAGATTCCTCCCTTTATTAAGCTTCAGTATCCCTCCTTTGGTCTTTCTTCGCTCCCTAATGTACCTATAAAAGGTCTTATCCCCCTTCTTAACAGAATTGGCTATCCTTTCTTCGGTTTGGGCCTTTGCTATTCTGACTACCTTCCCAGCCTCTTTCTGCTTTAACTGATAAAGTTCTCTGTCCTGCTCCTTCTGTGTTTCCTTATATTTCCTGAATGCTGCCCTTTTCTCTTTAACCTTCCCTGCCACCTCTTTTGTGAACCATAGTGGTTTTTTCCTTCATTGTGTTTTATTGATTTTTTTTACGCAGAGGCTTGTTGCCTCTGTGATGGCTGTTTTGATCACTCCCCATTGTTCCTCCACCCCTCCTTCTTGCCTGTTTGCTAGTGTTTTTCTGAGGCACTCTCTCATTTTCCCAAAGTCAGCCCTCCTAAAGTCTAGTACTCTTGCTTTTGTATGGCTTGATTGTATGGTTATGTTTATCTGAACCACACTGTTTGGTGGTCACTTGTTCCCAGATGGCTACCCACTTCTAAATCTGAGATTCTTTCTCCATCCCCATTTGAAAGTACCAGGTCTAAGATTGCTCCCTCCTGAGTCGGTTCCAATACTAGCTGTCTGAGACATGCCCCTGTAGGGCATCAAGAATGACCCTGCTCTTGGATGTGCCTGCAGCAAAGGTGCTCCAGTTAACATCTGGCATATTCAGGTCCCCATCAACAATATCTCCTTTTCTGCCATTCTAAGAAAGCCTTCTATCATTTCCTTGTCCATTCCTCCCCTGAGATGGGGGTCTGTATATAACCCCATGCGGATTGTGGTGCCATTTCCTGTCTCCAGGGTGACCCAAAGTGCCTCATCTGCTCCCTGTTTACTCTTTAGTTCTGTTGCTTTGATCCTTCTTTGCATAGAGAGCTACTCCTCCTCCTCTTTACCCTCCCTATCCCTCCTGTAGATTGTGTATCCTGGTATGTTGACATCCCAGTCATGGTTCTCCGTGTACCATGTTTCTGTGACTGCCACAATATCCAGGCAACCCTCTTCCATCAAGGCCACTAGTTCAGGGAGCTTGTTACACAGACTACAGGCATTGGTACTCATCACCCTCCACTTTTTGATAGCCTTACCCCTTTTAGCCCCATTTCTGTCCTTACTGCCTTTGCCTTTTTTTTTCATTTAAATCTATTCTGCTCCCTAATAACTTATGTACCTTGGTGTTTACCTCACTAATCACCATGTTTTGTGGGGGGAGGCTCGGATTTCCCAGCTCCTTTTCAGTGATGTTTATAAAATGGCAAGAAAAACTCTGGAAATTTTATTGGCTGAGAGACATCACCTGACCATCTCCATAAATGCATGATCAGATGCCAAATCTCATTTTCATTCCCCAAAAACCGACTTACGACATCATATCACTGCACTTTTGGAAAGTCTAGTAGCCACCATCTTGAAAATCTTACACTTTACTACAGTTACATTTGAAAGTAATTTTTAATAAACCATTCACAATATTTTTAAAAAACAGCTGCACCCAAAGACTTAAAACACACAGCAAAACATTTCCAACAAGTTAAATAAATCATTTATTTAGTTTTTCATTACCAGGTAAGTGCACGAGACAGTAATATACCTATTTTTATTTGACCTCCAAAGTAGTTATGCAAAGCTCTGCGGCCTCTGCACAAAACAATGCATTTACTCCTTCCACCACTAAGACACCAAATAGAGGCAGCTCCCAGATCAACTCAGTGAAACAAACAAACAAAAAAAGTTATCTCACTTTAACAAAACAGTGGATAACAGCTGAATGTGGCTGCTTACATCCGTGCTGTTCAGCTTCCGGTCCAGCTGTTGATAGTGGGGAGGGCAGGAGAGTGCAAGTTATGATGTAGCTCCGGCCACAAGCAAAAACAGCTGCCCCTGCTGCTAATCTCCCCAGCCCCATTTGTAGAGTTTGTGGGGGCCAGGAGAGAGTGAGCTTGTGGCTTGTCGCTGATGTCACTACTGTGCATAAACAACTCTTCTTGTCACTTTGCTCCCTGGCCCAATGTTTACAGTTTGAGGGGGCCGGGACAGCAAGTGGGCATTGGTGTGGCCCGCTTTTGTTTGCTGCGGGGGGATGCAAGAGTGCTCTCTTGTCACTGGGTTCCCAAACCCATACATACAATTTGAGAGAGCCAGGAGAGTGAGGGACAGTTTGTCCAGCTATTTTTGTTTGGGGGGTTGGACTGCGCTCCTGTCACTTAGCTCCCCTGCTCCATTTGTACAGTTTTAGAGGGCCGGGAGAGCAAGTCAGTGCTGTTTTGGCTCAATATTGCTGTTGTGTGGGGGAGGGCGCAGGACTGTACTAGTGTCACTAAGCTCCCCCTGCCTCATTTCTAGTTTGGGGGGTCTGGATGAGTGAGTGAGTGCTAGATTGGTCCACTGTTGCTGTGTATGACTTGTGTGGTGCACTTGCTGTCCAAAAATCCTCTTCACTGTGCTTCCTGGCCCTGGTTGCAATGTCTGGTGGGGCCAGGAGAGGAGATAGACTTGTGGCCCTCAGCAGCAAACAACTGAAGCTCTGGGAGAGGGCAATACTTAATTTTGAGTCAGTGGTGCCACCTGCTGCTTACATAACACAACTGGCACTATTTTTTGATTTGCTGAACATTAAAAGCATTACAAAATCACTCTTACAATAAAAAAACACATTTTTGTTTAAAATGTTTATTATATACTATTTATTGTAATTATAGTACAAATGAGACATTTTACAAATGTGATAAGCCACTCCAGGGTGTGAATTAAACGATTTTAATGCATTTCCCTTGGGCGTAAGGACACTTGGCCTTTGATCTTGTGCCTTAGCACACCCACCGAGTGTGCATTAAAGTCCTTTAATGCACACCCTGTCGTGGCTTATTACTTACATATATTGTAATCCTCATACTGTGTTCTACACTGTTAGTTCTGTCCCTCACCCTCAAGTTGGACTCTGCTGCTTTCTAATCCATACAACTGGATGCATTTGTGTTTTTCTTTACGTCTAAAATTAGATCTGTTCAATGCCATATCCTCCTTCCCTTTCTACTCCTTTACTGGTTCCTGTTACTGCATGTCCCCTATGATTTTCTAAAATTGTGAAATCTCTGAAAAAGATTGCATCTTCCTTTGACTCTCTCCCATCTTGTTTAGTGTATGCTTGTCTTCCTACTATTGGTTCTTGCATCTGTGCATTGCTTTTCTAATTGTTGCTTTGCTGCTGAACTAAAGAGAGCTGTTATTACTCCAGTTTTGAAACAATCTCACAATTCATTTGAGTACAGCGAGCTGGTTGGTGCAACATTTATCGATTTGTCAAAATCATTTGACACAGTTAATCACAACCTCCTCACTGACCAATTAGATGCTATTGGTCTATCAGACGATACTGTAAGATGGTTCAAATCCTACCTCTTGGGTCAAGCCCAGCAAGTTAGGATAGACAATGTCTACTCTGATAGCAGACCAGTTCGCTCAGGTGTTCCACAGGGCTCCATCTTGGGTCCTCTAATGTTCAGATTATTTCTAAATCAGCTTCCTAGTTCCTGCCCTAGCAAAATTCTGCTCTACGAAGATGATGCTATCCTCTTTTCCAAAGGCACAGACCTCAGGTCACTGGAGCTCACCCTACAAGACCCCTTCTCCTCAGTGGAAAAATGATTCGAGGCACACAAACTTGTCATGAATTATAAAAAAAACAAAGGCAGTGTTGTTCTCCAGCCCGCAGAATCAACATCAGTCATACCCACTTACCATTACTAATGATGAAGGTGCATCACTTGAACAGGTACAACACTTTAAGTACTTGGGGGTTACACTTGACAGTACCATGTCATTTGTCTACCATATAGACAGTATAGTAAAATCACTCAATATACGCATTGGCCTCCTACACAAGCATAAGCACAGTCTCACCTATGAAGCACTAAACCTTGCCATCTGCAGCTCAGTTGTCTCTCTTGTGGAGTACGGTATTGCAATCTATGGATCTGCAACAGACACAGCTCTCCACCGTATCAAAGTCACCTTAAATAAGGCGTGCCACCTCTCCACTGGTTCAGAAAATGAAACCCACACCTGTGACCTTTATTTCCATGCTAGATGGCTCCAGTTCAGTAGCAGAGTTCAGTACCAGACCTGTCTGCTGGCCAGAAAAGCAAGTCTAGCCATGCTACCCATAGGCGTCCAGAAGCTCCACACCCCCTTTGAATGCAGCTGCACCACAAGAAACTCTGGGATCATTGTCTTCAAGGTTCCAAGATGTCGCACCACTCTAGGACAAGGGTCCTTTGCCCAACAGGCACCTAAATGGACTAACAACCTGCCACCAAGCCTCTTTGCTATTCCAACACTAGGCCCTTTCAAATGCAGGCTATGATCATATCTGGTTACCAAAGGAAGTTGTGACTGTTTCCACTAAGGCCTCCAGCCCCTGGCAGTTTGTCAACCTATGTACCTCCTGGTACTGTCTATACCCTCATTTCTTCCCTTCCTAAACTGTGCCACCCTCCTCCCCTTAGCTTCTACCCCCACACTGCCAGGCACCTCTCCACCCCCTATGGCTTCCCTCCCTAACTGACCCAACCTCCTCCCCACACCTTCTATCCTACCTCCTCTCATCCCCTCTCGAACACTCCCCTTCTGCTCCCATTTCCTCTTCCCCTTCTTATACTGATATCCTACTCTTATCCTGCACCACCCCCTCACTCTCTCACACAACACCCTCTGTTAACACTTCCCGCTACTGGCACTGCCATTATGCTCAGTATAAGCCTCCCTCACCAGTGACGAAGATCACCTTCTGGGCTGATTTTCAGCATATATTCTCTCTCTAGTCTGTCTTCTCACTATTACCCCTCTCTTCCTGAGCCAACCCCTCCCCTTGTTCATTCTCTACCACCCTCCCTTTTTGTTTCTCTTTTGTGTTGGCAAGTACCATTGTATATAGTGTTTGCTTATTTCGGTCACACATGTAACCGGTTGCCTAATTTGCCGTAATTGTTGTTGTCCTCTTATGGCCTCCTGTGAGCTGTAGTTTTGTTTGTTACTGTAATGACCCTGATGTGGAACCTATGTAATGAGCCTGTAAGCAAAGGTTAATCAGAGATCTTAATAAATAAATAATTGAATCTTTATGTAACCCAGATTTACTAGCTAATTATCATCATCTACCTTTCCTTGGCAAGGTCCTTGAAAAGGTAGCTTTCAATCATATGCAAAGACAAAAATTTACCTGCACACAAAATGCCCCATCATCAAAATAAAGTGCTCAAAACATTACTTAATTTAGTAAAATGCAAACAAGTGAAAAATTGCCACTTAGAGCCTTTTTAGAGCACAGTAAGCAGGAGGGCTCCAATGGCCAGACTATATCCTCAGTGTTTTACTTCTAACACTGAGGCTTTCACAGGGGGCAATAGTGGTCTGAATGGGACTTCCTTTTATAGCCTGAATGTGTTTGTTTAAATACTTGCTATCTTAAATTTCAAGTACTGAGGTGGGCTAGTTGAAAATAATGGTTTAATCATATCAGGCATATTTAATGAAGTGCACATCTTTATACTGATGCTCATAGTGTCATGTGAAAAATTGTGAATTAAAAATCCCACAACAAAAGGGAAGTAAAATGCCAAGGCACACTACAATAATAAATCACAATCATCCATAATTACTGAATCCCATTTACGTAAAATAAATTCATTATCAATTATCTGAAATAAAAAAGAATACATCTGATGTAAAATAAAAAAGTGTTCCAAAAAAATTGTGAGGAGTGGAAAAACTTAAAATTGATTTAAAAAAAAGGGTCTGAAGACCAAGATGTCCACCTACAATACTGTGTCCAGTTTTGGAGGCAGAACCTCAGAGGAGGAGGAGGTGATGTTGCCACTGTATCACTTACTGTTGAGACCCCACCTAAGAATGGACATAGACAGGGTGGAGGCAGCCCTGTGGAGGGCAACTACAATGGTGCAACAGTTGCAGGAAAAGCCCTACAAGGAGAGACTGTGGGATCTCAACATGTACACCCTGGAAGAGAGGGGCGAGAGAGAGAGTGGTGACATTTTAGAGACATACAAGTACCTCACAAGGGTGAACAGGGCACAAGAGGGAAGTCTCTTTCAAATGAGAAACAGGAACAGGAGGGATGCAATGAAGTTGGATGTAAGGAAGTTCAGGAGAGGTGTTAGAAAATATTTCTTAACTGGAAGGGTGGTAGACAGCTGGAACAAACTGCATGAAGTGGTGGAGACTATAACAGTGTGGGGGGCTTCAGGCATCTGTGGGTTAGATATAGGGTATATTAGAAAATAGGCGGGGGGGTCTTCAAGCATGCATGCAATAGACATTGGGTATATTAGAAAACAGGCAGGGAGGTGGGAGGGTTTCTGGAGACCAGATAGGGTCTGTGGAGACAGATTAGGCAGGGTATATCTGGACAGACTGAGTGAACCAAGTGGTCCTTTTCTTTTTTAATGAATATATTTTTTCCTTCTCATGCCACAGGCTAGGACTTTCTTCAGTTGCCACCCATGCAAGCTTCCCCACCCTACCAAGACCCCAGTGCAGCAGTTCTTGGTCCCCCCACCCACAGGCGACACATCTCTGTGTTGCCCCACCAGCTTACCCCTTGGGGTCAGGTATGCCTTCAGCTCCTTCAGCATTTCTTCCCTGCAGTCATCTGGCCACCCAACAAGGAGGTGAAGATGTGGGGATTCCCCAGGAGTGCTGCAGCTTGGATCCAGCGTGGCATGAGATGCTGGTGATGCCTCATCTGCCCAGTGCTGTGCTGACTTTTTTCCATGTTCTCCCTGCCCTACCACCATGAGTGTGCAGAGTAATTGGTTGCCGGTGAGATCTGAAACAGCCAATCTGTAGGCAAACTCCAACTATCCCCACTTGTTAATTGCACTTCCTCTGTACTGCTGCCTTTGGGAACCTAGGTGACAGTAGAGCAGCAGGACATGATTCTCCTCCCTGGAGGAGGAGAGCATTCTGTGGGATGCTTAGTCCTCCTCCTCCTAGCCAGTACTCTGACAACCCAGGCTGGTTCCCAAACCCCAGGTCATCAGTGTCACAAACAGTAGCAATATCACTGTGCTGGCAGACTGCCTTAGTGGTGCTTTTCTATTATTTATTTATTTTTTTAGTTATATTTTATTGGTTTTAGCAGCTTATTACAATACCAAATGCAATACAAACATACATTTAGAGGTAGGACAATGAAGAAAAGTGCTCGTAGTAAGCAGGCATTATTAAATACATTCACCGCTCTTTGGCTCTGTATAATCTCAAACATACTTTGGTTATCTATTATAAACCTTAATAATATGTTCATATTAATGGTTATCATACAGAAATACAAAAGTAATGGTGGTAAAGGGGGAAATATTACCTTTCCCATTGATGTTCAACTTAATTAAAATATCCAATCTCCCCCCTCCCCTCTCAATAAACTCGGGTGCCCCATAGACTTTTAAATGTACTAATATATACTTAAGGAACAAAGTCCCCATATTGCCCTAATTGATATATGACCCAAGTTCTTCATCGGTTATCGAATGCAGAGATCCTATTGTTCATCTTCCCTGAGATCCTTTCAAGATTATATATTTCATATGTCAATAAACTCCAAGCCTCTTTGGATGGAATCTGAGTGGAAAGCCATAAGCGGGTTATGATTTTTTTTGCCGCTAGTATTAACAGGGATGGCATTTTAAAAAGTGACCCGTGAACCTTAATTCCCATCGGAGGCATTGCTATCAATACAAGGGTCGAGGTAAGTATTTCCAGCCTCCCAAATATAGCATTTAACTCACCTATGATGTTTTGCCAAGATCCTAGTATATATGGGCATGACCAGAGGATCTGTTCCATCCCCGCTTCCCTCTGCCCACATCCCCTCCAATAATTCCCATGTCGATATCCCTTAAACTTAGCCATGATTTCAGGAGTTCTAAAATATTTTACTCTGACTTTCCAAGCATATTCCCACCAATATATATTGGAGGAAATTCTGGAGTATAGTGTAGTTGACAGTCGCCATTGCTCCAGATCCAATTCTAAGTTCATATCCTTTGACCACTTAGCTCTAACATAGTCCAAAGATGTCTTGTCATATGTCCTTAATGCTGAATATAAGTTCCCAATAACATGTTCATAAGACTGTCCTCTCAGGTGAAACATCTCCATCTGGAGCAGTAGAGCGGGAGATTTAGCTACTGTCATGATATTTTCCTCAAATGATGACAGTATGTCCCTCAAAATTTCATAAAATTTATACTGATTGCTAGGGAGTTTATACTCTGTTTGCAGATGTGAAAAAGAGTGAATGCCCATAGGACCTACTATTTGAAATGTGTAACATAAATCAAACCTCTCCCAGTGGGGTATCGAGATCATACTTAGGTATCTTCTCTCCAAAGGAGATATAATGGTTCTCCAGATTTGTATTCAGCTGCTCAGAAATTGTGAAGTGAGAGTCATGGATTTGGAAAGTGGAAGACATCCCAAAGGGTTTCCCAATATATAGGGCAGATATTCTCCAATCCATTTAGGGATACTTCGATGTCTTTCCAATGTGTCTTATAATTGGTAGCTATGTGTAATAGAAAGATCCGTATGTGAGCTGCCTGAGCATATCTTTTCATGTTGGGGAGATTTAGTCCCCCCGTGCCCTGGATAGTTGCAATGTGGAGTATTTCACTCAGGGTGCTTTGCCTCCCCAGATATATCTAGAGATTAACTTATCCCATATTTGGAAATGAGTATTGGTGGGGAGTGTTGGAATGGTCTGTAAAAAGAAGAGCAGACGAGGTAATACATTTTGCTGGATAGTTTCCACCCGTGAGGGAAACCCCATTGGAAGAAGGGCCCATTTAAATAGATCTGATGTAATTTGTTGAGTGATGGGTTCATAGTTCATCAACTCTAGCTGCAACATTTTTTAAAGGTATTTTGATACCCAGGTATCTCATTTCCACTCTATTCCAATGGAATGGGAATGTCATTTTTAAAGCTGGGGAGGGTTTAAAACAGTAGGTCAAGACTTCCGTCTTGGTATTGTTAATTTTGTAGCCCATCAATCTGCTAAAAATAGCTAATTGTGCCCAAACTGCTGGTACCAATGTCTCTGGGGAGGTAAGTGTAAGCAAAATATCATCTGTGAAGAGAGTCAATTTATGGGATCGTCCCCCTCCGAGACCCCCTCCACCTGGGCATGTGCCCTGATATTGGCAGCTAAAGGCTGTAGATAGAGTGCAAATAGAAGTGGAGATAAAGGACACCCTTGTCTTGTGCCCCTAGATAGAGGAAATGGCTGAGAAAGGGACCCATCTAACTTAAGGTACGCTAAGGGCATATGATACATGGCCCGTATTTGGGAGATAAGTTTATCAGGAAATGCAAACCTTTTTAGAGTGGCCCAGAGATAGGGCCAGGACACTCTATCAAACACCTTCTCAGCGTCGAGGCTGAGAAGGACAGTTGGAATTTGTCTAGCAGATGCATGTTCTGTGAGCAGAAGTACTCGTCAAACTGCATCATGGGCTTGGCATTTCATAATAAAACCCACTTGGTCTCCATCTATTAAAGTAGGCAACAAAATTGCCATTCAGTTTGCTAATATTGACATAAATAGCTTGTAGTCACAGTTAAGTTTCGATATAGGTCGATATGAAGCCATTAAAGATGGATCTTTTCTAGTCTTAGGGATTGCTACCATCTCCATATATCGCCATGAGGGTGGCGGGGTTGGGGTTGTCCCTCCTGGATGTCTATAAATATATATAAGCAGCTAATAGTGAAGGGGTTAGTAATCTGTGGAATGAGTGATAGAATTCCACAGGAAATCCATCCAGTCCCGGGGCTTTCTGGTATTTGGTCTGTTTAAGAATATCCCCTATTTCTGTAGTTGTAATAGGGTGTAGCAACCCTTCCACTTGTGCCTGGTACATTTTGGGCACTGGAGAGTTAGCTAGATAAGTGACTAACTGTTGGGGAGTGGGATGAGTCTCTTCCGAGTATAATTTCCGATAGACATTTGCCATCGCTTGTCTAATCTCACCCGGGTGTAATAGTAAGCAACCTGAGATAGGGTCCCTAAGTTTCACCACCATGGCCTGTGCTTTTGCGCCTCGTAGGTGTCTAGCCAGGTTATTGGCTCCTCTGGGTCCTCCTTCCTGATGCCTGAGCTTTAAATAAAGCAATTGCTACTCTAGTTGCTGATCAACGAACTTCTGTAACTTTTGTTTTATCTTAGTTAATTCCTCTTTGACCATACGGTCTCCGTGAAGTTGCTTGGTCTGCAAGTGCAACAATTGTGTCTGCAATTCCCTATATGATTTCTCCTTAATTTCTTCTTGTGTGTAGAGTATCTGATAATTTACCCTCTTAGAACTGTTTTGATGGTGTCCCATCTTATACTAGGAGAGATTTCTGATGAGCTATTATCTAGTAGAATTTGTGGTATGGCCAACTGGACCATCTTAATAAACTTTGGAGCCTGCAAGTGCATAAGATTTAGGCACCAGAAGGAAGTCACCCTCAGTGGTTTAACATCTATTTTTAGATACAGAGGGGAATGGTCAGATAAAACTGAGGCTCCAACAGTTATATCTTGGATTAAATGTAGGTGTTCACTGGAAGCAAAAAAGTAATCTAATCTAGAAGATGTATAGGATCTAGTGGAAGGGAAAAGATGGCGCCAAATGTCGACTAAACCCAATTTAGGGAGGGTCCCTTTAAGATATTTCTGAAGTGGTGTGGCCCGGTGTCTGGAAAGAAAGGTGGTATCTAAATTAGTGCTAAGAGTGACATTCAAATCCCCTCCTATAATGCACATACCCTGTGAGTGCATTAAAAGGTCGTCTTAAAAACTTACTCATGACCTGGACTGGGGAACCTGGAGGGAGATAAACTGAAGCTAGGGTAATGGTGGTGGTATAAAGTTTGCACACTACAGTGGCATAGCGCCCTTCCCCATCTATAATCTCCTGTTGAAGATGAAATGGTACTCCCCTGGGAACTAGTACCACAGCTCCTCTCCGCCTACCTGAGATATGTGATGAAGCAGTCACCACCTGGAACCCCCAGGACTTTAATTTAGCGTGTTCAATCTGAGGAAGGTATGTTTCCTGCAAAAGAATGGCATCCGGTTTCTCTTTTTTAAACAGGTTTAACAGCTTTCTTCTCTTAATTGGATTATGGATACCATTCACATTAAATGAAAGTATTAGTGTCGATTTAACCATTGTAGTATACTGAATCTCTGTAGCTGCCCAAAGAACCTTGGGAAAGGGAACCAAACTCTCCCCCCCCATCTCCTCACCTTCCAAGCCAGTCCGTCTAACCAGCCCTGTACCCAGCTTATTAACATATCCCTTAAAGAATGTCTGCAAAATTCACCATTTCCTCATAGTCAACATATTGCCTGTTACTCTACCATTATATCTTAAAACCAGTTTCAAAGAAAAAGCATGACCTGTTGCCAACCATGCAATTCTTAGGTCTATAGTAGTCTATTTGCACAGAATTAACCAACTATTTACATTAGATAAGTACTGCAGTTTGAATAGGACTTCCAAGGTAGGGGAAAGATCCATGAGTTTCCCTGTTACTTCTGGGAATACACATATGTAATTGTGCCTCTTACCAGAAAAGGGGGTAGATCCATTGCTCACCTGGCCCCGGGCCCTCTGTGGATCAGTAGGATCCAAATCAAATATAATGGAAGGGAAACATAGGAGGAGTTGGGGGGGGGGCAGAGAATTACCCCTGGAATCACTCCCTTCGGCTCAATAATGCATATTCTTCACCTGTTCTCCCCCCCCCATACATAAAAACATTACCTTTGTGTGTAAAGCCCCAGATTCAGATAAGCAAAGAAATGAAAAATAAAACAAGTGTGGGAGATCTCCTCCCAGTAGAGACTTTGATATAATTTAAATGTCTTGCATCTTATAGGTAGAGATGCAGCAAATTTAAATTCTGCTGGCGAAGTGAATACAAAGTGTCCACTTTGCGTTGGCACTTTGCTATGCAGAGTACCCCATAGGAAAGGCTCACTTTGCCTTATTATTATTACTTCGCATTGTCATTTCACCTTACACGCGAAGTAAGGCTGAGTGACAACAGTATTGGCAGCATCCCACCCACACTGTCACCAGAATGAATGTGCATCCCCAAAGTGCTACTGTCTTGTATCCAGAAAACTCCTCAGTGCTGATGAAGTGAAATGAGAGTGTAACAAGAAATGCAAAGTCTCCCAGAATTAATGGCGCACTCAGTCATGCGTGCAGTGGTCAGGTCACGCTCACGTACAGAGTCACCAGAATTAATG